>CM041776.1:246299072-246899072 GCA_023374045.1 Limonium bicolor
ACCACCAATCTCTTCCTCTCACCAAGCTCTTCATTCCTATCTTCTCAAAACTCCAAGAGCTCCATTTCGGTGCCAAGGTGTTCCACCATTGAAGGAGCTTGAGCTTGTATTTTGACATATTATTACTCTCCTTGGATTCTAGGTAAGGAATCTCAAATAAAAACTTCCTTTCCCCCTTGTTTTTGCCATGTCCGAAAATATACATTGAAAGAGCTTCTTATGTGACCTTGTTCTAGCTTCATTCCAACTCTTCATGGACTAAGTGGAGTCCTCTCTTGCTATATATTCAAACTCTCTTCAAAGATCAAGGTAAAACAACTACATTAATACTTTGAAACAATGTCAAATTAGGGTTTACAATGAGATGAAGCCTATAGCTTGAATACTCATTATAAAGTTTGTATATTGTTTAGAACTTGTCAAAGAAGCAAGTACTCTATTGGTTTCTAAAGGAAACAAGAAAGAAGTTATTTTGCAAAAGAGGTAAATTTACTAACCTAATGCTATTTTAATGCCTTAGGAGAAATGAGCTTATAAATGCTTATTAAAACTACCTAAAGAGCCAATGGGGAATGACTTAGTAAAGTGTTCTTAAGAGACTAGTAAAGGGCATATGTGTATGTTGAGTGTATTTGCAGGTTAAAGGCATATATATTGTGGAAATTCAGTGTTTATGATTTAAGCACTTTAAGGGCCTAAGAGCCATGCATTTTAAGGGCCTAAGTGCCATGCAATTTAAATTATGCACTATATTGTGATGTAGTGTAAATTTGGTGAAATTGTGTATGAGAGTGTTCTTGGTGATTTTGGATGTTCTTGTGTGTTTAAAGGAGAAGGTAAAGTGTTTAGGCATGGTAATGTTCTAGGGGAACCCATGTCAAAATCTAGGTAGGAAGTAAGAAGTTCTAAGTGTTTACATAAGGTTTGGTGAGTTAGAAAGTGTAGGAAATGAATAAGGAGTTCAAGATGTTGTAAAGGAATTTTGATGAACTAGGATGTGTTCTAGAGTGTAATAGGACTTAGGCATGATCTTGAGATTTTAGTATATACCAAAGTCATTTTGGACTTAGGTAAAGACTTAGGCAAACTTTGGTAAACTAAGGAGAATGTATGAACTTGAGAAAGGATTTGAAGTAATGATATAAGGAGTTAGTTGTGAGAGACGATGCTTGGGAGATGATATTAAATCAAGGAGAAAGCGTTTTGGGATAGTAGTTACCATAGGTGAGAAACACCATCTAGGAACCTAGTATAAGATAACATAAGTGTTAAGGAATTTTACAAGGAAATAAGTAAATGGTTTAAGGAATTAGAAAATGAGTTTCATGGATGTTGTATGTGGATGTAAGGTTACCAAATGTTGTTAGGAAGCATTAAGGGGCCTTAGGAGAAGTTTGGTGAAGAATTGGCAAGTTTGGGTAAGATTAGAAGGCGACCGACCCAGGGGCCGACCCAGTTTTTGGGTCGGTCGAGCCTCTGTTAGATGTTGGGAAAATGTTCGGTGATGGTCCGACCCAAAAGGGTGGGTCGGACATGGGTCGGTCGGTCAAGTTTCAAAGGAAGAAAATGTTCGCACATGGTCCGACCCAGTCGAGTGAGTCGGACGTGGGTCGGACGGGCATGATTATGAGGAAGTAAAAGGGTTTCTGTAATGGACCGACCCAGAAGGTTGGGTCGGACATGGGTCGGTCAAGGTAAAGTTTTTCAGACCCGAAAACCACTGGGAGGGTCCGACCCAGTTGTGGGTCGGACGGTGGGTCGGTCGGACCAAAACTTGTAAAAAAAAAAACAGAAATGAATGTGACTTATGTAGTTAACCCTAGGGTGTATAATGAAGGTAACCTAGGGTAAGATAGGCATTAAAACATGTCATACAATCATGTTAAATACTTAGTAAGTTTGGAGTTAAATAAATAATTAACCGACATTACTAATGTGTTTAGGATTCTCTCAAGGTGGAAATCAAACGAGGCAAGGACCAAGGTATGGTTTTCTTGCAGTCTGTTGCCTACCGGTTTACACCGGCTTGTGTGTTGTTTGTTTCTGTGTGTTTATGACTTGTAAGATTAAACCATGTAAAGAGTTTACAGTTGTAAATATTATTATGTTGTTAATTATGGCTCTCTTCCCATGTGAGTGTCTAGCAAGACTTGACCTATTATTGTGAAATGTTGTTGTGCTCAATGTTGAACTACTAATATGGGCTAACGGGGGAAGTGGGGAAGTGAGGAGTCCGGTCTGTTCCGGCCACGCGTGTGAGTATGGGAGTCGATGTCATAACCGGTTCGATTCTCTCTGTATGTTATGGTTAAGTTTCCAATTTGGTTTCTAACCTTCCCTTTAGCTTAACCAAGGCTATTTTACTGACTCACGTCGGGCCACAGGGGCATACTATATGTTTTGTTTCGGTGTGCTTGGATCACTATATCCGGGGCACCTGGTGTTAAGTTAACCGTTCAATCTAACCGGACGGTAACGAGTTATGTAACGAGCTAAGTATGAGCGTGGCAACATTCTCGAAGCTCTCAATGGGGACTAACTGTGTTGGTTCTCTTCCTAAAAGGAACTGTATGTGTGTGATGTGTTATGGTGTGTTAATACCCTGTGTTATGTTATATATGTATATGTTGTGTGTTTTAAAATATATATCATGTCATCATGACAATTGGTTGCGCGTATCCCGGTAGCCGATGGGCTGCGCGTTAGCCATACCAGCAAGGGTGCTGACCCCCTCGGGGGCTCCATATTTTTATTGCAGGATGAGGATCGAAGAGGCAGAGTGGCTCTAGGTCCTAGAGAGTAGTTTACTTTTGAAGTACTTTTGGATGTTTGCCCGGGTTGCGCCTGTGCACCCGTGGCGTATTATATACTTGTTGGTGACGGTTTACAGTGAAGTATACAGTGAAGGATTTTGTAAATACTCGGTATTATATTGTTGTATATATGGTTGTTAGATCTATGCTCGGGAGTCTGATCATCAGACCGGTACAACTGTATTTATTCAGCCTTGTTAGCCACGTGGGTGGTTGACGGCATTGTAGCACCAACCGTTTAGTTATCGTTTAGTTGTTTATTTTCCGCTGCGATTCCAAGTATAGTTATGTGCGTAGTAGGGGTGTTACAAAAAGTGGTATCAGAGCGAAGTATCGCTCTGATGACTAGAATACCGAGCTTAGGGATATACCGAGTTAGGAAACCTAACTACAGATACCTAAGTGAACATATTTGGAAAGGTTAACCACTAACTAGGTGTGGAGATACCTTATTATCGGGAAGCGTTACGATCGTTGGACCGATAAGTGTGCAAGCATGATGCTAATGAAATGTTCATATGAATTCAGATGTCAGGTAGACCGCGAGGTCGAGGCCGCGGACGCGGTACTGGAGATATGGGTGACCAGGGCGATGATACTACGGCCCAGACTATGGCTGAGGCAGTTGCAGCCGCCGTAGCCCAGATGGTACCCCAGTTAGTTGCTGCTATACAGCAAGGGCAACAGCCCGGAGTTCAGCCACCACCACCGCCACGAGAGACCAATTGGGTCAAGGCGTTGGCTGATCTGAGGCCGCCCTCATTCAGTGGGGAGACCGATCCCCGTAAGCTCGAGGCATACATCTCCGAGATGGAGACCGCCTTCGAAACCCTAGCACCACCTGAGCAGGTCAAGGTACGACTTGCTGCTTACTACCTGAAAGGCTCGGCACAAAACTGGTGGAAGCTTGTGCGCGAGGGTAGAGTTGTTGATCCGACGTTCCAGTGGAGGGAGTACACGGCTCTTCTGCGAGCCAAATACTACCCTATACATGTGCAAGAGGCCAAGCGCCTGGAGTTGGACAACCTGAGACAAGGGGATAAGATGACGGTAGATGAGTACTACTCAGCCTTCATCGGACTAATCCACCTGCTACCGGATCTGGGTTACTCAGACCGGATCCTTGTGAACCGTTTCTACAACGGACTGAACTATCGCCTACGCTACGGCATGGGGCCTACTGGATATACCACCTTGCAGGTAAAGGAATTACAGTGTAACGTGAATAAGTGTGTACAATGTGTTAATGTGATGTGAATTTGTTTGGCGGGGCATAACTGACACCCTAAATATAGGAGTGCTATCATGCCGCTGCTATTGTGGAGATCACCGTCCGTCTGAGGGACGAGGAGAGTGCGCTTAAGCGCAAGGCTCAGAACGAGGGCCAAGGCACGCAAGGGCAGTGGGGAGGGAAGAAAAAGAAGTCATACTCCCAGTCCCAGAAAGGACAGCAACAGGGTGGCAAGGGTCAGACCCAGACCACCACTGCTGATGAGCCTCTGCAGCTCACCTATGCGTATGCGGCCAAGCCCCTACGTTCTTACCCACCTAAGGGTAATTGTCTAAACCTGTGTGATAAGTTAGAGTATATGTTAATAAGTTGTGAAACAAGTATTAATGGTGTATTGTGATAGCAGCTAGCACGGGCTCTGGACCGGAGCGCCACTATTACTGCAAGTGGTGCAACGGCGACCACCCCGGCAAGGACTGCAAGGGTAATGATGTTCAGTGCCGATACTGTAAGAAGATGGGTCACCGCGACCATGAGTGCTGGCAGAACCCGAACAGTAGGAACTTCAGGCCCAAGGGGCAATGGAAGGGTAAGGCCACTGCGACCACCGATGGCCAGAAGACGGCGAACCAGCCACCCCCAGATCAGAGGTACACGGAGTCCCAGAAGGGGAAGGGGTCGGGGTCCAACAAGGCCACCCTGAATGTGGTGGACCGGTCTGAGGCGCCAGGGCCCTCTTCTAGACCAGGTACCGCCTAAATTGTTAACTGAAATAAGTGTCTGCATGCCGCATTTCATGCATGTGTGTGAGTGAGTTTAAATAAACAACCATGTGAGTGAATGAATAAAGTATAGTGTGAGATTTACCTAATTAGAGTACTCTAAACTTAAAGGAACTTTCAATATATGCTATCCAATCCCACCCACACCGAACCCTGAAGAAACCACCATCAACACCACCGACTTCCCATTGGAGCAATGTCAGGTCATCCAGCCAGGTATGATACTTTTAAATGGATACCTGACACCGGAGGCACAAATCCATATCATCAGACGATGCGACGAACTTGGAGCAAAACCAGGAGGGTTTTACACACCCGAATACCCGAACGGAGCAAGGATGCAATTGAAGATGATGTGCATGGGTAAGGACTGGAACCCTTACACCAAGTCATATCAAGAAGTACGAGCTGAAGATGGAGCAACAGTAGCAAGTATACCAGAGGAGTTCCATGCGGTCGTTAACCACGCCGTGGGAATTGCTCAACAAGTTGAAGCGGATTCATTCCAAGTGTAAAAGCCGATTTATTATAATGCATTGTAAACTTCTACAGAAAGTGGACGGTTGGGTATGCACCAAGACAATGGACGAGTCACCCGAGTCTCAAGTAAGGTACCCTGGTTCTTGTTCCATTGGCGACACCATCAGTGTTTGTGTATGCGAGCAGAAGGGTGCTGATCTCGCAAAGAAGCTATTGCTAAAATCGGGAGATGTATTAATCATGGGTGGGCAGTCAAGGATGCTATACATGGCATCAGGAAGATCAAACGAATACCGCACCGTCGCAGTGATCAATGCCACACACATGAAACCCTGACGTCTGAATTGACTTTCAGACAGTTTTAGCCTTGTATAATTATGTGACAAACCATATGTATTAAGGATGTTGTAAGTGTGCATGGCGACAGTATAAGCCAATAAATGTTTAAAAAGTTTTAATGAATAGTGGAGTTGTGTTTGAAGCATATAAACCGTGTTGTTACCCAATACTTATTAGTTTGCCAATGAATTAGGCTGTGCACTCGGACGGGAGTTACTGAGTGTCTCATAAGGCAGAAGCCGGCAAGAGCGGCACAATCCTCACCGGTACCTTTCCAGTGAATGGCTGATGCATCGATCTTGTTCGACTCTGGAGCCTCACATACATTCATTTCGCTATCATTGCGAAGAGGTCTGGGGTTAGATGGTGAAGATATCCAGACTTCGTGGTTACTCTCCCGTCGAAAAGCGGATCCGATGTTACCCGCTACTACCGAAGTGCTATTGTACAAATCAGGGCGAAGAGTTTTCCGATCGATTGATAGAGTTCGACGGACTAGGCTTTGATGTGATTGTCGGGATGAACTGGTTGGAGCGGTACAAGGGTAGAATCCTATGTGCCGAGCATCGACTGCTTCTTAGGAGTCCATCTGGGGTTACTATATCTTACCGCCAGAGGCCCAGGGAGCCTTCGACACAGATCATCACCGCCATGGCCATGTATCATGAGTTACGACGGGGAAATGATGTATACCTCTGCTATGTCCAGGACATAGAGAGGACCCTGAGTTTAGCCCAGATGTGCCGGTAGTGTCGGAGTTTCCTGATGTATTTCCTAAGGACTGCCGGGCATGCCGCCAGCACGAGAGGTTGAGTTTGAGATTGACTTGATTCCGGGCACCGGACCCATTGCGAAAGCACCTTACCGTATGGCTCCAGCAGAGATGACAGAGCTCAAGGAGCAGCTGCGAGACCTACTCGACAAGGGCTTTATCCGCCCTAGTGTGTCACCATGGGAGCGCCGGTCCTCTTCGTGAAGAAGAAGGACGGTAGCCTCCGCCTATGCATTGATTATCGGGAGCTGAATGCTGTTACGTGAAGAACCGTTACCCCTTTACCACGCATCGACGATCTATTTGATCAGCTTGGGATCAGTATTCTCCAAGATAGACCTACGTTCCGGATATCACCAGATTGCCATCCGTGACAGTGATATCGAGAAGACAGCTTTCAGAACTAGGTATGGGCATTATGAGTTCACAGTTATGCCGTTTGGCTTGTCAAATGCACCAGCAAAGTTCATGGACTTAATGAACCGTTTGTTCCAAGATCAGTTGGACAAATCAGTGGTAGTCTTCATCGATGACATACTTGTGTATTCGAAATCCAGTGGTGAGCATGAAAGCCACCTGAGGGATGTGTTGCAAACATTGAGAAAGAACCAATTGTATGCTAAATTTTCTAAGTGTGAATTTTGGTTGAACCAAGTATCATTCCTTGGACATGTGATATCTGAGGCCGGGATCGCCGTTGATCCGGCAAAGATAGATGCAGTGCGCACCTGGCCTAGGCCGAAGACAGTTACCGACATCAGGAGCTTCCTCGGTCTAGCAGGTTACTATAGGAGATTTGTGAAGGACTTCTCCAGTGTCTCGAAGCCGATGACTTCCTTGATGAAGAAGGATGCACCATTCGAGTGGACAGTCGACTGTGAGAGGGCTTTCGCGAGTCTCAAAGATGCTCTGACATCTGCACCGGTTCTGACACTACCAGACGGTCCAGATGGTTTTGAGGTCTATTGCGACGCATCAGGCAGGGGTATGGGTTGTGTGTTGATGCAACACGGGAAGGTCGTGGCTTACGCCTCCCGACAGCTGAAGAAGCATGAGGAGAACTACCCTACCCCGACTTAGAGTTGGGGGCCATTGTCTTCGCACTGAAGATATGGCGACATCATTTGTATGGGGTAAGTGTGACGATTTATTCTGACCACAAGAGTTTAAAGTACTTGTTCACTCAGAAGGAGTTGAACATGAGGCAAAGAAGGTGGGTTGAGTTTCTGAATGATTATGACATCAATTTACAGTACAAGGAGGGTAAGGCAAATGTGGTAGCTGACGCATTGAGTCGCCGAGCACACTCTCTCCATTCGCTAGTCTCTCATACTGGCTTGGTTGAAGAGGTGCGGAGTGCTCAGATGACGGATCAGTACATGATGGAGATTAGACAGAAGCTTATTGATGGCACATTCGAGGGTCAGAAGTATGACTTCAGACTCCACGATGATGACCTGATTAGGCTTAATGGCAGATTGTGTATACCCAGGAGTAGCGCTGAGCTGAAGGAGCGCATATTGAGTGAATCCCATTGTTCTACTACTTCGATTCACCCCGGAGCTTCAAAGATGTATAAAGGTATGAAAAGATACTTCTGGTGGGCTGGAATGAAAAAGGATGTAAATGACTATGTGTTGAGGTGTCTCACTTGTCAGAAGGTCAAGTTTGAGCACCGACGGCCTGGTGGTATGGTGCAGCCAATGCCAGTGCCGGAGTGGAAGTTCCATGACATATCTATGGACTTCGTAGTAGGGCTTCCGCCTACAAGGGGAGGTCTGAATATGATTTGGGTGGTAGTTGACCGACTGACCAAGGTGTCTCGATTCATTCCGATGAAGGACACCTGGAAAGTGGCAAGATTGGCAGAATTGTTCGATAAAGAGATTGTTAGACATCATGGTGTACCAAAGACGATTGTATCTGACAGAGATACCAGATTCTTATCCAGATATTGGAAGTCTACACGAGAGGCATTGGGTACTGAACTGAAATTGAGTACGGCGTTTCACCCACAGACCGATGGTCAGAGCGAGCGCACCATCCAGACACTTGAAGATATGCTACGTGCATGTGCACTTGACTTTCAGACCAGCTGGATTGATAAGTTACATCTGATCGAGTTCAGTTACAACAACAGTTATCATGCATCGATCAAGATGTCTCCCTTCCAGGCATTGTACGGTAGACCATGCCGCACGCCATTATGCTGGGATGAGTCGAGTGAGACGGTCATTATAGGACCAGAGTATCTTGAGCAAGTTCAGGCAGAAGTTCGCCAGATCAGGGATAATATGAAAGCAGCTCAGGATAGACAGAAGTCGTACGCAGATGTGCGCCGAAGTGACCTGGAGTTCGCCGTGGGCGATCAGGTATTTTTGAGAGTATCCCCCATGAAGGGAGTGTTTCGTTTTGGCCAGAAAGGCAAGTTGAGCCCGAAGTATGTGGGTCCTTATGTTGTGACGGAGCGGATCGGCCCGGTAGCTTATAGACTTGATTACCGATTTACCCGCCGAGCTGGGCAAGGTACATGATGTATTTCATGTGTCCCAGTTGAAGAAGTATATGTCTCATCCGTCTCATGTGCTTCAGCCTGAAAGGCTAACTTTAGAGCCGACCATGCGATCAGTGGAGACTCCGGTACGGATTCTGGACATTAAGACTCGAGACACTCGCCATAAGTCTGTGAGACTGGTGAAGGTTCTCTGGTCTAACCAGGACGTTGAGGAGGCCACTTGGGAGCTGGAAGATAAGATGAAGGCGAAGTACCCGTCGTTGTTTACTTCTTAGTGTTTGTATGTATAGGGTACGGGGCGTACCCCTAGTTAAGGGGGGTAGAGCCGTTTCGGTTATGTGTATGACAGGTATTTGTATACATTGTCTGTGTTGTATGTTGTTGTAATGTTGCAGACCGCTGAGTCTGATGATGTTGTTGTTTGGACCATGTGTCCGATATGATGTAAGATGTTGTTAATGTGATATAGAAGTTGTTGTTAATATGTGTTCTCATGTTCTAATGTTTAAATTATGTGGAAGTATGAACTTTGGGGACAAAGTTCTTTTAGGGGGGTAGATTGAAATACCCCAAACCTAGTTATGTTGTTTAAACACCTAGTAGGGTGTAATAAGACTAAAAAGAGTCTTAGAAACCTTAGTAAACAAATTAAACGAAAGGAAACACAAATGTGCTTTAAAGTCAATAAGAGCTAAAATGTGCTCTAAGCTTGGGATAAACTTGAGTAATACCTAATGAGCTTGCCAAGACCTCATTTATATACTAATGAACATATTAAACCAATTACCAAAGAAAACCAAGCTTGAAAACAAGTTAAAACACAAAATGCTTTAAGAAGTCTTTAAAGCACATTTTTGAAAAATTGTTTGTAAATGAGTTTTGAATGGAATGTCCATCATTACTCTTAAATATATGTGTACTATATAGTATCACATTTGGGTGGCTATTTTAGTGGGAAATCAAAAATTTCACTTCTATGTGCCTTGTATAGGTGAATAGTACTCTTTATAAGCTAATTTGTAACATATGTTGTATTAAGTAATTAAATTGACAAACAAAGCTAAAACACCCCACACTAATATAAGGGGCCGGTTTTTATAAGGGTGTGACTCACCTCTCTTATTAATGTATTAAGTAAGTAAAGATAAGTAAATAAGCTACCTTTTTACTTTATAAGTATAAATATCTCTTAAAAGCAAATTCTATCTTCATTCTCTCATTTCCCTTCCTTGCTCACACGGTTTCCCACTCACCTTCTCCCTTCTTCATTGTTCTCTCACGGTAATACCACTATCACCATTAGAGCTCCACCTTTGACCACTTGCTAAATCAAGCTCACTTGTCCAAATCAAAAACAAAGACCACCAATCTCTTCCTCTCACCAAGCTCTTCATTCCTATCTTCTCAAAACTCCAAGAGCTCCATTTCGGTGCCAAGGTGTTCCACCATTGAAGGAGCTTGAGCTTGTATTTTGACATATTATTACTCTCCTTGGATTCTAGGTAAGGAATCTCAAATAAAAACTTCCTTTCCCCCTTGTTTTTGCCATGTCCGAAAATATACATTGAAAGAGCTTCTTATGTGACCTTGTTCTAGCTTCATTCCAACTCTTCATGGACTAAGTGGAGTCCTCTCTTGCTATATATTCAAACTCTCTTCAAAGATCAAGGTAAAACAACTACATTAATACTTTTGAAACAATGTCAAATTAGGGTTTACAATGAGATGAAGCCTATAGCTTGAATACTCATTATAAAGTTTGTATATTGTTTAGAACTTGTCAAAGAAGCAAGTACTCTATTGGTTTCTAAAGGAAACAAGAAGAAGTTATTTTGCAAAAGAGGTAAATTTACTAACCTAATGCTATTTTAATGCCTTAGGAGAAATGAGCTTATAAATGCTTATTAAAACTACCTAAAGAGCCAATGGGGAATGACTTAGTAAAGTGTTCTTAAGAGACTAGTAAAGGGCATATGTGTATGTTGAGTGTATTTGCAGGTTAAAGGCATATATATTGTGGAAATTCAGTGTTTATGATTTAAGCACTTTAAGGGCCTAAGAGCCATGCATTTTAAGGGCCTAAGTGCCATGCAATTTAAATTATGCACTATATTGTGATGTAGTGTAAATTTGGTGAAATTGTGTATGAGAGTGTTCTTGGTGATTTTGGATGTTCTTGTGTGTTTAAAGGAGAAGGTAAAGTGTTTAGGCATGGTAATGTTCTAGGGGAACCCATGTCAAAATCTAGGTAGGAAGTAAGAAGTTCTAAGTGTTTACATAAGGTTTGGTGAGTTAGAAAGTGTAGGAAATGAATAAGGAGTTCAAGATGTTGTAAAGGAATTTTGATGAACTAGGATGTGTTCTAGAGTGTAATAGGACTTAGGCATGATCTTGAGATTTTAGTATGTACCAAAGCCATTTTGGACTTAGGTAAAGACTTAGGCAAACTTTGGTAAACTAAGGAGAATGTATGAACTTGAGAAAGGATTTGAAGTAATGATATAAGGAGTTAGTGTGAGAGACGATGCTTGGGAGATGATATTAAATCAAGGAGAAAGCGTTTTGGGATAGGAGTTACCATAGGTGAGAAACACCATCTAGGAACCTAGTATAAGATAACATAAGTGTTAAGGAATTTTACAAGGAAATAAGTAAATGGTTTAAGGAATTAGAAAATGAGTTTCATGGATGTTGTATGTGGATGTAAGGTTACCAAATGTTGTTAGGAAGCATTAAGGGGCCTTAGGAGAAGTTTGGTGAAGAATTGGCAAGTTTGGGTAAGATTAGAAGGCGACCGACCCAGGGGCCGACCCAGTTTTTGGGTCGGTCGAGCCTCTGTTAGATGTTGGGAAAATGTTCGGTGATGGTCCGACCCAAAGGGTGGGTCGGACATGGGTCGGTCGGTCAAGTTTCAAAGGAAGAAAATGTTCGCACATGGTCCGACCCAGTCGAGTGAGTCGGACGTGGGTCGGACGGGCATGAGTATGAGGAAGTAAAAGGGTTTCTGTAATGGACCGACCCAGAAGGTTGGGTCGGACATGGGTCGGTCAAGGTAAAGTTTCTCAGACCCGGAGACCACTGGGAGGGTCCGACCCAGTTGTGGGTCGGACGGTGGGTCGGTCGGACCAAAACTTGTAAAAAAAAAAAAAAAAAAAACAGAAATGAATGTGACTTATGTAGTTAACCCTAGGGTGTATAATGAAGGTAACCTAGGGTAAGATAGGCATTAAAACATGTCATACAATCATGTTAAATACTTAGTAAGTTTGGAGTTAAATAAATAATTAACCGACATTACTAATGTGTTTAGGATTCTCTCAAGGTGGAAATCAAACGAGGCAAGGACCAAGGTATGGTTTTCTTGCAGTCTGTTGCCTACCGGTTTACACCGGCTTGTGTGTTTTTGTTTTTGTGTGTTTATGACTTTGTAAGATTAAACCATGTAAAGAGTTTACAGTTGTTAAATATTATTATGTTGTTAATTATGGCTCTCTCTTCCCATGTGAGTGTCTAGCAAGACTTGACCTATTATTGTGAAATGTTGTTGTGCTCAATGTTGAACTACTAATATGGGCTAACGGGGGAAGTGAGGAGTCCGGTCTGTTCCGGCCACGCGTGTGAGTATGGGAGTCGATGTCATAACCGGTTCGATTCTCTCTGTATGTTATGGTTAAGTTTCCAATTTGGTTTCTAACCTTCCCTTTAGCTTAACCAAGGCTATTTTACTGACTCACGTCGGGCCACAGGGGCATACTATATGTTTTGTTTCGGTGTGCTTGGATCACTATATCCGGGGCACCTGGTGTTAAGTTAACCGTTCAATCTAACCGGACGGTAACGAGTTATGTAACGAGCTAAGTATGAGCGTGGCAACATTCTCGAAGCTCTCAATGGGGACTAACTGTGTTGGTTCTCTTCCTAAAAGGAACTGTATGTGTGTGATGTGTGTTATGGTGTGTTAATACCCTGTGTTATGTTATATATGTATATGTTGTGTGTTTTAAAATATATATCATGTCATCATGACAATTGGTTGCGCGTATCCCGGTAGCCGATGGGCTGCGCGTTAGCCATACCAGCAAGGGTGCTGACCCCCTCGGGGGCTCCATATTTTTATTGCAGGGTGAGGATCGAAGAGGCAGAGTGGCTCTAGGTCCTAGAGAGTAGTTTACTTTTGAAGTACTTTTGGATGTTTGCCCGGGTTGCGCCTGTGCACCCGTGGCGTATTATATACTTGTTGGTGACGGTTTACAGTGAAGTATACAGTGAAGGATTTTGTAAATACTCGGTATTATATTGTTGTATATATGGTTGTTAGATCTATGCTCGGGAGTCTGATCATCAGACCGGTACAACTGTATTTATTCAGCCTTGTTAGCCACGTGGGTGGTTGACGGCATTGTAGCACCAACCGTTTAGTTATCGTTTAGTTGTTTATTTTCCGCTGCGATTCCAAGTATAGTTATGTGCGTAGTAGGGGTGTTACAGCAGGTTTCTATGAGATTGAAACTGTGTTAACACTATGGATTAAGTAGCTAGGCAATGTGGGAGAGAGTGAAGAAGAAACCAAATCAAGGAATGGGAAGCAAAACAGAAGAGGAATAAGATACCAAACTTAGTGCATCAGTTTTCCAGTTGTTCCTGGAATGTATGAGCTTCTATATAGCCATACTACAGAGGGTTATAAGGGGTGGTATTGAGTTAAGAATGAACCCAAGATACTTATAAGAGAGTGAACTAGACTGGTACATTCATTGGAAGTTTAGAAATCAATTGAATAACCCAACATAAACAATAAAGAAGAGATGCACCAATATTGCCCTCAGAATTTTCGATAACATGTTCCTTCTGTATAACTGAGTTACAGAGGGGGTTAAGATATGATATAGTCTTAAATTTTATAATATATGATGAATGTGGTGAAATGGTGATTTTGAGAATTATATTGCCCTCAGAATTTTTGATAACATGTTCCTTCTGTAAAACAAGTGTTGTAAAACCTTGGGTTATATTTTACTACAAGGTTTTGATGTTATAAAATTAGATACTTACAACATGTTATAAGTTATGTGGTTATATTGTGATTAATGAGAATTATATAATAAAGGAGCTCAAGTGTATCATATGTGTATATTATTTTCGGTACATACATAAAGTTACCAAAACCATATGTTATAAAGTTTAATGACATATAAAATATCATACTGTATGATATCATGAAATAAATGTAACACTAAAAAATATTATGTGGTCAAAATATAGTTTATTAAAACTGTCATGCTAAACACACACACATATATATATATATATAAACTACATGTCAAGAATGAAGATATAAACTATAGTATACAATGACAAAAAATAGTATGGTTAGTATATGACTTTGGTATGATAAATAAATCTTGAATGAAGTATCACAAGTGTATAATGTAAGGTTTCATACTCCAATGTAAACCGAATATTAACTCACACTACGAGTAAGGAGTTTTTAAGATAACGATATTTTAACTAGTAACAGTTGAAAATCCGGGGGCGTAGTACCGGGATTACAGACATTATTCGGAAATACCGAATCATACTGTCATGTGGATTGACACTTAGCATTCTTTGTATTTCTAGATCGCCCATCAGACGTGCGTGCTCGATAGCCTTAGCGGTCTACACTGCGCGACCTTAGACACGGTGTACGGTATCTAAAGGGGTTTGATCCGGGTTGTCCTGAGGAATTCCTCAGGCTCGGATTTGTTTGATAATGTGTGTGACTATGTGTGTGTTGGATATATGTGTTTACTGCATTATTTATTTATGCACGAACGTCCTACAGGACTAATACTACGTCGACTATAGATCGACTTATATAAAACTACATATACGAGTTGTGTGACTGTGATTACCGTTGCCTGACCTAATACACTAAGTATTACAAGTATGTAGTTATAACCTAAGTAAAACACCTAGGAACGGGACACGACATTGTCGGTCTCTAGAGCTTCGACTCGAACATAAATACTACCTAGAATCATTCTAGGCATGCGTAAGACCCACAGGACAGCCAACAAAATAAGTTATGTTCTCCATAATTAAAACTGTAACTGAATTACTAACTAACGAGGTTAACAGTGGAGTGTGAATGAATGTGATGTGTACCTTAATCCAGACAGTCACCGGCTGCTGGTCGCGCGTAGAGATCTCTTGGGTTAACCTGTGTCGGGTTTTCCCTAGTTAATCCTGAACGAACCTAGATAGATCTTCAGGCGGAGTGTGCTACCGTTGGAACCAGGCCATTGGCCACCTAAATGGACGCCTTTACAAAGGCAAAGTGAAATAGTCCCGGAGTCTTCGGATGATCAGGGCAGTGAGCACCTTGTGTGTACGTGGGACTACTGTCCAAGTGAGTATATTTCGGGTTGTCCTAATTGACTCCCGACAGTGCTAACCAAATCAAACAATATGTGAGGGCCCGGGGGGCCGAGCGTTGTAACACGTGATGACGTGAAAACAAAAACGGCGTATGATTTATCGATGTTGCTGTATTGTACGATGTGCTGCTGTGCTATGTATATCTGTAATGATTGTTGCATGTTTATTTACGTTTTACAGTTCCGTTATAATCTGTAAACCGGTGATGCATGTAACGAATCTAATAAAAAGACGGTTAATACGACTTAATTGACCATTAGGGTCCAGACCCGACATACTCAGCGTTTATCGCTGAGCCTTTATGGCTTTATGCAGGTTGTTGATCACGGACAAAGCCGGAGTGCAGGGCCGGGTAGTTAAGATGTTTTGGATTTTGGAATTACCGTATGTACCTTGTTATGTATTAAGGCTGTTGTCTAATTACTGATGTCGGGTTGTAAGTAATTTAGAGTATGACTAGACGCTCACTGTAAACGTTGCTTTTGGGACGTAGATGGATGTGTAGGTGGTATCTCGTTGTAACCGCGGGTTGTATCCTTATGTTTACGTTTTTGTATTGTTTCATCACTCGCATGGGCGAGGGATGGCAGGTAACACCCATGTGAGTTTCATTACCGTTCTTTCTTCCGCTGTGAGACGCATTTATTTCCTGTTCACGTGAGTGATTATTACGCTGTTATCGAGAGGGGTGTTACAATTAACCTCAATCAACTGTCTCTCATGAAACCAAGTCAAAAGTTTCTATCAATGCCATGATTACTAGGTCGAGATCTGATCCTATCAGAGGGGAGCAATGTAGCATTAAAGTCTCCGCCAATTATCCAAGGAACACTATCTAGAGGTTGCAAACAATTAATATCATTCCAAACTTGATTTCTCAGACCAGCAGTGGGACTAGCATATATGGCAGTAAACATAAAAGTCTTGTCTCCATCCCTAATTTCACAGTGAATGAGTTGAAAGTTACTACCGATAACTTTAATTTGAACAGAGTTCCTCCACAAAAGCCAAATCCCTCCCCTGAAACCATTCACATCAACACGGTAGACATTACTAAAGCCTAACTTAGCACAGACAGAATCAGCAACCGACCCACTAATTCTAGGTTGCATAATCAACACAATATCAGGGTTATTAACCTGAATCAACTCCTTCATAGCTCTATGAAAGTTTGGTTTTAACACCCCCTCACATTCCACATAATAACCACTAGTAGAAAAAAGGCCTATTTCGACGGTTCCAATGGGCCTATTTCGGTGATTGTGAACCGCCGAAATGAGCACCGCCGAACTAGATGTACCTATCTCGGCGGTTCTTAGAGAACAACCGCCGAGATAGGCCCCTGGGATTGACCGGGTGTGAGATTGACCATGAGTCTATCTCGGCGAGGCATCATGCCAGAAAAAATAATCACGTCAGGCATCTTGCCGGATCTTGTTTATTGTTAATTTTTATTCTGTGTTGTTTAATTTATCCAATTTTCATTTTTATTTATTTGTTAAGTATATCTTGAGACATCATGATATAAAAATAATCACGTTAGGCATCGTGCCAGCAATTATAATAGCGTGAGGCATCATGCCAGAAAAAAAAGAAAAAAGATAATCACGTTAGGCATCGTGCTAGGAATTATAATAACGCGAGACATCGTGCCAGAATTCAATATCACATAAGGCATCTTGTGTGGCATTTCACTTATTTATTTATTCTGCATAGTTTTCTTTATCCCATTTCACTTATTTATTTATTATCACGTGTGGCATTGTGCCTGATATTCGTATCACGTGGGGCATCGTGCCAGATATAAATTGTCATTAAGGCATTATGCCCGATATAAATATCATGTGAGGTATTATGCCAGATTTTATTTACTACACTACTTTTATTGTGTTATTTGATTTGTTTTGTTGTGATGTATAATATATTTCATTATTTTATGATTGCTATTTATAATGTTTACTCCAATATATAGGGCATTGAGCTTGTTAAAATCAATTTTAATATTATTTGAAAAAATAATGGCATTGCGCCTGAAAGTCTTTAAACTGATATATGATAAACAATGTCTAATATTGCCAACCTTGAGCTTACCGCCTTGGACATCACAAAGAAGGGCATTGCGCCTAAAACTTGGATATCAATATGCTAAAAAGGGCATTGTACCTGAAACTTTTATTTGCATATGTTATAAAAAGACATCACACTTGAAAGTGTTAATATGATTCACATAAAAGGCATTTTTTAATGCTTTTTACTATATGAGTAAAGAAATTGGTATTGTGCCGAAAATTTTTGAATTTAATATGATATGGTATTAGCATTGAGCTAGAAAATTGACAATATTTTGAAAAATAAATGTGTTGATCACATCATTGATCTAAAAGATGGTATAACACCTGGCGAATTCTTCTGAAGTATCTATTTTTATATATAAGATCAACGTTATTTGACGATTCGTGAAAAATCAATGATGGTATTGCTCCAGGAGGATTTTGTGAAAATCGTTTTAAGTAGTTCTTGGAAAACTACGTATGTGATATACCATGATGATGAATATTCATATGTCAAGTTTGACCTCAATGATGATATATATATATATATGATGTCATATAAATAATTCGATTCGAATGTGATTTTACAAATGATTCTCAATGAATCATAAGTTCATCTTCTTTGAGATAGTGCTAAACACACAAAATGAGTGACTCTAGCGAATCACCCAAATATTGTTCATCTATTAAAGAAAACAATTGGCATGCCAAAGATAGAATGGTTCTTGTCGGATCATTTTTATTCCATGTTTTTTCATGAATAGTCAAAAGTCATGACCAGATTATGAGAGATGATAAACAATTATTGACATCACAAAAAGCATAATAATTATCATGGTTAGATGTTATTATGATTGCAAGACTTTCAAGGTTTTGTGAACAAAACTCGACTTATTTAAAAGCTAAGTTAAAATTGAAGCTATGCAGATTTTTTTAATGAGAAGTTATGTTGAGGATGACAAATTCAAAATTCCTAAAAATTATTCTATGTTTTTATATATTATATATTATTATTATCCTTGTTTATAATATATATGTATGTTCGTTCACATTTATGACACTTATTCATTTACGAAGAATTTGTACACCCTAAAAGGGGTCATGAAAGACATATGTCCGGGAAGGCGTATGTTCTAAATGAGATTTACCCATTTACAAAAAACTTGTACCCCTTCAAGGGGTCATGAAAAGCATATGTCCGGAAAGGCGTATGTCTTGAGAAACATGCTTAAAGACAATACAAAACAATACAAGTATAAATAATGTTTCTTGATGGAGTCAAGAATTAGCACTTGCTTGGAATGTAGTACAATTGTAGCTCGCTACCCTTTCTAAAGGATTATAGTTAACCCATAAGCATGTGTCCTTATGACAAGGCATTGGTCTCATATGTGAGAATGATTTACCAAAATTGAAAAATCCTAAGATAAGGGTCAATAAGCTCTAGAAGAGCAGCTATAATACCACATATAGAGTGAAATTTTTGGACTGAGAAAGTGTAACACCCCAACTCATAAAGCCATACTCATCTCATAAACCTCCAATTACTTATATTGACATTGCAGTGGAATTCTTACAACATTTGGTGTTACCGCCGTTAGTCACCCACGTGACTAACTAGGCATACTAAATACTCCAAGATCTAGCTACGGTCTGATGGACCCGAATATACTGAACATTAGTACTTACAAGATTTAACCAATTATATAACAATTACAAGTTCCTTACATCCTATACAACTTACTAACATAGATTACCATACGAAAGTATATGCACAACTCGTAGGTTATACTTAAACCCGTAATACATCTACCCCATCTTACTGTCAAGCCGGGTCATCTGCTGCTTCTCACCTGCAAAATAATATGGATGCCCCTAGGGGCTCAGCACCTTTGATGATATGATAAACGTGTAGCCCCCAAGCTAACGGGGCTACGCACGACTACTTTTTCGTATACATGCGATTGATTATTTGTACAACACTAATAGGAAGTACAATAAACACCACACAATATATGAAGCAACTCATAGCTCAAACACAATGAACGACTTAAAAGCGTTCCTTAAGTAAGTGAGTTAGCACTTAACTCTTTAAGTCAAGTTTTCCGTTATTCTTATATCCTCTCTTATCTCAATGTACCAACCTTTCTTTAATTAGAATTGGTTGTTTCTTAACTCAATGTTTATCCTTGTCGGGTCAAAAGTAACCCTAGCCAATGAGCTATCAACTCCATTGGTTTAAATAAACATTATTTCTTAAATTTGGGATTTAGATGATCCCACCGCACCATCTTAATCTTGCCTCCCACCTTGAACCGTAATCCAAGGTGGCCGAGTCTAATTGTCGACTCTATGCGGCAAGTTCGAAGACAAGTCTCAATGGAGGACAGGCCTGATAAGGATACCGACCTCCTAACTCAACATGAATGACCGGAGTCAGTCCCGGATTCCTTTCCCCGCAAGTTCCAGTTAGTAGAAGTCTCAAAGACGATGTTGTTAGTTAACCTCTTTCGGTTACTAATAAACTAATCTTAGGGAGTGTTCCTTATTCTCACACAATCCTTTACTAAACATTGTTAGTAAATTCTCAAGGTAAGTTGTGGTAGTTTCAAACAACACATAACAATACAATAAACCGGTTGCATGCTTTATCTTGTTTAGTCAGAACACATAAACAACTAGCACACAAGCCGAGGTACACCTCGTTAGCAAGAAGGCTACAAGAAAACCATACCGTTCACCATTGGTCGTTCGGTTGTCTATTCTCCTCCGGAGTTCCTCTTACTCAAACCCTAAAACATTCATCGAATCGGGTGGTTAATTCCTTGCAATTAACCTAGCTTATTTAATCACTAAGGATTTCCGACTAACAACCTCTAAGTCATTGTAGTTTAAACTTAATCATATAAGTTAATCACTTCTCATTATACCTCATACTTGTTCACACCTCTAATGGCCATAAAATTCCACCAAACAACTCTTAAAAACCATATAATAGCATTACCCAACAAGCCCCCTTCATTTACCATCTAAAAAGCACACTTCCTTTGTAAAATTGCCTGGTCCGGGACATGGTCCGGACCTAAGGTCCTGGACCAATGTGTCTGATGCATTCTCGGCCATATTTATGGGGTGGTCCGGGTCTTTGTACCTGGCCTAGATCCCGGACCACCTCTGAAGTAGATTCTCGGCAGGTTTTTAGTGCTGGTTCGGGACTTTATCCAAGGACCAAGTCCCGGACCATGCATTAAATTGTCAAATTTTACAGTTTTGAACTCCATTCTCCACTTGTTCTTTAGTCCAATCTTCTTCTAATCTCTCAACATGTTTCCCAACATGTTCTAACACCATTTTAAAACCTTAAAACCTCTCATCATTGGGTTTCAACCCCATTACATATTCACCCGATTATTGTAATTCATTTACACTTAAAACCTTGAACATTCTTGCATTTTCTCCTTATAACACATTTCTAACCACATCCCAAGTGGTACTACTTTCCAATTCTTTTCACAACTCTTCCCAGAGTGTGTTAACCTCATCTCTTCAATTCTAACTTCATAACTCCTTGTTTATCAACCTTGTTACACTAAGCTTAGCCTCATTGCATCTCCTCAAACAATTTCCTTTCCTTTACATTTCCTACTCATGATTCCCAAGCTTGCACTTACACATGCATCTCGAGGCATACTCTTAATACCTTACCTCTTTTTCTCATTCATCTTGACCATGATAAATCCTTCTTAGACATTTCCATCTTCTTTACTCAATTTACTCACCATTCTCATGGTTATACACTCTTATACATTCCTAGTCATTTCCTTGACCATTTACAACATTCTCCTACAGTTTTCAACTCCATCACCCAAGTGCACCCATTACTAACAAGGTTATTCAAACTAGATCATACCTAAACCGCCTCAAGGCATTTTACATCGTTTCTCACAGATTTTTGCGCAAGTCTTAACATTCCTCATACCTTGATCTTGGTGTGTCTAATACACGCACCTAACCTCTTATTTCCTCCCAATCAACTCTAAGTCATCCTAATCCTCAAGAACACTTTAGTTTAGTCATTTCTACCAAAATCTCCTTTAATGACTCATAGTAAATCCTAGGCCATATTAATTCACAACAACCACTAAAAACACTTGGTTTCTACTCAAATTTTGCCATTGCTTCTCTAGTATATTATCATGCCCATATGCATAGTTTTTCTTCTCTAATCAACACAAGCTAACTAAATCCTTAGTGGATGTTCTCAAAACACCAACTGCATCTAAATACATCAATCCACAATACATTGCATTAATCTTAAATTGCATAGCACTAAGGCTCTTAAATGACATGGCTCTTAGGCCCTTTACATGGCTCTTAGGCCCTTAAATAAGATATTTAAACACTAATTTCCTCATATAAGCTATAAACCGCATTAACACAACAGCAATCCCATATGCTCTTGTAATTCACCTAAGGACTATTTTACTAACTCATTTACCATTGGTTCCATAGTCACACGTTCACAAATATGATCATGTTATGTCTTAGGTTATGCAATCCATAATACCATGTAAGCTCTAGGCTATATTTGTATCTATCTAAGCACAATTCCTTAAGACACTAAACTACATTAAGGTAAGTCATTTACCTTAAGATTTCAAGCCCTTTTTCTCTCTTCTTCTCTTGATTTTCTTGATTGAAATTCGGTTAAGGAGTTGATCACTTACTAAACTTATAGCCAACATTCAAATTAAGATAATGAGTGCTAGGTAAAACCCTTAGACTCATTAAAACAACTCTTAAATACTAAGAGAGTGCTTAATGCACTAAATTGGATGATTACCTTAAACATCTTGGAACGAGTTTGGTAAGAAATCAAGGCAATTTCGGCCATATGTAGAAAATGGAAGAAAAGATGAATTTTCAAGCTTTTTCTTACCTTAAACCAAAGAGAGTGTTAACTAGCTCTTGAATATGATTTTTATCTTCAAATGGAGCTACTTCAATGGATTCAAAATTCAGCTTTTGGAGTTTTAAAAAGGGAACTTTGAAGGTCTTGACTCAACTAGCACAAATATGTGTTTTGTTTTGGATTTGGAGTTTTGTGTTGACTTGGGCAAGCCATGGAAGTTAAAGAACCATTGAGGGCTGAAGATTTTATGGTTTTGAGCAGAGAGAATGAAGAAATGCTTGGGAGAAAGGAAGGAGAAGAGAGAGAGAGGAGGGAGGAAAGCAAAAGTGTGTTTTTTGTTGTAAAAGTAAATAGTACTTTTTCCCTCCTTCCCTCTTTATTTCTAGCAAGTGCTGGCACCTAAAGGTGATGACTCACCATATAAAACTGTGCCCCTTGATATTATAGGGAGTGGTTTGACCATTGACCAATTAAGAAGTCATTTGACTTATTTTGGGCACTATTTGGGTACTATTCATAATTAGTGCACAAATTTGTGAAATTTTTGATTTCTCATTGTTTTAGGCTTCCTAATGTGATACTAAGTAGTACACATGTTGATTAAGGTATAATCTTGGTCAACTAACCACTTAAAACTCATTTATAAGATAATTTTTCAAAAATGTGCTCTAAGAAGTCTTAAAGCACAATTTGTGTCTTAGCTTGTTTTTGAGCTTAGTTTTCTTTGGTAATTGCTTTAACATGTTATTTAGCATGTTAATAAGGTCTAGGAATGACCTTTGGGTCCTAATCAAGGTTACACCAAGTCTAGAGCAAGTATTTGCTTAAATTGACTTTATGGTGTTTTCTTTGGTTTAAATTGTCTACCAATGTTTCTAAGGCATGTTTTAGCCTTATACCATCATAAATTGATGTTTAATTACCATATTTAGGTTTGGGGTATTTCAATATACCCCCCTTAAATGAACTTTGTCCCCAAAGTTCCCATGCATCTTATATCATTAGAATACACGGTTTATTCTCATACCAACGATCATATAGATCATGTTTATATGTATAATCTTACAGACTCATTAGGTCTATCATATACTTATACTCAACTACCACACAATATGTCTCAGCATGTATAACACTCAAAATTCCCTTTGTTGCACCCTCCACATGTCACCGGTCAGAAGACGAAGGCTCACAGGTCCTCGGCTTCATGAGCGAGTAATGCAAGATATCACCCGCAAGTACCGACTATTGGATGCTTACGCTCTCTGGTACGCGGTCCTTTGGAAGACTAAAACCAATCACATAACTTTTGTCGTATTCTCTCATGTCACCGGTCCGAAGACAAAGGCACATTCGTCCTCGGCTCCACGGGCGAGACTCAGTAAAAAGGAAACCCTTTTTACGAGGTCAAGTAAGTAATAATTCCTCTATTTGAAAATACAATCAACTCCAATTCCACTTTTATGCTAATGCATCTATTCTTAACGTGATTAATTACGACCACTGTAGGGAGTTTTAGGAATCCTCCGACCCTGATATGATCAGCATCAGTGTTGAACTATCCTTCCACCCCAATTTGTGTTTGGTTTCTCTTGATCCCTAGGAAATTAAGTTTCACCTCCCACGTCAACTTCAAACATAAAATAATTCACTCATTTCCAATTTTTCTATCTTTTTGTTCTTCTAGTCATAATCAATACATCTCCAAAATGTGGACTCAGTCCATCAAACATTCCCAATTCATGTTTCAACAATTACCCGGGGAGTTTAATTCCTACTAAGTTCTATATTGGTTCCATACCAGTTCTTACCTCATAGCATTACTATTTCCTACCTCATACTCGAATCGAATAATATCTCATAGTGTTACCTTATTCTTATCTCATACTCATATTGCTTCATATCTCATAATGTTACCTTATTCATATCTCATATATAGTTTCATACCGACTCATATCTCATTAATTTCTTGAGTCTATCTAATCCTCTTCACTAATTCTCTTAACTTGTACTCACACTGGAGCTAACAAGATAGGTACTTAATACGTATGGTATTCGCATCTTCTATGCGCAATAACCATAATTAATCTCAGGATATATACATATGTATATGTAAAACAAATTATCAATCTTTTGTGCTATGCACATCGTAGTTTACGTAATTAGTACGTAAACATACGCTAAGCGGTTTTTCGCTCTACCCCCCTTAAAATGGATTACACCCACGTAATCAACATTATTTCCTTCTTGAACATCGGTTCAGGGTGTCTAAGTTTTATGGAGCATTCTGGCTTCCATGTCATCTATCTCACATTATGATCCGATTAGTGGGTCTTAACCATGTTAATGGCTTAGTCTCTGTATCTAGGATCCTTAACGGTACTTATACCATTTTCTCAACTTGGTTCGGTCTAGCCTTCCAAGCTCTAAGACATTCGGTCGATAGTTGTATATTTATTCAACTCGAAGATGTGCGGTACATCTTTTCTCTTCTCGTTCATTAGGTACACAAAACTTTTAAGGTACCGGTCTGCTAGCTTCCGCTACGTGACTCTGATAACCTTAGGTTTAGTTTGCCTTTTTATCCTTTTATTATGTTGTACCCTCTCCTGCATGCTTATAATTTAGTACTAAAGGTCTCTCAATGGACACGTGTTATCTTTATTTATACACGGCCTTAATGAGTTGTAGCTTGTCTATCTAGTCTCTCTGAAGATCTAATGTTCATACTCTTAGTGTTCTGTCAAGTGTTTAAATTGTTCTTTCCAACTGACCTTTGGCCTGAAGATGATGCTTAATCCGAAACTACTGTTTAGTGCTTATTGCCCTTTACAGTTTTCTCTTAAGTCTATAGATATATCAAATATCTGTGCTTAATGATCCGTGCTCCTTGCACTTCCTAATGCTTAATTATTTTCCGTCTGGTTGAGTTCTCTGATTCCTTTAGTGTCGTTAGTTTAACTGTGATCTTTCTCTCCAACTGTTTGAGGTAAATAGCTGCTCTGGTCTGATCTTACGTCGCTGACCGTGGTGCGGAGTCTACTACTTCTCGTGTTCCTTACACTACTCGTTTACATGCATGGGGTACCATACTGATACATTACTACTTACCCGACAAACTCATGAATGAGTCTGTCAGTCCCGTAAGCTCCTGTGGAGTGCAGTCGTCCCACGTCTCGTTTTAGTACACTCGTAGTGTTCGTCACACATTTAACTATTGCTAATTATGAAGTATTCTGTTGTCGATCTCCTCTTTCATCGTCCCTAATAACACTTATTGTTCTTCTTGAACTTAATCAAGGAAAATCCATTTATTGTGTTCTTGGATATGATATGTTCTAGCTTCTTTCTGGACTTGTACGGACTGGATCCTTTAGTGACTGAGGTCTCTTTCCACAGAGCCTATTATCTTGTTTCTCATGTTTGATCTACTAGGAATGCACTTCCAGTCCCTTAACGAATGGGCAATGTGCTTCCTGTGAAATCTTTCATCACATGGTCTAGACTATTGGCGTTAACGCATAGTTCGTCTTCCACCTCATTTCCTCACCTATATTGGGTTTAGCTCATAAATCTAAATGCCTTCATGTCAATATTTGACGGTTTATATCTAATGGTCATCTTACTGCACACCATGACTTAATCCACTTATACAAGTATTGTTTTCACTGCCTCTACTACCGCTGTAGCTCGCCTTTACTCTGTTGCCCATTAATGGTGCAACTTCTCAATCGTTCACTCTAACGTCTTATCTTATATTCTATCCCTCATGGTGTAACCACACTGAGAGTTCACTAAGTTCGGGTGTATGACGGTTGTCGTACCGTGCCATAAGATCGTTATCTCTTAATGTGAAGATGTTTTGCTTCCATTTCGGGTTCACAATTAGGTTAGTCTCTCTCTCATTCTTCCATCCTTTATGATGTTAATTACCAAGTAATTTAACTGGTTACTGAAGAAGTCATCCATTGAGTCATAAGCTCTTCTGAGCGTTGGTCACCTGACGTGCCATATTGTGCACTCACAATGTTTATCTCTGACGATTACTGATTTCGAAATCCTGGGTGTTGGATATACAGTACATCTATGCAGTCTTCCTTATTATTTATGTGTAACTGGAATGTTCCAAGAAAGTTTCACGGTTTACGGTTTCCATTCTCTAATAAAAGAGTGTTCTCTCTCTAATAAGTGAAAGCCCTTTTTGAGGGGTTTATTCCCACTCATGGCCTCTCATCAAGGAGAGGTATCCCCACCCTAAAAGGAGTGGTTTGTTCTCTGCCCCTGTCATTAGTATTACTCCTTAATCTCACTGGTGCCCATTTGATAATTATTCCACAATTAACTTATAGGTTTTGTAACCGATTGTATCTACGAATTGTAGTTCCTCCATGGCTTAGATAAGCCCTCTTATGCCTTCATGCGCCTCGGGCTCTGATGTGGTTAACATCCTTAGCCCGTAGGCTCTTAGCTTTTATTTTTCTTAAGTGAGAGCTGGTGCTCGGTTCACTTCTTGTACTCTTACTCATCCATAGGTTATCCTCATAAGTTTCTGGTTCTTTGAATTCTCTCGACCGTTAGGATACATATTAACTGTAGTACCAGATTCCATGGTAAGTTGCTGCACCTTGCTTCCACCTGTGGGAGTTCGTTCAGGTGATCTGACGTTATTTAGTGTTTGTAATTATTTCCGCTTTTAAAGACTTGAGTCTTTTAGCGATTAAGGTTCGGTTCGTATTAGGCATCTGCCTTACGGTGTCTAAGTTGGGTAATTGTCCTGATTATCAAGCGCTTCCATCTCAATGCTTCGTTCAACATTTGTTGACTACACCACCCGTCAATGATTAATCATACTTGGGTGTTAACGAGTTAGGCAACAATACTAACCGTCGTTTATGGGTTTCGTTCTGTTCAACTATACCAATCTTGTGGCGTAGTCCTTTGAGCTTTCCTCTATTGGGATTGTACGTCTTTGATCCTTGGTAGGTTATAGCTTAAGTTCACTTCCTCTATCCCTGTTTCCGGGGTTTACCAACACCTTCAATGAAGAATGTTTTTTTACCGGTATTCTTAGTGGTCATTCTGGGAGTCTTATCTCGTTCTTGTTGAAAGTCTTTACGTCGATTGTCTCCATTGTATCTCGTAATACATTCGTTGTAGGTTATTACTTACGTAGCGTTTTGCTCGAATTATTGAGCGGTCTCTTAGGTTCTTCTCTTCGAGGTTCAAGATTGGTGTTCTAACCCGTACTGTCGGTTATTGTTGTAGTAGGTTGTACTGTTGCTAAAATTTATATCGTTTAGTATTCTGTCCAAGTTCAGCTCCCTGCTGACTGGTGCGTCGACTCAGCTCGTCATGGTCAGGCCGTCAGGCCTTTCCAAGGTCTCATTCTCCAGTTCTTTTGGATTTGCAATCCGGTATTAATATGCATCATGACTGTAGAGCGCTCTACTATCTTGCCATGGTGGCTTCCCGTATAGCTTAATCGTGGTAGCACTTGCTATGGCAAGTGCGCCATGCAAGATGGGCTAACGGTACCGTGTACATTGGTAGTGGTACTTCCTCCTAATCTCCATGTAATTGGTAGTCCTCTGGACTCCTTGATGTTCTCTTGTTTTGGATAATAGACCATTGTTGGAGAAATATGTGACTACTTCTACAACTTAGGCAGTGTACCTATCGTTTTGCGGAATAGTGGATATATGGGGTTGTCGTACTCTTGGGGACCTCGCTGTGGATAACTAATAGTGTAGTAAATTGACTGAGATTTCAAGTATACAGATTTTATCATTTCCTAGGGAAAGATGCGATTGGAAAATTAATCTAAACAAAACAGTAATAAAAACAATTAATCAAAACAGAACAAAAAATAGAAATTGTAAATCTTTTTGTTTTTAAAGAAGCATCCTGGGTGTTCTGCTCACCTATTTTATCTAATTATATTGATATAAACTTTCCCACTTTAACAATAAACTCAGGAATCTTAATTAGTTCATTGACTGGTCCTTGTACAATAAACCCAGACTAATTTAAACAACAAGCCGCAATCCTTGCCCAAGTCATTATAAATTAATCGTTTTATTACCAATTCCTATTGGAGACAGATTAACCCATAGGCGAGACACGCTTCTAGTCGTTAACCCATTTTGACTTCCTTTGTCTAGAACCTCGTCTTAGCACCACATTTCAACAAGAGACTACAAATATCACTTTAATAATTGTACAAGAAGATTAAAGAGCATTAAGGACGAGAATCAAAATATTGCTTAGATAAATTATAGTGGAAAGTTTACGTAACACAATTATATAAAATAGGCTCGCTTCCTAACCCGGGAGGCTAGGTTTATTAATCACACATAATTATAAAAACAAACATAACAAATAAGATAGACAGACAGAACGAAGAAAAACGAACAAACGGGCAAAAATTGGCCGCAAGTCGTCTTCTTCGTAGAGAAACTTGAAAATGGAAAACTTAAGGCTAAATTGCTGAATGAAACGATGATAAATTTAGTAGAGATATTATAGATCGATAGAGTTTGGATTTTTACAGAGAAACTTGAGTGTTTCTCTGAATTTCAAATTTGGTGATGGTGAAAATGAAGATACGTGGTGGTGGTTGTGGTGGTCGATTCTGTTGTGAACAATGGTGGTGGTCTTTGGATTTTGAGGAAGGGATGATATTTTTTCTGATGAAGAAGCAGTGTGTTTTTATAGAAGAAAGGAGGAGGAAGAAGACAGGGCTGGAACACGCGTGAGGAATTTAAGGAGTGCAGCGGCACCTGATATTGCTGATGGGGTAGATAGATGTGTTTGTAGGCGCCGCAAATGAAGAATGGGGAAGACAGTGCCGAAAGAAATCAGTTGCGTCAATTTCTAGATCTGGGTTGCATTCACACGCGTCCGTGTTTGTGTCCTTGTTTGTGTCCTAGCTTAAATGGGCGGACACATTAATAAATATAAATGTCGCGTGTCTTGTTAATATGTCCAGCCTATGTCCTTGTTTGTGTCCTTGGATATTTGGCCGGACGTCTCGCAAGCCTTTTCTTTATCTCTTGTCCTTGCTTATTTCCCCGGACGTCTCACAAGCCTTTTCTTTATCTCTTGTCCTTGCTTATTTCCCCGGACGTCTCTCCTGAGTCTTGTCCTCCCTTTTTTCCACGGACAGCCACACACCTCTCTATTCTTGTCCGCCCTTTTATACCCGGACAGGCCACGGACTCATCTTGTTTGTTTTCTGTCCTTGTTTGTGTCCTGCCTTTTTTCCCCGGACGCAAACAAGGACGTGTATATTTCTTTTGCAGAATTCGATAGGCTCCAGATTCTTCGTTTTAACTCCGTTTCACTCGCCGTTTGTTGCGTTGGAAAGCTTGTGAAGTAAACTATGTGATTCCAAGACTTTTTACTGCATTTGACACATAAAATGTATCAGTTCATATCAAAACATAAATCTAAGAAAAACATATGATAAGGGAGAAATACGACATGATTTGTTATGAAAATGGGAAGAATTATAGCCCTAAAAATTGATGTATTTCTCACTTATCAACCATCCGGCAGTTTCCTGGTTGTTTTGATAGTACAGCCACTTATCAGGGCGTTCCTCTTTCTGAGGGAACCCCTTGTTATTTACTTACGCCTTAATCTTCGCTCTCGTTTCCACACATTTGTCGTGGTTACTAAGTACTAACTCTCCTTAGGCACTACACCGTAGCCCTATTCCAGTATACAACATGTATGCGTTTTCATAGTCGTTTGGGTCATGTCGGTCAGGTTTTGTAACCTTTCTAATTGTATGGGGTTCGGAGTTCCCGTTTAACAATAGGCTTTTAAATAGCCCTTATGCTCATGTGCGGTGTTATCCCGCTATTACTACTCCTTCGGACTGTTGTCTGGCGTTCCTGTCGCTTCTCTTTTCCTCTTCATTGCACTAGTAGTGCCTTTCTTATCATTGGTATGGCGGGTTATCTCAACTGCGTAGCATGTCGACCCATGTTGCTGGTAATTACCGTTCTTTCATTGGTAGGTGTTGAAGGAAAATATTTGTGAAACTACTCTCCTACTTACGGGCAGTGAACCCGGTCATTGTAGTCCAACAAGGTCGTATCCACAGGGACTTCGCAACTATCTAGCTGTAACACCCCTACCGCTAATCCCATCATTACCGTCTAATCTCCTCATACTTACATACTTACGCAGCGGATACTTCCTTACACAACGGCGGGTGATACAATGACATTAGCCACCCACGTGACTATCAAGGCCTACTTCCACTACAGTATCGGTCTGATGGACCGGAATACCCGAGTACTAAAACAAATACAATAAATACTTCAATTACAAACCGAGTACTACAATTCTCCATTCAATACATTGCTCACTCTTTACCTTACAATATACCTAGTATCCTAAGTACAATACCAAAATTCAACATTTCCACATGTCTACACATACCCCTTACGAGTTATCACATTACCCATTCCTCACAATTCTACACGATATTCCAAATACAAAAAGGGGGTGTACCACTTGGTACACTTATACTTCAAGGGCTACAAGCCCTGCACAGTCCTCTACTATCTACAATTCATCCCTAGCTATCTAAGCATAGCCGCCGATCTCTTACTACGACCACAATAGCTTCAGATAACTGTAAAATAAAAACAGTGCCCCCAAGGGGCTCAGCTTACGCTGCATATGAAATCTGCATACCCCGCGTACTAGCGAGGGTACATCGACTACTTAGGTCGAATACATGATGTTCGTTTTATTCATACATACATACATGCTCTAACTTAGTACAATACACTCATATCATGAAGCATTCAAACATTCACTACATACAAGGAAGACATTACAAGTCAACCATTCATACTTACCATTCCGGAGATACACTTCTCCAATACATACACAATACTTGTTAGCTTCTTTACACACCCGGGTTAATCGGGTGTACATTACTCTTTTACTCAAGGTCAATGACTTACACTAGCCAAGACCATTACTCATACAATACTTTACCTACTTACTTACTTACTCAAGTCAAGTCAGTGTGACCTCCGGGCAGGGACTACACCGTCCCACCACCGGGCTTTTAGGGTGGCTCACCAATCTAGGATGCTACCCATTTAAGGGGTTTGGTCCATATAAAGGATTCAGGCCAGGATTTGGATCCAACCTCTTGTGTCTCCTCCTCCTCACGCGTGGCCGAAACTATATCGGACTTCTACTCATTCCATTTTACTCAATACTCAAGTTAGGAGTTAGGTGGTTAGGAATTAGTAGAAGTTATCACATCCATACCAAGGAATAATACATTACACAAGTACACAACAAGGTACGCATACACCTCATTCTCATCCATTCATTTCATGAATTATACAAACTAAATGTTCAAGGCAATATAACAAGATCAATATAAAACAAGCACAAGTAAGTGCATTAAAATCCGATTCGTGCATTTATCTTATTTAGGTGATCAAATAAGCACACAACTCGGGGTAACCAGGTTAGGATACAGAGCATGAGGAAATCATACCGTTCACCGTAGTTGTTCGATCCCTGACTTTCCTTCAGAGTCCAACCATTTGAATCCTATAACGTACACGGAGTCGGACGGTTAATTCTCTATAATTAACCTAACTCTTTTATTCTTTAGAGTTTCCCGACTTACAATTACTTACTCCTTACAATTCAAATTCATTCACCTAAGTTACTTACTTCTCATTACTTCCCAAGCTTGTTTATACCCTTAATGACCATTAAACATCATTAATCAAGTCTTAATTACCTTATACTATCATTACCATTCAAATCCCCATCATTAGAATGCATTAAAACACATTCTGGAAATTTTTGGGGTGTTCCGGGTTTGTGTCCGGGGTTACAAACCCGGGCCATCTCTTCAGAGACGATTCTGTCAAGTTTTTAAGGTGGTATGGGTTTGTGTACTTGTTTGCAAACCCGGACGATCCTTCAGTGAGAGTTTCTGTCAAGTTTTTGAGGTGGTCCGGGTTTGTGTACTTGTTTGCAAACCCGGACCATCCTCTGTTGCGTACTTGTTTGCGTACATGTTTGTGTACTTGTTTGCGTACTTGTTTGCAAACCAGTACGAATTCAGTCTGTTGCAAATTTACAGTTTTGAAGCTTTGTTCTCACTTCAATCTTTAGTCTGTTTCTTTGCCAACATTCCCACATGAACTCTAGCATGTTTTAGCACTAATTAAGCACTTAAAACTAACCTAATCCATCTCTATACAAATCTGTTACTTAACCCATTTTCACTGTCAATTTTCTTCTGTCACAGGTTTCTCCTAAGCTGTTGCTACAGATCTTTCCTCTCTACTTCCAACTAGCTAAATGATTCCTCATCTAGCACTACTAGCCTTCTAAATCTCCTTAATCAAACACCAAGTTCACTCTCTAACTATTGATTAATTCACTCAAAATTCCTTGCTCAAATTCCAATAACTAGTTTCTAGTTCCTAGTTTCATGTTACAGTTTTTGTTCCCTTTTTTACTATTTAACTCACCCATTAATGCACTCAAGCCTATTCATTCCTAGAGAAATTTTGACAGGGTTTGCCTACATTCCTAAGCATTCTCCACACACTAAACAGCTCACAACATCAGCCTTACATCCCTGTTTATATAAGCATTAAAATCACTGCTACAACACACTAAATTCCACACTGTTATCACATATGTACCAGTTTAGCCTCAAGGTTTATTTCCCACACTTAAGCACATTAAAACAGCTCCGTTCGCATTCAAATTGTAGTATCTTAACTACACTAACACAAGGTCTTTAATTTAACACTAAAAATCTGTTTGCAAGCCAACAAAGCCAACTCAAGGTGAGCTCATTACCTTGCTAGTTTTCGGTTTCCTTTTTCTCTTCTTCCTCTTCTCTTGTTCACTCTTTCTCTACTTGTTCCCACACCATACAAAGGGTATAGATTTCTATCTACAATCATATCCCCAGAACACACATAACAAGCTAATTAATTCAAACTCCCCTCACAAAAACTAGTATTTCAAGAGCTAGTTTTTAGGGTTTAACTTAGAGATTACCTTCAAGTGTCCAAATGGAGAGTTTTGGCAATCATAATGATGAAGTTCCAGCACTCCTCAAAGGCAAGAAGAAACCGACTGGAAATGGAGGCAAGAGCTCAACGTGGGAATTTTTGATTTTGCAAGAAAAGCTAGTAAAAGGTGAACTCTTGGATTTATTTTTACCTTGGAGCATCAAGGAGATGAAGGAGACCCAAAAACACCTCTTCAAGCTTCAAAAGAGCCTACTTCCATGGAGATGAAGATGGAGGTTTCAAGCTTTTGAAGGGTGGAAAACGTAGCCCTTGACGAGAGGAATCTAACGGTAGTATTTTTGTATGATTTGGTGTTGGATTGAGCAAGATAAGGAAGGAAGAAGATGGTGTTGTTTGTTTCCCTTCTCAAATTGACAATGGGAGCAGAGGAAGAAGAAGATAGAACAGAGAGGGGAAAAAATCGTGACTAGCAAGGAGAAAGGAGGTGAGAGAGTATAACTTCTCTTTTTACTATTTGTACTTGTTTGCTTTATTTTTCTTGTCACATAGTGTATTAGGAAGTAAGAGAGGGGGCTGATAAGGGAATAAAACGTGACCCCATGTAAAAAAAAAGAACCAGCCATATATATTACAAGGGAGGTTTTAATTTTCCACTTATTACATTTACACCCCACAACTTCCCGGTTTTTACACTATTCACTAACCGGGTCCGTTTTCCGGAATTTTCTCGTTCAATTAATTTTATTGGTTCTAAACCTTCATTAATGTTTATTAATGACTATTTGGTTGACCAAAATTATTACGAGTCTATTTGACCCGCTTAAAGTCATGTTTTCCCGATTTCCTCGAAAAACGCGCTTTAAGGTTCATTAGTGGTTTTAATCCATTTTATGGATCCGTTTTCTTCGAGAATTGTTTCTACATATTATTTAGGCATGATTAAGCCTTAGGAACCCACCTAGGATCCTAGTCAAGGTCACATAACTCCTACGGTTATGTAACGCTCGTTTTTACATTTTTCGCTTTTTAAGTGTTTTCTTCTTTTCTTTGGTTTTATTTTCTTCACCAATATTCTCTAGGCACTATTAGGCCCTTAATTACTTTATTATAATGATTTAATCACTATAACTAAGTTCGGGATATTTAACTAGCTAATTATCAATTTAGTAACTGTGCATTAATATATACAGAGGTGCATAAATGTAAATTGTTTTGTTGGTTTTGTTGGTTGGATAGATAAATCGGAAAATGAAGGAAAGCAGTAAAACTAGACTAACTAAACTAGGATAGATGTAGCTCGGGATGGATATTTGCACCCATCTTCCCTTTACTACCAATGGTCAACCCTCGAACTCATGGCTAAACAACGGGAACGCTAAATTAACTAATAGCCTAATTAAGGTCTACTAATCCAAACCAACGGAGTTGGAACCTGGCGGATCTTCCAAGTACCTAGTCAATTGATAGCATTAAGCACAAATTCCTCTTAAGTTGCAGTGTAGTCTAATCTCGAAATCATCGATATTAGAATACACTGATTCAGTCCTCACGATCTAGACTTCTACCTCATAATAACATGTTAACAGAAATCCACATCAGTGCGTAATTAATCGGTAACCTAGAATCTATCTCAGAATCACATTTTTACAAAGTCAAGGCAAATCAACCAATTTAACACAAAGATAACAAATTGGGCAAAACCCTAGAAAAATCCCCAAATCATGGGTGACATGTTCAAGAGCCACAAACACACAATTATTATTAGTATTAAGAACAAGTACTAAAATAAAACCATAAAATGAGTTCAAGAATCTACAATGGAGTTTAGGGATTTTGGGGCAAAATCCCCAATCCCTAGCTACAAATATTTTACTCAAACATAAGAGAGAAAATGAAAGAGAGAGGGATAGAAGAAGCCATTAATGGAGCTTGGAGGGAGATGAGCTTTTCTTCTCTTCTCTTCTCTTCTTCTTCTTCTTCTTCTCTTCTCCTCTTCTTTTCTCCCTTGGAATCGCCTCTTCTCTCTGTTTTTAGGGCGGAACCTGGCTGAATGAAGAATAGGGCAGTGTTTCCCAATATTCCTGTAATGCCCCAAATTTCTAAACTGTGATTAGGGCCTTACTCAACTATAAACCTTAGGAAACCCTAATTTCTAATGATGGAGAAGGTTATAATTAGTTGGAAGTGCATGGTGAACATTAGAAACTCTAGTTTCCGGAGTATCACCAGGTAAACCTTAGTTTCGCAGGATTCCTGAAATTCCCGAAAATTACTGAATTCCTCAGGAACTGAGAGTGGTTATTAACCTTAGGAAGAGTGTTAGATACTTTTGAGAGTTTTTTGAGGAAAGAAACAATCATATCTTTCTTCTCTTAATATAAGACAATCTAGTTACATTTTTCAGTATTTAGTGGTTCTGGGCAAACGAGGCTTCGGAAGAGCTCAGAAGTGACCCGAGGAAATTCCTGAAACTAGATAACCCACACTAGTATTAACATACCCACATATATAGTCTTAATACCCATTAAAATCTCAAGCCAAACATGGCCTAAGGTGGTGGCCGAAAATATCAAGGAAAGGAGGAGGAAAATATCTCAGTTACTATTCACACCTCCTTACTATTTGTAATGATGATCAAGGAAACTTCCTCCCTCCTTATCCATTCAAGGGTGGTTATGTATGGATGGTTAGGATTGGTTTTTGACACTTGGCACAAATCAATGGCTAAGGAAAATTCTAGAACTAATGATTACAAATTTAAAGATAAGGATGAAATTTTAGTATAAAAAGGGGGGTGGAGGTCGGCCATGGTAGGTGAGCAAGGTGGCCATTCTTCTTCATCTACCCAGGTTCCCATAAGCTATAAAACACCATTGGAGCTTAGGCAACAACACTCCTCCATTAGAAACACAAATCTAAGGTAGTAATTAAGCTAAAATCAAGGAAAAAGGCAAGTTTAAGGAGTGGAAGCCAAACTCCAAGGTGGGCGACCTGGTTGGTGGAGATTTTGAGTTCAAGCAACCTATAATCAAGGTATAAAAGCACCAAAATGGCTAGGAGAGGAGAGGTAACATCTATGCACATCATTTTCACCTCTAAAGCTTATTTTCTTCCTTAAGTCATTCCATTTGGTTACCTACGAATCCTATGTCCTATTTTCTTAAAATTTTTACAGTAAACTAGGGACGAATATTTAGTGACTATCCTAGAAAATCAAGTCGAAATAATGTTGGGAAGTAGGGAAACTCTAAGGAACTTTGAAAATGGAGAAAAATGAGCTTTAAGCTTTAGGAACTGTTTGGATGGATTTCCGACATGGGTTTGAGCTAAAATTTTTAGAGTAGTCGTGAATAGTGAATATATGGTTATGGTTGAAAAATCAAGTCGAATGGAGAAATTTAAGTCGGCTAGAAAAGGTAAAGAAGCTAAAAATGAGAAAATGTGCTTTAAGCCTTTCTGAGTGGTTGAATGAGTTTCCGAATTGATCTTGAGCTGCAATTTTGGGGAGATACTTGTGTTGTTGATATTGGATCATGGTTAAATTATTAGGCCGAGAATTCCTTGGGAAGTTATTTAAGTTGATAAATAGTGATTTTGGTCAAAAATAAGAATTTAAGCTTTCTAAGGTGGTTTCTTGGAAATTGTTTGATTCTATAGTTTATTGAAGCTTAAATGGTATTTTTATGATGTTATTAAGGTGATTTTACAAGTGGTTGAACTTGATGTGTGGATTACTACTTGTGTTGCTTGTGCTTAAGCTGGTTTATGATATCTTACTCATGGTTTGTAAATGTGTTTAAGGATAACCTCTTGTGGTGGTGGTGGAAAGTATTGTGTGATGTTGATGACATGGTTATCCTAAGGCTATGCCTCTTGTGAGAGCCTTTAAGGCCAAGCCGATGTTCCGGCAACAATATAAGCTCCTACTAATGAATCGGAGCTGCCACTATGATCTACTCCTATTGGGCAAAAGTTTTCAATAGGGGGGTGTGCACACTTAAGGACATAGGGTGGGTGGGTGGTGGTGGTGGTGGTGGACTTCATTTGGAAATATCTTGTATATGATTTTAATTATCTCTTGATAATTCTTGGTACAGGTAAATGGTGTGTGATCTATTCTAATTTGTTATATTGTTAATATTTGTTGAAAACAAAGGTTTTAAAGAGAAAATAAGTTTTTACAGGGTGTGGTAGTGTTACTCAGTTTTTACTGATTTTATTTGTTGTGTGTTTTCTTGTGTATATGAACTCTGTGTGTTCAGGGTAACTGGGATGGTCACCTTCTCTGCACTGAGGACGAGTCCACCGATACCTTCTATATTTTTATGTTTGTCACCTATCGTAGAAGTATACAGCCTGGGGTCACCGAGATAGTGTATGAAGAGTGGAACAAGAAGATACAAGGTTTTAGGCACCCGGAGAATGGCAGCAGTCAGTCTATCACTCATGATGTTTCCACTGTGTACGAGTATATGGAAATAGTCCCGTGTAAGATACTAGTTATGTAATAGCCTTTTGATACCCCTTTACTTTTGGTGTAAAATAGGAGTAGGAGCTAACTTAGTGGTTGGCTGGAAGGGGTCTTTTGGGTACTAAGGTGTAAAGTGACGGGTTGGTTGTGTCACTCTTTTGGTAGTAGAACAGCAATGTAAGATAGCTAACGTAGGGGTGGTGGTTGTGGTAATAGCCTTACACTTACTAGTCTTTAGTAAGTGTGGCGGTAACCCCCTGGGATAGTATTAGGGGACCTTTTGTAAACTGACGCATGTATAATATAAACTAGCGTTTATGATGCTACTTTCGGTTATGGTAATGTCTTAAGAAATTAAAAAAAATGACTAAGTCATGTGGTGGTAAACCCGTGCGTTACATTCCCCATTTTACGCAGATTTGGTTTTTTTACCCGCCCGCCCCCATGGGTCATCCGTCCGTGGGTCGTCCGTCCAGAGCAATTTTGTGGCCTGCCCGCTTTTTTTAAGTCCAACCGCCCCGACCGCCCCGCTCTTGGTCGGTCGATTCCAGTAGCTTTCAGGGACGAAAATCATGTTTTTTAAGTCCGACCGACCCACGACCGACCCAGACCCTGTGGGTCGGTCCGGTGGGCAGCCTAACTTCAAAATGTTGTATCTTCTTCGTTTCAGCTCCGATTTTGGATCCGTTTGTGCCCACGCGTTCCTCTCTTCGTCTACTTCACGCCTAGCTATGTTAGTCCTCATGCTTAAACAATAAATGTGTAAAACACCAATGAAGCACAAAACTAGAGGAAAACAAGCTAGAGTGGAGAAATGAGCATGAAAAGTGTTGATTAAACATATGAAATACACCCCTAAAACATGCTCATTTGGACACTCATCACACCCCACACTTACCTTTTTGCTTGTCCTCAAGCAAAACCAAGCACCCATGGAAGTAAGGAATGCTCAAGACTAACAAACACTAACATGAATTGTAGGATAAAAGAAGAAGCAAAAAGTGATTAAAACCTTTGAGGAGTGTGAACCATCTCTTAGTGGTGGCCTGGGTGTGCTTAGGGGAAAAACAAAAACTAGATTTTCGGGGTATGATCCGGAGTGCTTCAAAGTTCTAAAGATTGGGTAACTTGGAGAGCTTTTACCATGGCCAAATTCTCTCTAGAATGGGCATTGAGAAGAAAACAAAAGGAAAAAAAAAGATTTATGCACTTGTTTCACTTTTGCATAAGAGATGAGAAGATAAAGTTTTGGCATAAAGCCTTTGCATTTAAGAACACTTAACTCTCATTGTTGGTTACCAATGGCGTCTCACAAGTCCCTTAAAGGGTTTTCACAAAGAAGCACCCCTTAGCAATCCCTAAGGAAGAAGACAAAATGAACCCCAAAGCAATAAAAATCCAACCATATAAGATCACTTGGCCACACCGCATGTAAAATGCTCCTCAAAAGCAATCAAAAAGAAAAATTTGAGCATTTATCCCACAATTCATAACAGTATTTATTCTTAATGAGAACAACTCACAACACAAGGGTCCAAGTTTTTTATTTTGGACAATCACAAGATAAGCATGAAGGATTAAGTATTTAAGCACACAATTCACCGAAAAGGTCACTCCCCCACACTTAAATTGAACGATGTCCCCATTGTTCACCAATTAAAACCGGGGAAGGTTCTAGAAGACCTTTGCGGGAAGCAGACAAAAGGAAAATCACATGGGACACAAACAAACAGTATAGCACAGAAGCTATCCCCAGTTTTGCAGATTCAAAATTAGAGAAGAGAGAACGAAAACGAAAAGGAACTAATACTCCCCTGAGATTGATATTGCTATCATTTTGCAGAACTCCCCCACACTTGAGCTTCAGCCTCAAGTAGCGTAGCTTGGTTGCGGCGTGGACTTGAAGTTGTACCCATATAAAACACTAGAAGCAACCACACTACAACTGGAGTTAAGGGTAAGCAAAAACAAAACCAAAGGAGAACGAAAACAAAAACAGGAAATAAAAATAGTGGAGTCATTATGGGCAAATATTAAAGGAAGGGTGAAACGAGTACTCCCTGATAAGATGCGGATGGAAGATAGGGTGCCCGCACAATTGCTAGTGGGAGGGGTCGTTGAGGTGCTACCTTCAATCGTTGGAGATGAAGGTCCTCTTGGAAAATTTCGCCAGAGGTTCCTTTGTAATTGTTCCTAATTCCATCCCTTTTTCAGAGGGGCTTACCTATTTCCAAAATATTCACAACATAGACCCCACCAATTGGGCGTAAAAGGGCAAGTCCAAAGAATGTCAAAATAGCCCATTATTGAAAACAATGCAAAATCTAAACTAACAGAATTTAAAAGACAAGACACGAAATGAAATCCGGGTTGCCTCCCGGTAAGCGACCCTTCTTTAAGGTCTTTGGCTAGACCATACCACCGTGAAGTCATTCGGGATCGAATATGAACGTTGAAGTCGGCTTCAACGGGTGGGTTGGGCGGTCATCATCTAGCAATGAATAACTACCCGGATCAAAAGGAAATGTGGCCTCAACATTTAGGATGTGAAAGTGTAAACTCCACCGATTGTTCATCAGGTGGAAGTGTTGTGGTGGATGATCCCTGGTACAAGGATCAAACTGTGGTGGAACCTCCTCTTCAAATTTAAGGATGTAAACATCCTTATCTTCAGTCAGCGGTGCAGGGTGAACTCCGGGGCAAACTTTGTCTTCAATCTTTGGTCCCGGATCAAATGGGAAGGTGGCCTCCACACTTAGCGGGTGTACGTTGAGCTTCCACCCAACGTCATTAGTGCACGGGTGGGGGCCTTGATCCTTCAAATGAAGATCAAAGTTAGTGGGCTCCTCCTCCTCAAATTCAAGGATGTAGACATCCTCGACCTCGGGGTGAGGCTCATAGGAAGAGCCGAGGTGGACATCAACTTCAGAGGGGGATGGCTCCTTGAAGTCGGTGGTGGTACTCTCCTCTGAGGAGTCAGAGGGAGACAGTGTCTCCTCCTTCTCAAAGTTGAGGATGTGAGCATCCTCGTGATCTTGATGGAGCACGGAGAAGGCGGGGAAATATTGGTAGCTGACTTCAGAGGGAGAAAGCTCCTTGAAGTCAGAGTGGAGACTCTCTTCTGATGAAGTGTATTCATAGTCAAGCCGGGGGTGAAGTGGTGCTGGGCTTTCAGATTTGCACAGGGGAGGAGTTGGAAAGTAGCTCAAGTCCTCAACAGGCTGTTCCACATCATGAACTGCTTCACTCTCAAGTTGTTGCATTATTTGAGTGAGATGAGTTTGAATTTTTATGTTGAAGGTATCTTGCTTCATGATAAAAGTATCTTGCATAGTTATGTTAGGCTTGCAAGAAGAGATAAGATCTGACATGAGCTCCTCCAAACTGGGTGAATCAACCTTTACTGTGATCACAGGACACTGAGCACTCTCGTGGTCTCCTCCACACTCTTGGGACACAGGCCTCCGGTAGACTGAAGAGTTAAGGTCCTCCATGAGAACTCTTAATTCTGACATCGTTGTTGGGCACTTGGGGCTCTCATGGTACGCTCCGCACCTTTGGCATACACTCCATGGGTTGGTGACTTGTGTAAACTCATGATAGTCCTCCCATCCGGTTGATCTACTCCCATTTGGTTGGTATGTTGAGATAAAATCTACCATCATGTCCTCCAACCTAGAGATTCCAACCTGACATTGAGAACTGTCATGGTTTCCTCCGCATCTCTCACATACAAGCCATTGATTGTAGTTTTCTTGGCCATAAGAGTAGCCATTCTAACCTCCAGCTGGATCATAATAACCATCCATCAGTTTAAAGTTCTTACAAAGAAAAAAAAATTTATACACAAAAGGGTAAATAAGGAAATGAAAAATATGCATAAAAACTCAACAGATAATAAACCAGATAGTTGGACCGAAGTCCCCGGCAACGGCGCCAAAAACTTGTTAAGCAAAATGGTGGTGAAACTATCTTGCTAGCTATGGGCAGTGAACCCGGTCATTGTAGTCCAACAAGGTCGTATCCTCAGGGACTTCGTAACTATCTAGCTAATTATCAATTTAGTAACTGTGCATTAATATATACAGAGGTGCATAAATGTAAATTGTTTTGGGGGTTTTGTTGGTTGGATAGATAAATCGGAAAACGAAGGAAGGCAGTAAAACTAGACTAACTAAACTATGATAGGTGTAGCTCGGGATGGATATTTGCACCCATCTTCCCTTTACTATCAATGGTCAACCCTCGAACTCATGGCTAAACAACGGGAACACTAAATTAACTAATAGCCTAATTAAGGTCTACTAATCCTAACCAACGGAGTTGGAACCTGGCGGATTTTCCAAGTACCTAGTCAATTGATAGCATTAAGCAAAAAATCCCCTTAAGTTGCAATGTAGTCGAATCTCGAAATCATCGATATTAGAATACACTAATTCAGTCCTCACGGTCTAGACTTCTATCTCAGAATCACATGTTGACAGAAATCCACATCAGTGTCTAATTAATCAGTAACCTTGAATCTATCTCAGAATGTCATTTTGACCAATTCAAGGCAAATCAACCAATTTAACACAAAGATAACAAATTAGGCAAAACCCTAGAAAAATCCCCAAATCATGGGTCACATGTTCAAGAGCCACAAACACACAATTATTATCAGTATTAAGAAAAAAAACTAAAATAAAACCATAAATGAGTTCCAGAATCTACAATGGAGTTTAGGGATTTTGGGGAAAAATCCCCAATCCCTAGCTACAAAGATTTTAGTCAAACATAAGAGAGAAAATGAAAGAGTGAGGGATATAAGAAGCCATTAATGGAGCTTGGAGAGAGATGAGCTTTTCTTTTCTTCTCTTTTCTTCTTCTTCTTCTCTTCTCCTCTTCTTTTCTCCCTTGGAATCGCCTCTTCTCTCTGTTTTTGGGGCGGAATCTGGCTGAATGAAGAATGGGGCAGTGTTTCCCAATATTCCCCATTTTAAAACGCAGATTTGGGCAAATTTTTTACCCGACCGACCCACCATGGGTCGGTCCTGTGGGTCGGTCGCGTCCAGAAGCAATTTCGTGGCCGGAAAACACATTTTTTAAGTCCGACCGACCCACGAACGACCCAGACTCTATGGGTCGGTCGTTTCCAGTAGCTTTCAGGGACGAAAATCACGTTTTTTAAGTCCGACCGACCCACGACCGACCCAGACCTTGTGGGTCAGTCATGTGGGCACCCTAACTTCAAAATGTTGTATCTTCTTCGTTTCAGCTCCGATTTTGGATCTGTTTGCCCCCACATGTTCCTTTCTTCGTCTACTTTACTCCTAGCTATGTTATCCATCATGTTTAAACAATAAATGTATAAAACACCAATGAAACACAAAACTAGAGGAAAACAAGCTAGAGTGGAGAAATGAGCATGAAAAGTGTTGATTAAACATATGAAATACACCCCTAAAATATGCTCATTTGGACACTCATCAGTAGGATTCCGTTGGCAGCGCCTGTTTTCTTGTTGCGCTTTGATTAGGCCCTTCAAATTTTCGTAAACTGTTGTACCACGAGGTGTTTCTCGTATTGCTTAATGTTAACGAACTACCAGATCAGGTTTTTCCCGAGTATGAGAAGGCTTTCTTCTCTCTGGCGTTCGTTCCCCATATCTTAAAGCTAGGGAAGTGGAGGGCGGGTTTAGGTATTGTAGGTATCGGGTAAACACCGGGAAGTCCTGACTAATGCATCTCTCGCTCTATCTCTCAACCTTTAACCCATAACTCAAATTTTAACTTGGTATCCTCCTAAGTTCGTTAATTCTAGTCATCAGAGCGTAACTACGCTCTGGTACCACTTTTTATAACACCCCAACTCATAAAGCCATACTCATCTCATAAACCTCCAATTACTTATATTGACATTGTAGCGGAATTCTTACAACATTTGGTGTTACCGCCGTTAGTAACCCACGTGACTAACTAGGCATACTAAATACTCCAAGATCTAGCTACGGTCTGATGCACCCGAATATACCGAACATTAGTACTTATAAGCTTTAACCAATTACATAACAATTACAAGTTCCTTACATCCTGTACAACTTACTAACATAGATTACCATATGAGAGTACATGCACAACTCGTAGGTCATACTTAAACCCGCAATACGTCTACCCCATCTTACTCTCAAGCCGGGTCATCTGCTGCTTCTCACCTGCAAAATAATATGGATGCCCCTAGGGGCTCAGCACCTTTGCTGGTATGATTAACGTGTAACCCCGAAGCTAACTGGGCTACGAATGACTACTTTGTCGTGTAAATGCGATTGATTACTTATACAACACTAATAGGAAGTACAATAAACACCACACAATATATGAAGCAACTCATACCTCAAACACAATGAACGACTTAAAAGCGTTCCTTAAGTAAGCGAGTTAGCATTTAACTCCTTAAGTCAAGTTTTCCCTTATTCTTATATCCTCTCTTATCTCAATGTACCAACCTTTCTTTAATTAGAATTTGTTGTTTCTTAACTCAATGTTTATCCTTGTCGGGTCAAAAGTAACCCTAGCCAATGAGCTATTAACTCCATTGGTTTAAATAAACATTATTTCTTAAATTTGGGATTTAGGTGATCCCACCGCACCATCTTAATCTTGCCTCCCACCTTGAACCATAATCCAAGGTGGCTGAGTCTATTTGTCGACTCTAGGCGACAAGTGTTGAGTGTCTAAATGAGCATGTTTTAGGGGTGTATTTAGTATGTTTTATCAACACTTTTCATGCTCATTTCTCTACTCTAGCTAGTTTTCCTCTAATTTTTTGTTTTATTAGTGTTTTACACAATTACTATTGAAACAGGAGGAATAACATAGCTAGGATTAAAGTAGATGAAGAGACAAACGCGTGGGCGCAAACGGATTCAAAATCGGAGCTAGAACGAAGAAGATACAACATTTTGAAGTTAGCCTGCCTAAAGGACCGACCCACCGACCGACCCATGGGTGGGGTCAGTCGGACTTAAAAACGCGTTTTTCGGCCCCGAAATTGCTTCGGGACACGACCGACCCACGGGACCGACCCAGGGTGGGTCGGTCGGTCGTAAATTTTGCCCAGATTTTAGATTTTAAAAGCAGAAAAAGAGAGGAAAGAGGGGGAGTTCGGGAGCAAGACTCCAGGTGATGCAGAAGAAGAGAAGCTCACCTCCCTCCAAGCTCCATTAATGGCTATCTCTTCTCCCTTTTCTCTTATTTGTGCTTTAATGGAGACTTGACTCACTTGTAGCTAGGGATTTGGATAAAGCCCCACATCCCCCAAAACTCCATTGTTGAATCTTGAACTTGTGTTTGTGCTTTATTTTAGTCTTTGAGCTTAAAGAAGATGATTATTGAGTGTTTATGACTTCTAAACTTGTTGCTCATGATTTAGGGATTTGTTAAGGGTTTTGCTCAATTTGTCTTCTATGTGTTAAATTGGTTGGTTTGGACTATCGATTTGTTTAGCATTATTTTGGGATTCTATCAAAATGATATTATGAGATAGAAACCTAAACCGTTGGGACTAAATCAATGTTAGCCGATTTTCACTGAGTTTGAGATGAGGTTCTCATTGCAACTTAGGGTAGATTTGTGCTTAATGCTTCTGATTGAATTGGGGATTTGAACGAACATTCAGTCCCCGTTAAATTGATTAGGATTAATAGACCTGGATTTGGCTATTAATTAAATTCCCGTTGTTTAGCTATGAGTTCGAGGTTCGACAATTGGTAGTAAGGGGATGACGGGTGCGAATATCCTATCCCGATCTACAACTATCCTAGATTAGATAGTTTAGTGTTTATTGCTTTCCTTTATTTCTCCAGTTACAACCCAAAAACTCATAACTCTAATTTACATTTATGCACATTTGTTTATATTCTTGCACAATTACTAAGCTTATAATTGATTAGATAGTTACGAAGTCCCTGTGGATACGACCTTGTTGAGCTACAACGACTGGGTTCACTGCCCATAGTTAGCAATCTAGTTTCACCACTATTTTGCACAACAAGTTTTTGGCACCGTTGTCGGGGACTTCGGTCCAACTATCTGGTTTATTATCTGTTTAGTTTTTGTGCATATTTTTCATTTCCTTATTTACCCTTTTGTGTATAAATTTTTTTTCTTTTCTTTGTAGGAACTTTAAGCTGATGGATGGTTATTGTGATCTAACTGGAGGTTGGAATGGCTACTCTTATGGCCAAGAAAACTACAATCAATGGCTTGTGTGTGAGAGATGCGGAGGAAATCATGACAGTTCTCAATGTCACGTTGGAAGCTCTAGGTTGGAGGACATGATGGTAGATTTTATCTCAACATACCAACCAAATGGGAGTAGACCAACCGGATTGGAGGACTATCATGAGTTTATACAAGTCACCAACCCATGGAGTGTATGCCAAAGGTGCGGTGAGTACCATGAGAGCCCCAAGTGCCCAACAACGATGTCAGAATTGAGAGCTCTCATGGAGGACCTTAACTCTTCAGTCTATCGGAGGCCTGTGTGCCAAGAGTGTGGAGGAGACCACGAGAGTGCTCAGTGTCCTGTGATCACAGTAAAGATTGATTCACCCAGTTTGGAGGAGCTCATGTCAGATCTTATCTCTTCTTGCAAGCCTAACCCAACTATGCAAGATACTTTTATCATAAAGCAAGATACCTTCAACATGAAAATTCAAACTCAGCTCACTCCAATAATGCAACAACTTGAGAGTGAAGCAGTTCATGATGTGGAACAGCCTGTTGAGGACTTGAGCTACTTTCCAACTCCTCCCCTGTGCGAATCTGAAAGCCCAGCACCACTTCACCCCCAGCTTGACTATGAAGACACTTCATCAGAAGAGAGTATCCACTCTAACTTCAAGGAGCTTTCTCCCTCTGAAGTCAGCTACCAATATTTCCCCGCCTTATCCGTGCTCCATCAAGATCACGAGGATGGTCACATCCTCAACTTTGCAAAGGAAGAGACACTGTCTCCCTCTGACTCCTCATAGGAGAGTACCACCACCGACTTCAAGGAGTCATCCCCCTTTGAAGTTGATGTCCACCTCGGCTCTTCCTATGAGCCTCACCCCGAGGTCGAGGATGTCTACATCCTTGAATTTAAGGAGGAGGAGCCCACTAACTTTGATCTTCATCTGAAGGATCAAGGCCCCCACCCGTGCACTAATGAAGTTGGGTGGAAAGTCAACGTACACCCGCTAAGTGTGGAGGCCACCTTCCGATTTGATCCGGGACCAAAGATTGAAGACAAAGTCTGCCCCGGAGTTCACCCTGCACCGCTCATTGAAGATAAGGATGTTTACATCCTTGAATTTGATGAGGAGGCTCCACCACAGTTTGATCCTCGTACCAAGGATCACCCACCTCAACACTTCCACCCGATGAACGATCGGTGGAGTTTACACTTTCACATCCTAAGTGTTGAGGCCACATTTCCTTTTGATCTGGGTTGTTCTTCATTCATGCTAGATGTTGCCCGCCCAACCCACCCGCTGAAGCCGACTTCAACGTTCATATTCGATCCCGGATGACTTCCGATGGTATGGTCTAGCCAAAGACCATAAAGATGGGCCGCTTACCGGGAGGCAACCCGGATTTCATTTCATGTCTTGTCTTTTAAATTCCATTAGTTTAGATTTTGCATTGTTTTCAATAATGGGCTATTTGGGCATTCTTTGGACTTGCCCTTTTACGCCCAATTGGTGGCGTCTGTGTTGTGAATATTTTGGGAAACAGGTAAGCCCCTCTGAAAAAGGGATGGAATTAGGAACAATTACAAAGGAACCTCCGACGAAATTTTCCAAGAGGACCTTCATCTCCAACGATTGAAGGTAGCACCAACGAGCCCTCCCACTAGCAATTGTGCGGGCACCCTATCTTCCATCCGCATCTTATCAGGGACTACTCGTTTCACCCTTCCATTAATATTTGCCCACAACGACTCCACTATTTTTATTTCCCGTTTTTTGTTTTCGTTCTCCTTTGGTTTTGTTTTTGCTAACCCTTAACTCAAGTTGTAGTTTGGTTGCTTCTAGTGTTTTATGCGGGTGCAACTTCAAGTCCACACCGCAACCAAGCTACGCTACTTGAGGCTAAAGCTCAAGTGTGGGGGAGTTCTACAAACTGATAGCAATAGCAATCTCAGGGGAGTACTAGTTCCTTTTAGTTTACGCTCTCTCTTCTCTAATTTTGAATCTGCAAATCTGAGGATAGCTTCTGTGCTATACTATTTGTTTGTGTCCCGTGTGATTTTCCTTTTGTCTACTTCCCGCAAAGGTCTTCTGGAACCTTCCCCGGTTTTGATTGGTGAACAATGGGGAAATTGTTCAATTTAAGTGTGGGGGAGTGACCTTTTCGGTGAATTGTGTGCTTAAATGCTTAATCCTTCATGCTTATCTTGCGATTGTCCAAAATCAAAAACTTGGACCCTTGTGTTGTGAGTTGTTCTCATTAAGAACAAATACTGTTATGAATTGTGGGATAAATGCTCAAATGTTTCTTTTTTATTGCTTTTGAGGAGCATTTTACATGCGGTGTGGCCAAGTGATCTTATATGGTTGGATTTTTATTGCTTTGGGGTTCATTCTGTCTTCTTTCTTAGGGATTGCTAAGGGGTGCTTCTTTGTGAGAACCCTTTAAGGGACTTGTGAGACGCCATTGGTAACCAACAATGAGAGTTGAGTGTTCTTAATTGCAAAGGCTTTATGCCAAAATTTTATCTCCTCATCTCTTATGCAAAAGTGAAACAAATGCATAAATCTATTTTCCTTTTGTTTTCTTCTCAATGCCCATTCTTGAGAGAAGTTGGCCATGGTAAAAGCTCTCCAAGCTACCTAATCTTTAGAACTTTGAAGCACTCCGGATCATACCCTGAAACTCTAGTTTTTGTTTTTCCCTAAGCACACCCATGCCACCACTAAGAGATGGTTCACACTCCTCAAAGGTTTTAATCACTTTTGTTTCTTCTCATATCCTAAAATTCATGTTAATATTTGTTAGTCTTGAGCATTCCTAACTTGATTGGGGGCTTTGTTTTGCTTGAGGACAAGCAAAAAGGTAAGTGTGGGTGTGTGTTGAGTGTCTAAATGAGCATGTTTTTAGGGGTGTATTTAGTATGTTTTATCACACTTTTCATGCTCATTTCTCTACTCTAGCTATATTTCCTCTAATTTTGTGTTTTATTAGTGTTTTACACAATTATTATTGAAACGGGAGGAATAACATAGCTAGGATTAAAGTAGATGAAGAGACAAACGCGTGGGCGTAAACGGATTCAAAATTGGAGCTAGAACGAAGAAGATACAACATTTTGAAGTTAGCCTGCCTATAGGACCGACCCACCGTCCGACCCATGGTGGGTCGGTCGGACTTAAAAACGCGTTTTTTGGCCCAAAATTGCTTTGGGACTTGACTGACCCAGGGTGGGTCGGTCGGTCGTAAATTTTGCCCATATTTTAGATTTTAAAAGAAGAAAAAGAGAGGAAAGAGGAGGAGTTCGGGAGCAAGACTCCAGGCGACGCAAGAAGAGAAGAGAAAAAAGAAGGAGAATAAGAGGAGAGAGAAGAGAGAAGGAAAGAAAAGCTCACCTCCCTCCAAGCTCCATTAATGGCTATCTCTTCTCCCTTTTCTCTTATTTGTGCTTTAATGGAGACTTGACTCACTTGTAGCTAGGGATTTGGATAAAGCCCCAATCCCCCAAAACTCCATTGTTGAATCTTGAACTTGTGTTTGTGCTTTATTTTGGTCTTTGAGCTTAATGAAGATGATTATTGAGTGTTTATGACTTCTAACTTGTTGCTCATGATTTGGGGATTTGTTAAGGGTTTTGCTCAATTTGTCTTCTATGTGTTAAATTGGTTGGTTTGGCCTACCGATTACTTTAGCATTATTGTGGGATTCTATCAATATGATATTCTGAGATATAAACCTAAACTGTTGGGACTAAATCAATGTTAGCCGATTTTCACTGAGTTTGAGATGAGGTTCTCATTGCAACTTAGGGTAGATTTGTGCTTAATGCTTCTGATTGAATTGGGGATTTGAACGAACATTCAGTCCCCGTTAAATTGATTAGGATTAATAGACCTGGATTTAGCTATTAATTAAATTCTCGTCGTTTAGCATTGAGTTCGAGGTTCGACAATTGGTAGTAAGGGATGACGGGTGCGAATATCCTATCCCGAGCTACACCTATCCTAGATTAGATAGTTTTGTTATGTTTATTGCTTTCCTTTATTTCTCCAGTTACAACCCAAAACCCCAAAACCCTAATTTACATTTATGCACATTTGTTTATATTCTTGCACAAGTACTAAGCTTATAATTGATTATAGTTACGAAGTCCCTGTGGATACGACCTTGTTGAGCTACAACGACTGGTTCACTGCCCATAGTTAGCAATCTAGTTTCACCACTATTTTGCACACAACAAGTCCGAAGACAGTCTCAATGGAGGACGGACCTGATAAGGATGCCGACCTCCTAACTCAATATGCATGACCGGAGTCAGTCCCGGATTCCTCACCCCAAGTTCCAGTTAGTAGAAGTCTCAACGACGATTTTGTTAGTTAACCTCTTTGGTTACTAATAAACTAATATTAGGGAGTGTTCCTTATTCTCACACAATCCTTTACTAAACATTGTTAGTAAATTCTCAAGTAAGTTGTGTTAGTTTCAAACAACACACAACAATACAATAAACCAGTTGCATGCTTTATCTTGTTTAGTCGAACACATAAACAACTAGCACACAAGCCGAGGTACACCTCGTTAGCAAGAAGGCTACAAGCAACCATACCCTTCACCATTGGTCGTTCGGTTGTCTATTCTCCTTCGGAGTTCCTCTTACTTAAACCCTAAAACACTCATTGAATCGGGTGGTTAATTCCTTGTAATTAACCAAGCTTATTTAATCACTAAGGATTTCCGACTAACAATCTCTAAGTCATTGTAATTTAAACTTAATCATAAGTTAATCACTCCTCATTATACCTCATACTTGTTCACACCTCTAATGACCATAAATTCCACCAAACAACTCTTAACAACCATATAATAGCATTGCCCAACAAGCCTCCTTCATTTACCATCTAAAAGCACACTTTCCTTTGTGAAATTGCCTGGTCCGGGACATGGTCCGGACCTAAGGTCCCGGACCAATGTGTCTGATGCATTCTCGGCCATATTTATGCGGTGGTCCGGGTCTTTGTACCTGGCCTAGGTCCCGGACCACCTCTGAATAGATTCTCGGCAGGTTTTTAGTGCTGGTCCGGGACTTTATCCAAGGACCAAGTCCCGGACCATGCATTAAACTGTCAAATTTTACAGTTTTGAACTTCATTCTCCACTTGTTCTTTTGTCCAATCTTCTTCTAATCTCTCCACATGTATCCCAACATGTTCTACCACCATTTTAACACCTTAAAACCCTCTCATCATTGGGTTTCAACCCCATTATATCACCCGATTATTATAATTCATTTACACTTAAAACCTTGAACATTCTTGCATTTTCTTTTTATAACACATTTCTAACCTCATCCCAAGTGGTACTACTTTCCAATTCTTTTCACAACTCTTCCTAGAATGTGTTAACCTCATCTCTTCAATTCTAACTTCATAACTCCTTGTTTACCAACCTTCTTACACTAAACTTAGCCTCATTGCATCTCCTCACACAATTTCCTTTCCTTTACATTTCTTACTCATGATTCCCAAGCTTGCACTTACACATGCATCTCGAGTCATACTCTTAATACCTTACCTCTTTTTCTCATTCATCTTGACCATGATAAATCCTTCTTACACATTTCCATCTCATTTACTCAATTTACTCACCATTCTCATGGTTATACACTCTTATACATTCCTAGTCATTTCCTTGACCATTTACAACATTCTCCTACAATTTTCAACTCCATCACCCAAGTCCACCCATTACTAACAAGGTTATTCAAACTAGACCATACCTAAACCACCTCAAGGCATTTTACATCATTTCTCATAGATTTTTGCACAAGTATTAACATTCCTCATACCTTGATCTTGGTGTGTTTAATACACGCACCTAACCTCTAATTTCCTCCTAATCAACTCTAAGTCATCCTAATCCTCAAGAACACTTTAGTTTAGTCATTTCTACCAAAATCTCCTTTAATGACTCCTAGTAAATCCTAGGCCATATTAATTCACAACAACCACTAAAAACACTTGGTTTTCCAACTCAAATTTTGCCATAGCTTCTATAGTATATTATCATGCCCATATGCATAGTTTTTCTCCTCTAATCAACACAAGCTAACTAAATCCTTAGTGGATGTTCTCAAAACACCAATTGCTCCCAAATACATCAATCCACAATAAATTGCATTAATCTTAAATTGCATAGCACTAAGGCTCTTAAATGACATGGCTCTTAGGCCCTTAATTGACATGGCTCTTAGGCCCTTAAATACATAACTTAAACACTTAATTTCCATCATATAAAGCTATAAACCTGCATTAACACAACATCAATCCCATATGCTCTTGTAATTCACCTTAGGACTATTTTACTAACTCATTTACCATTGGCTCCTTAGTCACAAGTTCACAAATATGATCGTGTTATTTCTTAGGTTATGCAATCCATAATACCATGTAAGCTCTAGGCTATATTTGTATCTATCTAAGCACCATTCCTTAAGACACTAAACTACATTAAGGTAAGTCATTTACCTTAAGATTTCAAGCCCTTTTTCTCTCTTCTTCTCTTGATTTTCTTGATTGAAATTCGGCCAAGGAGAAGATCACTTGATAAACTTCTAACCAACATTCAAATTAAGATAATGAGTGCTAGGTAAAACCCTTAGACTCATTAAAACAACTCTTAAATACTAAGAGAGTGCTTAATGCACTAAATTGGATGATTACCTTAAACATCTTGGAATGAGTTTGGTAAGGAATCAAGGCATGGCCTCAACTAAGATCTTGAAGATTGAATCAAGGCTAATACAAAGAATAAAATGAGCCATATTGGTAAGGCAATTTGGGCCATATGTAGAAAATGGAAGAAAATATGATTTTTCAAGCTTTTTCTTACCTTAAACCAAAGAGAGTGTTAACTAGCTCTTGAATATGATTTTTCCTCTTCAAATGGAACTCCTTAAATGGAGTCCAACTTCAGCTTTTGGAATTTTGAAAAGAGCACTGTGAAGGTCTTGACTCAACTAGCACAAATATGTGTTTTGTTTTGGATTTGGAGTTTTGTGTTGACTTGGGCAAGCCATGGAAGTTGAAGAAACATGTAGGGCTGAAGCTTTTACGGTTTGGAGCAGAGAGAATGAAGAAATGCTGGGGATAAAGGAAGGAGAAGAGAGGAGAGAGGAGGGCGGAAAGCAAAAGTGAGTTTTTTGTTGTAAAAGTAAATAGTACTTTTTCCCTCTTTCCTTCTTTATTTCTAGCAAGTGCTGGAACCGAAAGGTGATGACTCACCATATAAAACCGTGCCCCCTTGATATTTTAGGGAGTGGTTTGACCATTGACCAATTAAGAAGTCATTTGACTTATTTTGGGCACTATTTGGGTACTATTCATAATTAGTGCACAAACTTGTGACATTTTTTATTTCTCATTGTTTTAGGCTTCCTAATGTGATACTAAGTAGTACAAATGTTGATTAAGGTATAATCTTGGTCAACTAGCCACTTAAAACTCATTTCTAAGACAATTTTTCAAAAATGTTGTGTCTTAGCTTGTTTTTGAGCTTAGTTTTCTTTGGTAATTGCTTTAACATGTTCTTTAGCATGTTAATAAGGTCTACGAATGACCTTTGGGTCCTAATCAAGGTTACACCAAGTCTAGAGCAAGTATTTGCTTAAATTGACTTTATGATCTTTTCTTGTGTTTTCTTTGGTTTAAATTGTCTACCAATGTTTCTAAGGCATGTTTTTGTCTTATACCATCATAAATTGATGTTTAATAACCATATTTAGGTTCGGGGTATTTCAAAAAGCTTTATAAATAACAAGTTTCCTCAAAAAGTGGTACTGATATACCTGATGCGAATATCACGTTAAGGCTACAAATAAGAGAATATCAATGTATATTCTAGAAAAATATAAGTTGTGATTGTAGCTACTTGTGTTTCTCCTTTAATTTGTATCACATGTGTGTTGGTATAATGGAGAACTTGAGATATAAGATAAATAAAACATAAGTTTTCTAATGCTTTTTTGGCATGACCGGTTAGACCACCCCGGTTAAAAAATGATGCAAATTGATATCCACTGTACGTGTGGACACTTGCTGAAGAATTATATTCTTCTACCAAATGATTTGTTGCTTATTTTGAAAAACCTTTTATGAGGCTATCACCAGTTGATATTATGTGTAAACCTGGATTTTTTTACACGTGAATTCAGGTGAGATATGGGGACCGTTTTGGGGACCATATTCTAACCATTTTTGGACTATTAAGATTTGGTTTAAATTGATGCATCAACCAAATGGACATTAAAGCTAAAGGTTGTAAGATTGATAATAAAGTCCATAAGATTGGACAATACTGGTGAAATGTTAATGCCTTAATATGAACTTTTACCATTTCATTGGGATAAATTGATGGTTAAGAAGAACCATCGATCAATGATCTGTAATGAATTGTAAGATCTTTTGGTTTGAAAATCCCAATATGCATTTGGAGCCATGTAATTTACATGAAGCAACATTGATTTGCATCAAGCCAAATAGTGTTGATGAACTCTCACTCTTATAAATGACTTTGAGTCAAAAGCTGAATATTCTCCCATACAAGGTTTTGTTTGAAAGATTTATATACTATGCTTCAGTGGATCAATCAATTCCTTGAAGATGTTGGGATTGTATGTTGAGTTCAATTTTTAATACCTTGAACTAACAGTTGGGGATACCTTTATGACTCGATTGTCATTTAGGCGAGTAATTTTTCCCAACATCAGAGGGGAGAAAAGAAGCAATTGGAAGGTGAGATGATATGATATATAATATATAATTGTGTCATCCTCGTCATGTATAGTATGAACTTTTATGTTCAAAGTACTATTCATCTCCAAAAAGTTGGCAACCCAATTGCTTGATGTTGAGTGAAAAATATGTGCCAACGTCTAATGCTCCTGTATTATAATGTCCCGGAAGGACAAGTGCAAATAAATCTAACCTGAAGCATGGTAGACTATATGGTTCCAATGACAAAGCCCTTAAAAGGAGCATAGAATTAAGATGGTCATACTAAAAAGGGTATAACTCTAGATGAGCCATCAGACATGACAAATTACCAGTATATAAGGTAATCAGGTACCTGATGATAATAGAGATCTCGAGATATTATGTCATGTCAATAATATAATGGAACCGATAAGAAATCAACGTTGATTATATTTATGTATTATGCATGCAAATGTATGTAGCGCTACATGTCACAATGACGTCGAGGACATTGAATTGATCTGTCAAAAATACTTGAAAACGCAAATGAGAAGCAAAACTTCAACACACTCAAGTTGTGAATGTTGCGAACTTGATATCCACATAATGATGTGAGTCCAGCTGGAAACGAACTAGTATTCGTATGGAAAAGAGTGTGTTAAAATTCTTTTAATATACAACCTGTATTGGTGTATATAGATTTTTCAAAAGCCCTGCTATCGATTATAAAAGGCTTTATCCCCAGTAGTTGATTATTTTGAAAATATAAGTATGGTTAATTTGTATGGTTATACCTTATACAGGTAGATCACTTTGATAGTGTATTTATATAAGACTCGAAAAGGATTAACTCTTGGAGGAGTTTGGTGAATTCTGAAAGGGAATGCCCCTGTGACCATGTTAATAAATCTTATCATAAAGATGATTGTGGCATTACTACCTTAATGACAACTATTGAAAAGGTATCTCTAAGATGAGTCCAATTTATTGGATAATTCATGTTGCTATAGTAGCAGTGTAAGAGTATAATTGAAACTCCTTACGAGTCTCCTGATGGTCGTTGAATCAATGATCATGAAGTACAAATTTTAATGCTATTGCAGCAGAATGATTAATAAGTTATGGTATATATAGATAATCACATATGAATAACCCCCACCATCCAAGAGATTAATTGAGGGTGTTTGATTGAATCTGTGGCTTAATACCCTGATGATATAATGATTACATCTATACTGATTAGAAATTGCATACCACCAAAAGTTCTACTTATAAAAGAGTCATCATTTAATACCCCGGACTTAAAAATGGTGATTAAATTATTCTAATATGATTTTTAGAGGCCTAATGATGCCTAGAGAGTATTGGTAAAGAGAATAAAACAAAAAGAAAAGAGAAAACGTTAAAACGCGAAAAACACAAAAACGCGCGTTTTACAAGTATGGGAGGTATATGACCTCGTTAAGGTCCGAGATGGATTACTAAGGCTTAATTACACCTAATTAGTATGTGGGAATAATTCCCGAAGAAAACGGATCCATAAAACGGATTAAAAATGCTAATAAAGCTTTAGAGCACGTTTATCGAGAAAACCCGAGAACGCGACTTTAAGTGGTCAAACAGACCCGTAAAAATTATAGTTGACTAAATAACTATAATTAAGTATTAATTGAAGCTTAAGAACCACTAAAAATAAAGAAACGAGAAAAATCTGAAAAATGGGCCCGGTTAGTGAATAGTGCCAAACCGGGTAAATTAACGAGCGTTTCTTGCGAAAAAGATGAAAACACCCCTAGCTAGTAATGAGTGGGGGCGGTTTTCTTGGGTGTGACTCACCCTCACCTCTCAACTAATAAAGTAATAAGAAGAGAAAGGAAGAAAAGTCAAAAAAGGGGAGAAGCATAAAGTGGAAAATAGTACAAAAGTGAAATTGGAATCCCTCACTCCTCTCATTTCTGATTTCCCTCCTATCTCTCACGAGTCCCCTCCCCTCCAGCTCGGTCTTCTTCTTCTTTCTCCAGCCAAAACGTTTTTTTAAGCTCCATCCATGGCTTCTATTCATTCCCTTCCTTGTTCAAGCCATAATAAAGCTCCAAATTGAAAACAAATTGTAAATTTGAACTCCCCACACCAAGCTCTATCTTTCTCTCTTTTAAAAATATCAAAAGCTTGAAGTTCATCTCCATGGGTATAGCCCATTTGAAGAGAAAGTTGGTGTTTCTTGGAGTTTGGAGTCTCCTCTTCCATTTAAGGTAAAAAGATTCAAGAGAAAAACTCATTTTCTCTACTCCTTAGTCTTGGCCGATTTTGCCTCTTTTAATGCCTAGTTTTCTTTCCCTTTTTGAGCTACATTCCAAGCCTCAAGTGGGTGGTTGAAAGCCCCTTTTGATTCATGATTGAAAACTATTCAAGATCCTCCAAAGGTAAGCCCTAAAATTGTGCTTTAAGCCTCTTCTTGAATCATAGGGTGTTTCAATGTGTTTAAGTATTTTTACTTAGCCAATTCCATCTTTCAATGATAATTTAGAGTTCTTGGCAAGTGATTTGCCCTTGGCCGATTTTGGAGTCAAGAAAAATGGAGAAGAGGAAGAGGAGAGTTGAAAAGAGCATGTGGGAACTTAAGGTAATTAAGCTACCCTAATATTTATCTTGAATGCTCTAGGAATTATGGGATGGACAAATTAAAGAATGAACCAAATTGAGTTGGTAATGTGCTTTGTAGTGAGAAGAGAGAATTGTGAATTTGATTGTGATGTAAGGGCTTGGAGCCAAGTGTGTTGTGATTTAAGCATTATGATGTATGTGGAGAATTTGAGAGCATTGATGAATTTATGTGTGATGTTAAAACCCCTTAAGGGTTTGGCTAGTTTAGATTGAATTAGGTGATGATATGAGTTTTGGGCAATGTAGAAAAGTAGTCGGGCTATGGCAAAAAAAGTAGAAATCGAAGTGATTTAAGTGATGTTTAGAGTGAAGAATAACCTAGGGTTAGCTAAGTATGGATGAAGGTTGATTTGAGTTATAAATCACATTGAAGTGTTGATTGGAGGGAGGAGGAGAGTGTGCAAAATCTGTAGCACAAATTGTGTGAGAAATTCTTGGATGGGCTTGAGATGAACTTGAGTTAACTTGTGAAACAAGGAGTGAACTTGGGTTTTAAAAGTGCATTAGTCTAGGAATGAATTGGAATGGTCAATAAGTGATTTGGTAAGGTTGGAAGAAGGTAGAAACTATCAAGAAGAAGTTAGAAATGCACAAGTGTGCAAAATGTAAAAGTAAGAATGGAAATTTGTTGAATTTGAGCATGAAGTTGAGCAAGGATAAAACCAATGATTTGAGGAAGTTTAGAGCATGTTTTAAGGTGATTAAACATGTAGAAAACATGTGGAAAGATTAGGGAATGATTAGGTATGGATTAAGGTTGGAATTGGGGTTGAAAATTATAGTTTTATCAGCTTTTTAGCAGGGTCCGGGACTTAGGGGTCACACCAAGTGCCGGACCGCCATTAAAAATGCCCCGAGAGACATTCCAGCAGCTGGTCCGGCACCTAGGACCCGGACCAGGTAAGAAAATCACCCGAGAGTACGTTAAAGCATTGTTCCGGGACTAGGGACCCGGACAATGTCCCGGACCAAGTGTAAAATTTAGCCGTTTGTATTTTTAAGGCTTCAAAACATGGGGGATTGATGGGTAATGGTTTTGGATGATGTTTAGAAGTTGTTTGGTGAATTTTAAAGTCCTAAGAAGTATAAACAAGTGTTGGAGATGAGTGAGAAGTAAGAACATAAATTGACAAGAGTAAAACTAAGTATAACGTGATAACGGGGCTAATTACGGGAGTACTAGTTTTACATACCGTATTACCTTAATGTTAATAGAATCAGTATGTGATTAGTGATTCAGAAGTGAGATCCGAAGAACAAGAGGTGACCCGATAAAGTTAAACCATGGTGTAAGGTATGATTTTCTCATGCCCCGTATGCTAACCGTGTTACACTGATTTGTGTGTTATGTGTTTGTGTGCCGGCTTAATCAGGAGTAAAGTATGAAAATGACCCATTGCTTGATTATGTATCTTGATGTATGTGGTGTGTACTAACCAACCTTGTATGTCAATGTGGTCTAACTTAGTGTATAGACCGACTCCTAGTTAAGTACCGTTTGGTTAGTGACTTGTAGGATGAGTCGTTTCGCAATTTAACGAAACGTAAACATATGATCTCACTAGAATGTGAGGAAGTTGTACAGGTTGAGTAAACACCCGATAACGGTTAGAAAACCAAATTGAAACAATCCAAGAAATAAATAAAAGTGGAAAGATAAATGAACCTCCATTTAGGGGATTGAAGATAGTTCAAAGTTGTGAACTTGTGAGAAAAGTAAAAGAGACATAAGGGACCATCAAACTCCCTTAAAATACGGTCAACCTCCTATACGAGGATTCTACGGTATGAGAAAATAACCGAAAGCTTAAGTATTCGAAATGTGTGGGGCAACCCTTAAACCTAAGAATACCCGAACTTAAGAAGAATTCCCTAAGTCATTAAATTCATCGAGAGTGATTTCTATAGACTAATATACATAATTATATTATAACTCCGAGAGAGGAGTGTTGAGAATGTGAGTAGTCCGAGAGAGATTCGGACCTAGTGAAAGAAGTAGGAACTAAGAGAGAGTTCCGGTAGCTAGTTGAACCTTCCCACCATGCTAGACCCAGAGTAGGGTCGAAACCGGGGAAGTAAGACTAGGCTCGAAAGCCCGGTGGTGAGTCTTGTGTATGACTCTGCCCAGAGGCCATGGTTTTGGCTTTAGAATTAATTAAGAGAAAATGATTGTGAAGTAAGTATGAGACCTGTAGTGTCTCAAGAACTAAAAGAGCTTAAATAAGAAGTAACCCAAGAGAGTGGGTAAAAAATGAACGAAGTAAACTAAGGCATTAGGGAGGCAGAAACCCTCAAGGCCTAAGAGTAAGTAGATACAAACTAACAACCTTGTTATGTTAGTTAGGGATGTATTTTATGGCTGAATGTTGATTCCTTGTGTAGTATACATATATAATGTATTGCTATGTTGCATGTTGATTGAATTAAAAATGAATCTCATGCTCTCGACAAAGTAGTCGACGTACCCCGGTTAGCACGCGGGGTATACGAATTTCATGCCAGCAATATGCTGAGCTCCTAGGGCACCGTTTTTATTTCAGGTACACCAAAGATGATACCGTTCGAGAGTAGGACGGGGACGGTGGTTAGCATGGGTAGTTAGATTTAAATTTACTCATGTATTTGAATGAGGTGTAAGACTGAAAGTGTTATCGGCATCCGTATGTTGTAGACACGGTATAGTAAAGAACTGAACTAAGAATTGTATTACGTGACTCGGTAGAAATGGATAAGTATTGAATTGTGTTGAGTACTCGGTTATTCGGTCCATCAGACCGTTACTATATTTGAGTTAGGCCTGGTTAGCCACGTGGGTGGCTAACAGCATTGTATCACCCTCCGTTGTACTTAGAGTTCCGCTGCGAGATTAATGGTAAAATGTGACAGTTTAAGAGGTAATGACGAGATTAACGGTTGGGGTGTTACAAAATGGTATCAGGGCGAAGTATCGCTCTGATGACTGGAAATACCGAGTTAGGAATTAGAGACTTAGGGCTAAGGGTTGAGTGATAGCGTGAGAGATACGCCAGTTAGGAACTTCCAGTGTGTTCTGGATACCTACAATATCAAACCCGCCCTCCACATCCCCGTTTAAAAGCCTAGGGAAAGAACACCAGAGAGACGGAAAGTCCTCTCTTACTCGGGAAACCCGATCTGGCAGTTGTTAAATATTTCCATAAGAACCAGAACCCGTCATACGGTAGATTCCGAGAACCAGAAATCTCGGAGACAGTTCCCGCTAGAACGACAGTAACCGCACTTAATGGCAGGAGATCGAGAACTCCTATTCAAAGGAGACTGAAATATGTGGCAACATGGGGCGACATGCTTAGCAGTCGCGAGAACTCGGCTGGCCAAGCAGCAGCAAGAAGGAAAGCACCAACCGTTCAACGAGGTGGAAAAGGTGAAGTAACGAGAACCGGGACACATGTCTACGGACCGCCATAGTTAAGTAATACCACCAACGGTATACTAACCGACTAAGAAACTAGTCAAGAGTAGGTACACCCACCCTACCACACCCAAAAAGGTTGTTATACCTAGCCGACACAGCTTAGACAGCTACGAGCACATCTACGGGACATACCCGAATGTGATTACAGAAGTAGTGCCTAAATAAAATACGTTTCGGTAACCACGGTAAATGTGTGGCAACGAGCACCAAGAAACGACACAAAACTCATAAATAATGGTCTCCGAGAGTGGAGAAGCGCCCAGATTGATAACAGTCATGTCAAGACGAACAAGAAGCGGCTCTGAAGAGTAGTTATCCAACTAAAGGATCAAAGGAAAAGCCGACAAGGCAACAGAATACAAATCCTGAACAATACCATGCCCGGTATGAGTTAACCCAAAAACCGCCTGTACCGCGCACTTGCCACGGCAAGTGCAGTAATAACGGGACTATTAAGAGGAACTTTAACAAGCGACAAGTACTTAGCAAAGTACCAAGATGGCGAATGAAGCCAATATAGCACCACAAACCCTAAGAATTCTGAAACAAACCTTGGAAAGGCCTAACGGCCTGACCACTGAATTAAAGGATATACCGGTCAGCGAGAAGCTAGACTTGGTAAGAACCAACCGGCATCAAAATGCCATAAAGATTTTACTTTCAAAACTCAAATTTTTCTTTCAAACTCAAAATTTTTCCAAAACCCCCAAATTTTAAAACCCAAACCAGAGAAGTTACAGTAAACCATCATGGAACGATATAAGAGGAGTTGGCAACAGAATAATTCACCTAGGCGTGTGACCGACACTACGAGTGTACAAAAACAAGACGTGGTATGACCGCACTCCGAAGGAGCTTACGGGCCTGACAGACCAGTTGCGAGTTAGTTGGGTAAGTGGAACATATCAATATGATACCCCATGTATGTATACAAGTAGAGTACGGAACACAGGAAGTAGTCGACTCCATACTACGGACGAAGAGCAAATTCAGACAAGAACAACAGAATACCTCGAACGATGGAAGAGGATGAATTCAGTTAAGAGAACGAGCTAAGGAATCAAGGAATCCATACCAGTGGAACAACTAAGAGTTTAAAAGTGCGAGAAGCATAGAGTATTAAGTATAGACAATGGATATGTCTCAGGAATCACAAAGGAAACACACAGTAACTGGAATGAATACCCAGCGTAGAAAATACGGCGAATGCCTGAAAAGAACACATTAATGTTTGATAAACGGGATAGAATTCCCAGAACAATCACCACGACTACGGAAAACATTATACCTCACTGAAGAGAATATCAAACCCGGCCATGAATGTAAGGAGGAAGTATCAACGATCTACCCAGTTACGGGAGACATTACAACCCAAAAACGGGAGACGTTACAACCCTAAATGGGATAGTTCAAAATAATAACCGCAAGGGGAGTAAGAAACTGAACATACCCGTAAGTGTAAGCCAGATGGAATGGCGCGGCTCAGTAACACCCAGGAGCAATCCGTGAAGGGTGCCGGAGTCAACAATAGTTGAACAAGATATCGTGTTGAGAACACAAGTGTTAAAGCGAACACTCGGGTAGAACCCCGAAGGGATCCCACGTAACAGAGGATACCCTAAGTTGCCAAAGGGCTTGATTAGTATCAAGATACTTAAAGGGCCTCCCTTGTACGGAAGCGTGAGTGAGGTAACGACCTTATCAAACAGCCTAGTATTACCTCCAAACCATTGGATGGTGTACGGAGAAGTGGAAACTTGTACGAACAACTCATAATGAGCAAAGCTCAGGACAATGCGGCTTGTAAGCCATGAACCAACTACGTCACATAGATTTAGACGGTTGCGAAACCAACTTTGAATAATAATAAGCATTACCAAGAATGGCACAAGTAAGCAAAGCGATATTGCTTGATAATAAATGAATAGAGCGGAGAACGAACCACTGCCTTAGAGTGGGTCTACCCCTCATTATTACGGGGCCTATGGAGCGGCAATTGTGGACCCTCCAGAGAAAGGCTACCACCTAAGAATATAATGTGAAACCGCTAGAGCGGTGTAGTGAGACCTGAACATGTGTTTATTGCCAAGGAGTGATTGAACAGAAATAGTATGTAGGAAGGAACTTTGATAGCAATGGTGGGAAACCGAAAAGTAATCAGTTGAGTAGTAAACACAGTACGTGTACAAAGTGAATTATGGAATGAACAATGCGTAAGGAGTGTAGAGAAAATTTAAAAGATTAGTATATACTATTGAGTCAAGTGAGGGGCAAGCCATAGTATAAATGGCGGGAATACATGAGCGGAAGCTAAAGTAGTAGCAGATGCCATGTAAACAAGCGTTGTTTAACGACTAAGAACATGGTGTGCAGCAAGCGACCATTATAAGAGTATAGTCAGATAATGATATAGAGGACATGCAGGATAATGAATCAACTTAGTGGAGATGAAAAGCAAAGTGACGCTAGATAATGGGGCAGTAAAGCCTGTAGCCCATGCCTTATGACAAAAGATCTTATAGAGAAGGCAGTGCTTAATCCTATTGCAACTGCATAAGGAACTGGAGGTTAGCCCAGGAGGATCAGTCGATAACAGAAGCAATAAACCTTGGGTCAAGAGTACCCCTTGGATAAATAATCAACCGTACTACATACGGAAGATTGCAAAAATGCCAACGAACATGGCGCAAGCCTGTTGAGCGAAAACCTAGAGACATAACCATGCGGCCGTGGCCAAAGATCCACGAAGAACGTGGATCCATAACCCACAGGTCCCAGTGTGGAGGGTGATTTTTCGGTATGAGGGGTCTATCTAAATATGGTTCTTGACTGAAAAGCCTAGATCCTAAAATGCCACTCTGTGGAGGGTGAAAACCTGTTATTCTGGCATCCCTCAAATACCTACTAAATCATCCGTCTTTCCTAGAAAGCATGAAGGGGAGTGCAACTGTGCACTACACCCGCTCTCGATGGGCTCCACGCGGACTTATGCCCTAATGGCAAAAATTGACTAGAGTCGCCACCTAGTTTGACCTATGATAACTAGGAAGGAAGATCGGGTTCTAAGAACCGTTAATTGACTCTAAGGTTGTTGCCTATGGATAGGGTTTATCTGATCATACCAGAGATTTTATTGTGGGTTCACACTGGGTTACACCCCTTAGAAGTGGCAATGACCACGACTTCGGATTGGTGCCCGAGGAAACCTCAGTCTCCAATTGTCGGGATTGCCTTCTTTCAAAACCTTATTAAAGAGATTCATTCAAAAGCAAAGGATAGGATTAAGACGGGAAGAGAGAAAGAAAGTGGATGAGGCGAGCTTTCCTGCCAAGCTAGCACCAAGAAGAAAAATGGGTGAATTCGGATGTGTATAGAATGAAAATTAGGAAAAGTCTGAGATTTAGTGAATAGACAAGACTTAATGTCTGATGGTTTGAAGTTTGGGAGTCGAGGAAGGCTTGAGTGTTTTGAGAGGTATGAGAGTCACCTTACAGGGGGAAAAGGGTTTTGTTTGGAATGGGGTCGCACCCAAGATGGGCTGCCTACGTACTCAGCTCCCTGTTGAGATCAGACCTTACGTAGTTCACGTATTGGGGGTTTTGGAAGTTTTGATGTTTCTGGAGTTTGAAGATATTTGAGGTGTTTGAGACTTAGAAGGGTTCGGAGTTTCAGGAAGTTTCGAGTTTGGGATGCTAGTCTGTGAGACGCTCGGATCTGTGAGACGTTTGAAACCTTGAGATGTCGAAGTCTATGAGACGCTCGGTCTGTGAGACGCTCGGATCTGTGAGAGCGTAGATCTGTAAGACATTCGAATCTGGAATGACAAAGTCTGTGAGACGCTCGGGTCTGTGAGACATCTTGTGAGTAGGGGAAATTGGATTTTGGAGTATTTGAAATTTTGAGGAGTTTCAAAGCTTTCAAGAAGTTTGAAGTTGGAATTTGAGAATTATGAAGCTTGAAATTGATAGGATTGAAATGAATTTTTGAATTGAATCAGAATTTGAAATGAGTTTTCAAAGTGGAAGAATTTTTGAATTGAGATAGAATTGAATGAATTTTGGATTGGAATTGGATCGAGATTGGAATTGGGGTTGAAATTGGAAGGAATTAAATTGAATTTGAATAGGAATTGATTTGGATTGATTTTGAATTGGAATTGGGCCAGGTTAAGGCTAATGAGTATGTGTTGGTTTTAGGCCGGATTGAGCCTTGAAAACGGGCCTGTTTTGGGCCGAGTCAGGGCCTTGGAATTTGGGCTTGGCCAAGTTTGTAGGTTTTTGGACCAAATTTGGTTTGTGGGCTGATCAGGTTCATGGGCTGGGCCAATTAGATTGTTATGTGGATTGATCTTTGAATTAGGCTCTTTCTTTTTATTGATGGTTTTTTTATGACATCTTTTTTTTTTGTAACATCTTTTAAATATTTCAAATTGTGGAGATGATTTTCTATTTTGCTAAAGAAAAATATCAAACCGTTTTGATTTTAGAATTTGAATGAATTTTTAATTGAGTCCCTTTTTTTTACATTAATTACAATTTTGAGACATAATTTTTTGGATGAATGATTTTATTTTAGGAACAATGAATTTTGATTTTTGAATTCGATTTTTATTGATTATGAATTTTATTTTGACAATTGAGGATGGTTTGGAAAGTTTTTTTTATATACTAGAAGAGATATTGCCCACAAACAGGTACTACGACCTTAATGTGAGCAACACCTACAAATAGTCATATTGAGAACTTATATACATCGAAGTTGCAAACGTATATGACAAATCAATAATGAGAGAAGCAGAACAAAACTAAACCACCGAACGCTTAAGCCAATTCTAATCTTTATTCAGCAGTGGTGAGACACTTAAAAAAGGGCCAAGGTTATTAAACAGAGATCGGATTAAGACTACTATAAAGAGCTCAAATTGTCGGTGTAAGGGAGTGAATTAAAAGCCAAAACTAAAGCTGCAGATTATTCGTCTTTAATTAGAAAACATATTAGGGACTATGCTGAAATTAAATAGGCTGAAACAGACAACAACAAGATACTAATGAGCTTCTAAACTAGTCACAAGTGAAAATATCAACCTAAAATGATGAATTAAATAACTAGGATTAGCAAGCTGGAGATAAACTAATCGCTCAAGTTTTAGTTCTTTCTGTTAATGGATCATAAACCCAGTGCTAGACGAATTTGAATACACAAATAACAAGAAATTTTACAAAAAGAATAAATCTCCTTCTCCCCTTTTATTATCTACCGAATGAATCCCGTCAATCGATCAAATTAAACTATATTGGATTGTTGATGAACGCATAAACAACATCAGAAGAGTGACAATGTAATTTACTTGCTATATATACATGCTCGTTGCTCATACAAGTATTGACCCTCAGAAATCTGAAACAGGAAGCGTATTCGACAATATGCACTTTGAACAAATCAATGAACATGCCATCAAATTAAAATACCCATAAGCTGATTGAGACTACGGTCAAATACCAAGGGATGCCGATGTGAATTTTCTGCAAATAACCACGATACAAAATAAAACTAACAGAGATTAGTCGGTTAATGTAACTCAACGGATAGAGAGCGAATAGAGAGATAAAACACAGAGATGGAGGCGTGTTGTCTCTGAAATGAGCAAGGAAATCGGATTCCCAGAAGCAGGTGAACAGAAGAAGCCCGATGCCTGAATCAAAACACCAACAGAAGTTACTAGTATTCGGATTTGCATTCTGATTTCATACGAATAAATCCAGTCAATAAAAAAAAAATAGCCACGACATGAATTTAAACCAAAAAAAAGAAGTATATATAGGTAGTGATGGTCGGTCCTTGTCATCGGGAAAAATAGTTCGGTGAATATCTTCTTCCTGGCGAAGGTTTCACAAACAAATCCTGGGATGAGCTGCTTCCAGCCCCACCGTCGGTGAAGAGAACTGTACAGGGGTGAAATATATGGTCCCTGTTCGCCAGTTGGGTTACAAAGTTACTGCCAGTGAGGGGAACTTGAGGAGGGCAGAACTGGTGTATTCTTGTCGCTAGTTTCAGTAGCAAAATGCAGGGAGTGAGAGAACGGAGAGTGCAAAGCTGTATGTTCCTTGTTGACAGTTTGGGTGCAAATTACTGGGAAGAGAAAGATTAAAAGAAGGCAGAGCATGTGTGTTGTTGTTTCGCCAGTTCGGGTGAGCATAATTACCGTGAGTGTGGAGATTAAAAGAGGGCAGGGCATGTATGTTATTGTTTTGCCAGTTTGGGTGAGCAAAATTACCGGAAGGGAAGAGAATGAAGAGATACAGAGCAGTGTTCTTGTCACCAGGTCGATTTGCAAAATTAACCAGCATGAAGGAGATTGAGGTGCTGCTGATAGAGAAAATGAAGGCAAAAGGGGTTTCGGATTTTTCAGAGATGAAGGAAGGAAGAGATGATTTTCTGGTTTGTTTCCTTGGTTTCTGATAGCGTGGAGTGAACTCTTTCATTTTCAGAAATGGAGAACCAGAGAGAAGGGATTGATCGGGAGAGAGTAGTGAACGGCGGCTACTGTTTTCAGATGTTGTCTTTCTCAGAAAATCGAGAGTGGGAGCTGGGTGAAGAAGAAGGATCGATCGAGAAAGAAGGTGGTGGCCGTCGTGGCTACTGTTCATGTAGGGTTTTTCTTCTTTACAAGAAAGATTAGGGTTTTAGTGATGGGCTTTATTTGTGTATAAGAGTGAAAGGGCTGGACTAAATTTTGAGAAATATGGGCTTAGTTTGACTGGTAAATGGATATGAGGGAAAAAAAATAAAATGCACAATGCCATCTTCACAAATCTAGCTTCCTCATGTTTAGTCTAAACTACAAGCAATTAAGTATACTAACGTGAGGAATAATATATGACCTCTAATACGAGCTAAAAAAGAAATAAAACGTTCTATGCTCGTCCCGTGTTTTGCACCCAGGATCATTAGGTTCTACATGCATATACTAAACGGTTACACTAACGACAAAATTCATTGTATAAATGTACAAAAGAATACTAGAGTTGTACTTCGAACTAAAATTCTTCAACAACGCTATTGTTCTAAACAAGGATATACAGTAAAACGAAAGAACTCAATCTAATAAAATGAATTGTTTTCTTATGAGAGTCATGCATTAAAGGAATGCAAATAAATAAAAGAAAATACGAAATCATAGTAATATATAAAATGAACGAATTGACATAATCATGGTTCGACCAAAGAACCTTCACGAGGCTCACAGACTTGTTTCGAGTCTCTCGTGTCTTTCTATCTAAGATTCTTTGCGGTGTTTCCACATACCGCATTGTTGGTTCTAAAGAGGTGTCTCTGGTTGTAGAACATGAGAAGGATGAGGCATGTATTTCTTAAGCTGAGACACGTGAAAAACATTGTGTACTTTGCCCAACTCGGCTGGCAAATCAAGTCGATATGCCACTAGGCCACCCGCTCTATGATAGCGTAGGGTCCTACAAATTTCGGGCTTAGCTTGCCCTTCTGACCAAATCTGAATACACCCTTCATGGGTGAAACTCGTAGAAATACCTGGTCGCCAACTGCGAACTCAAGGTCTCGTCGCCTCTCTCAGCATATGATTTCTGTCTGTCCTGTGCTGCTTTCATATGTTTCTGATCTGCTGAACTTCTGCTGGACTTGCTCCAAGTACTCAGGCCCAATGATGACGGTCTCACTAGACTCGTCCCAGCACAAGGTGTGCGGCATGGTCTGCCATAAAAGCCTAAAGGTGACCACAGATCGTATAGAGGCGTGATAGCTGTTATTGTAAGCGAACTCGATGAGATGTAATCTATCTATCCAGCTGCCCTGGAAATCCAAGGCACATGCTCGTAGCATGTCCTCTAAGGTCTGAATAGTCCTTCCGACTGACCGTCTGTCTGAGGATGAAATGCTGTGCTAAGCTTCAACTCAGTGCCAAGTGCCTCGCGAGTAGCTCGCCAGTATCGTGAGAGAAATCTAGTGTCTCGATCTGAAACAATAGTCTAGGTACTCCATGTCTGATAATCTTGTCTCAAATAGCTCTGCTAACTTAGGCACTTTCCAAGTGTCTTTCATCGGAATAACTAGCAACCTTAGTCAGTCGATCAACAACAACCCAAATCATTTAATCCTCCTCTCGTAGGTGGTAGTCCCACCACGAAGTCCATAGAGATATCATAAAACTCCACTCTGGAACTGGCATAGACTGACCATACCTCCTGGTCGTCTATGTTCGAATTTCACTTTCTGACAAGTGAGACATCGAATCACATATTCTGTCACGTCGCCCTTCATACCACTCCACCAGAAATACCTCTTTAGATCTTGTACATCTTAGAAGCTCCTGGATGGACAGATGGTGAAGAAGTGTGGAACTCTCGAAGAATATGCTCCTTATATCTGTTGCTGTCTCTGGGAATACACAATCTCCCCTTCAATCTGATGAGTCCATCATCATGTAACTGGAACTATACTTCCCACCCTCAAATGTACCGTCAGAAACTTCTGACTGATCTCCATCATTCGCTGATCACTCTGCTGTGCTCTGCGATGTCGTCCATAAGACTCGAGCTAGCCACAATGGCATTAAGAGAATATGCTCGTCGACTCAATGCGTCTGCTACACATTAGCTTTCCCTTCCTTGTACTGCAAATCAATGTCATAATCCTTAAGAAATTCAACCCATCTTCTTTGTCTCATGTTTAACTCCTTCTGGGTGAATACATATTTCAAACTCTTATGATCCGAATATACGGTCATCTGGACACCATACAGGTAGTGGCGCCAGATCTTCAAGGCAAAAACAATAGCTCCAAGCTCCAAGTCATGTGTGGGATAGTTTTCTGTTTCTTCAACTGTCGGGAAGCGTAGGCGACTACCTTCCCATTCTGCATGAGTACACACCCTAATCCTCTACCTGATGCATCACAGTAAACTTCATAACCCTCCGTGCCTTCAGGTATAGTCAACACTGGTGCTGATGTCAAAGCATTCTTCAACAGCTCGAATGAGGTCTCACACTCAGTAGTCCATGTGAAAGGTGCATCCTTCTTCATTAAGCTGGTCATAGGTTTGGCTATTTTGGAGAAGTCTCTGACAAACCTTCTGTAGTATCCTGCTAAACCAAGGAAACTCCTGATGTCCGTAACTGTCTTTGGCCTAGGCCAAGTGCGAACTGCTTCTATCTTTGCTGGATCCACTGCGATCCCAGCATCTGAGATAACATGTCCTAGAAAGGAAACTCGTCTAACCAAAACTCACATTTGGAGAACTTAGCATAAAGCTGGTTCTCCCTTAAGATCTGAAGTGTATGTCGAAGGTGACTCTCATGCTTCTTTAGACTTTGAGTAGATTAGGATGTCATCGATGAATACAACCACGGTCTTATCCAACTGCTCTCTGAATAATCTGTTCATCAAATCCATGAAGACTGCAGGTGCATTTGACAAGCCAAAAGGCATGACTGTAAACTCATAGTGGCCATACCGTGTTCTGAATGTCTTTTCTATGTCTTGCTCCCTGATGGGTATCTGATGGTAGCCTGATCTCAAATCGATCTTCGAAAACACTTTTGCTCCTCTCAACTGATCAAACAAATCATCAATCCGTGGTAGTGGATATTTGTTCTTCACCGACACTGCATTAAGCTCTCTGTAATCGATGCATAAACGAAGGCTTCCATCCTTCTTTTTCACAAAAAGTACTGGTGCTCCCCAAGGAGATACGCTAGGTCGTATGTATCCCTTGTCTAATAAATCTTTCAGCTCTTTCAACTCAGCCATCTCTGCTGGTGCCATACGGTACGGTGCCTTAGCTATGGGACCGGTACCTGGTAGTAATTCGATGGAGAACTCTACCTCTCTGGATGGCGGTAAGCCTGGAAGTTCCTTTGGAAAAATATCTGGAAATTCCGACACCACTGGCATAGCTGGATCAAAATCAGGGTCATGCTCTACATTCTGAACATAACATAGATATACCTCCTTCTGCTTCCTGACGTGCTTGTACATGGACATAGCAGATATAACTTTTATCGATGGTGCCCTAGGGCTCTGACGGTAAGATACTGTCACTCCTGATGGGCTCTTAAGCAACAGTCTGCGCTCTGCACAAAGAATGCGGCCTCTGTGCCGCCCCAGCCAGTCCATCCCGGCTATAACATCGAATCCTAGACCTCTGAACTCAATAAGGTCAATAGGAAATTCCTCCTCCTTAATACTGATAGTGGCTCCTCTATAAAGACGAGTGCAACTGATCTTCTCCTTAGACGGGAGTGCCACCTTAAAATCAGGTAACTCTACAGCGTCTAGCCCCAACTTCCCCGCAAGCGTAGGCGAAACGAAAGTATGTGAGGCTCCGGAGTCGAACAGTACTAATGCATCCACTCCATTAACCGGAAAGGTACCAGTGAGAATCGAGCCGCCCTTGCGGGCCTCCTCCTCAGTAAGTATACTTAAGGCACCTTCCGTCTCCTTAGCACAACCTAATAACAGAATCTGAGTAAGTACTTTGATATAATGATGGGGTCTAAAGACATTCACTTTCACAAACAATAATGCTTCATTGATGAGATGATCTCCTTTCTGAAGTCCAAAAACAATTACAACACTATACTTTCTAAAGGTCAAACTTAATCTTCCTGGTTCATGTGAGTGGTGTTTATCACTGTCGAAGGTGCTGTTTTTTAATCCTTTTAATTCCATGGTATAGCAACCTTGACTTTCCACCCATTATTAAAACATCTCCTGAACTCAATATGATTTTCTTTGCAAGGTCCACACGCTTCTGCTCGCCATAAAGGAACTCTGCGTCATCTCCAATTGACAAAGATAATACTGGTATCCCCTGTTCAAGGGACCCTTTGTTTCATCTTGTCCTGGTGTAGTCCTAACGGCCTCCTTCTTCATAGAAGTTGATGATACATAGATCAGCCCTTAAGTTGGGAACTGGATCTTCTTCTGCTGAGCGTAGTAACTGCTTGTTCCACAATTGTAAAAATTCTTCTGGGATTTTTGGTACTTGTGCTCCATCTCCATTTCTTGTATATTGGTAGGTTTTGTGTTAAGGATTCCAATCCTTTCCTAAGCACATCATTTTCAGCTTCATTTTTGATCCTCCTGGAAATTCTGGAGTGTAGAACCCTCCTGGTCCTGCTCCCAATTCTTGACATTTCTGATGATTGCAATTTGTGTCTCCGGTGTTAGGTATCCTTTGAGTAATATCAAACCTGGTTGGATAACCTTACATTGTTCGTTCCCTGGTTCTTGTACTTTGATAATGTTTTCTCCAGGGAGGGCGGTGAGGGGATAGGAAAGCATATCTTATAGCTTCCTACGTGGTTTAAATTTTTACTAGTGAGTCTTACTAATTCTTTCCTATGTCAATAGGCAATCAAGGCATGCAAGCACTCATTCACATCATCCATTGCTCGATAATAGGTTCACACGGTTTAGAAATACCTGGGTTAGTAGAAGGACCAGCCTCATCTGAGCGGTCCATGACATGCAGGGCGGGTCCCGATGCTGGGCCTTTGCCCTTGTACCCCTGAGTTGGTTTGTTGGTGGAGGGCGAGTATCGCTAGCTCCATTCTTTTGGCCTGGGTTTGGCTTTGCTCCCGGGCGGTAGTTCCTGCTCTCCGGGTTTCGGATACACTCGAAGGCACGATGCCCGAGTATCTGACAGTAGCGGCACATGACTTTCTCCCCTGGCAGTCCACGCCGGGGTGATCCTTCCGCACTGTTTACAGTTGAAACGGCGGATATACTTCTGGCCCGTGTTTGAGCCAGATCCAGAACCTAATACAATCAAGGTCAATTATTCATTCTAACGGCTGAAGTAATCACAAAAGTCTCAAATTAACTGTTGATTAGAGTGCCTACCCTTAGGTGGGTAGGTTTTCTGTGAAGTTGCGCTCCGTAGGTTCCTGACTGGGGGTTCCCAGTAGTTTGGTTCCCTTCCCTTGATAGGACCCCTGTCCTTTCTGATAGGGTTTGTTCTTTGTTGGAGTTCCCCTGCTTGGCATCATCGCCACCAGGTCCGTCCTTCCTCTTTTGGGAGCTCAAAGCATCCCTTCTCTTACAAGTGATCTCCACTACGGAGGCAGCATGATAGCATTCCTGAAATCTCAAGGTATTAATCTCCAAATCTCCCATGACGGGGTATAGTAGGTAATAAAATTTCCAACTGGTTTATGTCTCCTGTTTTACCTGCAAACTGGTGGGGATGATTGGTCCCATCCCAAACTGAAGTCGAGGGCTCAGTCCCCCGTAGAATCGGTCGACCAACACCTGGTCCGAGTATCCTATGCCGGGTAATAGTCTGAGTAGCGAAGTGAACTTCGCATAGTACTCATCCACTGACATCTTCCCCGTCTGCTCCAAGGCGTCAAACTCCCGAGTCTTCACCATCCTGGTGTGGGCCGGGTAGTATTTGCCCCTAAGTAATGCAGTGTAATGTCCCCAAGTAAAAGCTGGGTCATCCAGGTGGTCGGCTTTCACCATGTTCCACCAATCTCTAGCTGCATCCTTCAGATAAAAGGCAGCAAGTCTTACTTTTTCCCTAGCTGGGACTGCAAGCGTCTCGAACGCTGTCTCCATCTCCATGATGTAGGTCTAAGTGAGCAGGGTCAGTCTGCCCCTTGAATGCAGTGGCCTCAGATCAGCCAAACTCTTCACCCATCTCTCTCCTGGGTGGTGGTGGTGGAGGTAGCTGCTGCTGTGCAACCCCCGCCTGTGCAAATGCCTGAGCAATTAAGGTGGCAATGTCTGCCAGCCTGATGTTTGGCTCCTCATCAGCCTGTCCACGTCGTCCTCCTCTTCCTGACATCTGCAGGATGTTGAGGTATATTAGGCACTGTGGTCAAAATCCTGGTCTTGGATAGTAGTCTAAGTAAAACTAACTTAAACTTTTTTCAATACTATCTCTCAACCCTTAACCTAAGTCTTAGATATCCTAATCTCGGTGTATCCTTGTATCCAGAGCGTAACTACGCTCTGATACCATTTTTGTAATACCCCAACCCGAAATCCAATAAACTGAACGGCGATCACTCCCAAATAAAATACAACTGCAGCGGAAATAAATACAACAACCGGGCGGTATTACAATGCCGTTGGCCACCCTTGTGACCAACAAGGCTAAGTCCAAATACAATCCTCAAATGTCACGGTCTGGAATACAGATACAACCCGAGATACTAGGAATCAAACTCAAAGTAAAATACTGAAATATAATAACTAACTAATAGTAGACTCCCAAAGCTTGGTCTACCCCACCTACACTCAGTGTGGTGATCTTCTTAAACTTCAGGTACCTGAAAAATGGGGGTGCCCCCAAAGGGGCTCAGCAAACAATGCTGGTATGGAAAACGTGCAGCCCATCGTCTACCGGGCCACACCAACTACTTTGTCGAACACATGCAGTTCATTTTTATAAAGCTGTAAACAAGCATAGTCTGATAATAACAAGTATCCATACAAGGACAATAATGTCACATAGAACAAGACACAGAAGGTCGAGTTAGCTGAACTGAAATTCTTTACTGATAGTCGGTCCACACAATGGGACTGACCGTTATAACTGAATATCTGAAATAGTGGAGGTATAGTGACCTCGTTATAAAGAAAGGTTGGGTATAAAAACCCCAGGAGATAACGTAGTTAAACCCTGAACTGAATGGCGTGGGAAATAAGAACCCACTAGAGGAATAAAGTCTTCCTCGAACTGAAGGGCATTTGAATCCCGGAAGGAATAGAGTCTTCCTCCCAACTGAATGTTCCGTCGCGACGTAGTAGGAGACGACCTGAGACAGGTACAACTCCTGTAGCATGCATGGCCAGATCCAACTGGGCTCCTCATTCTCGTAGTATATAGTTGTTAAGTGTCATATAAAGACGTTAAACAAGAACACAATGTGTATTGTCAATTATCACGTTTAGGATAATGACGTTTGTTATAAACTGAAGTTAGTGAGAGACTTGAGTACAAGTCCTCGGTATACTGAAACGCAGGTATTTAATCCACTGGTATAGTAGTGTTTGTATGCGTGGGACATACACGATGTAGTCAGCAACATCACGCACATAAAAATACCACAGTGCAAGAGTAAAACAACAGTTTACATTAATTATCTTGGTCGTTATTTCAAACAACAGATAGCACACAAGCCGGTGTAATCCGTTAGAAAACAGGTTGCAAGAATCCCATACCGTTCACCGTAGGTCGAGTTGATTATCCCGGTCAACGTCTGGTCAAACAAAGTCCTAGAATAGGATTAACTGAGAGGGTTAATTTATGTTACCCTTATATAATAATTCTATTGGATCTTTTAACAAATCTCGTATTTGTTATTTCATGTGAGGTTTATTTCTTTAATTACCTCATGATTTAATGTATACTTATTTGTTATTCCTTTTGATTTATTTATAAATCCTTTAATGTACATATATGTATTATATTCATGCACTATATTTGTTGTTTATTTAATTGTCTAAGGGACATAACAACTTATAATTTTCTTAACTATATTTAAATGTTACAATGACATAATATTCTTAATCTCATTATTCTCCTTTTAGTAAATAATATTTATTGTTTTCCTTTAACTTCCTTATAACTATATAAGCCATAGTTCTAATTCCATAATTCCTTTAATTAAAATTCTTTCTTCTAATTCCTCAAAATATCCATATAGGACTATATTTATTTAAATCTAAATTCTTACCCTTATATTTCGGTTATTTACAAAACAACCACATTAATTCAAACTTTATATTTAAATTCTAATCTCATTATATTATAGAGTTTTAACTTCTTATTTAGCTAAATTACATAGTCACACTAATATTTTAGTATATAGCTTTTAAGTACTATAACTTTCAAAAATAACAACTTAGCCCCTTAAATTCTCGGCAATAATATTTTATTTCCCATAATTACAATTTAACCACAAAACCTTATAAACTTTGCATAATGCCTTAAACTATAGTTTTAATTTTAATTCTCCATAAATGCCGAATATATATATAAATTCTTAAATTACCAAACTAACCCCAAGTAATTCGGCTTTGGTCTTGAACTCTCCATTAATTACATTTTCACCCCAAAACTTTATAATAACTTCTTAATGACTTATAAACTAAAGTCTAAATATAATTCCTCAAAATTTCAAAGTGAGCCTAATAAATCTCTTAATTATGAATTCGCCCCTTTATGTTCTAAACTTTCATAACAACTTTTATAAATTACATAATAGCCCAAAACTTAAAAATGTTATTTTAACACTTGTTTAAATTATCTAAAATTCATAAACTTAATTCCTAACCTTATATTATATTATAATTCACCAAATACCCCTTTAGCTCTCGGCTTTCACAATATATACACTAAATTTTGTAAAAATTACATTTAAGCCACTTAACTTAATTAATTAGCCATTTAAGCACTAATGAAATATTTTTAGCTCACCAAACTTTGTGATATAAGTTTATATACCTAAGTAGGTCATTAATACCTATTTATCAATTAGTACATTCGGCCATATTATTTGGTGACCATATAGTATATAAAAGTGGATTTATATGTCATAATAATTATACATAAATTCATAGGAGTTATATAACTCATGTAAAATTATTGTAATGTCTTATATAATTCTTAGCTCAAAAATAAGCATTTTTGCCCTTGATAATTCGGCTTGAATTAATATGTGACATAACTAAATTTTGTGACACAAAAATGTGTCTTAAGGTAAATATTTTCTATATAAGTTATAGATTGTATTTTTGGCATATAATACCATATAGTTTCGGTCTTAATAAACCTAGGAGATGTACATAATTTTTGTATAATTTTTAGAAGCTTAACAAAGCTTAAACATAAAGATTTACTAGTAAACTTACTTCTTAACAAAGGTGGTTAAGTGCTTGAACTCTCTTGAATCTCCAAGCTTTCTCCAAGGAATTTGATGCTCCACTTCGGTTATATACAAGTGGTGAAGGAGTTTAGGAGTTAGATCTTGAATAAAGATCTTAAGTAGATTTGTAAGTAGTTTTAAAGAATTTACCTTAAGCTTTTCTCCTTATAATTTCGGCTCACTAAGGTGATGAGAACAAGTTTTCCTTCATGAAAAATGAAGAAGAAAAGAGCCTTAGAAGAGTGAAACGGTTACACAATAAAATGTGCTTTAAGGATTTTCAAGCTTGAAAACTACCTTAAGATAACCTTGAGATGCTCCTTGGTTTAATGTTGGTTGGACAACCTCCTTGGATAACTAATTGATGCCGAACCCTTGTGATATGCTAGGAAGAGTTTTGCTTCAAGGTTGACAAGAAATGCTAGGAAATTACCTTAAAGATGAAGATAGAAGTTAAAACTCCATTAATGGACTTAAGAGCTTCAAAGGAAGAAGATGAAGCTAGAGAGAGAGGAGGGAGCCTTACCAACCGTGATGAAGAGGGCAAGGAGAAGAATGAGACTCACGAATGTATAAGTAGAAAAGCATTTGGAATTTGATTTTGTTTGTCAATTTTTAATGTATTGACAATTCTTTTCCTTAGTTTATTACTTGATTATTGGCTCAATAAATGCCTCCTTTCCAGCATGAAAACCGGCCATGTGGTGTGACTAAGCAAGAGTTGGAAGGACAATTATTTTGGCTAGAAGACAAGGTAAGAAAAGGTGAGTATATTCCTTTGATTTTTCAATGCTACTTGGCTTGTTTCTTCTTCATGTGGAGTCACGAAATGGAGGCTTGAATGGAGCTCAAAAACCGGCCAGAAGAGCAAGGAACAAGCAAGGAAGGTTACTTGCTTAAGAAATCAAAAGGCAAAAAGAAAAGGAATCTACTTTTTGCTTTTAGCATTTGTTTTTGTCTAGCCACTTGGCCATGTTCTCTAGCTAATTTCGACAGCTCTCTGGTCAAATGAGACACATCTTTGCCATTAAGTTATAACACATGGGATGATGAGTCATATGTTTTAAGCCTTTTATAAACTTTTAAGCAAATTTTATACTAGTTTTTGCCCTTAAAATCGGCCCCTATAGAGCACCTTGTTGACTAGTCACACCAACTGATTTAGAAGGTCATTTTAACCCTTTTTAAGATTACCAATTCGTGGCATGTCAAAAACTACAAGGTAATTGCGTAAAACGCATTTTCGTGACACCCGAAGGTGTGTTTTTGTGCTCTAAGGAAATTTTGGGAAACCAATTGTTCTTATGAGTTCCAAGTGTTTGTAAACACTTATTATAGTAAATAAACATATACTAAGATGTTACATTGAGTTATATGGGGTTATATCAACCCGTGACATAATTTACGGGCCATCGGGACACTCCCGGGCCAAAAAGGAGCGCTAAGAAATCCTCCTTTGGTTTTTGCTGAATTTTGAGAAACCACTTCGTGGGTTCTCTTTAGAATGATAAATAATGATGTTAGGAACTCTAGGAATTAATTTTATAGGAGTTCGTGCCACCTCGGCACTCCTCCGGACTTTTCGTGCTTTAAGGAGCGGGTGTGAGCACTCCCGAGCATTTTGCGTATTTGACTGAATATAGCTTAGGGAATATATTTGTATATTCATATAATAATTGTATGACCATTTAGTTTGAATATTATAGGGTCATACAAGGTCATGTTTGACCATATGCTTCTAAGGCGTTTTAGCGTTTATGGAGAAACGACTATTTTTACGTAACGTTTTCATGCATGGGTTTGCATGCGTACGTGAACTGATTTATGTTTGGATTATATTCCAATAAATAATGATTTAATAATATTATTTAGATTTGGGGTATTTCAATCTACCCCCCTTAAAAAAGGACTTCGCCCCGAAGTCTCATATTTAAAGTATAAGGTTGTGGGGGAATCAAGTTCCACTAAATATCCACAACTCAATCTAATTTTTAGGGATCAAGTCCCAAGTCTCTATATCCCTAAGTTCATAGTGTATATCAAGTACAACAGAAATACTTGGAATGTCATAACATATACTTGCAGTGTAAAGCAAGGTAGTGAACACAATCACTTTTCATTTCAAATGGTGCAACGTAGTGCATAATATTTCCATTGTAGTGTAATGAAGTACACACAATCAAGTAGAAGTACAAGGTACATTTAAACACAGTGTTACACAAGAACACATACAGACAAGGTGTCACTGAAATGCACAAAAGTGCAACAACTGAAATGCACAAAAGTGCAACAACTGAAATGCACGCAACAACTGAAATGCACAAAGTGCAACAACTGAAATGCACAAAAGTGCAACAACTGAAATGCACAAAAGCAACAAATGCAATGCACAAAGGTGCAACAAAGTGCACACTAAACTCAAAAATGAAAAAGGCTCTACCCCCCAAAAAGAAGGGGTACGCCCCCGTACCCTAGTCTAAAGTGCCTAGTCGGTAAATAATGAGGGAAACTTCGCTCGCATATCAGCTTCGAGTTCCCATGGGCCTCTTCCACATCTGGTGGTTCGACCAAAGAACCTTCACGAGGCTCACAGACTTGTTTCGAGTCTCTCGTGTCTTCTATCTAAGATCTTTGCGGTGTTTCCACATACCGCATTGTTGGTTCTAAAGAGAGTGTCTCTGGTTGTAGAACATGAGAAGGATGAGGCATGTATTTCTTAAGCTGAGACACGTGAAAAAACATTGTGTACTTTGCCCAACTCGGCTGGCAAATCAAGTCGATACGCCACTAGGCCCACCCGCTCGATGATAGCGTAGGGTCCTACAAATTTCGGGCTTAGCTTGCCCTTCTGACCAAATCTGAATACACCCTTCATGGGTGAAACTCGTAGAAATACCTGGTCGCCAACTGCGAACTCAAGGTCTCGTCGCCTCTCATCAGCATATGATTTCTGTCTGTCCTGTGCTGCTTTCATATTGTTTCTGATCTGCTGAACTTCTGTCTGGACTTGCTCCAAGTACTCAGGCCCAATGATGACGGTCTCACTAGACTCGTCCCAGCACAAAGGTGTGCGGCATGGTCTGCCATATAAAGCCTGAAAAGGTGACATCTGTATAGAGGCGTGATAGCTGTTATTGTAAGCAAACTCGATGAGATGTAATCTATCTATCCAGCTGCCCTGGAAATCCAAGGCACATGCTCGTAGCATGTCCTCTAAGGTCTGAATAGTCCTCTCTGACTGACCCTGTCTGAGGATGAAATGCTGTGCTAAGCTTCAATTCAGTGCCAAGTGCTTCGCGAGTAGCTCGCCAGTATCGTGAGAGAAATCTAGTGTCTCGATCTGAAACAATAGTCTTAGGTACTCCATGATGTCTGATAATCTCTGTCTCAAATAGCTCTGCTAACTTGGCACTTTCCAAGTGTCTTTCATCGGAATAAACCTAGCAACCTTAGTCAGTCGATCAACAACAACCCAAATCATTTAATCCTCTTCGTAGGTGGTAGTCCCACCACGAAGTCCATAGAGATATCATAAAACTTCCACTCTGGAACTGGCATAGACTGTACCATACCTCCTGGTCGTCTATGTTCGAATTTCACTTTCTGACAAGTGAGACATCGAATCACATATTCTGTCACGTCGCCCTTCATACCACTCCACCAGAAATACCTCTTTAGATCTTTGTACATCTTAGAAGCTCCTGGATGGACAGATGTGGAAGAAGTGTGGAACTCTCGAAGAATATGCTCCTTATATCTGTTGTCTCTGGGAATACACAATCTCCCTTCAATCTGATGAGTCCATCATCATGTAACTGGAACTCATACTTCCCACCTTCAAATGTACCGTCAGACAACTTCTGACTGATCTCCATCATTCGCTGATCACTCTGCTGTGCTCTGCGTATGTCGTCCATAAGACTCGAGCTAGCCACAATGGCATTAAGAGAATATGCTCGTCGACTCAATGCGTCTGCTACAACATTAGCTTTCCCTTCCTTGTACTGCAAATCAATGTCATAATCCTTAAGAAATTCAACCCATCTTCTTTGTCTCATGTTTAACTCCTTCTGGGTGAATACATATTTCAAACTCTTATGATCCGAATATACGGTCATCTGGACACCATACAGGTAGTGGCGCCAGATCTTCAAGGCAAAAACAATAGCTCCAAGCTCCAAGTCATGTGTGGGATAGTTTTCCTCGTTTCTTCAACTGTCGGGAAGCGTAGGCGACTACCTTCCCATTCTGCATGAGTACACACCCTAATCCTACCTGATGCATCACAGTAAACTTCATAACCCTCTGTGCCTTCAGGTATAGTCAAAACTGGTGCTGATGTCAAGGCATTCTTCAGAAGCTCGAATGAGGTCTCACATTCAGTAGTCCATGTGAAAGGTGCATCCTTCTTCATTAAGCTGGTCATAGGTTTGGCTATTTTGGAGAAGTCTCTGACAAACCTTCTGTAGTATCCTGCTAAACCAAGGAAACTCCTGATGTCCGTAACTGTCTTTGGCCTAGGCCAAGTGCGAACTGCTTCTATCTTTGCTGGATCCACTGCGATCCCAGCATCTGAGATAACATGTCCTAGAAAGGAAACTCTGTCTAACCAAAACTCACATTTGGAGAACTTAGCATAAAGCTGGTTCTCCCTTAAGATCTGAAGTGTATGTCGAAGGTGACTCTCATGCTCTTCTTTAGACTTTGAGTAGATTAGGATGTCATCGATGAATACAACCACGGTCTTATCCAACTGCTCTCTGAATAATCTGTTCATCAAATCCATGAAGACTGCAGGTGCATTTGACAAGCCAAAAGGCATGACTGTAAACTCATAGTGGCCATACCGTGTTCTGAATGCTGTCTTTTCTATGTCTTGCTCCCTGATAGGTATCTGATGGTAGCCTGATCTCAAATCGATCTTCGAAAATACTTTTGCTCCTCTCAACTGATCAAACAAATCATCAATCCGTGGTAGTGGATATTTGTTCTTCACCGACACTGCATTAAGCTCTCTGTAATCGATGCATAAACGAAGGCTTCCATCCTTCTTTTTCACAAAAAGTACTGGTGCTCCCCAAGGAGATACGCTAGGTCGTATGTATCCCTTGTCTAATAAATCTTTCAACTGCTCTTTCAACTCAGCCATCTCTGCTGGTGCCATACGGTACGGTGCCTTAGCTATAGGACCGGTACCTGGTAGTAATTCAATGGAGAATTCTACCTCTCTGGATGGCGGTAAGCCTGGAAGTTCCTTTGGAAAAATATCTGGAAATTCCGACACCACTGGCATAGCTGGATCAAAATCAGGGTCATGCTCTACATTCTGAACATAACATAGATATACCTCCTTCTGCTTTCTGACGTGCTTGTACATGGACATAGCAGATATAACTTTTATCGATGGTGCCCTAGGGCTCTGACGGTAAGATACTGTCACTCCTGATGGGCTCTTAAGCAACAGTCTGCGCTCTGCACAAAGAATGCGGCCTCTGTGCCGCCCCAGCCAGTCCATCCCGGCTATAACATCGAATCCTAGACCTCTGAACTCAATAAGGTCAATAGGAAATTCCTCCTCCTTAATACTGATAGTGGCTCCTCTATAAAGACGAGTGCAACTGATCTTCTCCTTAGACGGGAGTGCCACCTTAAAGTCAGGTAACTCTACAGCGTCTAGCCCCAACTTCCCCGCAAGCGTAGGCGAAACGAAAGTATGTGAGGCTCCGGAGTCGAACAGTACTAATGCATCCACTCCATTAACCGGAAAGGTACCAGTGAGAATCGAGCCGCCCTTGCGGGCCTCCTCCTCAGTAAGTATACTTAAGGCACCTTCCGTCTCCTTAGCACAACCTAATAACAGAATCTGAGTAAGTACTCTGATATATGATGGAGGTCGACAAACATTCACTTTCACAAACAATAATGCTTCACTGATGAGATGATCTCCTTTCGGAAGTCCAAAAACAATTACAACACTAATACTTTCTAAAGGTCAAACTTAATCTTCCTGGTTTCATGTGAGTGGTGTTTATCACTGTCGAAGGTGCTGTGTTCATTTTGATCCTCTTAATTCCATGGTATAGCAACCTTGACTTTCCACCCATTATTAAAACATCTCCTGAACTCAATATGATTTTCTTTGCAAGGTCCACACGCTTCTGCTCGCCATAAAGGAACTCTGCGTCATCTCCAATTGACAAAGACAATACTGGTATCCCCTGACCGAGGGACCCTTGTGTTTCATCCTTGTCCTGATGTAGTCCTAAGCGGCCTCCTTCTTCATAGAAGTTGATGATACATAGATCAGCCCTTAAGTTGGGAACTGGATCTTCTTCCAACTGCTGAGCGGTAGTAACTGATTGTTCCACAATTTGTAAAAATTCTTCTGGGATTTTTGGTACTTGTGCTCCATCTCCATTCCTTGTATCTTGGTAGGTTTTTGTGTATGGATTCCAATCTTTTCCTAAGCACATCATTTTCAGCTTCATTTTTTATCCCCCTGGAAATTCTGGAGTGTAGAACCCTCCTGGTCCTGCTCCTAATTCTTGACATTTTCTGATGATTGCAATTTGTGTCTCCGGTGTTAGGTATCCTTTGAGTAATATCAAACCTGGTTGGATAACCTTACATTGTTCGTTCCCTGGTTCTTGTACTTTGATAATGTTTTCCTCCAGGGAGGGCGGTGAGGGGATAGGAAAGCATATCTTATAGCTTCCTACGTGGTTTAAATTTTTACTAGTGAGTCTTACTAATTCTTTCCTATTATAGGCAATCAAGGCATGCAAGCACTCATTCACATCATCCACTGCTCGATAATAGGTTCACACGGTTTAGAAATACCTGGATTAGTAGAAGGACCAGCCTCATCTGAGCGGTCCATGACGTGCAGGGCGGGTCCCGATGCTGGGCCTTTGCCCTTGTACCCCTGAGTTTGGTTTGTTGGTGGAGGGCGAGTATCGCTAGCTCCATTCTTTTGGCCTGGGTTTGGCTTTGCTCCCGGGCGGTAGTTCCTGCTCTCCGGGTTTCGGATACACTCGAAGGCACGATGCCCGAGTATCTGACAGTAGCGGCACATGACTTTCTCCCCCTGGCAGTCCACGCCGGGGTGATCCTTCCCGCACTGTTTACAGTTGAAACGGCGGATATACTTCTGGCCCGTGTTTGAGCCAGATCCAGAACCTAATACAATCAAGGTCAATTATTCATTCTAACGGTGCTGAAGTAATCACAAAGTCTCAAATTTAACTGTTGATTAGAGTGCCTACCCTTAGGTGGGTAGGTTTTCTGTGAAGTTGCCTCCGTAGGTTCCTGACTGGGGGTTCCCAGTAGTTTGGTTCCCTTTCCCTTGATAGGACCCCTGTCCTTTCTGATAGGGTTTGTTTCTTTTGTTGGAGTTCCCCTGCTTGGCATCATCGCCACCAGGTCCGTCCTTCCTCTTTTGGGAGCTCAAAGCATCCCTTCTCTTACAAGTGATCTCCACTACGGAGGCAGCATGATAGCATTCCTGAAATCTCAAGGTATTAATCTCCAAATCTCCCATGACGGGGTATAGTAGGTAATAAATTTCCAACTGGTTTATGTCTCTCTGTTTTACCTGTAAACTGGTGGGGATGATTGGTCCCATCCCAAACTGAAGTCGAGGGCTCAGTCCCCCGTAGAATCGGTCGACCAACACCTGGTCCGAGTATCCTATGCCGGGTAATAGTCTGAGTAGCGAAGTGAACTTCGCATAGTACTCATCCACTGACATCTTCCCCGTCTGCTCCAAGGCGTCAAACTCCCGAGTCTTCACCATCCTGGTGTGGGCCGGGTAGTATTTGCCCCTAAGTAATGCAGTGTAATGTCCCCAAGTAAAAGCTGGGTCATCCAGGTGGTCGGCTTTCACCATGTTCCACCAATCTCTAGCTGCATCCTTCAGATAAAAGGCAGCAAGTCTTACTTTTTCCCTAGCTGGGACTGCAAGCGTCTCGAACGCTGTCTCCATCTCCATGATGTAGGTTTCTAAGTGAGCAGGGTCAGTCTGCCCCTTGAATGCAGTCGGCCTCAGATCAGCCAAACTCTTCACCCAGTCTCTCTCCCTGGGTGGTGGTGGTGGAGGTAACTGCTGCTGTGCAACCCCCGCCTGTGCAAATGCCTGAGCAATCAAGGTAGCAATGTCTGCCAGCCTGATGTTTGGCTCCTCATCAGCCTGTCCACGTCGTCCTCCTCTTCCTGACATCTGCAGGATGTTGAGGTATATTAGGCACTGTGGTCAAAATCTTGGTCTTGGATAGTAGTCTAAGTAAAACTAACTTAAACTCTTTCAATACTATCTCTCAACCCTTAACCTAAAGTCTTAGAATCCTAATCTCGGTGTATCCTTGTATCCAGAGCGTAACTACGCTCTGATACCATTTTTGTAATACCCCAACCCGAAATCCAATAAACTGAACGGCGATCACTCCCAAATAAAATACAACTGCAGCGGAAATAAATACAACAACCGGGCGGTATTACAATGCCGTTGGCCACCCTTGTGACCAACAAGGCTAAGTCCAAATACAATCCTCAAATGTCACGGTCTGGAATACAGATACAACCCGAGATACTAGGAATCAAACTCAAAGTAAAATACTGAAATATAATAACTAACTAATAGTAGACTCCCAAAGCTTGGTCTACCCCACCTACACTCAGTGTGGTGATCTTCTTAAACTTCAGGTACCTGAAAAATGGGGGTGCCCCCAAAGGGGCTCAGCAAACAATGCTGGTATGGAAAACGTGCAGCCCATCGTCTACCGGGCCACACCAACTACTTTGTCGAACACATGCGGTTCATTTTTATAAAGCTGTAAACAAGCATAGTCTGATAATAACAAGTATCCATACAAGGACAATAATGTCACATAGAACAAGACACAGAAGGTCGAGTTAGCTGAACTGAAATTCTTTACTGATAGTCGGTCCACACAATGGGACTGACCGTTATAACTGAATATCTGAAATAGTGGAGGTATAGTGACCTCGTTATAAAGAAAGGTTGGGTATAAAAACCCCAGGAGATAACGTAGTTAAACCCTGAACTGAATGGCGTGGGAAATAAGAACCCACTAGAGGAATAAAGTCTTCCTCGAACTGAAGGGCATTTGAATCCCGGAAGGAATAGAGTCTTCCTCCCAACTGAATGTTCCGTCGCGACGTAGTAGGAGACGACCTGAGACAGGTACAACTCCTGTAGCATGCATGGCCAGATCGAACTGGGCTCCTCGTTCTCGTAGTATATAATTGTTAAGTGTCATATAAAGACGTTAAACAAGAACACAATGTGTATTGTCAATTATCACGTTTAGGATAATGACGTTTGTTATAAACTGAAGTTAGTGAGAGACTTGAGTACAAGTCCTCGGTATACTGAAACGCAGGTATTTAATCCACTGGTATAGTAGTGTTGTATGCGTGGGACATACACGATGTAGTCAGCAACAATCACGCACATAAAATAACACAACAGTGCACAAGAGTAAAACAACATTTTACATTAATTATCTTGGTCGTTATTACAAACAACAGATAGCACACAAGCCGGTGTAATCCGTTAGAAAACAGGTTGCAAGAATCCCATACCGTTCACCGTAGGTCGCAGTTGATTATACCCTGGTCAACGTCTGGTCAAACAAAGTCCTAGAATAGGATTAACTGAGAGGGTTAATTTATGTTACCCTTATATAATAATTCTATTGGATCTTTTAACAAATCTCGTATTTGTTATTTCATGTGAGGTTTATTTCTTTCAATTACCTCATGATTTAATGTATATCTTATTTGTTATTCCTTTTTGATTTATTTATAAATCCTTTAATGTACATATATGTATTCATATATTCATGCACTATATTTGTTGTTTACTTTAATTGTCTAAGGGACATAACAACTTATAATTTTCTTAACTATATTTAAATGTCTTACAATGACATAATATTCTTATAATCTCATTATCCTCCTTTTAGTCTTAAATAATATTTATTGTTTTCCTTTAACTTCCTTATAACTATATAAGCCATAGTTCTAATTCCATAATTCCTTTAATTAAAATTCTTTCTTCTAATTCCTCAAAATATCCATATAGGACTTATATTTATTTAAATCTAAATTCTTACCCTTATATTTCAGTTATTTACAAAACAACCACATTAATTCATGAACTTTATATTTAAATTCTAATCTCATTATATTATAGAGTTTTAACTTCTTATTTAGCTAAATTACATAGTCACACTAATATTTTAGTATATAGCTTTTAAGTACTATAACTTTCAAAAATAACAACTTAGCCCCTTAAATTCTCGGCAATAATATTTTATTTCCCATAATTACAATTTAACCACAAAACCTTATAAACTTTGCATAATGCCTTATAAACTATAGTTTTAATTTTAATTCTCCATAAATGCCGAATATCTATATATAAATTCTTAAATTACCAAACTAACCCCAAGTAATTCGGCTTTGGTCTTGAACTCTCCATTAATTACATTTTCACCCCAAAACTTTATAATAACTTCTTAATGACTTATAAACTAAAGTCTAAATATATAATTCCTCAAAATTTCAAAGGTGAGCCTAATAAATCTCTTAATTATGAATTCGCCCCTTTTTATGTTCTAAACTTTCATAACAACTTTTATAAATTACATAATAGCCCAAAACTTAATAAAATGTTATTTTAACACTTGTTTAAATTATCTAAAATTCATAAACTTAATTCCTAACCTTATATTATATTATAATTTCACCAAATACCCCTTTAGCTCTCGGCTTTCACAATATATACACTAAATTTTGTAAAAATTACATTTAAGCCACTTAACTTAATTAATTAGCCATTTAAGCACTAATGAAATATTTTTAGCTCACCAAACTTTGTGATATAAGTTTATATACCTAAGTAGGTCATTAATACCTATTTATCAATTAGTACATTCGGCCATATTTATTTGGTGACCATATAGTATATAAAAGTGGACTTATATGTCATAATAATTATACATAAATTCATAGGAGTTATATAACTCATGTAAAAATTATTGTAATGTCTTATATAGATTCTTAGCTCAAAAATAAGCATTTTTGCCCTTGATAATTCGGCTTGAATTAATATGTGACATAACTAAATTTTGTGACACAAAAATGTGTCTTAAGGTAAATATTTTCTATATAAGTTATAGATTGTATTTTTGGCATATAATACCATATAGTTTCGGTCTTAATAAACCTAGGAGATGTACATAATTTTTGTATAATTTTTAGAAGCTTAACAAAGCTTATAACATAAAGATTTACTAGTAAACTTACTTCTTAACAAAGGTGGTTAAAGTGCTTGAACTCCTCTTGAATCTCCAAGCTTTCACCAAGGGAATTTTGATGCTCCACTTCGGTTATATACAAGTGGTGAAGGAGTTTAGGAGTTAGATCTTGAATAAAGATCTTAAGTAGATTTGTAAGTAGTTTTAAAAGAATTTACCTTAAGCTTTTCTCCTTATAATTTCGGCTCACTAATGGTGGATGATGAACAAGTTTTCCTTCATGAAAAATGAAGAAGAAAAGAGCCTTAGAAGAGATTGAAATCGGTTACACAATAAAATGTGCTTTAAGGATTTTCAAGCTTGAAAACTACCTTAAGATAACCTTGAGATGCTCCTTGGTTTAATGTTGGTTAGGACAACCTCCTTGGATAACTAATTGATGCCGAACCCTTGCTGATATGCTAGGAAGAGTTTTGCTTCAAGGTTTGACAAGAAATGCTAGGAAATTACCTTAAAGATGAAGATAGAAGTTAAAACTCCATTAATGGACTTAAGAGCTTCAAAGGAAGAAGATGAAGCTAGAAGAGAGAGCTAGGGAGCCTTACCAATTCGTGGATGAAGAGGGCAAGGAGAAGAATGAGACTCACGAATTGTATAAGGTAAGAAAATGCATTTGGAATTTGATTTTTGCTTTGTCAATTTTTAATGTCTATTGACAATTCTTTTTCCTTAGTTTATTACCTTGATTATTGGCTCAATAAATGCCTCCTTTCCAGCATGAAAACCGGCCATGTGGTGTGACTAAGCAAGAGTTGGAAGGACAATTATTTTGGCTAGAAGACAAGGTAAGAAAAGGTGAGTATATTCCTTTGATTTTTCAATGCTACTTGGCTTGTTTTCTTCTTCATGTGGAGTCACGAAATGGAGGCTTGAATGGAGCTCAAAAACCGGTGGAGAAGAGCTAAGAAACAAGCAAGGAAGGTTACTTGCTTAAGAAATCAAAAGGCAAAAAGAAAAGGAATCTACTTTTTGCTTTTAGCATTTGTTTTTGTCTAGCCAACTTGGCCATGTTCTCTAGCATAATTTCGACAGCTCTCTGGTCAAATGAGTCACACATTTCTTTGCCATTAAGTATTATAGCACATGGGATGATGAGTCATTATGTTTTAAAGCCTTTTATAAACTTTTAAGCGAATTTTATACTAGTTTTTGCCCTTAAAATCGGCCCCTATAGAGCACCTTGTTGACTAGTCACACCAACTGATTTAGAAGGTAATTTTAACCTTTTTAAGATTACCAATTCGTGGCATGTCAAAACTACAAGGTAATTGCGTAAAATGCATTTTCGTGACACCGAAGGTGTGTTTTTTGTGCTCTAAGGAAATTTTGGGAAACCAATTGTTCTTATGAGTTCCAAGTGTTTGTAACACTTATTATAGTAAATAAACATATACTAAGATGTTACATTGAGTTATATGGGGTTATATCAACCCGTGACATAATTTACGGGCCATCGGGACACTCCCGGGCCAAAAGGAGCGCTAAGAAATCCTCCTTGGTTTTTGCTGAATTTTGAGAAGCCACTTCGTGGGTTCTCTTTAGAATTAATAATGATGTTAGGAACTCTAGGAATTAATTTTATAGGAGTTCGTGCCACCTCGGCACTCCTCCGGACTTTTCGTGCTTTAAGGAGCGGGTGTGAGCACTCCCGAGCATTTTGCGTATTTGACTGAATATAGCTTAGGGAATATATTTGTATATTCATATAATAATTGTATGACCATTTAGTTTGAATATTATAGGTCATACAAGGTCATGTTTGACCATATGCTTCTAAGGCGTTTTAGCGTTTATGAGAAACGACTATTTTTACGTAACGTTTTCATGCATGGGTTTGCATGCGTACGTGGACTGATTTATGTTTGGATTATATTCAATAAATAATGATTTAATAATATTATTTAGATTTGGGGTATTTCAATTACGCACAAGAGATGCGAATAACACGTATATAATATTCAAGAAAAGAGGAGTAGAGAAACTCATAGGGAATGAGAATCCCTATAGTATATGCCTATTGAGATTAGACATGAGATATGATGAGTATGAATCGGTATGAAACCGATGTGTAACATAGTAGGAAGTGAGTTCCCTACGTGATTTTATTTGAGAATGATTGATGGATTTTATTTGAGAATGATTGATGGAGTGAGTTCCATCCTTTGGAGTTGTGTTGTAGTATGTTTTAATTGAGTAACAATTTGAGGAAATGAGCCCATAAGTATGGAATGCCTAGGAAAAGTAGTGAAGTAAATGGATGACTTAAGTTCTATGATAAGAGATAAATTGAAATGGATTGTTTTGTGAATATGACTAGAAAGATTAAAAGATAGAAAATGAAAATGTTTGACTATTTGATTGTTTGAAACTGACGTGGGAGGTGGAACTTGATTTGCTAGCGATCAAGGAAACCGAACACAAATTGGGGTGGAAGGATAGTTCAACACCGATGCTGATCACATCAGGGTTGGATGATTCCTGAAGCTCCCTATAAGTGGTCACAAGTAATCACGCCAAGAAAAGATGTAGCTATCATAAACCAGACTTGGAGTTGTGTGGTGTTTTCTAAAAGAATTTTCAAACAGAATTTGAAAAAGGACTTTCCTTCAAGTAGGAAGGCAAAACCAGTTTTGAAACCACTATCACCCGCCGATGGTTGCGGCCTTAAGTCTTGATGACCAGTAGAACGGTGGGCGTGTATTAGTTGTTGAAACCATTGCACCGTACGTGCGGCGGTCCTAAGTGACCGGTTGGAGCGGTGGCAGTGTGTGATTTTTCCAAAGGCAGCGGGATGGGGAGAGTACCCTGAGTAATGTCTTGTGTTAAGAGAGTCAACCAGAGTGCCTGAGGATATCTATATGTGCAATGTTTTGATTAGAACCAAAGAACTGTGGGCCAGATAGAGTAAGTGCCCATTAGTCATGAAACGGCCGTGGACCAGAGAGCGTAAGTGTCCAACGTGACCGGTACCTGAGGGATCGGCAGTGTATTACTCAATATGAATTCGAGGACTGTAGTGTCTTCTTGTCTTCAGACCGATTCCAAGGAGAGAATACAAAAGAGTATTTTTGATTGCTATACATGTTGTAGTATGTGTGTGGTATGTGTAGCGTGTAGAGAGACAGACTTGCGAGTCAGTAAGGTTGTATAGATATTGCGGCCTTAGCATAGAGTACCTATGTGAGTAACAACATGAGATTCACCAACTTTGAGGGCAAAGTTCTTTAAGGGGGGTAGATTTTAATACTCTGGACTTAAAAATGGTGATTAAATTATTCTAATATGATTTTTAGGGGCCTAATGGTGCCTAGAGAGTATTGGTAAAGAGAATAAAACCAAAAGAAAAGAGAAAACGTTAAAACATGTAAAACCCAAAACGCGTGTTTTTCAAGTATGAGAGGTATATGGCCTCGTTAGGGTCCGAGATGGATTCATAAGGCTTAATTACGCCTAATTAGTATGTGGGAATAATTCCCGAAGAAAATGGATCCAAAAACGGATTAAAAATGCTAATAAAGCTTTAGAACACGTTTGTCGAGAAAACCCGAGAACACGACTTTAAGTGGTCAAACAGACCCGTAAAAATTATAGTTGACTAAATAACTATAATTAAGTATTAATGGAAGCTTAAGAACCACTAAAAATAAAAAAACGAGAAAAATCTAAAAAACGGGCCCAGTTAGTGAATAGTGCCAAACCGGGTAAATTAACGAGCGTTTCTTGCGAAAAAGATGAAAACGCCCCTAGCTAGTAATTAGTGGGGGCCGGTTTTCTTGGGTGTGACTCACCCTCACCTCTCAACTAATAAAGTAATAAGAAGAGAAAGGAAGAAAAGTCAAAAAGGGGGAGAAGCATAAAGTGGAAAATAGTACAAAAGTGAAATTGGAATCCCTCTCTCCTCTCATTTCTGATTTCCCTCCTGTCTCTCACGAGTCCCCTCCCCTCCAGCTCCGTCTTCTTCTTCTTTATCCCCAAAACATTTTTTAAGCTCCATCCATGGCTTCTATTCATTCCCTTCCTTGTTCAAGCCATAATAAAGCTCCAAATTGAAAACAAATTGTATATTTGAACTCCCCTCACCAAGCTCTATCTTTCTCTCTTTTCAAAATCTCAAATTCTTGAAGTTCATCTCCATGGGTATAGCCCATTTGAAGAGAAAGTTGGTGTTTCTTGGAGCATGGAGTCTCCTCTTCCATTTAAGGTAAAAAGATTCAAGAGAAAAACTAATTTTCTCCACTCCTTAGTCTTGGCCGATTTTGCCTCTTTTAATGCCTAGTTTTCTTTCCTTGTTTGAGCTACATTCCAAGCCTCAAGTGGGTGGTTGAAAGCCCCTTTTGATTCATGATTGAAAACTATTCAAGATCCTTCAAAGGTAAGCCCTAAAATTGTGCTTTAAGCCTCTTCTTGAATCATAGGGTGTTTCAATGTGATTAAGTATTTTTACTTAGCCCATTCCCTCTTTGAATGATAATTTAGAGTTCTTGGCAAGTGATTTGCCCTTGGCCGATTTTGGAGTCAAGAAAAATGGAGAAGAGGAAGAGGATAGTTGAAAAGAGCATATGGGAACTTAAGGTAATTAAGCTACCCTAATATTTATCTTGAATGCTCTAGGAATTATGGGATGGGAAAATTAAAGAATGAACCAAATTGAGTTGGTAATGTGCTTTGTAGTGAGAAGAGAGAATTGTGAATTTGATTGTGATGTAAGGGCCTTAGAGCCAAGTGTGTTGTGATTTAAGCATTATGATGTATGTGGATAATTTGATGAGCATTAATGAATTTATGTGTGCTTTTAGAACCCCTTAAGGGTTTGGCTAGTTTAAATTGAATTAGGTGATGATATGAGTTTTGGGCAATGTTAGAAAGTAGTCGGGCTATGGCGTAATTCCGGTACAAATCTAAGTGATTTAAGTGATGTTTTGAGTGAAGAATAACCTAGGGTTAGCTAGGTATGGATGAAGGTTGATTTGAGTTAATAAATCACGTTGAAGTGTTGATTAGAGGTAGGAGGAGAGTGTGCAAAATCTGTAGCACAAATTGTGTGAGAAAGTCTTGGATGGGCTTGAGATGAACTTGAGTGCTTAACTTGTGAAACAAGGAGTGAACCTGGGTTTTAGAAGTGCATTGGTCTTGGAATGAATTGGAATGGTCAATAAGTGATTTGGTAAGGTTGGAAGAAGATAGAAACTATCAAGAAGAAGTTAGAAATGCACGAGTGTGCAAAATGTAAAAGTAAGAATGGAAATTTGTTGAATTTGAGCATGAAGTTGAGCAAGGATAAAGCCAATGATTTGAGGAAGTTTAGAGCATGTTTTAAGGTGATTAAACATGTAGAAAACATGTGGAAAGATTAGGGAATGATTAGGTGTGGATAAAGGTTGGAATTGGGGTTGAAAATTGTAGTTTTATCAGCTTTTTAGCAGGGTCCGGGACTTAGGGGTCACACCAAGTCCCGGACCGCCATTAAAAATGCCCCGAGAGACATTCCAGCAGCTGGTCCAAGACCTAGGACCCGGACCAGGTAAGAAAAATCACCCGAGAGTACGTTAAAGCATTGGTCCGGGACTAGGGACCCAGACCATGTCCCGGACCAAGTGTAAAATTTAGTCGTATGTGTTTTTAAGGCTTCAAAACATGGGGGATTGATGGGTAGTGGTTTTGGATGATGTTTATGAGTTGTTTCGTGACTTTTAAAGGTCCTAAGAAGTATAAACAAGTATTGGAGATGAGTAAGAAGTAAGAATATAAATTGACAAGAGTAAAACTAAGTATAACGGGATAACGGGGCTAATTACGGGAGTACTAGTTTTACATACCGTATTACCTTAATGTTAATAGAATCACTTGATATGTGATTAGTGATTCGGAAGTGAGATCCGAGGAACAAGAGGTGACCCGGTAAAGTTAAACCATGGTGTAAAGTATGATTTTCTCATGCCCCGTATGCTAATCGTGTTACACTGATTTATGTGTTATGTGTTTGTGTGCCGGCTTAATCAAGAGTAAAGCATGAAAATGACCCATTGCTTGATTATGTATCTTTATGTATGCGGTGTGTACTAACCAACCTTGTATGTCTATGTGGTCTAACTTAGTGTATAGACCAACTCCTAGTTAAGTACTGTTTAGTTAGTGACTCGTAGGATAAGTTGTTTCGCATTTTAACGAAACGAGCAAACACATGAAAACTATTGAACCAAGAACGATAATGTAAACATATGAACTCACTGGAATGTGAGGAAGTTGTACGGGTTGAGTAAACACCCGATAACGGTTAGAAACCAAATTGAAACAATCCACAAATAAATAAAAGTGGAAAGATAAATGAACCTCCATTTAGGGGATTGAAGATAGTTCAAAGTTGTGAACTTGTGAGAAAAGTAAAAGAGACATAAGGGACCATCAAACTCCCTTAAAATACGGTCGACCTCCTATACGAGGATTCGACCCGGTATGAAAAAATAACCGAAAGCTTAAGTATTCGAAATGTGTGGGGCAACCCTTAAACCTAAGAATACCCGAACTTAAGAAGAATTCCCTAAGTCATTAGAATCAGCGAGAGTGATGCTTCTAGACTAATATACATAATTATATTATAACTCCGAGAGAGGAGTGTTGGGAATGTGAGTTGTCCGAGAGAGATTCAGACCTATGTGAAAGAAGTAGCAACTAAGAGAGAGTTCCGGTAGCTAGTTGAACCTTCCTACCATGCTAGACCCAGAGTAGGGTCGAAACCGGGGAAGTAAGACTAGGCTCGAAAGCCCGGTGGTGAGTCTTGCGTATGACTCTGCCCAGAGGCCATATGTTTTGGCTTAAGAAATAATTAAGAGAAAATGATTGTGAAGTAAGTATGAGACCTGTAGTGTCTCAAGAACTAAAAGAGCTTAAGTAAGAAGTAACCCAAGAGAGTGGGTAAGAAAATGAACGAAGTAACTAAGGCATTAGGGAGGCAGAAACCCTCAAGGCCTAAGAGTAAGTAGATACAAACTAACAACCTGTTATGTTAGTTAGGGATTGTATTCCATGGCTGAATGTTGATTCCTTGTGTAGTATACATATATAATGTATTGCTATGTTTCATGTTGATTGAATTAAAAATGAATCCCATGCTCTCGACAAAGTAGTCGGCGTACCCCGGTTAGCACGCGGGGTATGCGAATTTCATGCCAGCAATATGCTGAGCCCCTAGGGGCACCGTTTTTATTTGCAGGTACACCAATGATGATATCGTTCGAGAGTAGGACGGGGACGGTGGTTAGCATGGGTAGTTAGATTTTATTTACTCATGTATTTGAATGAGGTGTATGACCGAAAGTGCTATCGGCATCCGTATGTTGTAGACTTGGTATAGTAAAGAACTGAACTACGAATTGTATTACGTGACTCGGTAGAAATGGATAAGTATTGAATTGTGTTGAGTACTCGGTTATTCCGGTCCATCAGACCGTTACTGTATTTGAGTTAGGCCTGGTTAGCGACGTGGGTGGCTAACGGCATTGTATCACCCTCCGTTGTACTTAGAGTTGCGTTGCGAGATTAATGGTAAAATGTGACAGTTTAAGAGGTAATGACGAGATTAGCGGTTGGGGTGTTACACATCGATATTAATATAGAGCAAATATGCAAAACTGCAAAAGTGATGGATGTATTCAACCAAGTGCTTCCCAAGTAACTGGGTGCAGGACCAATTAAAGATTGGGGATGCATACAATCAAAGTAATAAAGTGATGTTTTCATCAAGGGAGCGATGATGATTGTACTCTTTTTCCTTCACCATGGTGTTTTTCCCACTAGGGTTTTTTTCAGGTAAGGTTTTAACGAGGCAATCGATGAAAATCATCAAATGGATTCATTGTATGTAAATTCCAAGTGAGAATATCTATGATTGATTGCCATAGCTATGTAAAGTTATTATAAGACTGTACTCTTTTCCTTTGCTCGAGGTTTTTATCCCACAGGGTTTTTCCAGCGAGGTTTTTAACGAGGCAACATATACAAGATTTTTTGTCCAAGGGAGGTTTTAGTATATAGGACACATCTGTATTATAGTTTTCCATAGTCTGTTACTATTTATTATATTCCTTCATACCTCTATTATTCCTTCTATAATAAAGGTCTTGTATACTCATATCGTAATAAGAATATCAGTTGCCTCCCTATCTCACGGCTCTCTTCAATTTCTCCTCCTCTCATTTACAACACAAACAACACAATGATCTATTGTAGTAGTAAAGTATTTATTACTATGTAGCAGAATATGAAAGATGTAACAAAGTTTACTTGGGATTTGAATGAAAATAATAGTGTTGTTGGCGAATGAGGATTTGTTGATAACACATTTTAGTTTATATTGGGGTTAGAAGATGAGAGCATAAAAAGATGAACATATAATTAATTGTGGCATTAGTTAATTTGAAAGGTAGTACCTCTATAGCATCTTCAAGGGATGATTGGCCAAGATTACCTCTTCCAGTAATTTTGACAAGAAAAAAGGTATATGTTCCAACACATACAAACTCTACTTTAACATCCACAGTTTCAATAATCAATACTATCTAGTTAGTACCCTATATAAATTTAGCTAGTTGTTAGTTACTATTTTCAAACTGGCAATAGTTTTTTTTTTAAGTTTGTATATTAACCAAAGAAATACTGCTAGAAGCATAATATAAGCATATCACTGCCAAGGACTTTAATGAACTATTCTACAAATAGTTACATATTAGTTACTATTACCTTTTTAAATGCATCTTCTGAAACACATCTTGGTCATTACGATTTTAACTCATGCTCCGGACTCTGTATCATGATCATACCAACAACATAAAATAGACGCAATAGGTCAAAATCATTTTGAGAAGGTAATTAAGGGTTAGTTATATAATAGATGGGTGAATTATTATAGTTACATGAAAACCTTTAACCTCATGTAAATTATCGATGTATTCATGGATTGACGAACTTTGATGCATTAATCACTACCTTTGTCAGAGATCGATACATGAATTGTAAATATACCTGTTATTCCTTGACAGATTGACATATCACGATATTAGAAGCACAAGTAAGTTTGATTAATGTGAGCCCGGTTTTTTTAACCTTATCCTATGTTGATTATGATGATTAGAATTTGATCAGGTTCTAGATTCACTTATTTTTTGATAATTATAGGCACATGGCCTAGGGTGCCGCAAGGGCAAATCAAACAACACTAACTCAAGGAACCTTCCTTGACCTCTCCTTCTCGCCACTCCATTCCCCCACTCCTCCAGGATGAGTAATAAGAGAAACTCCATTCCCCCAACAAAGTGAGTAGTAAGAGGGTTCGAACTCAGGACCTTCCGTCCCCTACTCCAGTCCTCTACCACTCGGATGTCAATCACTTATAATCTAAGTTTAACAACTATGTCATAGAACTATAGCTATTATAACCTAAGTTAGCCCACTGGAACCTATTATCGTCACCAAAGTTTTAACCTACATAAACTTGGAAAGGTAGGAGTTCAGGGTTTGGGGGCTTGGTAATATAACTTTTCCGAGTTCACATTACTTTCACTACCCTTTGAAATTTTCCTTTACTAATGTCATTAAAGGCTTATTACTAAGTGTGCAAGCTTCTATATTTTGAGGTTTTGACATTTTTTGAGATAAATTAAAATTGAAAATTATACTATCCTAAATTAGGTATCAGGAGTCAAATTAGATCAAATTTCACTATCGTCCATGACCACGGACCTAGTGTTCATGACCATGAGCCCTAATCTCTCAAATTAAAAAGAAAGTTCAAATTTGTAAAAAATAAAAATTTGTAGGTGTTTGTGGGCACGGACTCAACCCTAACAATGTGTTTAAGAAAAGTGAATCTTACCACAAGCTTATGGGAGAACAATATGAACCTTTCATTTATTGGAAAGTGAATATCTTGTTTAAGAAAAATGAATCAAATCTTTAAGAAAAGTGAATCTTACCACAAACTTATACGAGAACGATACGAACCTTTCATTTATTGAAAAATGAATATGTCATTTAAGAAAATTGAATCAAATGTTTAAGAAAAGTGAATCTTATGTTTAAGAAAAGTGAATCACGTAAACAGAGATGGTTTAACTAACATGAATCAGACTGTTTTGAATCAGAGCTTTAACAAAAGTGAATCACATGTGTTTTAAAAAGTGAATTAGGTTTAAAAAAGTTGACTAGAGGGTTTAAAAAAAGTAAATCAAAGGGTTTTAAAACGTCAATCTGATGATTTTGAAATGTTAATCTTTCGTTTAAGTAAAGTGAATCTTACCACAAACTTATGCGAGAAAAATATGAACCTTTCATTTATTTTAAGTGAATCCTTTGTTTGAGAAAAGTGAATCTTCAAATTTTGAAAAGTGAATTTTATGTTTAAGAATAGTGAACCTTTCACATTAAACAATGAGAATCCTTTGTTTTTATAAAAAATGAATCTTTTAATTTTTAAATTGAATCTTAAAGAAGATTCATTTTGTTAATGAATAAGGTTTATTTGCTTATAAAGGAAGATTCATTTTGTTAATGAATAAGATTCACTTTTATAATACGTATTATATATACTCATTCAAAAAATAAATTTTATGTTTACCAAAATATATTTGTGATACATCTTGTTTTAAAAATCACGAATTATGATGAACAATGATATAATTTTTTTTGCACTTATATTTTGTAAGGTATAACATTTTGATTTTTTTTTGTTTCTCTATCCAAATAATGAAGACCACATTCACACCCGATGTGTGCATCGTATTTTTCATGACCTTTTTCTTTTTAAAAAAAAATTTACATTCGTAGGAGAGAGGGTGTTGAAATTGACTCCAACTTGGCTTTTTTTATCAGAAAAGGGAATTTATTTTATTTAACCAATAGTATCCACATCAATGGGAGGACATTCCTGGATAAGCACCTGCAGAATATCCGCCGGTGGTGAGCTAACGACATTACAACCCCTGTCCGAGCTATGGGCTAATTTAGCCAGCATATCTGCCAACTGGTTTTGTTCACGGCTAATATTATGTATACAACATTGACTAAGGGACAACATCAGTTTTCTACAGCTAGAGACTAGCCCTTCCAAGGGATGAGTGGGTTGAATTCCTCTAGTTATCAGCCGTATAGCCTCCAGTGAATCAGATTCAATAATGAATTTTTGGTAACTGGTGCTTCGTGCCAGCTTTAGAGCGTCAAAGATACCCGATAATTTTGCTTCTAGGACTTCGGTATCACCTAGGTTCTGTAGGAAGCCACTTATCCAATTCCTTTTGGTGTCTCTGCCGACTCCAGCTGTTGCTGCCTCTCTAGATTGTCTCCGAGATGCAACAGTATTAAACTTCAGGAATTCTAGAGGAGGAGGTTCCCATCTCTTGCTTCTGTCACGCACAATGGCAGCTAGACCTACAGTATGAAGAGAAGAATCTCAGATCAGATGCCTCTACAGTCTCGAAAATAACATAGCTAGTGGAAGAGATGGTTCAGTAATGTCATTATGTAACTTGACATTTCTCCAATGCCATAAAGTATGGCACGTACTTGCAAAGATCTGACCCCACATCATGCTGTTAAAACGAACAGAAGTCTGTTTACTATTCAGATTAGAAAGCAGCCATTCATTAAAATTAACAACGGGGAATCACAAAGCAGAGACACATTATCAATAATCGAATTCCAGGCATCAATGGCAAAACTGCATTGTCTAAAAATATGCTCCACATCTTCCCTGCCACCACAAGCATTGCAAGTCTAATTTGCAATAAGACCATATCTATAGAGTAAAGCTTTTGTTTTAAGTGTGTTATGGGTTGTGAGCCAAAGAAAACATTTAATTTTATCCGGAATTCCTAGACTCCATATTACCCTCCAAATTCTTTTTTTAACCCCAGTATTATCCATTCTAACATAAGCACTAGACACCGATAATTGGCCATTACTACAATCAGACCATACAAGATTATCAGCCCCACCTCCTCCGAAATAAATTTACTAGATAACGTGGTAAGGATCTTAGGCGGTAACACAGAAGCAAGATAGCTGAAATTCCAACTGTTTCCAGGGGTCCAGAAGTGGGCAACCTTGGCTGATAAGTCAACAACCTGATTGCACTGTAGAAAAGATCTCAAGGGTTTCTCATACAACCATCTATCAAGCCAAAAGGAAATAGATTGACCATCCCCTAATTTCCATCTAAATCCGGAGGCAATGAGATCTCTACTGGACCAAATATTTCTCCAAACACAGGATGCTGATCTGGCTTGGGGATTTTTATATTTGTTAGTGAGAATATTCACCCAGAAACTGCCCTGATTCTGGAGGAATCTCCAACTTAGTTTTGCAAGACAAGTTTTATTCATAATATTAATATTTCTGAGACCTAAACTTCCTTCAATCTTAGGTCTACAGATGGTAGACCAGGCAACCGTGTGCAGTTTCCTATCTGTTTCTTTGTGACCCCATAAAAATATTTACAAATTTTCTCAATGAGAGCACAAGTGTTACTAGGGAGTTTCTGAGACATCATATGAAATGTGGGAGTTGATTCAATAACTAATTTAGCTAGAACTAATCGACCGGCAAATGAAAGAGAATTAGCTTTCCAACCGGCTACTCTCGACCTAATTCTTTCCACCAAGTCAGCAAATAAATTAGAATTAGTTCTATCCTGGAGTAAGTTAATACCAAGATACTTCCCAAAGTTATCAGCCAAGGGGATGCCTACTGCTTGACTGATCCTAAGCTTTTTCCTAGAAAGGACATTCTTGGAAAAAATCGGTCTATATTTATCTAAACTTATTTTCTCACCAGAAGCAGAATAGAAAATATCAAGAACAACTTTCATACCCAAGATATTACTCTCAGTAGCAGATCCCAAAAGACCAAGTCATCGGCAAAGAACAAGTGGGAAATGCAAGGCCCTTTATGGCTAAGTTTGATTGGTTTCCAGCTTTTATTAGAAATGTGTCATTCAATAATATGAGACAGAGTCTCTCCATGCAAAGGACAAAAAGGTAGAGGGAGAGTGGATCCCCTTGTCTAATGCCCCTGGAGAGGATGAAGGGCTCGGATTGACATCCCTTCCAAAGGATTCTCATACTAACTGATTGCACACAGAACATGATAAGCTCAATAGCAGATCTAGGGAGGTTAAGGCATTGTAAAGTGTCCTTGATAAAATTCCATGATAGCCTATCATAGGCTTTTTCAAGGTCTACCTTTATAACTACCCACCCCTCTTTAGCCTTAGTTTTCCTCATTGAATGAAGGACTTCTTGCATTATAACATGGTTATCTTGGATATGGCAGTTAGTGACAAAGCTATTTTGAAAGGGGGAACTACATCCGGAAGGAATGCTTTAATTCTATTTGCTAGAATTTTGGAAATGATCTTGTAAGAGACATTGCAAAGAGCAATTGGCCTGAATTGTTTTATAGAGATGGGATTAGGGTCTTTGGGATTAGACAAAGTAGGGTCTCATTAACGCTCTTATCAAAAACACCATTACTAAAAGCGTTATAAACAAAGTCATAGACATCAGATTTGATAATCTCCCAATGATTTTATAAAAGCAAGCATGAAAACCATCCGGACCAGGAGCTTTAAAGATTCCCATAGAATTAATAACCTCCTCAACTTCTTGTAAAATAGGAAGAGAAGATATGGACTCTCGCAGCTCAGAGCTAATCGCAGGAAAGTCTTGTCCTAAGTTAAGTAAATTACCAGTGGGCTCCTGTGTGTAAATATTTCTGAAAGAAGAAACCGCCAAGTTCATCAAACTCTCGCCCCCTTCAACCCTGTTTCCAGAACTATCCTCTAGATACATCACTCTAGATCTGGCGCTTCTAATTAACGTTGTCATATGGAAATAACTAGTGTTTTTATCCCCATAACATAACCATTGTTCCCTAGATTTTTGGAACCAAAGGGATTCTTCAGCTAGTAAGACCTCTTCTAAATGAACACCCAAGCTTCTTTCCAGATTTCTTAAGAAAGGATTTTGGCTCTTCTCTAGGGCTTTTTAGGTACCCGCAATCCTAGCTAATAATCTTTTCTTTTTCCAAAAACTATTCCCAAAAATCTCTCTATTCCAGGTGTTTAAAGTATCAGCTAGGCGAGCTAGGTTATGGGGAACACTTTGGCCCGGAGTCCAGGAGTCCTGGATCAAATTATAGAAGTCGTCACGCGAAGACCAAGCAATCAGAAATCTGAAAGGTTTAGCGGTCTTAGGACTAGGGTCTTTATTATGAATAAAATTCAGAATGGGAGAATTGTCAGATCCTACTCTAGGCAAGATAACACATTTAGAAGTAGGAAAGAAATCAAACCAATTACAAGAGACTAAGGCTCTATCCAATTTAACAAAAATAGAGCCATTAGTCCAGGAATATTTGCAGCCCTCAGATGGAATCTCCATGAGACCATTTGAGTGATACCATTCTAGATTAGCTTTACTGCCCCTATTTAGAGATCTAAACCCTCCTTTCTTATCAGATAAGGATAGAATAAAGTTGAAGTCCCCCATAAGAATCCAAGAACCACCCTTAGGCAAGCACGATAAAGAATTCCAAAGAGAGATCCTAGCTGCATTATCAGGTTTAGCATACACAAAAGTGGAGAAAATGGAGAATTTATGAAAACTCACACAAGCGTGGATAAATTGTCTACCAGATGATAACACCATCAATGGACACATAGTTATCCCAAATCAGCCATTGACCGCCACTAAATTCATAAGCTTGGACACAAAAACTATTAAGATAACCAATCTTCCTAATAATACCATCAGCTTGAGCCCTACTAATCCAGGCTCGAATAAAAGTATAACATGTGGTTATGCATGGAAATAAGTTCTTAATGAAAGGGAAAATATCTCTTGGCAGCACCCTAACATTCCAAGATAGCATATTAATAAGAGCCTCCATAGATGTGATCAGGATAATAAAGACGGAAAGGTACAACCTGATTAAAGACAAGGTCTTAGGAGCTTCAAGGAACGCTTTCTCCATCTTGCAGTTCATCCTCCAGCTTATCAGGATCAAGAACCACCGACATCGACATCTTCCTCTGAAGGCTGGAAACAGCATGAGTCTTCACCACGTCTGGGTGTTGTGACTCCCCATTAGGTATATTCTTTCCTTGGTGGCTCTGAAGGATGCTCAGCTGTTCTATTGTTGTCCTCAGGGGAATCCTTGACTCTTGACTCATAGTCTCCCTGATCTATCCTTACCAGAGCTGAAAAGGGATTCACGTGAGCTTGAATAATCCGTTTTTCCTTGTTTCACCTTATTTTTACTACTGACCTTTGTCCCTGGAGTTTTTTTTCCTTCTGTAAACCGTCATCCATGGCCCAAAGTCCACCTGTTCCTGAGGAAGAGTTTTCTCACTAAGCTTTTGAACAGCTTTAAAACCACCCTCGTTGGCTGGAGCTTTCTCATCCTCTTTCTTTGGACACTTTGTGAAATGGTGACCAAAGCATCCACACCGGAAGCAAACTAGATGAACCCCTTCATATAGAATGCAATGTGTGTGATTCTTGAATCGGAATTTACCTAGAAGGGGCTTGGTTAGATCAACTGAAACACACACCCTGCCATAGAGAACCCTAATCTTCGATTTGGTAATAGAGACTTTTCGAACACTCCCAACCCTAGCTCTGATAATTGAAAGAACTGCTCCATTCTAATATTCCTGACCTAGCTCTGGGAATTTGATCCAAACATCCATACTAGTTAAAGCTTTTGTGTTGACATCGAAACCTTGAACCCATCTCCTTATCGATAGGTAATGATCAGAGATGACCCAAGGACCTTCAGACAGAACGCAATCCTGATCCCGTTTGTCATCAAACTTAACCGTATAGTATCCATTGCCCAAAGGAGTGAAGTCAAATTTGCCCGACAATTTCTAACGTTGAACTAATCTATCACAAAGGATTTATGCAGGAAAGGATTTACCTATAAGTTATAAATCACCGCCTTTCTCCACTCCCTCCTAATCTTTCTGTCAATCTCTTTGGAGAGAGTGATAATTGGACACAGATTGTCATCATTCCCAATAACATCTTCCGGGGATGAATCGTTGAAGTCTAAAATTTCATTGTCCGAAAGCTCTATCATGTCCTGCATCTTCTGCTCCGAAACAATTTCACAGAACGAGCCCTTCTTCCAGTCGATAGTTGGGTATACGTTAGGGATTAAATCTTGGGAAGTCGCTCCATCAGGACATGGTCTCTTTTTCTTTCTGATATGTGCTCCATCATGGGATTGAGAGGCCTGAAACTTGAACTCCATTGAAGCAGATTACCAACAATTGAAGGGTGTGGGAAAGGAAAAACGGAGCCCGCCGGTCTCGACGCCGCAGTCTAGGGATAGCACTTTCTTTAATTGCAACACACGCCACCAACAGAGAAATGGAAAAGGAAAATTGTTTCGCTAGAAAGTAGTCAGTTCCTTGATTGCCGCCGCTGGTTTTTTTTCGAGAAGAAGAACAAAACCTAATTACTAGGAAGGGGGTAAGCGCGTACATTTTTCTCGACAGAAGACTTCACCGCAATCAAACCCCTTAGCATTTATTAATTGGTATAAATTATGATACTATATTGGTCTAAATTTGTAGAAAAATTAGTATAAATTATGTGTTTAAAACTCTATATACTTTTATATGATACTAAATAATTTTGAAAAAATTCTAAGAAATATTTAATTTTTTTCAATGTTTTATGATATTTTATTATATTATTTATTTATTTTTGTAATTTTTTATAATTTTTTAAATATAATTTTATAGTTATCTATATTTTTCTAGTATTTTGAATTTGTAGTGAATTTTAGTGAATTTTTTAACACAGGACATATTATGAACTTTAAAAGTACTTTGTTAACTAGCAGGGGTATTTTTTTTTTTTTTTTTACTTCTGGTCAATGACATAGTGACATTTTATGGACTTTTACAAAAATAATGACATTTCGTAACTTTTTTTAGTGACATATCATGAATTAGTCAAATATATAGTGGTATTTCTTGAAATTTCTCTTAGATTTAACTATAATTTAAACCCTAAATTGTTTTTTTACATTCTTCAACCTAACCCAAAAACGTATTTATAGTTATTTTTCTTATAATTAGTATAAATTATTTATCTTTCCCATTCTCCCCTCCGTTTCTTTTCGACGCCTTTCCCTGCTTTTCCACTGTAGTTGGATGGTAGATACGGATTTTCCTCGTAGACCAGTGAAGATTCCACGTAATTCGGAAAACACTAGCATGTCGATTGACAATCAGCAGGGTGACAACCAGGAACATCCCGTAATTCCTCAGGCACAAGCGCCTTCCTTCAAGACGGTAGTCACGGAGGTTAGTAATCAGAATCCGTAATGGGAGGAAAACAACGATTCAGAGGATCTGGTTTCGGATGACGATGAGGAGGATATGAAGGATGAAGATCCTCGCTGCCCAACCATCCGCATCTCCAAAGAACAGAAGCTTCGTTTTCATCGTCCATGGTGTAACGCCATCATAGTCAAGCTTCTTGGCAAAACTCTGCTGATGCATATCTTGTTCGATAGGCTCAAGAAGCGGTGGAATTTGCACGGGGAGTTCACAATGGATGATTTGAGTAACGGTTTCTTCAAAGTTAATTTCACTAACCAGGAGAATCTTCACTTCGTGTTAACGGAAGGGCCGTGGCCGATACTAGATAACTATCTCACAGTGAGACGACATAGACCTAATTTTAACCCTACTTCAGAGGCATTATCAAATCTCGAGGTTCTTGTCAGATTTCCGAAGTTGCCAAATGAGTACTATAACGAAGAGTTTCTTCGAATCTGGGCGCTAAAGTTGGGAGGGTCAAAAGAGTTGATCTATTGATGGCAAATTTCGGGAAATCAAGGTTTGCAAGAGTAGTTGTAGAGGTGGACCTAACCAAGCCTTTACTAGCAAAGTATAGATTCCGACGGCGCACGATGAAGATCGAATTTGAGGGGCACTTCCTTGTTTGCTTCTCTTGCGGTTGTTAGGGACATACGAGAAACCGACACCGAAGTGATGCAGAGCGACGGAGTTCCTATAGTTCGGGAACCGGTGGCTGATGAGTTTCCACATATTACGAAAGATTTTGGTGACTGGATGGTGCCTAAACGACGCAGCACTTTCAAATCAAAACAACGAAAGGGGGCAGAGGCTCCAAAATCTGCCCGTAATTTGGTGAAGAATGGATCCCGCTTCCATATTTTGGATTCAAATGATAATCGGGAGGTGGAGAAGACACCGCAGGCGAACATAGTTTGCGAACCTAATATGGGAATCTCAACTGAGGGGACTACCACCAACCATGACCTAGCGTCGCCAATCCTGGGGATTGACCCAAGCCCTGTAAGTATTTCGACTGTATGTTTGGATCCTGGAATTATGCATGCTAGTATTGATCAAAACTCTGTGGAAATTACAGATCGTATGTGTTCCTCATCTGGAAGGGCGTAATTGTTTTCTTTTACATGTCTGAAATGTGTATTTATTTATTTCATGACAAACATAATCTTTTGGAATATTAGGGGTGCCATGAGGGTCGGTTTTCATAGATCTTTCCGGGAGATTATTCGTACTAATCACCCTAATATTGTTGTTTTGGTAGAACCTAGGGTTAGTGGCCTTACTGCTAAATCGATATGCAATAGACTTGGTTTTGAGAATGTGTATAGAGAGGAAGCTGTTGGATTTAGCAGGGGTATTTGGTTGTTATGGAATAGCCCAATTAGTATCCAAATTATTAACTCCAACAGGCAGTTTGTACATTGTCAAGTCAGGGAGATGGGCAGGACTTTCTTGTTTACGGTTGTTTATGCTAGCCCAAATGCGGTGACTAGACAAGGCTTTTGGAATGATCTGAACCTAGTTCAAGATAGTAATAATGTCCCTTAGGTTCTTGGTGGGGATTTTAATGCCACTCTTAGCCATGCTGTTAGGAATCGCTCTTCTAGGAGCAACATGGGTATTGATCGTCTGTTTGCTGAATGGTTTCATAGTAGAGCACTAGTTGATCTTCCTGCTACTGGTAATATACTTACATGGTCTAACGGTTCTAGTAGTGCTAAGCTTGATAGGGTGATAGCTTCTACTGATTGGTGTAACCTTTTCCCAAATTATTCGGTCTTAAATCTTTCTAGGACGTCGTCTGATCATTGTCCTGTGCTTCTTTCTTTGTCTGATAACTCTTCTGAATGTTTGGGTAAAAAACCTTTTAAGTTTTTAGCTGTCTGGTTAACACACCCTGACTTCAAATCTGTTGTCCTTCATAAAATAAATCTGGAAACAAATATTCGGGAATCCCTAGATAATCTTAGTCTCCACCTTCAAAATTGGAACAGATTTTCCTTCAAGCATATAATTAACAATAAAAACAGAATTACTGTTCGCATTAAGGGAATTCAGAAAGCTATTGACTTCGGGGTGGGTGACCATCTTAGGGGTCTTGAAAGGAAGCTGGTTCTAGAGTTGGACTTATGGCTTCAGAGGGAGGAATTACTCTGGTTTCAAAAATCTAGAGAGGACAAAATTAGATTCGGAGATAGAAATACTGCTTATTTCCATACTAAGACTAGTATTAGTAGGAAGAGAAATAAAATAAGAACCCTCTTAGGTAATGATGGTGTTTGGATTAATGAAGATGTTGAATTACGTAATTTAGTCCAAAACCATTTTGCCAAACTGTTTTCATCCTTGAAGAACATGGTTTTCCTAGTTTGACTAATTCTGATCTTGCTTTACTTAATAAGGATGTTTCTTGGGGAAGTTACCGCGACATTAAAATCTATGAAGCCTTTTAAGGCCCCCGGGATTGATGGTTTTCCCCCTAGTTTCTTCCAACACTTTTGGGGCCAGATTGGTCCCGCCATGTGTAATTTTGTCCGAGAGGCATTTAATTGTGGCAATTTTAATAGTAAGTTAAATCATACTATTATTGCCCTCATCCCGAAAGTAGACCAACCCATTAACGTGTCTCAATTCAGGCCTATTTCTTTATGTCATGTACAATACAAAATCTTATCTAAGGTTATTGTGAATAGACTAAAACCGTTTATGCCACTCTTAGCCATGCATCAATGGCAAAGACACGTTATCAATAATCGAATTCCAGGCATCAATGACAACACTGCAGTGTCTAAAAATATGCTCCGCATTTTCCCTGCCACCCAAGCATTACAAGTCTAATTTCTCATTGCAAGCATTACCATTACAAGTCTGGTCTGTGTCAAGTACAATACAAAATCTAGTTGTTCATAAGAAATTTTAATAAACCAATATCAAAATTAGATCTAGGCTCTGTTCGGCATGGCTGTTTTGGCAGCATAAATGCAGCAGATTTGACAGTAAATGCGCTGGCATAAATTTAGCATATTTGCTGGTAGGAATGTCTGGCATAAATGCAGCTGTTTTGAAAACTGTTGTTTGGCAGTGCAACATATATGCAGCATGTTTGGTTAAGTTAGTTATATGTAGTGCGTTTACCGTTTTCGTATTACAATTATAATTTATTATATTACACTACGTAACTTTATTTTGTTAGTAAAAATAAATAAAAAAATTCACAAACAATACAATTTTTATTTCTATTATTTAAGCAAAACTTGTAAGTCCTAAACAATATATTTTTATTATCTAAATTTTATAATTCTTACAAATAAAAAAGCGTAAAAAAAGAGAAAAAGTGTTTCAAATTTTATGATAATGTTATGTGAATTTATTTAGTGAAATTATAACTTTAATAATATATAATATTTTTGTAACTTTGTATGTTAATAAATTTATATGCATTCACATTTCTATATACTATTTTAATATTTAATTTATATATCAACAAATGTGTATATTTATTTGTTTTTTTTAATTTTATAATCTATGTGGTATTACAAATAATATATTATAGATTTGTATTATAAATGTGATTTTTTGTAAATTTGGCTAAAAATGTAGTACTATTTTTTATAATTATTTAAAGCATTATGTAATTTGTAATAAATAAAGTAACTTGTAAAATTTCTTTTTTTTAAATCAATAGTCATAGTAATTGCATTATGTGGTGAATAAAGAAACGGAAGTGAAAGCACGAAAACGAAAAGTATCATTTGCTGCGGGCATTTATGCTGTCATTTATACTGACATTTATGCTGTTTTAGACGAACAGCAAAAACAAATAAAGGAGTCCAAAACAGCATATGCTGTATATTTATACTGTCAAAAATGCACATAAAGTGCAACCCGAACGCATCCCTAGTTGCTTGGTGAATACTAATGGTGGCCACGGGTCCGATTCCACCGTTCCGGTTTCGGAAAATGTGTATTCGTATTCGGAACCGGTCTGGGCGGTTCCGGTTCCGGTTCTGAAATCTGGATTCGCTTCGGATTCGGTCAAAAAAACCGGTTCCGGCCGGTTCCAGTTCCGGTTCCGGTTCGATCGGTTCTGACCGGTTCCGGAGCGGTTCCGGAAAGATTCGATCGGCTCTAGTTGCTTCGTTTTAGCTCCAATTTGAGATCCGTTTGAGCTCACACGTTGCTCTTTAATCCACTTTACTCCTAGATAGGTTATTCTTCAAGTTTATAATCTTAAATGTGTAAGAAACAAAGACTTAGGAATTTTTATTAAATTTACAAAAAATAAGGAACAAAGATAATTTTATTATATGATTCACTGCCTCATTAAAACCTTATTAGGTAAAAACCCATTGGGAAAACCCTAATAAGGAAAAAGAGTACAGCTACTAAGAGGTTACATGATTTCAATTTTCAAGTCTTAAAAAAAGATTACATGGAAAGAAAGTAATACTAAATTACTAATACATTCTAAAATATTACAAGATAGAAGTCCTAAGTGGTGTTATCCCCATTCATCTCATTCCAATCATCATGTTGGCCTTCATATTGCAATGCGCGTGCTTGGGATCTAAGCTCGGCTAAGTCCCAATCATACTTCTCAACACAAACCTTGATTGAGTCCGGTGCAAAATGATGTCGTTTTTGCCCGATTCCAACGGTAACTTCAACCAGTTCCGGGGCGGTTTCGGTTCCGGTTCCACCAGTGCTGGTTCCGGTTCCTGGTTCCGAATCCGACGACGGTTCCAGGCGGTTCCGATTCTGGTTCCGGGCCCGGTTCGGGCCCGAATCTCAAAACGTGTATTCGTATTCGGAACCGGCTGAGGCGATTCGGTTCCGGTTCCGGTTCCCGGCCGGTTCTGGTTCTAATCGATTCCGGGTAGAACCGTCGGTTCCGGGTAGAACCGGACCCGATGGCCACCATTAGTGAATACAGCCCTACAACCAGTAGAGTTCGAAGCTTCTTTTATGTCTGAACAAGCCTCTCTTTTCCTGTCATCAATTGGGTTGTTGGGTGAATACTGCCCTACAACCAGTGAAAAAAGGTGGAACTAGCTACAGGACAAGATGGAGCTAGTCTTTTCCATTTATGAGTTTTTATTTCGAGCCAGTAGATTATTGACACTTAACACTAAAACTACAGAAAAAGGTGGAACTAGCTCCTACTTTATTGTTTGTGTTTCTATGCGGCGCAAATTATGTGACGGAAAGCCGTTTTCCGTCTGCGACGGAAGTCTATTTTCTTTTTTAATATACTGCAGGTGGTAGTAGTAACGGAAGTCTATTTTTCTTTTTCTTTTTTTATGTAGATATTGTAGGAGGTAATAAGACCAGGAATTTGCACGCCTGTTTGTTTTATAATAAATCATTATAAAATAATTTATCATTTATGTGAAACTTTTATATACACGTAAATACAATTATTGTATAATAGTTTTTAATCTTATAATATTTGTTAATATGTATATGTAAATAATGGAGCATATATCAATTCATTACATATCTTAATCAAGTGAAAATTTTTATTTCAAAAATAATTGCTAATTTAGATCACTAAACTAATATTTACATGTTTTCTAAATTAAAAATTTGGGATATAATACATTTTATATATATGAAAAAATGAGTATACACTATGATTCATATACACTATAATTCGATGAGAATGACCAAATGAAACATATATAACAGTTAGTATCATCATTTTTAAAATAGTGCTGGAAACGATTATACAAGTTTGTATACATGTTTCTAATAATCGGTGGAAGCATTAATAAATTATCGTGAATATGTAAAAATCAAGGTTAAAAGAATGCATAAAATTGACTCCAACAACTCAGTTTATCGCTTTCAAATGTTGATCACCTTCAGGTTTATCTATCAGTCAAGGTCTATAAACTGATGAATGTTAAGAAAATATTCTTATACACAATGATTTGATGAGAACGACCAAGGAAAAAGATATAAAACAGTTGGTGTTGTCTTTCTATAAAAGTGATGGAAACGATTATAGAAGGTTGTGTACATGTTTATAATCATCAGTGGAAACGTTTATAGATTATCGTGGATACGTTTTTTTATAATTCTGGCGTAAAGCCTTTTTACGATTATAGAAGGTTGTGTACATGTTTATAATCATCAGTGGAAACATTTATAGATTATCGTGGATACGATTATAGAAGGTTGTGTACATGTTTATAATCATTAGTGGAAACGTTTATAGATTATCGTGGATATGATTATAGAAGGTTGTGTACATGTTTATACATCAGTGGAAATGTTTTAGATTATCGTGTATACATTTTTTTATAATTCTGGCGTAAAGCCTTTTTATGATTATAGAAGGTTGTGTACATGTTTATAATCATCAGTGGAAACGTTTATAGATTATCGTGGATACGATTATAGAAGGTTGTGTACATGTTTATAATCATTAGTGGAAACGTTTATAGATTATCGTGGATATGATTATAGAAGGTTGTGTACATGTTTATAATCATCAGTGGAAATGTTTATAGATTATCGTGTATACGTTTTTTTTTATAATTCTGGCGTAAAGCCTTTTTATGATTATAGAAGGTTGTGTACATGTTTATAATCATCAGTGGAAACATTTATAGATTATCGTGGATACGATTATAGAAGGTTGTGTACATGTTTATAATCATTAGTGGAAACGTTTATAGATTATCGTGGATACGATTATAGAAGGTTATGTACATGTTTATAATCATCAGTGGAAACGTTTATAGATTATCGTGGATACGTTTATAGATTATCGTAGATTATCGTGGATACGTAAAACTCCAAAAACCCACCCTAGGAAAGCTAAAAAACGTCAAAGGCATTTTTAGGGTTTGCAATCGGCGGGTTTAGGGTACCCTAAACCCGCTACCACAAACCCTAAAAACCTGTCGAGTTAGTTGCTACAATATAAAGTACATAACAAATTCCAAATAGATTACCCTACCCCCCAAAACCCACCCTAGGAAAGCTAAAACGTTGAAGGCATTTTTTGGGTTTGTAGTGGCGGGTTTAGGGTCTAATGACCCTAAACCCACTACCACAAACCCTAAAAACCTGTTGAGTTAGTTGCTACAATATAAAGTACATAACAATTCTAAATAGATTACCCTACCCCCCCCCCCCCAAAGCCCACCCTAGGAAAGCTAAAAACGTCAAAGGCATTTTTAGGGTTTATGGTAGCGGGTTTAGGGTCGAAAAACCTGTCGAGTTAGTTGCTACAATATAAAGTACATAACAAATTCCAAATAGATTACCCTACCCCCCAAAACACCTCAAAACCCACCATAGGAAAGCTAAAAACATCGAAGACATTTTTAAGGTTTGTAGTGGCGGGTTTAGGGTCGAACTTGTTGAGTTAGTTTCTACAATATAAAGCATAGAACGGCTTCCAAATAGATTACCCTAACTCCACACACCCTAAAACCCACCATAGGAAAACTAAAAAACGGCAAAGACATTTTTAGAATTTGTGATAGCGGGTTTAAGGTACGTGCAATTAATTGACCTACGATGGGAGAAAAACATTTAAAAATGTTGTGAACTATGAAATGAGAATTGATATTTGCTCATATTTAGTTATGCATGATAATTCTATATTTAAGCAACAATCTATCATGTTTTTTACTATAGATAATATAATGTTTTTGTATGAAGATTTTGTTCATAAATTTATAGAGGCGGGAACATTTTTTTTTCTTAGTTTACATTCAAGTAGATTTCAAGAAATTTGATTATATTTACATTACATGTCTACTTGTGAATAAGTTATCGGGTGGTCCACCAATATCTTTGAACATCATCTTTTTATTTCCCATATTTAAGAAAGTTTTACGACATAGATCCTTTATATTAAGTTGTTAATTAGATATTTCGACATAAAATATTATGAAATAGATTTTTATCATATTTTTATAAAATATTGCCATGATCATCTAATGATTATTATTTTAAAAGAAATGTGCAAATTTAATTATATGAAAATTAAATAATGTGAAATTCGTAACACAATTTCAAAAGGTTCCGTATAGCTTTTGAAGGCAAGTTATGCTAACAACTACTACGTGTCATTCAGTTTCAAAATTATAAAATGTCTGTAGCTAAGAAATTACGAATAGAAAAACAAAAGTTTATAATCTTGAATGGCAACAATTAAAAACTTATAGACCCACTATAAAACGGGAAAAAAACATCCATCACTGAACCGTTCATTTCATTATAAAGATGGCAAAAATCAAAGGAAAATTATTCATTAATAAAAGAGTTTTTATATTGTGATCATAAAAATGACGTTTGTATAATAATATTATTTACTATATTATAATTGTACAAGTGCATGTGAACCAATTTGATTTAAAAAAGAACAATTATAAGAAAAGTAACGTTAAAGTACATACAACTACAGAACAATATCACCCACGCCAAAGAAAAAAAAATCTTCATTAACTAAAGGACGGTCAGTACGGTCATAATTGAACGGTGACGATCTCGTCGGTCAGGAACGGAGATGTAACATCCGTCACCAAATCCTGTTCTGTTTCTATGCGTTCGACTTTCGCATATATAAATGTGACGCATACATGATTGCGTCAGAAATTATTAACCAAAATTTAAGATTTTTTTTGTAGTGATCTTAGGGCTTGAAAGCTCCTTCGCCTCGTGTATAATAGAGTTTCACCAATAAGATCTCTAGACAGTCTAGAAATCGTAGAATGGGTTAAAAGTTAGAATGAACAACATGCGGAAAATAAGGTGTTTAGAAAAACATGTGGGAAATAAGAAATTGAAGCGAGCGAGTTATATTTGAACCGGTTTGGAGTTGGACGAAAGAATCTTGGGCCGGTCATTAATCTGATTGAAAACAAGTTAATCAAAGAAAAGTGATTAGTTAATTAGTTGACATTATATATTAGATTCTACATACAACTTTATAATTTTAAGGGAAATTTCATAAAATGTCACTATATTTTTGGCTAATTCATGAATGTCATTAAAAAAAGAAAGTCACAAACTGTCACTATATATTTTCATAAAATCCCATGAAATGTCACTATAGTCATTGATCAGATGAGAAAAAGATAAAAATATCCCTACTAGTTAACAATGTATTTTTAAAATTCACAATATGCCCCTAAGTGCTAAAAATTTATAAATATTTTAAAAAATACAATAAAAATATAAAATAATATATACAAACTAAAAATTCAATAAAAATATAAAATAATATATAAATATTAAAAAATTATAAAATTTATAAAAAATATCATAAAATATAAAAAATAATAAATATTTCATTTAAAATTTATTCAGTACCATAAAAAAAAATATAGTGTTCTAAATAAGTATTTATACCAATTTTCTACCAACTCATTCCAATTAAGTACAATAATTTTACCATATAATTTTACTGGGTTGCTATTCGCAGTACAAAATTACTAATCACCGCAGTACAAAATTTTTTTAATTCATATTGACGTTGTACACATGTAATGATGTCGTGTTGTAACTCTTGTTTTTTTTTAAATAATTTCTTGAGCGTAAACAGTAAAAAACACTCTGATTGTTACAAAACATTATAAACTCGTATAAAAGACGTTAAACCCCTTTTAAGCGCATTTAAACGTTATAATAGTGACTCCACATAAGTTGATGACATTTTATGTTGTGTTTGACTAAATTACAAACATTGTTACACTTTCGGAACGTTGTATTGAAATCGCAGTTGAAAACGTCAATTTCGGGTAAAAAACGCTCGTACTATATATAGCGTAACCTCCCTTATTTTCTTCATTTCTCTCCTACTCACTCTCTCTCCTATCTCTCTCTTCCATCTGATCCTCCCTTCTACCTGCCGGAGCCGCCACCCGCCGCCGCCAACCACCGCCGGACCACCGCCGGAAAAATTTTCCGGTGAGTTTTTTGATTTTTTTTTCAACTTATAGATTTGGGTGTCCTGAGTATGAATTTGGTGTTAGTTTTTTGAAATTCAACATCATTTGAGCTAGATCTAGCATGAAAATTTCGAAAATTTAAAAAAAAAAAGAGAGAGAAGAGGACTGGTGCTGCTCGGATTCCGGTAGGGCGAGCACTGCCACTGCTCGAATTCCGGTTGGGCGAGGACGCAGGCTGCTCGCACCAGAGGAGGGCGAGGACTGGAGCTGCTCTACTCTGGTGGAAGCGAGGACCTCGGCTACTCGGACGATCTGCGCGGGCGCCCGAAGACGACGGCGAGGAGGGCTGCTGCTCGAGTCCGGCTGAAGCGAGGCGCGACGGTGCTCGACCCCGGAGCAGGAGAGGAGCGCCGGTGCTCGTGTAGGGCTAGGGAGAGCAGCAGAGCTGCTCGACCGGATTTTGTTTTTTTTTTTAATTTTGAATGTTTTTTTAAATGTTTTAATTTGTTTATTTTTGTATAATAATATTGTGAATTATTTTTTAAATGTTTTAATTTGTTATTTTTTTGAATTGTAACTAATATTGTGAATGATTTATAAATATTTGAATTTTTTTTTGAATTGTAATATTGTGAATGATATGATTATAAATGTTTGAATTTTTACGTTATGAATGAGGAATATAACTGTGTGATATTCGTATGCAGTGATGGATCGTCTGAAAAAAGCAGTGAGACATGTCACAAAGAGGAAGAATAAAGACCGGGGTGCGGAGCAGGCTATGACGGCCTCGTACCGTCGTCGTGCACATGTTCCTAGTGAAGGGCCGGGTAATCCTGCCCCCCGCATGGAAGCAGCACACCATTCATCTTTCCATCCGGGTCAATCTTCCAACGACCCGGAGTTTCAAGTACCAGCACCACCAATGGTAGCGGAGGATGACTCGGCGGTGTTCAATATACCGAGGAGACGCATGCCAGAGTTGTCATCATCCAGTAGTGCTTTTTCTGACAGATCACTGCACAGCTCTAGCTTCAATATCTCAGGGCAATCAAGCCACCAGACTGCTCCGTCAGGCGGTGGTAGTTCATCACGTCCACCACGCCCATCACCTGCCCGTGCTGTTGAGGACCATGTGATGACTGAGTGTTCGCCACATGCTGATGACGATGGTCGTGGTGCTGATGATGAGGACTCACCCGACGTGGATGAGGAGCAGGATAATGTAGATGATGAAGTCATGGATAAGGAGGATGACACTGACGAGGAAGCAGCGCTAGCGATGGTTCCAGTCATTCCTACCTCGTGGAAGTTGACAGAGGTGCCAGTTCCTGGCCGTCCACTACTCACTAGTCTTATCACTAGCTTCGGGGGTCATGTGGCGCTTGACTTATGGACCTCGGCTAAGGTATGTTCTCTATCTTCTCCTGTATTTGATCATTTAATATCATACTACGTTTTGTACGTGTTAAATATTGGTCATTATGTAGGATCGTGGGGTTTTGAGTTTCAAATCCCGTAGGGTGATGCTTACCTGCTGGCCAAAAGATCAAATTTCCAAACCAAGAACAAGGAAGATGCTTGAGTATTCTGGTATAGAGCACCTACAGGATATTACGATGCCATACAACAATATGTCCCTGATCAGTGCTTTTGTGGAGAGGTGGCAGCCTGATACAAACTCATTCCATATGCCGTTTGGTGAGATGACGATTACCCTGCATGATGTGTGGATGATACTGCAAATCCCCATCGTCGGAAAAACATTGATAGGGGATTCATCCACCACTGTTTTGAAGGAGGTAATGGCTGATTGTCTTAATTTTGGGCCAGATGTTGAGAGTATGACAGAGGCACTGTGGAATACCGGTGTTGTATCCATTTCGAGCTTGTTGCAGCAATGTAGGGATGAAAATGAAGAGGCAATGAAGCAGGCCTGTGGTTGGTTGTATCATCTGATTGGTACCACGATATTAGCTGGAAAATCAAATGGTCGTCTAAGTCCACAGCTGTTCAGTTTAGTAGCTCCTGTGAAGAAAGGTACCAAGCTTCGTAAATATGCATGGGGAGCTGGTACTCTTGCATGGTTATATCGCCAGCTAGGGATAGCATCTCGTGCCGGCTCTAGTGGGATAGGTGGTTCTATGACGTTACTTGAGGTATGTGTCCTAATGTGCATCTAGTATATGATAACTCACTGAGTATTAATAATTGTTACTGCTTAATCATTCTAGTGTTTTATATGCACAGTGCTGGATTTATGCGTACTTCCCTACATTAAGACCAGCGATTAGCCCGGACTGGCATGCTAATGATGATAGACCTTGGGCTCTAAGATGGGTGAGATCTACCTCTCAAGTGCAGGATCATCGTTCACTGCAAGGATATCGTGAGCATCTAGACGCTTTGACTGCTCTAAATGTAAGTGTTTGTAGTTGCTAGCACATTGAACCATTATTATTTTTGTCTTTCGTTGTTGGTTACATTTTACTATTAATGTTCATTGTAGATTGATTGGTTGCCCTACGGTCGAGATAATGTTAATGTTCACGGAGGGCGTACATGGTATAGAGGTAACATACAGGTTTTGGGGTTGAATGAGCCATACATGCCTGGTCGCTGTCTACGCCAGTTTGGTTACATTCAGGATATCCCTGAACCTCCTATTAGACCCAACCCAAGGTCTGAAAAAAGAGGAAAAGCCCAGCCCTACACCTGTGTATACTCCCCCATGTATTATTTGTGGGAAAACACTCCTAAATTGCTGGTTCCAGGGTATACGCGCACAAATGCGCGGTTGCATGCTTGTGACCCACTCTACCTAGATTGGTACACCAAGCACACACACCCGAAGATCCTAAACCCTGAGACTTATCAGACCACCCTGGTTCATCGTCCAGATCCCTGTCTAGTAAGTCATATTTTCATAGTACTTCATTACATATCACTTTTATTTTTTATGTGTACTTACCTGACCAAGTGTGTTACAGCTACTGTCTGAGGCAAGTGAGCTTGCACGCCCGTACTACCAAGAGAACAATGCATGGGACTGGTCATACTATCGTCAGGGGATGCCAGAAGAAGAACAAAGGGCTGCAACTGATGGTCTTGTGGATGTGTTCAGTTATACATATGGGATAGTTACCAGCGCCAGCATGGTGCACCCTAGTGCTTGTCATCTTGGATTTGGATGTAATAAACTTTAGTATCATCTTGGAACTGTTTGTTGTCTTCCATTTTCATTCGGTGTGTTAGACGCTAGTACAATTTCTGTGGTTGTAGTTTTTTTCTAGAGGACTTGGTGATGGTGGAATTGTTGCTGACAATGCTGGTGACCTTGTGGAGGTTCTTAGAACCGGTGGAGATAAGAAAAACAGGGGAGACTATGGCAAAAAATTTCTAGAAATGCATCGTTTCACAATGCTTGTTTCACTTCAAAGTTAATGATCTTTATTTGACAAATGTGCTTCTTAAGATCAATGCCTATCTGTAGTGCCCGTATTACTCGTCGTTGTAGATCCCGGAGATTACTAGGATATGGCATAGTAACTTCTACGCGTCTGTGTCCCATTCTTCTATCAAATTGTGCTCCATGACGACCAAAAGTAGCTACATAATTAACGTGCAAACAGAAAGGAAACTCCATTTGATTTTGAGAGCGAAATGGGAATTAAGGTGTAAAGAGTTCAAGCAAGATGTAATTAGACAGATTCTGAGAGCACAGGGTAAGGAATGAGTATGTTGGGACACTAATACCCACTTTTATAATATTTGAGTAACACTACATGTCCAATGGCTAGTTCAACGGCTAGTTCAACGAATACTGAAAGGAAGCGTACCAAACACACCATGTGCAGTACAAAGTGAATTCAAAGTTACCATAGGTAATTACTTTTTTCATGAAAGGTACACGTACCAGGTTACCGTTTGCAGTACAAAGTGAATTCAAAGTTACCATAGGTAATTACTTTTTTCATGAAAGGTACACGTACCAGGTTACCGTTTGCAGTACAAAGTGAATTCAAAGTTACCATAGGTAATTACTTTTGTCATGAAAGGTACACGTACCAGGTTACCGTTTGCAGTACAAAGTGAATTCAAAGTTACCATAGGTAATTACTTTTGTCAGGAAAGGTACACGTACTAGGTCACTGTACACGTACCAGGTTACCGTTTGCAGTACAAAGTGAATTCAAAGTTACCATAGGTAATTACTTTTGTCAGGAAAGGTACACGTACCAGGTTACCGTTTGCAGTACAAAGTGAATTCAAAGTTACCATAGGTAATTACTTTTGTCAGGAAAGGTACACGTACCAGGTTACCGTTTGCAGTACAAAGTGAATTCAAAGTTACCATAGGTAATTACTTTTGTCAGGAAAGGTACACGTACTAGGTCACTGTACACGTACCAGGTTACCGTTTGCAGTACAAAGTGAATTCAAAGTTACCATAGGTAATTACTTTTGTCAGGAAAGGTACACGTACCAGGTTACCGTTTGCAGTACAAAGTGAATTCAAAGTTACCATAGGTAATTACTTTTGTCAGGAAAGGTACACGTACCAGGTTACCGTTTGCAGTACAAAGTGAATTCAAAGTTACCATAGGTAATTACTTTTGTCAGGAAAGGTACACGTACTAGGTCACTGTACACGTACCAGGTTACCGTTTGCAGTACAAAGTGAATTCAAAGTTACCATAGGTAATTACTTTTGTCAGGAAAGGTACACGTACCAGGTTACCGTTTGCAGTACAAAGTGAATTCAAAGTTACCATAGGTAATTACTTTTGTCAGGTAAGGTACACGTATACCAGGTTACCGTTTGCAGTACAAAGTGAATTCAAAGTTACCATAGGTAATTACTTTTGTCAGGAAAGGTACACGTACTAGGTCACTGTACACGTACCAGGTTACCGTTTGCAGTACAAAGTGAATTCAAAGTTACCATAGGTAATTACTTTTGTCAGGAAAGGTACACGTACTAGGTCACTGTACACGTACCAGGTTACCGTTTTTTTAACTTGTAACCTTGTGGCTAGTTCATGACCAACCTCTATATAAGGGATGCCTCCTCCATTTCATCTTCACACACTCTCTCTCCATATTCTCGAAGCTCTCTATTTCCTTACTCTCTTCCAACACTTATTTCGTTAAACTGTGCAAGCTCTCTCTCTAAACATGAGTCAATCTTCAGATTCCGATCATGAGTATGTTCCAATATCAAGCCCAGTAAGTATTTAGTTTATTGTCTTTGTTAATCATATTCGCACTAACATTTCATATTTCAATATTCATCTAACATTCTCTCGACCCTTATTGCAGGATAGTGACTCAACCACTGATTCAGATTGGGATGAATTTGATGAAGGCGTTCCGGATCATATGCACAGATGGATGACTACATGCAAGAGATGTATAATCGAGCTCCGGTGGTGGACACGGTTACTTATTTCAAACAAACCAGGCCTTTAGGGTAAAGAAGAAGCGAAAGCTTGGGTAGATAGTGTTGGCCATCCCAACCATATCTACACCATAATTCAAAGTTCTCGGGCGGGCCAAGATTTCCACATAACATGCGAGAGGTATTGGAAACCACGAAGGACATCACGACCTGGTGTCATCAACCGGCGCAGATCATCGGGTTCAAAGAAATGTGGTTGCCCTTTTAAAATTAAGGGGTATTACACAAGCTACGGGTGTTTCTTGCAAGTGGGTAACGGATGGCATAACCATGATCTCGCAGAGTGGGCAGAGGGTCATTTTGTGGGAAAACGCCTGACTGAGGCGGAGGAGATTATGATCGACCAGAGAACCAGAGTCGGTGTGCCCCCCTGTGCAATTTATTCCGAGCTCACAACAATCAACCCAGAAACGTCAGCAACAAGGAAAGACATATACAACCGGATACAAAAAACAAAACTAGTAAATAGAGATGGTCGATCTATGGTGCAGACTCTGCTGAGTGACCTAGACAAAAACAACTACTACTACGATTACACTACAGATCCAAGTAAGTCAACTCAGTATGTCTCAAATAACTTCAATCATTTAGGTTTCATCTTAATTTGATAGATAACATGATTATATTTCACAATTTAGATGATCAAACACGACTTGGGTCCATCTTCTTTGCACACCCTACATCTAGATTACTGCTCCATGCGTTCCCGTATGTCATAGGCATTGATGCTACCTATAAAACAAACATAGCAAAAATGCCTTTGGTTCAGTTCATCGGGATGACGAGTATAGGCAAAAACTTCAGCATTGCCTTCGCCTTCCTTGTATCAGAAGCAACAGACATGTATGTGTGGGCACTTCAACAATTAAGGGACCTCCTCGGGCGGACTACAACCTCTACATTTATCACCGACAGATGTCTGGCCCTGATGAATGCCTTAGATGAGGTATTTCCTGAATCTCATCATCTACTATGTCGGTGGCACATAAGTAGGAACGTTCAGGGGAAAGCCGAGACTTATATGGGTGATAGAGGAAGGGCGGCGGCTGCAGTCCGAATGTGGACTTCGGTTGTCTACTCGAGCACAGAGCAGGACTACAACGAGAGGTACGCATATTTCAAGGAGACATACCAAAGCTACCCACGTTTCATTACGTATGTTGCATCAGTCTGGGAGAAATACAAGGAAAAATTTGTGGAGGCTTGGGTCAAGAATGTGTTGCACTTCGGCAACACAACGACAAATAGGTAAAATTGTTAATCTTGTAATGTTTAAGATAATACAGTGATTGTTATAGATCTATAAAACTTACTTAAACATTTGATAGGGTGGAGGCCGCACATTCTTCTCTAAAGGCGAGATTAAGGAGTGCTAGACACACTTTGGATGTAATCTTTCCAAAGATTAACGATCATGTGAATACAAGCATCCGGGAGTTAAAAAAGGATTTTGAGGCAGCCAGGACAAAACACAGAAGAGAGCACATGAGGGTTCCAATCGCTGACTGATCGGGAAGGTTAGTACCCTTTGCTTAGATGAGCTAGTCAAGGAGCTTGGAAGGACGAATTATGTGCAAATGGACAGCTCAATCTGTGGATGTGACAAGGTAACCTCTCATGGATTACCATGCGCTTGTAAATTAAACTACATGCTGGATAGTGGTATACTATGCTCAAAGAGGGATATACATCGTTTCTGGTATACCCTAAGCTGGGAGAAACATGAATCAATTGATATGGTATCCTACATGGAGGAAGAACAGATGGCGAGACATAGCTTCTGAGGTAGCACAGTCAGATGATCCTACTCTGATTGCGAGATGTTACAGTCAACTCCAAAACTTCCTTCACCCAGATATGGTGTGCCAATTAGGAGAGCCATTGGAACAGGTTGGGATTGGCAGACCTACCGGGCCCTCAAGACCAAACCGACGGGAACCTTCGTCTTGGGAACGTAACCGACCAAGGGCAGGCCAGTCACAAGGAGCGCCATCAAATAGAAGATCACGTAATAGAGGATCATCAAATCCGAGTCGATTCCAGCCCCTTGCCGACTTCCCATACTACCAGAATTTCAACCCCAACCTATATCAATATATGACTGGGTATATTGATGTTCGTGGAGATGGGAATTGTGGTTTCAGGGTCATTGCTGACTACCTATATTCAGACGAAGAGAGGTGGAAAGATGTCCGTGTAGCATTGTTCAATCACATGAAGAATCAAGCACCGGCGAATGGACTATACAAGGCCATTTTTAACGAAGGACCGTACAACGCCATGTTAAGAGCGCTTCATTGGAATTCAGGAGAGCCAGCACCTCAACATAAATGGATGCACACGGAAATGGGGTTGGTGATCGACAAGGTACACTTCGATAGTAGTTTTCTACTCTACTGTCTATGGGGGTGCGGCAAGTGCCACATACCTTCCCATCGATAATTATACCGATCGTGATAGCCCAAGAGGAGAGATCCACATAGGAATTTGCCCCGAGGGTCATTTCATAAGGTTCGGCATGGTTCAAGACTCCCCACTCCCCCCTGTCTATCCGCAGTGGTTCGCTTATAGAGATCCAAACACTGTCGGACCTTGGATTCATCAATTACAATCTAGGTTAGATAGTTGGATCAACGTTGTACCTTAGTTTTTCTTTAACTTAGTTGTTGTAACTTAGTCTTTCTTTAACTTAGTTGTTGTAACTTAGTTTATCAATAAATTAGTTGTTTTAACTTAGTTCTCTTTAACTTAGTTGTTGTTTTACTCATATTCACTTAAATTTGGTTATTCAAACATCTATTATTTCAAAAAAAAGTGTCTCCCCGTAACATTCAAACTTATTCAACTAAGTTTGGTGAAAAAAAAAATTTGTACTGCGAATAGTAAAGTATTTGCTATTCGCAGTACAAATTAATTTTAAGTCAAATTAATAATATAAACACATAAAAATGTAATATAAACACATAAAAATGTAATCCAACACTTTTTTTTACAAAAAAAAGGTTCCTGTATTGATTCCAACAAAAAAGTAACTAGTAAAATTCGCTACTAATCAACTACAAACTACTTCGGTAAATTTACTTTCCGATATCATTTTTTGAAAAAAAAAACACAGCGACACATCATTACATGTGTACAACGTCAATATGAATTAAAAAAATTTTGTACTGCGGTGATTAGTAATTTTGTACTGCGAATAGCAACCCCCATAATTTTATTTATTATTTCTATCAATTTTAATTATTTCTTCAAAGTAAATTATTTACATTTTTTAACTTACATTTAGAAATTTTATTTTTATAAAATTTATATTCTATTTTACGATTGGGAAAATATTATTCATAAAGTCATCTGTAAAAATGAATATAAATTAAAAAAATAAATTTTCAAATATTAATTAAAAAAATTAAAATATTTTGAATAAATAATTTAAATACATAGAAAAAATAATTTAAAAATATATGGTAAAAATTATGGTAATTAATTGGTATAAATTATGGTACTATATTTGTGTAAATTTATAGAAAGTTAGTATAAAATTATGTGTTTAAAAATTTATTTTTTTATGGTACTAAATAATTTTAAAAAATATATAAGAAATTTTACTTTTTTAATGTTTATGATATTTTAATATATTTTATTTATTTTTATAGTTTTATAATATTTTAAAGACTTTTATACATAGTATTTTGGATTCTTTGTAAATTTTAGTGAAACTTTTAACACTCATGGACATATTGCGAACTTTTAAAGTACTTTGTTCACTAGTAGAGATATTTTTATATTTGTTGTTTCTGGTCAATGATATAATGACATTTAATGAACTTTTGCAAAAATATAGAGACATTTCGTGACTATTTTTTTTTAATTGTATTTCATTAATTAGCCAAAATATTATGGCATTTCATGAAATTTCCCTAATTTTAATCAATTGTCGTTTAGCTGATCCGAGTCTTTTGCAAATTGTTCTTTTCACCCGTTGGATCAGTGTAGAGGCTATGAATTCGGTATATCGCTTAGCATATTAACAACATTGTTTGGATATTCTGTTCACCAGGCAGCTAATACTATACTAGTAGTATTAATTCTAAATTTGAGTACTGTTTGGTCCCCATATGAAACAGCGGGATGTTAAACCCTAGCTTTAGGGCTTCATATACGCCAAAATAAGTAACACCACCATAATCACAGCTAATGGATTATGCATCTTCATCGTACGGGCAGCTCTGTCTGATAGATATTCTTGAAAACCCAGAAAAGTAGTACTATATTCTAGATACGTGATCAAAGCGATAGTACTAATATTAGCGGTGGATGTTGGTCCCCGTCTCTATTCCGTACTTTGATGATCTCTTGCGTAAATACAGCCTATACAATAGTCCCATCCCTCCCAGTCCCAGCCAGTAGTACTGTTTTCAATTAACAACCTCTCGTCAAACCAGGGCGCACTTAAAAGGGACCACTTTTCCTTCTTTTTTTTTTTTGATGAAAAAAGGGACCACTTTTCCAATCTTGCGTAAATACGGCACAAGTTTCTTTTGGAAAAACCTGAGGAAAAGGAAATTAGTTGTAATGATATAGGCTGCGTTCTACAGCCGCGAGCAAACGCGACATTTCCTGCGTTTGGTTTAATCCCACTGTAGTTAGCTAATAACAACTCGCCAACTATACATGTGAGTCAACTTGCTCCAATCACAAATCAACACATGTCACCTTTAACTACTCATAAAAGGAATCGCGATAGACGAACGGGCTCATATTTATATACTCCCTCCGTCCTGAATTGACCGTCCTGTTTGCTTTATGACACGTTTTTCCACTTCAATATTAAGTATATAAGATAAAATAATTTTATAAACCTAAATTTTGTAACATATAGTTTATCATATAAGGAATCATATGTAAAACTTAAATTTTCAAAATTAACTTATCTTATATGTTAAAAATTGAAGTCAAACGATTATTCAAATAGTAACAGGACAGTCAATTCAGACGGAGGGAGTATAGGATAGATTAATCCCCAGTTGTGCTCGTAATTATTAGGACACCGCTTCGTTGATTCATACAATGATGCTTTAAAATAAGAATTCGTCCGTAAGTAGCCATTCACCGATAATCACTCTTTGAGGAACAGTAAATAAGACTGAGACTTATCACTGTGCAAAACTCGAATTTTCAGGTTCTGCGTAGAATTCTTGTCTACATTTACTGGCTACACACGGGGAGGACGCGCGCGATTTGTTACTTCTCCTTTTTTTTTTCTTTTTTTTTGTAAGGCGTGCGTGCGCCGTTTGTTTTTTTTTTTTTAAAAAAAAATTTGTTTTCTTCCTTTTTTTATTATAAAATTTTTGAAAATATTGTAACTTTTAATATATAGGTCTAAAATGAAAAAAAAATATATCACTGTTCATCTAAATTTAAGTTCTTCAAAACAAGACCAGTCATAGATATATGTTTTGACAACTTTAAAAAAAAATTATTTTTACATGTATAGTTGCACAAAAAAAAAACTTACAGATGGTCATACAAACCTGTACAAATGTTCATTAAAACATGTACATCATCCACACGTAAAAACTTGTACATCATCGCAATAACTCGACAGGTTTTTAGAGTTTGTGGTAGCGGGTTTAGGGTCGCTAGAGCCTAAACCTGCCACTGCAAATACTCTAAAAATGCCTTCGACGTTTTTTAGCTATCATAGGGTGGGTTTTGGGGTAGGGTAATCTATTTGGAATTTGTTTCGTACTTTACATTGTTGCAACTAACTCGACAGGTTTTTAGGGTTTGTGACCCTACACTCGCAACTGCAAACCCTAAAAATGCCTTCGACGTTTTTAGCTATCCTAGGGTGGTTTTTGGGTGTTTTGGGGGGTAGGGTAATCTATTTGGAAACCGTTCTATACTTTACATTGTAGAAACTAACTCGACAGGTTTTTAGGGTTTGTGGTAGCGGGTTTAGGGTCGTTAGACCCTAAACCCGCAACTGCAAACCCTAAAAATATCTTCGACGTTTTTAGCTATCCTAGGGTGGTTTTGGGGTGTTTTGGGGGGGGGGTAATCTATTTGGAAACCGTTATATACTTTACATTGTAGCAACTAACTCGACGGGTTTTTTAGGGTTTGTGGTCGCGGATTTAGCTAGTGTCTGCCACTACAATCCCTAAAAATGCCTTCAACGTTTTTTAGCTTTTCTAGGATGGGTTTTAGGGTGTGTGGGGTTAGGGTAATCTAATTTGGAAGCCGTTATATACTTTAATGTGAGAATGTACATATTTTAATGTGAGAATGTACATGTTTTTGACATGTACATGTTCAAATGTAAGAATGTACATGTTCAATTATGAGAATGTAAATGTTTTAATGAACATATGTACATGTTTTATGACCGTCTGTACAAGTGTTCTTCCTTATATACAAGTTTTAATTTAAGGATGTACATATTTAATTATTTGTACAGGTTTTATGACTATCTATATGTTTTTAATGCGAGGATGTAAATGTTTTTTACGTGAGGATGTACATGTTTTGAACATTTGTACATGTTTGTATGACAATCTGTACAAGTTTTCTTTTATATTTATGCTCTGTACATGTAAAAATAATTTTTTTAAAAGTTGTCAAATATATCATGACTGGTCTTGTTTTGTAGAGCTTGAATTTAGAACAATGATATAATTTTTTTTCATTTTAGACTTATATATTAAAAGTTACAATAATTTAAAGTTTTATAATAAAGAAAAGAAATAAAACATCTTAAAAAAAGTAAAAAATAAAAAAAAGAAGGCAAAGATGTCGGGCGTGCAGAAAAAAAAAAAAAAGAGGGCGCGCTGGGATGTAGCCAACGATGGCTACACCCAGCTGTAGCCAAGACAGTTTTTGGTTGCAGTCTAGCTGTCCATGCATAGGAAAATATTGGTCTTCGTGACCATAATGCAATCTGATGAAAATAATGATAATAAGGGAGCTTCTATATATCTTGTCCTATAGTTTCTTTGCCCCTAATTTCTCTTTCACATCATTTTTTATTTAGTGTCTGCCACGAACTAATGTTGTGTCTCTGTTGTGCTTAACAATTAGCATTCCCCTGGTGCATCTCTATTTTTCAAGGGTCCAATCACAATTCTATCACTTCTTTTAAGAATAAATTAGACTATTAGTACTGTAGTAGTTTTTCAATTATAGCCATTACTGGGTTTATGGATGATATTACCCGAGCTAAAGTTTAGAGCTATACAAGATCACGGAGACAATGATCTACATGGTTTAAGTAATTAGGCTTTCATGAAAAGGAAAATAGGTTGGATTGATGTCTTTATCACTATCACAAGGGCTTACTATTGTAACACCCCTACCATTAATACATGCTTACCGTCCAATCTCCTTACATGTCAGATATACGCAGCGGATACTTACTTACATACAATGGGTGATACAATGCCGTTAGCCACCCACGTGGCTAACAAGGCTACTATTACTGCTTACAGCATCGGTCTGATGGACCGGAATCCTGAGTACTACACATCTAAAATACATACTCCATTCATCAACAAATACAACGATGCTCCATTCAATACTTACTCCTCCATAATCCATACAATACAATATACTTAACCGAGTCTACTAGGATCCTTATACATTTATAATGCCTCTTCCAAGTTCATACATACTCTCTAAGAGTCTACATCTACCCATTTTCTCACAACTACTTACTTTCTAAGTACAAGGGTGTGCCTCCGGTCTCTTCCTTGACCATATTCGCTTCGGGTACCTGCACACTAAAAAATGTCCCCCGAAGGGGTCAGCTTTCGCCGAGCATGATAACCGCATACCCCGCGTACTAGTGAGGGTACGCCGACCACTTGTCGAATACATGCGGTTCATTTTCATACAAGCATACATGCATACATGCTCTTACACACAGTACAATAATACTTACATAACATACATACATACAATTCATTACATACAAGGATTACGATATAACCATTCAATACTCACTTACCTTCTTCCGAATACACATACTTACTACACACAAAGTGCAGTTCTTGTTAGCTTCATTGTTCCACCCGGGTTAATCGGGTGGAGATTACTCTTTTACTCGTTACTTCATACATACGCATACATACTCATACATACTTGCGGATCCATACTTACTTACTCTTACTCTTACTCAAGTTAAGTCGTCGGGACCTCCGGCCCTGGGACTACACCGTCCCACCTCCGGGATTTACTTGACTCACCAATCCGGGATGCTACCCATTTAAGGGATTTGGCCGCGGACCAGTTTAAGAGTCAGGAATTGCAGCCAACCTCTTGTGACTCCGCATCCTCACGCGTGGCCGAAGCTATATCGGACTTGTACTCATTCCAATTTACTCACTTAAGTTAGGAGTTAGATAATTAGGAATTAGCACAAGTCAACATCTAAGCCACAATAATACAATACACATATACACATACATACGAGGTACAATACATTACACAAGTACAATACGAGGTTCGAATACCATTCATCATCATTCATATATTTCATGAATTATACAAACTAGTGCTCAAGACAATAAATATCAAGCACAACATAAGTCAAGCACAGGTAAGTGCAATATAGTCCGATTCATGCATTTATCTTATTTAGGTGGTCAAATAAGCACACAAATCGGGGTAACCAGATTAGGATACAGGGCATGAAGAAATCATACCTTTCACCGTTGTACTTGTATCCCAACGTTCCTCCGGTATTCACAATTCAAATCCTATTATATACAACCGAATAATTAATCTAACTATCATTAATTTAATTCGGTTACCCTCACGCTTTCTAACTCATACTTACTAAGTCTTCCCATCCTTATACTTACATTTTATTTACTTACTTTTAATTACTTTAACAATGGTTTACTTACTATATAGGCACGTATGTATAGGTGGGTATACATGTACATACATATACTAACCATAGTCTTATAGTTTTTTTTTGTAGTTTTGACCCGATCCGAACTTGCGACCGACCTTGCAAGTTCGGTCCGAGTCAGTAGGTTACATCAGGTGAAAATTCCAGGGCCGACCGACCTTGCAAGTCCGGTCCCAAGGTCGGTCCATTCCAGTAAGTTACTTAACGGGAAAATTTTAGCCCGACCGACCTTGCAAGTCCGGTCGCAAGGTCGGTCCATTCCAGTAGCTTGCTCGACGGAAATTTTTCTGGCCGACCGAACTTGCATGTCCGGTCGCAAGTCCGGTCGATTCCAGTAGGTTACAGACGGGAGAATTTTTTTCTTGTCCGACCGAACTTGCAAGTCCGGTCGATTCCAGAAGCTTTCCCGTCTTTGTAAATCTGGGCTCGACCGACCTTGCAAGTTCGGTCCTAAGGTCGGTCCGGCCCAGTATTTGCATTTTAATTTCTGTTTTAGTTCTAACCTTTACCCATTGTTTCCCCAATCTTCCCACATGTAATCCCACATGTTTTAACACTACCTAGGCCCTCAAAATTGCCTTAGTTCATCCCCCAAACCTACTACTCAATTCCTACCTTCACCTACACATTTTTCCTTACAACTTCTCAACACTTACACTAGTTCTTACTCCTCTAATGCAACAGATTTTTGTTGCCACTTCTACCACTCAATACTCCCTCTATCAATGTCACTCCTAGCATCCCAAATACATCTCCTATTACCATGCCAATTCATTTCTAAGCAATTATACCACCTATGCCCAAGTCCAACATTCTTTTTACCAATTCTTGCACACTAATCTTTCCTAGTTCTTCTATACAATTTGATACCCCTTTGCTACAGATTTTGGTTCCTACTTCCTCCATACATAATTTCCTCTCCTAATGTCATCTCCAAGGCCTACAATGCATTGTCTCACCTCTTCAAGTCCAACACTCATTCCCTAGGTCAAGTACATAAGTTCTCCTAGTTCCTCCAATACCATTCAACAACCCTTGCTACAGATTTTACATTCTTTCATTCTCTTACCACAACTACTACTCATAGTCATTAGACATCTCTACTTACTCCAATACACCCTTGATTTTGCCATTCACCAATTCATCCCTACATGTACATATTCCTACCAAAATTTTGCCATAGTCCCTCTACATTTCTTACTTCTCCACATATGTGTTTTCTCATCCAACTCATTCCTAATCTAGCCAAACCACAAGGGTTCTACCACAGCACACATACAAAATCTTAGTACACCATTTACTTCCTCAATCCACATTACTAATGCACATACACAATACACTTGGCTCTAAGGCCCACAATTCACATACTAGTTCACAAATACTCAAACTTCCTCAATTACATTACTAATACATTATTTGGTTTCTTTAGATTGGTTTACCCATTCCCATTACTCTAATGCACCAAAATTTAACATTAGTAAAGAGCTCTTACCTTGAGCTTATAATTCCTTCTTTTTCTTTCTCATTTCTCCTCTTCTTCTTTCTTGCCCAAATCGGCCATGTGGGGGAATGGAGTTGCCAAACTCCATTCCCATCACCCAATGAACACAAAACACTATAATTAATATACTAATCCCTTAAATTAATGTCAATTCATTGAAGTGTTTGAAATGAAATTTCTAGGGTTTACCTTTGGAGAGTTTTAGAAGGGGTTTTAGCCCTTGGTTCAAGAAGGTGAATCCACCACCATTGCTAGGTTGATATTTTGCTCAAAAGAGAGAGAAAACAAGGTATTACATATGGGTAAAATCGGTTATGAAAGGAAGGTGGAGAGAACATGAGTTTTTCATGTAGATTTTTACCTTATTGGAAAGAGGAGACTCTAAGCTCCATAATGGTGTGCTTTTCTCTTCAAATGGGAAAACCCATGGAGATGAAACTCATCCTTTTCGAATTTTGAAAAGAGGGAAATGTAGAGGAGAATGAGGGGAGTTCAAATATGTAATTATTTTTAGTTTGGAGCTTACATGAGGATGGAGCATGAGGTAGAAGGTGGAGTTGCCATGGGAGCTTCTTGAAGCTCTAAAAATCGCAGCCACAAGGGAGAAGAGAGGGGGAGTACGATGAGGAGGAGGGAATGGGAGAGAGAGAATAGAAAGTGAGGTGAGAGAGTAGATAGATAAAGTAGCTTTTACTTTATTGTTTTTCTTTGCTTTTTGGCTCTCTTATTAGTTAGCTAGTTACATGTGTGTGTGAGGGAGTTGTTTGACAGATAAAAAACGCCCCCCTACAGTTATACCAGCTGGAGCGTTTTTCGTCTTTTTCAGAAAACGCTCGTTATTTTACCCGGTTTAGGTACTGTTCACTAACCGGGTCCGTTTTCCGGAATTTTCTCGTTTTATTATTTTTATTAGTTATTATTTATTAAGCTTCCATAAATGCTTAATAATTATTATTTAATGATTTATAATTTTTACGGATCTGTTTGACCACTTAAAGTCACGTTTCCGGGTTTTCTCGAAAAACGTGCTCTAAAGCTCTATTAGCGTTTTAATTCATTATTTGGATCCGTTTTCTTCGGGAGTTGTTCCCATATATTGTTTATGCCTTATTAAGCCTTTAGAATCCATATAATACGCTAACCGAGGTCTCATACCTCCTATGGTTATTTAACGCTTATTTAGCGTTTTTCGCCTTTTAAGCGTTTCTTTATTTCTTTTGGATTTATTTTTCCCTACTGTTATTAATTAGGTACCATTAGGCCCTTAAATACGTATTAAGTTAATTTTAATCCCTGTATTTAAGTTCGGGGTATTTCAACTATGGTTAGAACTAGGAACACAGATACGAAGAACTAATACACATATAAGGGCTGGTACTCCACTCATATCAAATGGGTAAGAGAGGATGAAAAAAATTCCCCTAATTCTCTATATTTAAGAACCAAAGTGAAACTAGCTTAATTACACTAAGGTACTCATCACTCTAAAGGGGTTTAAATGAGTGATGAACTCTTTTAAACTTTCTTGTTTATAACTCGAACTCAAACAAGTGTTGTCCGATCTAGCTAGGAGTGGGGTACACGAAAGATGTATGAACAATTGGTTTGTATTGATATTTTGCAATACATTTCTCTCACAAACTCAACATGTAAGAAACCTCCCTATTACACTTACTCAAACACTTGAGCACGGGAGTTCTCTTTTTTACACCCACTCTGTTAATGTACCAGAAACATATATACTAAGACACACACTAGTGGAAAAATCACCTATTTCGGCGGTTGTAAAAGGTCTATTTCGTCGGTTTTGAACCGCCGAAATAGGGTTGAAGATTTATATCAGCGGTTTAACACCGAAATAGGTATGTCTATTTCGGCGGTTGCTTCCTTAGAACCACCGAAATAGACCCCTGCCGAAATAGACCCCTGCCGAAATAGAGAATTTGAACAAGAATTTGACCGGCGGACGACATATAGGCCTCTAAAATTTTCACTGGAGCATCCTATTTCGGCAGATCTTTCTTAGGAACCGCTGAAATAGCCCTTCTTTTTTTTATTTTTTTTCATTCTAGCTTATAAATGCACCTAAATACGCCATATAATCAAGCCAACCTGTATAAACATTCCACAATGATGCCACCACTATGGGGCACCTCAGTAAATTATCATAAACCCATAAAGCCGCCACTATATATCATCGGCCCACAACAATATATGCAAGAAAGAGTAAAGTTACATAACACAAATAACCAAAAAAATTTCAGTACACTTCATCACACTCCACTTCCCACACTTCATTACAATACACTTCACTATATTTCAATCCAATAAAATACATCTACAACACAACTACATTAAAATCCAACTAATCATAATCAACTTAGTATGTTCATGGAGATGAATTCTGACCAATCATCGAGCATCTCAGTTATGTGATTCTCGTCATAATGTACGTCGCCCACTACTTGCTCGAAAGCCTTAAGCAAACAAAAATGAACACTAATGAGAAACTACAAGTGCAACAAAGGATAAAAATATAAACCAAGACTTTCAAAGAATGTCTTACACCTGGTCAAATGTGTTGTCTGGAAAAAGCGTGGATGATGATGATAATAAATCATGCATAAACCCTATAACATAGTAATCACATTCTGATCCACCAGGATGTACTGGACACTATACATTCACACATGTACGCTCTCAATCATACTTGCAGGTCTACTATTAACGTGTTAACTATTGACACAAAGTAAGTAAAACTACCTTCGCTAGAGTCCACGGGATGTTCTTCACTTGCTTTTCATTGAAAAAAAGTAGCTTTCAAGGCAATATACAAAATAAACAGTTTAGAATTAATACACATAGATTAATTAAAAATAATGAAACAATATATTAAGTAATAACAACTGTGGTATAACTTAAATAGCTCACTTCAATAGAGCTGATGCTATCGCTGACTTCTTAGCACTCCTACCAAGTGAGTCAAGCTGAAAGACTCCCGGGGACCTTATGGACACAACTAGTGCCGACTGCTCAAGTAGTTGAATAAAATTGATATCATAACAAGAATAACATAACTTATAAATAAAACATACTGAGATAGGGAAGTATGACTTACCCTTGATAATATGACAGCATAATGTATGACTTGTCTGTACATTCAAATATTGCATTCGTCAAGTGATGCATAAGGCCTTGCACGTCACTTGACATAGTCACTTCGCAGCAGCACATAGGAATCCGAAGCTGTTATTTTCATGAAATACCCCTAACATTTAAATAATTAAATATAAGTAAATAAATATTATTTTTGGAATTATAAATATTATTTGGGGGATCATGAAACCCTAAGAAGGCATATAAACACTTGGGCGTTAAAACACACCTAAACTCCTTAAGGTAAAAAACGAGCGTTAAAGCCCGACCTTAAGATAAACAAGTTATACAAGCTATAAACTTCACATGAAGTTAATCAAGGATCATTATATGGTCCTTAAAACACAAGTCCTCAGTTAGAACCGAGTAAAAATACAAAATGCCCGGGAGTTCCCTTAAGGGCCCCTTAAGGCCCGAAAGCCCCGGAAATACTTTATTAAATTAATTAAAGCATTACACGTCATTCTAAATGCACAATAACACTTTAATAAACATTTAAGATGAAGTTCTCAGGATAAATTCTCAGTTAAAGACAAAGTGCTCGGAGGTTCCCGATGAGGGCCCCATAAACCCTTGGGAGTGCCCGGAGAGGTACCGAAGTGGCACAAACTCCAATATAAATTATTATAAGAGTTCCTATCATTAACATTCACCATTCTAAAGAGAATTCTCGAGCTAATTTTTCAAAAATACACAAAGTGCTCGGACGGATTTCTTAACGCTCCTTTTTGCCTCGGGAGTGTCCTGGTAGCCCGAAAATTGAGTTATGAGTCTATATAACCCCATATAACTCAATGTAACACCTTAACATATTATTATTGACCATAAAAAATGTCAATATACACTTGGAACCCATAGAGACTAATTATTTTTCAGAAAAATCCTTAAAGCACAAAAACGCACCTTCGGGTGTCACAAAATGCGATTTATGCAATTGCCTTGAAGTTTTTGAGGAGCCAAGAGTTGACAATCTTAAAAGGGGATAAATTGACCATCTAAATCAATTAATGCCAGTACTAAATTCATAGTACAAGTAGGGGCGATTCTTGGGTCAAAAAGGTACCTAAAATCAGCATTTTTACCTTAAAACTTTCATCTTTTACCATCATATAAATGTACCAAATAAATTCTGGAACCTATTACACATATTAGTATGGTATTAGTACAATATAATGTGACAGGAATTAATTCAAAAATTAATCCCATTTGATCCCCATTACATGCGCCATTTAGGGTCATTTTTGGGTAGTTTAGCTTGAAAATTTTGCTTATGGATGCTGAATCATCATATCACATACCATGTGATAATTTATTAAGTAGTGCAGTCAAATAAACCCTTCATCTACCGTGTACCTACAAGAAGACACACAAGGAAAAAAAATTAGTATATGTAAAGCAATGCAATTAAATAAGAGACTAGAACCTACTTTAGACTAATGTAATGAAAACAAACAAAACAAGTTGTCTTATGGCACATATGGCTGCCGATAATGATGGAGAAAATAAGGGTCTGATTGCCTATATTAAAATCAAAAGAAACACCACCTAAATAAGCTAGTCTTCCTACCTTCAAATGACAAAATCAAACACCTACCTACATACTCCATTACCGATTTTTATGTGGAGAAAAGGTGGAATAATTGCCTCATTAATTAGTCAAGAGAACATGTACCTAACTAGCATGTTCTTATATTCAAAAGACAAAGAAATCAAATGCCCACTAATAACATACACTACCGTAAATAACTAAGGAAGGAGACAACAAATGACATAGAATTGTCATAGAAAAATCAAAAGAAAATACCTACCTATATCTATTCTTGTCTTCTTCTCTCTCAATTATCAAATGAAGACTCCATTATTCTTAGACACCCAGCCGAAAGAGAGCATCAAATATGGCCATTTATTGAGCCAATAATCTATGGAATAAACTAATGGAAAGACTAGTCAATTATTGACATTAATTTATCAAAAGAGAAACACTCTCATTCTTTCCCTTAAGGCCATACATGAGCCTTCATTCTTCTTTGCCACTCCATGGCCGATTGGTAAGGCTTCTCCAATCCTCTCTTTTCTTCTTCCTTTGTTAGTTAATTCCTTATAGCTTCTAAGCTCCATTAATGGTGTATCAAGTTCTAACACCATTTTTATGTAAATTTCTAGTTAAATCTCCTAAGTCTTGAAGCAAGAAATCATCCAAGCAACTCCTACAATTTTCGCCAAGCATTAGATGTTCCAAGGAGGTTCCTAGATTCAACAACAACACAAGGAACAACAAGATCAAGTTAAGGTATATTTTCCTGTTGAAAATCCTAAGTAAATTCCTTAAGGTATTTTCGAAAATTATGAACTTCTAAACCAAGGTTCTCTTCATCATTTCATGAAGGAAATCTAGATCTACAATCATCTCAAGGTCTACCAAAAATTCCTTGAAAAATTCCTAAGGTAAACTCTTGTAAAACTACTCCAAATCTTATTTATAATTTTTGTTAGAAGTCTAACAAATGGATCTCCTAAATATATTCAAGGAGGCCGAATTCTCTTCATCAAAATAGCATTTGGAGAGCTTGGAGTTCAAGGAGAAATCAAGTACAGGAATTGTGTTGATTTAAGGAGTAAGTTATATAATTAAGGTTTATTAAGGTTAAGCTTGATTTAAACTTCAAACTTTGGTATAAAAATTATACATAACCCCTAAATAAATTAGGGCCGAAAATACTATGGGTTATAAGGTCAAGAAAATAAATTATAACATATAAGGTAAGATTATTACCTTAAGGTATAATTATGTGTCACAAAAATTAATTATGATACATATATAGTTAGACCGAATTATCTAAGGACTAAATTTCTATTTTGAGTTTATAATCATTCTAAGTCATTAGCATAATTTTTAGAAGTGTTATATGGCTTATATACATTTATATGTATTTATTATAAGGTTTAAATCAAGTTTTGAAAACTATATAGTAATATATATTAAAGCCGAGAACATAATGTTGTATTTGGTGATTTTTGAAATATATATAAGTGTATTAACTTATATTATAAATTTTGGGAATATTAAAAATAGCTACAAGTATTTAAATGGCTAATTTAATAAGTTATGAGGTTAAAATGTAAATTTTGAAAAGTTTGGGGTGCTTATTATAATTGCCGAGAATAAAAGGGTGGATTTGGTATAATTGTGATATAATATAAGGTAGGAATTAATATTATGAATTTTGGTGAATTTAAATAAGTGTTTAAGTGTTAAAATAACAATTTATAAAGTTTTGGGACTATTTTGTAATTATTGGAAAGTTTAGAGGAGAAACCGAATTACATATGTTTTATGGGTATATTAAAATATTAATTATGGAATTAAGGGTTGGTCAAAGTGTTGACCAAAAACTTTGGGTTAAGAAGATTTATGACATAAAATATGAAGTTTATAGAAGTTTAAGGGTGGATATGTAATTTATGAAAGTATAAGTGTTAAACTGAATTTAATTTGGGGCGAAAGCATAATTTGCAAAATTATAAGGACCATTTCGGCATTTAAAGAAATTAAATATTAAAACTTATTTAAGTTGATATGTAACTTATATAAAGTTTTAAGGGCTAAGATGTAATTATGGGAAAGTGTATATAAAACCGAATTAATTTAGGGGCAGAAATGTAATTTAGGAAGATATATGGGTTACTTCGGTATTTTAAGAAAATAAATATTAAAACTATAGTTTATAAGTTAATATGTAACTTATATAAAAGTTTTGGGGTTAAATTGTAAATAAAGGAAAGTTATTTATTAAGACCGAAAATATATGTGACATTTGGTAATTTATAAAGATTAGAATATTCATTTGGTAATTACCGAAATGATTAAGGGGTTAATTAGTAATTCACAAAGGTTAGTGTGTTTAAATTATAATTACCAAGAATGAATGTGGACATTTGGTAATTTATAAAATTAATATAATTGCCTTGCAATTTCCGAAAGTTAGTATGGATAATTAATGAATTATAAAAGATATATGGTTATTTGGTAAATTATAAAAGTTGTTGAGTATAAAATATAAATACCGAACTTATAAGGTTGGTTCTGTAGTTAAATAAAGAAAGGAATTAAAACTAGGTAAATAATGTATTATGGTATATCATGGAGAATAATACAAAGTTTATAGAATAAAGGTGGTTATAATAAAAAATAACCAAATGGTATATTGTGGAGTATGGTATAAAGTTTATGAAATAATTGTTGTAACACCCCATCCAACATTAACACACTTACAATAAACTGCAGCGGAAATACAAACCTCATCACATTACTTAACTCGTTGGTGTTACACGCCGTTAGCCACCCACGTGGCTAACAAGGCTAATCCATATACATTGTACCGGTCTGATGGGCTAAATTCCCGAGCAACTACACATTATTATCCCTTTCCATTAACAACAACAACAACATACACCTTTTAACTATACCGAGTATTTATAAACTGATGCCGACAACAATATCGGTCTTACTACACCTACTGTATATATACACTTAAATGAATACCCATGTACAATGTCTACCCCGTCCTACTCTCGAACGGCTTCCAGCTCTCTGTACCTGAAATAGGAAAAGGAGAGAAAGGGTGGCCCCCAAGGGGCTCAGCACCTTTGCTGGTATGGTAATCCCGCAGCCCACATGCTACCGGGCCACGCACAACTAATTGTCGTCTTAGCATGCGGTTGATTATTTTTAAATCATGCATGCAACTGTAAACACACAACACATAATCATTTCGCCTCAACGGGCTCAACAACCGGATAATATATCCTTACTTAATAAGTCACTCATGGTATTCGTTATCCCTAGAGTGTTCCTCCTCTAATGGAGCTACTTCCTTAATAGACGACACTTACCCTTAAATCGGGTTATCCTTAAACGCCTCTTTTCACAAACTGGAATTCATATCCATGATCCACATACCCCACATTTTACAACATATAACATACACTACATAACAACACATAACAACACTTTGCACGTTTCAACGTGCACCTCATAACACCGCAATAGATTTTGCCTCACAACAAAAATACATAACATAACGGGAATGGTTCTCTTAGGAACCGACCCAAACATAGTTAGTTCACTGGGAGAGCCTAGAGGATGCTGTCAAACTCATGCTAAGCTCGTTTACCGTTCTGTTAGGCGAACGAATAACTTAACATAAAGATGGATCGGGTTTAGTGACCCGAACACAACATACATAATCCCCAACAGACGTAGTCAAGAGCCTTGGTTAAGCTCAGGGGTGATCGAAGACCATGAAGGAAGACAATCAACAGAGAGGAAGCTGAAGAAACTGTATACAACAAACTCCCAAACAACGCGCGACCGGAACACCGGATTCCTCACCCCCCAAATATATAAATATTCACAGTTAAAGACTCCGCTGTGGAACCTATCACATCAGCACACAATACAGTATTACAACTGAGTTAATCATGCAAAGGAGGGTCATACACTTACAGCACATCACACAGCTAACTCACGCATAGCCGTGTTAGAACGTTCCTTAGGTCGGAAACGTTATTACCGGATACCGTTCTTTACGTTACCTAATAGTGGTTAACTAGCCCTTCAAGCGCTTTGAGGTTACCGGTATCGGCACGTAAACATACAACAACAATAACGACTGTAAACTCGTTCCATGATTTATCTTATAACGTGGCAACACACAGAAAAACACATTGGCATACAAGCCGGTGTAATCCGTAGGACACAGGTTGCAAGAAAACCATACCTGTCACCGGAGTCCACTTTATCACGTCCACTTATGTTCCTCGAGCAATTCTCGAACAACTGATAACATTACATATACTTTTATTAACTTCGGGGTAACATGATTGTTTAATGTCTAATGCTTTAACCTTTCCCGTTAACTTAGTTAAATAACTTGACACTTTTAACTTGTTTTACCTCCACATTTTATTACAACTTTTCACCCACTTAATTGTCATTAAAACTCACCTAACAAGTCCTTAACAACTTTATAACATCATTACCTATCAATCCCCATCATTACATATCATTTTATAACCTTAAACAACCTTTTTGGTCCGACCGACCTTACCGACCGAACTTGTCCAAGTTCGGTCCATTCCAGAACACATTTCCGTCATAATTTTCTACTCCGACCGACCTTGTAAGTTTGGTCGCATGTTCGGTCTATTCCTGAGAGTTTCTTCCCTTTGAAAATTTAGCCCGACCAAACTTGCCAAGTCCGGTCCCCAAGTTCGGTCGGTTCCAGAAACTTAATCCGTACACAAAATACAAGCCCGACCGACCTTGCCAGTCCGGTCCCCAAGGTCGGTCCATTCCAGAAGCCAATTCTCGCAGGGTAAACTGGGCTCGACCGAACTTGCAAGTTCGGTCGCAAGTTCGGTCTGCCCCAGACCCTTGTTTTCCTTTTCTCATTCAACTCCAAACTTCACCACATATATCCTAGTACACCCTAACCTCATTTGGGCACTTCAAACACACCTTTAGCCAAGTACCAAACTCTTTAAATCACACACCAAAACCATTTTATCATTCACAAATTCCTTACAAAATTCTTAGCACTTGGAATGTTTCCTCCTTAAGATTCCTAAGTGGTATTTCACCAATAATGACCACTATACCAAGGTGTTTCCTCTACACCTTAACATCATCTCTCAAACTTCTTTTCTTACTAACTAAGTCTCCTTTTTCACATCTTACCTAAACATCACTTCTTCCTTGGATATCAACATTACCTAAACCTTAAACAACTTCCTAGGTCACCAAAACTTATTTAAAACACTTAGAACTTCTTACACATTTCCCAAATTTTGCCATAGCTTCTCTTGTATATACTCACATCCAAACACTTAGGTTTTTACCTTATTTCATTCAAGAACACCTAAAATCCATCAAACACATTTTTATACACAAACTTCACACATTTAGCACTACATCACAATATAGTGCATAACTTAAATTGCTTGGCACTTAGGCCCTTAAATAACATGGCTCTTAGGCCCTTAAATTGCATAAACCTTAAACACTGAATTTCCCACATAAATAATGCCTTTAACCTGCAAATACACTCAACATCACATATGCCCCTTAATAGTTTCCTTGAGAGCATTTTCTAGGTCATTCACCTTTGGCTCCTTAGGTATTTTATTAAGCAAATCAAGCTCATTTTCCTAAGGCATTTAAACTACATTGAGATAGTTTGTTTACCTCTTTTTCCTCACAAACTTCTTTCTTGTTTCCTTGTAAAACCGGTAAGGCATTTCTTTCCTTTTCAACTACTAAACAATATACCAACATTGAAATGAGTATATAAGCTTTATGCTTCATCTCATTGTAAACCCTAGGTTCACATTATTTCAAAAACACTAATGTAGTTGTTTTACCTTGGTCTTTGAAGAGAGTTTGAATATCTATGAAGAGAGGACTCCACCTAGTCCATGAGAGGTTGGAATGAAGCTAGAACAAAGTCACACAAAGAGCTACATCAATGTGTATTTTCGGTCAACAAAAACATGGAGGAAACATGATTTTTCTTTGAGTTCCTTACCTAGAAGCAAAGGAGATCAATAATATGTGGAAAGACAAGCTCAAGCTCCTTCAATGGTGGAACTCCATGGCACCGAAATGGGGCTCTTGAAGTTTTGAGAAGATAGAAATGAAGAGCTTGATGAGAGGAAGAGAATGGTGGTCTTAGAATTTCATTTGGCCAAGTGAGCTAGGAGATACAAGTGGTCAAAGATGGAAAATAATGGTGGTGTTGGTGTTGCTGTAGAAAACGTGAATGAGAGGAAGAAGATAGAGTTGGAACCGTGGGAATGCAAGAAGGAAAGAGAGAATGAAGATAGGTTTGCCTTTTTAAGAGTATTATGTAATAAAGCAATAGTAACTTGCTTTATCATTAGTTATTTGTTTTGTTAACTTACAAGGTGATGACTCACCTCATAAAAAAAAACCGGCCCCCATTAGTAGTCTAGGGGTATAATAGTCTTTATTGACTCATTTAATTACTTATAACATCATATGTTACAAACTAGCTTATTAAAGTTACTATTCACTAAAACAAGGCACATAGATGTGAAATTTTTGATTTCCCATTGATATAGACTCCCAAATGTGATACTATATAGTACACATATTAATTAAAGAGTAATGATGGACATTTAGCCATTCAAAACTCATTTACAAGACAATTTTTCGAAAACGTGCTTTAAGACTCCTTAAAGCACTTTTTGTGTTTTAACTTGTTTTCAAGCTTGGTTTCCTTTGGTAATTGATTTAATATGTTCATTAACATATTTATAAGGTATAGGTATGACCATTAGGTCTTATACACATTTATTCCAAGCTTAGAGCACATTTTGCTCTTATTGACTTTAAGGTATATTCTTGTGTTTTGTTTGGTTTCATCGTCTACCAAGGTTTCCTATGGACTTAATTAGCCTTATTAAATCATACTTGAATATTATTAAGTCTTGGTAGGCTCTTTGGGTCCTAACCAAGTTCACTCATAGCTTAGAGCATGTTTTTGCTCAAACCGTGTCTTAGTGTTTTATTGCATTTACTATGATTTAAATTGTTCACTGATGTTTCTAAGGCACTTTTTAGCCTTTACATACCATAGTTTAATATTTAAACCACATATCAAGGTTTGGGGTATTTCAATCTACCCCCCTTAAAAGAACTTCGTCCTCGAAGTTTACACTTCCCTCACATCTTGGATTAGAATACGGGGATTACTTATAGAGATAAAACTTCCATAACCAAATACACTTTACATCACAACCTCGGACTTAATGGTCCGGGCAACACATTCCATCCATACATAACATAACATATTCACATGATAACCTCGGGCTCAATGGTCCGGGTATCTTAACAACACTTACACATACATAACAACCCCTTTGACTCACTGGTCTTGGGTAACATAACAATATTTAGACACATAGGTCTATGTAACACTACACATCTTTAGACTCATAGTCTTGATACATATCTTTAGAGATCGAAGTCAATAACATTTATCACACATACCAAACACATTCATCGCATGTAACAATCAAAATATCCTTATATACACTGTGATCCCGCGACCCGTCGCGATGGACACCTTCCTCCCCGTGCCTTTGGGAGATTAAAACAATCACTTAAATTTAAAATTTCCTTGTGAGGTAGTAAGAGAACTTAATTCTGTAAAGTATCTATCAACATTTATAAATACCAATTGAAAATCCTTTTGAAAACACACACAACTCCAATCCAACTTAAGCTCTTTGCTTTCTTATTAGCGTGGTTATTGTGACCACTTATAGGGAGTTTCAAGAGTCATCCAACCCTGATGTGATCACATCAGTGTTGAACTATCCTTCCACCCCAATTTGTGTTCGGCTTCCCTTGATCACATGCAAATCAAGTTCCACCTCCCACTTCATTTTCAAGCATCAATTAGATCATTCATTTCCAATTTTCTATCTTTTTAAATCATTCTAGTCATGATCATAACATCTCCAAAGGATAGAACTTCATCTATCAGTTCCTCCATTCACTTTAATGTTGTTACCTAGGGAATCTCATTCTCACTAGGTTCTATGTCGGTATCATGCCCTTTCTTGAATCACTATATAGTATATATATACCATATTTTATCAAAATACAACACACCAATTTCACATTTATACACTCGGGGTTGTTCCCCCGGGAGTTTCTCTACTCCCACACTTGTACTATCACTCACAACTGTTAATAAATCAACACACTATCACAATGGTATTCGCATCTTCTGTGCGCAATTACCACAATTAAACCATGAATGAATGTGTATGTTTACGTAACACACACACCATCATCAAAACATGATTTTTGTGCTATGCACAATATAAGTCACATACACTACGTACACTTGTACGGTAATATACACTAAGTGGTTTTTCGCTCTACCCCCTTAAAAGGGATTACGCCCACGTAATCAATCACTAAACATTGGCTTAATGTTTTCTGCCGTCGTGAAGTGTTTTAACTTCCACCGGTCTATTACACAATGGATTCTGATTAGAGGATCTTAACCATATTGGCGGTTTAGTTCCTAAACCAAGAATTCCATTGGAGTTTGTTTAAACTCTTAGTTGGTTTCGATTCTGGCCTGTTAGGCTTCTAGGCGTTAATAATTAGCCATTCACTCATGTTCACCATGTACATTCAACACTTGAATCACTGGCTCACTAGTTTCTGCTGCGCGAAACTCTAATAACTGTAGAGCTTAGTTGCTCCATTTGTTATTCTTACTGTATTGTACACCCCCCAATTGTGACCTTCATCTTGGTAACAATTTTCTCAACCGACGCTGGTATCTCTTACCGTTAGCGAATTCGGTGAGTTTAAACTTTCTATCCACTTCCATAATAATTTACTGTGTATACAACTATGTATTTCACAATGATTGTCTTGTTCCCTTCCGACTTACTGTCGGTTGAGATTGAGCTACTACCTAGTGTGTAGTGCTCTCTCAGCTATTTACAACATTTGGGGTATATTCCATACCGCTATTTGGCAGTTAGTGCTATTGTAGTCACTTACTGTTAATCATGTCTCCACATTCGGTTTTGTACAAGTACTCTTTTATTGGTGCGGCCTTGCATTTCCTGTGCATCGGCCATTATAACATTATTCCTCCACAATTAACATGCTTCCAATTCCTAGCTATCCTACTCGATCATTACTGCGCAAGTGCAATACCAAAACACTCAGTCATACAGAGTGCAGAGGCGTAAACTCTTGACAGTAAATCCCTTATGCGATTCGCCATGGAATTCACACTGAGTTCCTCATCACATAGTACCTACCACTGGCTTATTGCCCAGTTTGTTTAACATCGCTTATCCTGCATCTCTACTGAGTTTAACTCCTAACTGGCCTTATCTGCCACATTATTACTCAATAACATTGATACAACGGTCGCTAGCTGCGAACCGTGCTCTTACTCATTGTATAACACTAACTTACATGGTACTTACTGTCGCATTAACTTCCACACACATACTTATATTATTCACATTATGGTTCATCACTCATTTGGATGACTACTGAATGCTCCTTGAGCATCGATCATTCGAGTCACACGCCGGCATTATTCAGCTCGGTGTTTCACTTTATACACACACACTACTAAGATAACTGCTCTCTTCCAATAATAACATCGTCCATCCTTCACATATTTCTTGAACTTGATTCACACAACTACCGCTTCAGCGGTTTCACAATATCGAGAGGTATCCCCACTCTTTAAGCAGTGGTTCGTTCTCCGCTCTATTTACTTGTACCATATAAACTTCCATAATTAACTCAAATTTATATAACACACTTTATTTGTGGCTTATAAGCCTTATTTTCCTTGAGCTACGCTCATTGTAGGCTGTCCACATACATGTACTTCTTTGTACAACATTACATAGTTTGGATATCATATTGAGCTCCATGACAAGGTCGTTACATCACGTTTCCTTTTTCGGGATGCCCCTTAGGATTGTCAGTCCGTCTCCTGACAACTTATGTCTATACTGGGTGTTGTTTTCAACCCTTGTGTTTCTGTCACGTTATTTCGTGCAACAATTATTGATGCGAACACCCTTTAAGGATTGCTTCTGGGTGTTACTAAGTCATGCCATTACATCTGGTTCACACTTATTGGTATATTCAGTTAGTCACGCCGTTTGCGTTCTTAACTGGCTTATTATCCTCTTCTGTGAAGATCAACACTTCCTGGTAGTGTAGGTACTCATTCTAGGAGTTTCATCCCGTTCATTGCACATTAATGTGCCCACATTGGGCATCTGCCTTGCCATGAACAGGCTGGGTCTCCGATCCAGCCATAATGTTTATCCCTGAGGATCTTTAAGACGTATACGATGTCTTTACATTACAGTTAGTGCACTTCGCACCTCCTGACTCCTAAGCATTTCGTTGTAAGGACTTCACTAATCCTTTTGTCTCGTTAACTTAACTGAGTTCCTTTACTTCAACCATTCCTTAGCTCTTGTTTGATTTGTACTGCTGACCGTAAACGGAGTTGACTACTTCCCGTGTTTCGGACTCCACTCGTGTACATATGTGGGGTACCATACTGATACATTGCTACTTACCCAACTAACCCATAAGTAGGTCTGTCAGGCCCACAAGCTCCTATCGGAGTGCGGTCGTCCCACATTTCAGTTGGTACACTCGTAGTGTCCGTCACACGCCTAGGTGAAGTATTCTGTTGTCAACTCCCTTATATTGTCCCTTGACAATATGCGTCCCGTGCTTCCCGAACTTAATCGAGGGAAGGTTTATCCATCGTTGTATCCTTGTCATCTGCCCTTGGCTTTACTGGTTTGGTTTAAAAGAAGATTAGAAAGAAGTGTTGGTTTAGAAGAAAATTTGGTTTTGAAAAGAAAAGGGTTTGAATAAATTTGGGTTTAAAAGAAAATTTTCATGGTTTCACAACATCTTCTTACCTTAACCAAGTCTAGCTTCTTGCTGACTGGTGTACTTACAATTACAGGGGTTAGGCTAACAGGCCTTTCCACTGTTATGACGACCACATTTAACTTTCTTATACTTTACTAAGTACTTGTAGTGGTTATAAATTTCCCGAACAGCCCTGTTATAGCAGCACTTGCTATGGCAAGTGCGCCATGCTAACTGGCTATCGGTTTAACACATACCGGTTGTGGTATTGTTTTTATCCGCACTGTCATCAGTGGCCTTGTTGGCCCTCACTGATCTTACTGTCTTGATAATAACTTCTCTAGGTGACTTCTCACTGTATTCACATAATAATTATCAACTGGGGTGTCTCCCATTCTTGGAGTCCCCTTTCCTTTTGTATTGTTTCCTCTTCGTAGCCCGTTCCACGTATTTGTCGTGGTTACTGAGACTTGTCTCTTGTTTGGGCACTACGTTGCAGTTCCTTTATCGGTTGGTATACCGTTGGTGTATTATTTATCAACTGTGGTTTCATAGACACTCGTCTCGGGTTTCATTAATCCACTTCTTGTCTGTTACACGGTTGGTGTGTTGCAAGCTGGTTACTCTCGACTGCTCTGCATGTCGACCCAGGTTGCCGGAAATTTTATTCTCTTATACACAAAATCCTTCATTCTTCGCTATTTAATGCGGTTAACACTGTTTAGATGGGAACCATCTCCGGGATTCCCTGTTTTCGGGATCTACCGTATGACAGGTTCTCCGTACCCTAAAGGTATTTAATAACAGCCAGATCGGGTATTCCCGAGTATGAGAGGACTTTCATCTCTCTGGCGTTGTTTCCCAAGTTATAAAACAGGGATTGTGGAGGGTGGGATGGATATTGTAGGTTTCCAGTACACACTGGAAATTCCTATCTAGCGTATCTCTCACGCTATCACTCAACCCTTAACCCAAAGTACTTAAATCCTAACTCGGTACTTCCTGAGCTCGGTAATTCAGTCATCAGAGCGATACTTGGCTCTGATACCACTTTTTGTAACACCCCATCCAACATTAACACACTTACAATAAACTGCAGCGGAAATACAAACCTCATCACATTACTTAACTCGTTGGTGTTACACGCCGTTAGCCACCCACGTGGCTAACAAGGCTAATCCATATACATTGTACCGGTCTGATGGGCTAAATTCCCGAGCAACTACACATTATTATCCCTTTCCATTAACAACAACAACAACATACACCTTTCAACTATACCGAGTATTTATAAACTGATGCCGACAACAATATCGGTCTTACTACACCTACTGTATATATACACTTAAATGAATACCCATGTACAATGTCTACCCCGTCCTACTCTCGAACGGCTTCCAGCTCTCTGTACTTGAAATAGGAAAAGGAGAGAAAGGGTGGCCCCCAAGGGGCTCAGCACCTTTGCTGGTATGGTAATCCCGCAGCCCACATGCTAACGGGCCACGCACAACTAATTGTCGTCTTAGCATGCGGTTGATTATTTTTAAATCATGCATGCAACTGTAAACACACAACACATAATCATTTCGCCTCAACGGGCTCAACAACCGGATAATATATCCTTACTTAATAAGTCACTCATGGTATTCGTTATCCCTAGAGTGTTCCTCCTCTAATGGAGCTACTTCCTTAATAGACGACACTTACCCTTAAATCGGGTTATCCTTAAACGCCTCTTTTCACAAACTGGAATTCATATCCATGATCCACATACCCCACATTTTACAACATATAACATACACTACATAACAACACATAACAACACTTTGCACGTTTCAACGTGCACCTCATAACACCGCAATAGATTTTGCCTCACAACAAAAATACATAACATAACGGGAATGGTTCTCTTAGGAACCGACCCAAACATAGTTAGTTCACTGGGAGAGCCTAGAGGATGCTGTCAAACTCATGCTAAGCTCGTTTACATAACTCGTTACCGTTCTGTTAGGCGAACGAATAACTTAACATAAAGATGGATCGGGTTTAGTGACCCGAACACAACATACATAATCCCCAACAGACGTGAGTCAAGAGCCTTGGTTAAGCTCAGGGTGATCGAAGACCAATGAAGGAAGACAATCAACAGAGAGGAAGCTGAAGAAACTGTATACAACAACTCCAAACAACGCGCGACCGGAACAACCGGATTCCTCACCCCCCATAATATATAAATATTCACAGTTAAAGACTCCGCTGTGGAACCTATCACATCAGCACACAATACAGTATTACAACTGAGTTAATCATGCAAAGGAGGGTCATACACTTACAGCAACATCACACAGCTAACTCACGCATAGCCGTGGTTAGAACGTTCCTTAGGTCGGAAACGTTATTACCGGATACCGTTCTCTTACGTTTACCTAATAGTGGTTAACTAGCCCTTCAAGCGCATTTGAGGTTACCGGTATCGGCACGTAAACATACAACAACAATAACGACTGTAAACTCGTTCCATGATTTATCTTATAACGTGGCAAACACACAGAAAAACACATTGGCATACAAGCCGGTGTAATCCGGTAGGACACAGGTTGCAAGAAAACCATACCTGTCACCGGAGTCCACTTTATCACGTCCACTTATGTTCCTCGAGCAATTCTCGAACAACTGATAACATTACATATACTTTTATTAACTTCGGGGTAACATGATTGTTTAATGTCTAATGCTTATAACCTTTCCCCGTTAACTTAGTTAAATAACTTGACACTTTTAACTTGTTTTACCTCCACATTTTATTAAAACTTTTCACCCACTTAATTGTCATTAAAACTCACCTAACAAGTCCTTAACAACTTTATAACATCATTACCTATCAATCCCCATCATTACATATCATTTTATAACCTTAAACAACCTTTTTGGTCCGACCGACCTTACCGACCGAACTTGTCCAAGTTCGGTCCATTCCAGAACACATTTCCGTCAAAATTTTCTACTCCGACCGACCTTGTAAGTTCGGTCGCATGTTCGGTCTATTCCCGAGAGTTTCTTCCCTTTGAAAATTTAGCCCGACCGAACTTGCCAAGTCCGGTCCCCAAGTTCGGTCGGTTCCAGAAACTTAATCCGTACACAAAATACAAGCCCGACCGACCTTGCCAGTCCGGTCCCCAAGGTCGGTCCATTCCAGAAGCCAATTCTCGTAGGGTAAACTGGGCTCGACCGAACTTGCAAGTTCGGTCGCAAGTTCGGTCTGCCCCAGACCCTTGTTTTCCTTTTCTCATTCAACTCCAAACTTCACCACATATATCCTAGTACACCCTAACCTCATTTGGGCACTTCAAACACACCTTTAGCCATGTACCAAACTCTTTAAATCACACACCAAAACCATTTTATCATTCACAAATTCCTTACAAAATTCTTAGCACTTGGAATGTTTCCTCCTTAAGATTCCTAAGTGGTATTTCACCAATAATGACCACTATACCAAGGTGTTTCCTCTACACCTTAACATCATCTCTCAAACTTCTTTTCTTACTAACTAAGTCTCCTTTTTCACATCTTACCTAAACATCACTTCTTCCTTGGATATCAACATTACCTAAACCTTAAACAACTTCCTAGGTCACCAAAACTTATTTAAAACACTTAGAACTTCTTACACATTTCCCAAATTTTGCCATAGCTTCTCTTGTATATACTCACATCCAAACACTTAGGTTTTTACCTTATTTCATTCAAGAACACCTAAAATCCATCAAACACATTTTATACACAAACTTCACACATTTAGCACTACATCACAATATAGTGCATAACTTAAATTGCTTGGCACTTAGGCCCTTAAATAACATGGCTCTTAGGCCCTTAAATTGCATAAACCTTAAACACTGAATTTCCCACATAAATAATGCCTTTAACCTGCAAATACACTCAACATCACATATGCCCCTTAATAGTTTCCTTGAGAGCATTTTCTAGGTCATTCACCTTTGGCTCCTTAGGTATTTTATTAAGCAAATCAAGCTCATTTTCCTAAGGCATTTAAACTACATTGAGATAGTTTGTTTACCTCTTTTTCCTCACAAACTTCTTTCTTGTTTCCTTGTAAAACCGGTAAGGCATTTCTTTCCTTGTCAACTACTAAACAATATACCAACATTGAAATGAGTATATAAGCTTTATGCTTCATCTCATTGTAAACCCTAGGTTCACATTATTTCAAAAACACTAATGTAGTTGTTTTACCTTGGTCTTTGAAGAGAGTTTGAATATCTATGAAGAGAGGACTCCACCTAGTCCATGAGAGGTTGGAATGAAGCTAGAACAAAGTCACACAAAGAGCTACATCAATGTGTATTTTCGGTCAACAACAAAACATGGAGGAAACATGATTTTTCTTTGAGATTCCTTACCTAGAAGCAAAGGAGATCAATAATATGTGGAAAGACAAGCTCAAGCTCCTTCAATGGTGGAACTCCATGGCACCGAAATGGGGCTCTTGAAGTTTTGAGAAGATAGAAATGAAGAGCTTGATGAGAGGAAGAGAATGGTGGTCTTAGAATTTCATTTGACCAAGTGAGCTAGGAGATACAAGTGGTCAAAGATGGAAAATAATGGTGGTGTTGGTGTTGCTGTAGAAAACGTGAATGAGAGGAAGAAGATAGAGTTGGAACCGTGGGAATGCAAGAAGGAAAGAGAGAATGAAGATAGGTTTGCCTTTTTAAGAGATATTATGTAATAAAGCAATAGTAACTTGCTTTATCATTAGTTATTTGTTTTGTTAACTTACAAGGTGATGACTCACCTCATAAAAAAAACCGGCCCCCATTAGTAGTCTAGGGGTATAATAGTCTTTATTGACTCATTTAATTACTTATAACATCATATGTTACAAACTAGCTTATTAAAGTTACTATTCACTAAAACAAGGCACATAGATGTGAAATTTTTGATTTCCCATTGATATAGACTCCCAAATGTGATACTATATAGTACACATATTAATTAAAGAGTAATGATGGACATTTAGCCATTCAAAACTCATTTACAAGACAATTTTTCGAAAACGTGCTTTAAGACTCCTTAAAGCACTTTTTGTGTTTAACTTTTTTCAAGCTTGGTTTCCTTTGGTAATTGATTTAATATGTTCATTAACATATTTATAAGGTATAGGTATGACCATTAGGTCTTATACACATTTATTCCAAGCTTAGAGCACATTTTGCTCTTATTGACTTTAAGGTATATTCTTGTGTTTTGTTTGGTTTCATCGTCTACCAAGGTTTCCTAAGGACTTAATTAGCCTTATTAAATCATACTTGAATATTATTAAGTCTTGGTAGGCTCTTTGGGTCCTAACCAAGTTCACTCATAGCTTAGAGCATGTTTTTGCTCAAACCGTGTCTTAGTGTTTTATTGCATTTACTATGGTTTAAATTGTTCACTGATGTTTCTAAGGCACTTTTTAGCCTTTACATACCATAGTTTAATATTTAAACCACATATCAAGGTTTGGGGTATTTCAATTGTGGTTTAAATAAAAATAATCAAATGATAATGATATATGGAATAAGTGAGAGTAATCATGTATATATGGTTAATGGAATAAAGATATACAACACAATGGGAATTCATTATCACATGTGAGCACTACATAAAATAATGAACTGTTAAACTACCTAGAATCACTGTTAAATAACGGGGGAATAAAGAACATACAGAGTTATTATACAACGAGTATAAATGCTACAGTGACAGTACTGTAATATTTAGTGGATAACTATATTAATATTACCCGGTATTGCATGTTTATATAACAACGTACGGGAAGGAACTGTTGAACAGGAATTTGTGAAGCTAGCAGTTACTTGGTGAACGGTATGTTAATTGTGTGGTTTGAATGTCCTAAGGATTTTCCTAAGGTCCAGACGTTATGTGTTTAATTGTTTAAGAGCGATATCTGTGATTTTATGTATATTGTTTTGTATAATGTATTGCTCAACACTGTGCGTTTTATTTATACGTGAACGTCTTATGACTTGAAGTTTATACATAAAAACTGGAACAAGACTAACTGACCTTTAGGTATTATTGAACCTAACTGATGGTCAACTGTTATAGTCTTAACTCAAGGATTGGTTGATATGTCACTGACAAAAATGGCTAACTTGTAAAGAGAGGAATCCAGACTGTTTCGACTTTCTAGTTGCGCATCGTGATCACTACGAGAGACTTCAATGGGGAGTCACTCAAGCGAATCCATTGTCCACATTCGACGATGGCAGAGGGCACTGCCATTGGTGCACAGGTTCGACCGGATTGGTCAATATATTATCCAGGGCCATAAGGTCAGCTGGTAATGGTTCCATTGGAACCCAGGGGACTATCGTCCATTAATAAGTTATTAAGGGTCGTCTTGACATGACACCTGAGGTGAAAATTAATTGGAAAAGGTTAAGTGATTGGTTTAAAGGATAAGGGCCAGGTAGCCAACTAACAAGTACAGTTTAATACACTTGTCTTATTGGTTATTATTAAGGATTACTGATGTGTGATTATTGGTTATTGTTATGGATTATTAATGTGTGGTTATTGGTGATGTGTACGGTTGTACATTGATGTTTACAGGTGGATTGTTATGTGAGTGTTAATGTTTACAGTTTACTGTTATTATGCAAACCAGTTTTTCATGTAAAGAATCTAATATCAAGATGGTTAAAACGATAAGGAATCTAGATGATTTAAGACTACATTTAGCATACCAGCATTTCGATTGCTGAGCCCTTCAATGGGCCAAACATTCCAGGTTATTGAGAAGACTCAAGCCGGAGTGCGGGACACGGGGGTAGCAGTTGTGTTTTCAACAAACACCTTTGGTTTATTTTGTTTTGTATTGTATTATGGAGGTTGTTGTATTAGTTAGTTGCTCATTAGTTAGAATTTGGTTTGTATTAATTAGAGCGCTCAGTATCTGTTCATCACAATGAGGAGTTGTATTGTTGGAAAGAGTAAGGATGCCTTGTTACTCACAAGGGTGAGTAACGGCGTGTAACCCAAGGTAGATAGTTTTATTTTTTCCGCTGCAAATTGTTATTTATTATGCTACGACATGCGACGTTATTTCAGGTTTAGGATTAGGGGTGTTACAAAAAGTGGTATCAGAGCGGAGTACCGCTCTGATGAAAGATACTGAGTCAAGAATATGAGCATAGGATATTTGGTAATACGGGGAAACGTCTGTGAGGATTCGTGACCTAGAAAAATCAAGGAATATCTTCTTGCAGTTGATTAACTTTCTTATATATGTGATTGTGTATGTAAACGGTGTAGCAACTGAGTAGTAATAATGATATACTATAGATGTCGACATGAGGAAGACCACGTGGAGACAGCAGTGGACGCAGTGACGAGACACCAGCGGATGTTCCAGAGGTACCAGGCCTAGCAGCAGCCATGGTGGCCTTCGCGCAGCAACTATGAGCTCAACTACGGGAGCCATACCCCACCCGCCGCAGCAGGGAAACCAACTGGTTTAAGAGCGTTGCAGACTCGAGAGTACCGATTTATTCAGGGGAACCAGACCCCGCCGCATTGGAGAAATTCATAGTGGAGCACCAGAAGGAGTTCAAAGCTGTTGGAGTTCCAGAAGACCAGAAGGTCGACATCGCCGCGTACAACCTGAAGGACGCAGCTGACATTTGGTGGCGGTCTGTGGAGGGCCACCGTAGAGCTACACACGGACTTTGGATGGACAGCGTTTGTAGAAGTGTTGCGGGAGAAGTTCTACCCCGAACACCTAAAGCAGAGGAAAATGCAGGAGATCGAGACCTTAATCCAAGGGAGTCAAACAATCGACCAGTACTACGCGCGGTTCACCAATTTATTGGACTACATACCAAGAGTCAACTACTCCGACACCGTGAAACTTCAAGAGTTTAGGGGAAGAGGCGCAGCAAGAAAGAAGAGAAAGAGTACTGAAGGAGATGTTGGTGGTTCAACCTCGGGCAGTTACTACAAGAAGGGGAAGAGAATCTTTGATAAGAAGAAGGGGCGGAAGGACTTCCATGATCAGGAGACGAAGGAGCAGGTTCCTCGTCTGACCGGCCCAGCCATTGATGCACAACCACGGAGATCAGCACCACCTAGGAGCAATAATCCAACCCGGCGCCACTACTACTGTAAATGCTGTGGAAAGGATCACCCAGGCGTAGACTGCACATGCAGGAAGGTGAGGTGTCGCTATTGCGAGAAAGAAGGTCACAGGGAGTATGAATGTTTTTTTCCAATCCAGGGAGCCGAGTTTACAAGGGAGCTAAAAGTTCACAGAGAACACCAGTTATTGAAGCGGGCGGACCCAAAGGAGGTCAAGCGCCGCAGACCAACACCTATACTAGAGGACCGGCAGGACAGCCATCCTCATTCGGGAGTCAGAAAGGAAAGGAGATAGTTCCAGGAAGAAACACCCTATACACAGTGGGAACTTCAGGCGCTGAGGCTAGCGCTCAGCACGAAACCGGTAAGCCTAGAACCTAAACTAAATGCATGATGCATGAATTTGTGTTTATAATTATTAGTCGATGAGACTTATATGTGATTAGTAAGTATCAAAATTTAGAGAGACCTAACTTAGGTAACCTCTAACCTAATAGAATACTTCGATATTTATTTTTCCCTTACCTATGAGACCGAGGTCACCTGAGCCTATGAGCGAAGGTCGGGAATATCTAGAGGCACAATGCCAATGTAACACCCCGGATTTTCTAATCTTTTATTTGGTCAATTTTTTTTCCAATTCAAGTTTAATATTATTAAGCAGCGGAATCGAAACCTAAACCCGGGGCATTATTGCCACACTCGCAACTAACCGAGTGCTAAGGCCTAACTAATTAACTCACTAACGACCTATTATTATTAATAAAGTAAATACAACACCTATTAAAATAATTTCTTACAAATGTAGAATTATCAAGCCAAAAATAAAATCCAACTATAAATAATCAGGCTATGCCGAGTCGCCTTCCCAAACCCCAAGGACTTCATCAGTACCTGTGGCAGAAATCCAAACAAACATAGAAAGGGCCACGATAAAGTCAGAAAAACTGAGTACGCTACCACTTCACCACGTAAAAATCATTTTCTCTTTAGAAATCAATTTTAACAATATAACCACAAAACATACAACACATTTCAACAATATTAACACACAACGACAAAATTATCATAACTGTAAAATACTTCACATTGGATTTCTTTAGTAACCCAAAAATATATTAGTCAGATTATTTTAATTATCTTCCTTGTCCCAACGCGCAGCCAGGATAAAACAACTTTACTTCTCTTTGGGTACAACACGCAGCTGTAACTCGGACACCAACACGCAGCCGGGAATCCAACCAAGCCACTAAATTCTTAAGTGTGCACACCCCCCAATAGTTCAAAGGACTAAGGAGTAGATCTATGGCTAACTGTGTCCTAGTGCGGCCCACAGTATCTCAAACTTATGCGTCCTAATGCGGCCCACATTTATCATCTCATTCATGTGTCCTAGTACGGCCCACATGTACCATGGTATACTCTTCCTTATAATTCTTTTATTCATTGTTATTATTCACCTTATAATCTCATTATAATCCACATATACCACCAAAACTCAATCATGCCACAATAATCATGACTAAATAATTACAATTCCACATAATCATATCATTAACATTTCCACATTGATCTCTACTCTAAAAATAATACTCAATTATGTACCATAAAATAAACCGCACACTTTAATATTTCCAGTAAACACTATCATAAACATTTCATTTCCAAAATAATAGTCACTCACAGACAAGAATCACAACCACTATAAAAAGATTTATTTTACGCAGTTAATACAAAGCTAGTGAACGTAGTAACTTACCTAAAAAAGAACATTATCATTTGCACCCACCAAACATATAATTAGCCACTACTCTTCGTTTACACTTTTTGGCACCGATTTGTTGACATCATCAATGAAAGAAACAACTCTAGCTGCTGCTACATGCTGCCGTTACTTCATATTGTGGCAGCCCAAGATAGAAAAAGAAAACTAATTGATCCCTTTTTAATCTTTTCCTTTTCTGTGTGTGTGAGAAGAGAGATTTTTTTTCTTTTTGAATCTATGATATAGAGAAAGGAGGCGCGACATAGAAGAATTTTTTTTTTCTAGTCTAGATGAGAAGAGAGGTATTCGAGTATAGAGGATGGGCGGATAAAATGGAACATCAAATGAGCGTATATATAGGAGGCCGAGGGTAACTGAAGAGCGAGGAATATAAACTGTTTAATTATTACAAAAAATAATTGTTCAATCAATAACGAAAATTAAACTCCTTAATGAATAGAAAAATAAGAAGTTAGGAAATTTGGAAAGGTAAAGGTGAGTTAATAAATAGAGATGGAAATATGGAATGTTTAAATTGATTAACTAAATAAAATCAGAAAATACCAAAAGGTGTAACCGACATATAGTAAAACTAATTTATTTAGTGTATGTAATTAAATCAAAACTATCATTATTATAATAAGTTATAAACAACTAAATACACTAAAATAATACAAAGTACATGGATCATATTATTACATCGAAAATCATAACCGACGTATTTTGAATCAGGTTATTTATTAAAACGAATCTTTTTTATAAAATACTATACAACATGCTCGTAAATTATAGTATAATCCTCATAAACTACTTATTATACTTGCAAACCAATATTCTACTAAATTATATAATAGATGTATTTTGAATAAATAGTATTATTTGAATCATAGCATCATTATAATACCCCATTTTAAACTAAAATATACCAAGTTAACTAGAGATATAGAGGAAAATTACAAGGCCTAATGTAAAACACGTTAGAATGAATTCTCATTAGTAATAATAACGTGTAACCTTCATAATATATATAACATTTATTATATACTCATAAAATACTAGTATACTTGCAAACAATTATATATACTCATAACCTATTTAGTATACTTGCAAACTATAATATAATATCGTAATCTATTTTATATGCTTGTAATTATAAATGATCCCATCAACTATATAATATACTTGTAAACTATATAATATACATATAAACTACATAATATATATATATATATATTTTGAAATGTTGGGGTATTTCATTATTCCCCCCTTAAAATAAAGCTTCGTCCCCGAAGCTCGATCTCACTCCACTAACCAATGGTCCTACTAAGAAATTAATCAATTGTAGCTACTTTACTCTAAGGTTTATATCATATCTCTAACCATAATAAATTTGGTTATTGCAGTCTACCTCCCTTTAAAGAATATTACGTCCTCGTAATTAACCTTAGAATTAACTTTTACCTAACTCAAAGAGATGAGGAATAATTCGATAAGGTTCTCCACTGCAAGAAATCTCGCCTAAGTTCACAACCACAAGACTATAATTCATTCAAATAAAATTCCTGTCATTGTCAATAAGATACAATTCACGATGGAGTTTCAATCATATAACATTCATTCTATATATTATTCAATAAAAGGAATTATTGTAAATCACATTATCACTTGAGCATCATAGGTTATCAACATTTTCATAAATATCATCAACTTTGACTCATATATAAAATCTTCACTTATGCCTTTGTGTTAACATATACCGCAATCAATATTTCAACATATCAAGAAAAAAAACATTCAATCATAATCACACAAAATATCTCAAAATGCATTAAAAACAAAGAATGCATCAGAAAGTAATTCCCCCCAGAAGACGGCTTGTCAAAATTTTAATCCTAAAATAATTATTCCATTTTTATATCTTTCTTAACCTATTTTCTAGTAGGTTTTGCTCTGATACCACTTTGTAACACCCCGGATTTTCTAACCTTTTATTTGGTCAATTTTTTTTCCAATTCAAGTTTAATATTATTAAGCAGCGGAATCGAAACCTAAACCCGGGGCATTATTGCCACACTCGTAACTAACCGAGTGCTAAGGCCTAAATAATTAACTCACTAACGACCTATTATTATTAATAAAGTAAATACAACACCTACTAAAATAATTTCTTACAAATGTAGAATTATCAAGCCAAAAATAAAATCCAACTATAAATAATCAGACTATGTGGAGTCGCCTTCCCAAACCCCAAGGACTTCATCAGTACCTGTGGCAGAAATCCAAACAAACATAGAAAGGGCCACGATAAAGTCAGAAAAACTGAGTAAGCTACCACTTCACCACGTAAAAATCATTTTCTCTTTAGAAATCATTTTTAACAATATAACCACACAACATACAACACATTTCAACAATATTAACACACAACGACAAAATTATCATAACTGTAAAATACTTCACATTGGATTTCTTTAGTAACCCAAAAATATATTAGTCAGATTATTTTAATTATCTTCCTTGTCCCAACGCGCAGCCAGGACAAAACAACTTTACTTTGTCTTTGGGTACAACACGCAGCTGTAACCCGGACACCAACACGCAGCCGGGAATCCAACCAAGCCACTAAATCCTTAAGTGTGCACACCCCTCAATAGCTCAAAGGACTAAGGAGTAGATCTAGGGCTAACTGTGTCCTAGTGCGGCCCACAGTATCTCAAACTTATGCGTCCTAATGCGGCCCGCATTTATCATCTCATCCATGTGTCCTAGTACGGCCCACATGTACCATGGTATACTCTTCCTTATAATTCTTTTATTCATTGTTATTATTCACCTTATAATCTCATTATAATCCACATATACCACCAAAACTCAATCATGCCACAATAATCATGACTAAATAATTACAATTCCACATAATCATATCATTAACATTACCACATTGATCTCTACTCTAAAAAGAATACTCAATTATTTACCATAAAATAAACCGCACACTTTAATATTTCCAGTAAACACTATCATAAACATTTCATTTCCAAAATAATAGTCACTCACAGACAAGAATCACAACCACTATAAAAAGATTTATTTTACGCAGTTAATACAAAGCTAGTGAACGCAGTAACTTACCTCAAAAAGAATATTATCATTTGCACCCACCAAACATATAATTAGCCACTACTCTTCGTTTACACATTTTGACACCGACTTGTTGACATCATCAACGAAAGAAACAACTCTAGCTACTGCTACATGCTGCCGTTACTTCATATTGTGGCCGCCCAAGATAGAAAAAGAAAACTAATTGATCCCTTTTTCATCTTTTCCTTTTCTGTGTGTGTGAGAAGAGATATTTTTTTTCTTTTTGAATCTATGATATAGAGAAAGGAGGCGCGACATAGAAGAATTTTTTTTTCTAGTCTAGATGAGAAGAGAGGTATTCAAGTATAGAGGATGTGCGGATAAAATGGAACATAAAATGAGCGTATATATAGGAGGCCGAGGGTAACTGAAGAGCGAGGAATATAAACTGTTTAATTATTACAAAAAATAATTGTTCAATCAATAACGAAAATTAAACTCCTTAATGAATAGAAAAATAAGAAGTTAGGAAATTTGGAAAGGTAAATGTGAGGTAATAAATAGAGATGGAAATATGGAAAGTTTAAATTGATTAACTAAATAAAATCAGAAAATACCAAAAGGTGTAACCGACATATAGTAAAACTAATTTATTTAGTGTATGTAATTAAATCAAAACTATCATTAATAATAAGTTATAAACAACTAAATACACTAAAATAATACAAAGTACACATGGATCATATTATTACATCGAAAATCATACGACGTATTTTGAATCAGGTTATTTATTAAAATGAATCTTTTTTATAAAATACTATACAACATGCTCGTAAATTATAGTATAATCCTCATAAACTACTTATTATACTTGCAAACCAATATTCTACTAAATTATATAATAGATGTATTTTGAATAAACAGTATTATTTGAATCATAGCATCATTATTATAACCCCATTTTTTTAAAACTAAAATATACCAAGTTAACTAGAGATATACGAGGAAAATTACAATTGGCCTAATTTAAAACACGTTATTTGTTAGAATGAATTTTCATTAGTAAATAATAAACGTGTAACCTTCATAATATATATACACATTTATATATGTATACTCATAAAATACTAGTATACTTGCTGAAATACCCCAAACCTTGATATGTTGCTTAAACATTAAACTATGGTATATTAAGGCTAAAAAATGCCTTAGAAACATTAGTGAACGATTTAAACCTTAGTAAAACAATAAGGTACCATAAACACAGTTTGAGCAAAAACATGCTCTAAGCTTGGAGTGAGCTTGGTTAGGACTCAATGAGCCTACCAAGACTTAATAATATTCAATTATGATTTGATAAGGCTAATTAAGTCCTTAGGAAACTTTGGTAGACAGTTAAACCAAACAAAACACAAGAAAACACCTTAGAGTCAATTTAAGCAAATACTTGCTCTAGACTTGGTGTAACCATGTATAATACCTAAAGGTCATTCTTAGACCTTATAAACATGCTAATGAACATGTTAAATCAATTACTGAAGAAAACCAAGCTTGAAAACAAGTTAAAACACAAAATGTGCTTTAAGGAGTCTTAAAGCACATTTTTGAAAAATTGTCTTGTAAATGAGTTTTGAGTGGCTAAATGTCCATAATTACTCTTTAATTAATATATATACTACTTAGTATCACATTAGGAAGTCTAAATCAATGGGAAATCAAAAATTTCACAAATATGTGCCTTAGTTTGTGAATAGTAACTAAATTGTACTAGTTATAACATAAGTCAATATAAGTGACTTAGTTGGTCAACAAAGACCACCAAAGAGTCTAAACTACTAAGGGGGCCGGTTTTTCATGTGTGACTCACCACACTTGACCAATCAAATAAACAAGGGAAGTAATAAAGCATAGTTACTATTTGCTTTTAGCTAAAATATCTCCAAAAGCAAGCCTTTCTTCTCATTCTCTTCATTCTCTTTGCTTCCCCACCGTCTCCAACCTCCATTCTCCCTTCTCATTCTCGGTTTGCTACAGCCCACACAACTACTCCATCTTTGAATCCTTGTAATTCCTAGCTCCATATACCAAATCAAATTCTAAGACCATATTTGTCTTAGTTAGGCCAAGCTCTACACTTCTCTCTTTTCAAATCTTCAAGAACTCCATTTTGGTGCCATGGAGATTCACCATTGAAGGAGCTTGAGCTCATATTTTCATGCCTTGTCATTCTTCTTTGCTTCAAGGTAAGGAAAACCAAAGAAAAACAACATTTCCCCTTGTTTTTGTATATGTCCGAAAATCCACCATTGATGGTGTCTTCTCTTGTTCTTCCATAGCTCCATTTCAATCTTCAAAGGACAAGGAGGAGTCCTCTCTTGATGCTTATTCAAGCTCTCTTTTTATTCCAAGGTAAAACAACTATCCTAATCTGTTAAGACAATATATATAACCTAGGGTTTGTAAATGAGTTTAAGCATGACGCTTGAATGCTCATTGGTTTTACTTGTGTATTGATTAGAACATTGACAAGTAACCAAGTCCTCTTGCCGATTTCCAAACAAGGAAGAACAAAGGTGTTCAAGTAAAAATCTTGAAGAAAAGAGGTAAACAAACTATCTCAATGTAGTTTAAATGCCTTAGGAAAAATGAGCTTGATTTGCTTAATAAAATACCTAAGGAGCCAATGGCAAAAGAGCTAGTGAATTGTTCTTAAGGGAATTATTAAAAGGCATATGAGGTGTTGTGTGTATTTGCAGGTCAAAGGCAATATATATGTGGGAAACTCAGTGTTTAAGGTTTATGTTATTTAAGGGCCTAAGAGCCATGTTATTTAAGGGCCTAAGTGCCAAGCAATTTAAGTTCATGCACTATATTGTGATGTAGTGTAGTTTGAGGTTTAGTTGTGTGTAAAGAGTGTTCCTTGTAAAGTTGTGTCTTTGATGTTTAAAGGATGAAAAACCATGTGTTGTGTATAAGGTTGTGAATTAAAACATTGAGTGTTCTTGGGTTGTATTAAAGTGAACAACTATGTGATTTGGTGTTAGGTTATACAAGAGAAGCTATGGTGAAATTTGGTTAATGAACAAGGAGTTTTAAGTGTCTAAATGATGTTTGGTGACCTAGGTTGAACTAGGAATGATTAAGGTTTAAATTGGTGAAAGAAGGTGAATTAAGGTGTTCTTAAGTGTTAAAGTGTCTTGGTCATTATCTTGGAGGGTTTAAAATGCAAATGAGAGTTAAGGATACTTCAAGCCATGGTGAGATTGTGTTAAGGATTTATACAAAGGTTGGTAACAATGAGGAAGTAAGGTGTTATAAGGAAGATGTTTGAACTTGTGAAGAAAATTCTAGGAAGGACATAAAGTGTTTTGGTGGGCTAAATAATGTGTGGAAACATGTTATAAACCTAAGGGAGGAAACATTATAAGTGTTGAGCATTTTGGCAAGAAATGAGTAAGTGTTTAAGAGTGTAGAAAATGAGGTTTATGGCGCGTCCGAACTTCCGTCCGAACTTGGACGTTCGGACATGCCCTGTTGCGCGTAAGTTTCCTGAGTTTTAAAGCTGCGTCCGAACTACCGTCTGAATTTGGAAGTTCGGACACACCCATCTCTATTCTGGTTTGGCCTCGAACAGTGTCCGAACTTGGGAAGCTCGGACACATGTTTGGACAGTCGTCAGTTTACACCCTTTTGAGTCTCGACTTGCGTCCGAACTTCGGAAGCTCGGACACAAGTTCGGACAAGGTGCTGTTTTGACCAAAAACCTTGTTTAAGGTTAGGAAGTGATAACTAATGATGGGGATTGATAAGTAATGATGTTATGAGATTGTTAAGGACATGTTAAGTGAGTTATAATGATAATTGAGTGGGTGAAAAGTTGTATTAAAATGAAAAAGTAAAACGAGTTAAAAATGTGAAGTTGTCTAACTGATTAACGGGAGTAAGTCATGAGCATTAGACTTTAAACAAACAAGTTACCCCGGTGTTAATGAAAGTAAATGTAATGTTACCAGTTGTTCAAAGATGTTACGAGGAACATGTGATGGCACGTTAGAGTGAAACCCCGGTGACAGGTATGGTTTTCTTGCAACCTGTGTCCTACCGGATTACACCGGCTTGTATGCCAATGTGTTTTTCTGTATGTTTGCCACGTTATAAGATAAATCATGAAACGAGTTTACAGTCGTTATTGTTGTTGTGTGTTGCGTACCGATACCTGTAACCTCGAATGCGCATGAAAGGCTAGTTAACCATTATTAGGTGAACGTAAGAGAACGGTATCCGGTAATAACGTTTCCAATCTATGGAACGTTCTAACCGCGGCTATGCATGAGTTAGTTGTGTGATGTTGTGTGTGATGTTGCTGTATATGTATGACCCTCCTTTGTGTGATTAACTCAGTTGTAGTACTGTACTGTGTGCCGATGTGATAGGTTCCACAGCGGAGTCTTTATCTGTGAATATTTATATATTATGGGGGGGGGGGGGTGAGGAATCCGGTAGTTCCGGTCGCGCGTTGTTTGGGAGTTGTTGTATACAGTTTCTTCAGCTTCCTCTCTGTTGGTTGTCTTCCTTCATTGGTCTTCGATCACCCCTGAGCTTAACCAAGGCTCTTGACTCACGTCTGTTGGGGATTATGTACGGTGTGTTCGGATCACTATGTCCGATCCATCTTTGTGTTAAGTTATCCGTTCGTCTAAAAGGACGGTAACGAGTTATGTAAACGAGCTTAGCATGAGTTTGACAGCATCCTCTAGGCTCTCCAGTGAACTAACTATGTTTGGGGCGGTTCCTAAAGAGATCTGTACCCGTTATGTTATGTGTTATTGATGTACTGCAATGCTTATTGCGATGTGATGTTATATGTTGTTTAAATGTGAAATATGTGGATCATGGATATGAATCCCAGGTTGTAAAAGAGACGTTTATGGAAACCCGACTAGTGGGTAAGTGTCGTCTATTAAGGAAATAGCTCCATTAAAGTAGAAACACTCTAGGGTCAAAGAATACAAAGAGTGATTTATTAGGTGTAGATGTGTTGTCTGTATTGTTGTGACCACTGTTGTGGGTTGTAATGTGTTTTGTGTAATTGGAGTCCATGCATGATATAAAATATAATCAACCGCATGCTAAGACGACAATTAGTTGTGCGTGGCCTGGTAGCATGCGGGCTGCGGGATTACCATACCAGCAAAGGTGCTGAGCCCCTTGGGGGCCACCCTTTTCTTCCTTTTCTATTTCAGGTACAAGGAGCTGGAAGCCGTTCGAGAGTAGGACGGGGTAGTTGTTTATACATGGGTAGCCATTTTAATTGTGTATGTATTGTAGGTGTAGTAAGACCAAAGTTGTTATCGGCATTAGTTTGTAAATACTCGGTACAGTTGGAAGGTATATGTATGTTGTTGTTGTAAATGGAAAGGGATAGAATGTGCAGTCACTCGGGAATCTAGTCCATCAGACCGATACAATGTATATGTAATAGCCTTGTTAGCCACGTGGGTGGTTAACGGCGTGTAACACCAACGAGTTAAGTAATGTGATGAAGTATGTTTTCCGCTGCAGTTAGTTGTTAAGTGTGTTGTTGTTAGTTGGGGTGTTACACTTGCAAACAATTATATATACTCATAACCTATTTAGTATACTTTAAAACTATAATATATAATCGTAATCTATTTTATATGCTTGTAATTATAAATGATCCCATCAACTATATAATATACTTGTAAACTATATAATATACATATAAACTACATAATATATATATTTTGAAATTTAGGGGTATTTCAGCCAAGTACTTTGACCCGGTATGATCCTACTCTAGAAATACTTAACTATAAATGAACAAATAGCTATTATAAATGAATGTAGAACTTTGGGAATAGGCCTGGAAGAATTTTACACTCCAGGATATGAAAAGGGATCAAAACTTAAATTGTATATGATGTGTATGGGTAAGGATTGGGATCCACAGGCTAAGTTATATAGTGAAGTAAGAACGGTAGATGGAGCACGAGTTCCTAGGATACCAGTTGTATCATTCTCCATAGGAGAGGATGCTGAGTTATTATACGGTGATAAGAAAAGGATGGATAAGGCAAACAAAATTATTTTGAAGTCAGGAGACACGTGGATATTAGGTGGAGAATCCAGATTAATGTACCATGGGATTAAGAATATTAAACTGAATACAAGCCGGGATTAGCCTTGGGATAAAGGGCGTGAGATAGTACAGTGAGGAATAACAAGTTAGTTTTGCTTGGACCGCCGAAGGGCGTTATCAACTGTCCAAACTTACAGTAACTACAAATTATGACCTGCCTAAATGATGAGCAGATGTCTTGAAAAGGAATACATTAATTAATATGAAATACTTAAGACTATATGAATTGTCAAAAAGGTTTGATAAAGACCTGCACGTAAAAAGCAAACACTGAAATTTTATGGGATACCCAGGCACCAAGCTTACCGCTCAGTGCGGGACTGGAAAATCTTACAATTCCTTATTAACTTCGCGAGAAGATAGTGCGAAACCTTGAAATATGACAATAGAGAAGTAGAATCTCAAAATATATAACTAAACATCCATCATGGATAAGCACGGGTTTTAAAATACCTGAGCAAATACTAAGGGTCTCAGCTAGTAACAATATATAACAGTGCTGGACTCCTAATTAATGAAGGGGAGAGAACAAACTTTGAATATATATTTTTTGAAGTCGGGAGAACTACCTAGTTAGCAATACTAAATGCTACATATGTACGTATAAATTAAAGGTGGTAAACCTAAACGTTGAGGAGTATTGATACATTTCAGAGGGCTAAGTATCATTAAATATACCTACCCTATTTTGAGACACATGTCCTATACTATCCTTATGGTTCTATACGAGCATATGTCTTCTATGACAGCTCAATTTATGAATGCGAATTGTAACACCCCCGAATAACGATCAACAATTAAACGACGCGCCTAAGTTAGCAGGAGAAGTCTACGCAGCGGTTTCGAACTCTATTCGGGTGCTACAGACGCCAACCACCCACGTGGTTGACCCGACCACATTACTAACACCAAGTTACGGTCTGGATGACTGGAAGTCCAACCTTAACGAAATCTAAATACAATATAAAGTACAACTCAAGTACCGAGCATCTACAGTTTAGTTAACAACTCAAACAACATAACTCATACATAAGAAAGCATACTACTTAAAGTCTTGCCATGTGGACTACCCCTATGATAGTCACCCTTGCCTACTCTCCGTTATCGTCTGGCACAAGACCTGAAAAAAATTGGGTGTAAAGGACTCAGCAAACTACGCTGAGTATGAACGTGTGAAGCCCGCATGTTACCGGGCCACACGACTAATTGGTCGAATATTATTAAGTCCATTTTACATGCTATGATAAAGCAGTAAAGCACACATCAGTACATTTTGCTGTCATACACACTCATCGGTAGCATAGCAATATCAGCAAGCAACCAAGCACATCTCGCAAGTAGCACAGCAATATCAATAAGCAACCAAGCACAACTTGCCAGTAGCATAACAATGTCAAACACGCAGTCCAGCATAATAAGCTGCTAGTGTAGCAACAACAGTCAAGTAATTATAGGACGTGTGCGTAGGTACATTATACCGTCAGTCCTCGCTATGGGATCATTCAAGAGATTGCGTATTGTTATCTTGTTCTCATTACATATGTTTTCCTTTCTTCTCTTGCACCGAGTCCGGGGATGTAGGTTAGATCCCGAGACCTTGTTAAGTAGGTGCTATTCATTCCTTGTTACTTAAATGATCACATTTGTGAATTTTCTTATTTGCTTGGTTTCGTTACACATGTTTTCCTCTATTCTCTGGCACCGAGTCAGGGGATATAGATTAGATCCCGAGGCTTTATTATGTAGGTGCTAATCATTCCTTGTTTCTTCAAGGGTTACTTGTGAATTCTTTTATCACCGCACGTTGGAGGACGTCTCCTCCATAGCTAGTCCCCCATTCCCGACACCCAGGGTCAAGGAAGCGGAAGTCACCTCTAGACTCCAGGATAAGCTTCACCAATTTGTCACTCCCCCATTCCCGACACCCAGGGTCAAGGAAGCGGAAGTCACCTCTGGACTCCGGGATGTGCTTCACCAACTTGTCACTCCCCCATTCCCGACACCCAGGGTCAAGGAAGCGGAAGTCACCTCTGGACTCCGGGATGTGCTTCACCAAAATATATTCCATCATAGACGGTCGAAGGATCTGATGCAGATACCAACTCCCGATCATCCATACCGCGCGGCCCGAGCTGTTGTCTTCCCGGGTTATTCTCATGTTTCACAGTTGATACTTTTCATTTCATTATCATTATAATCTCGACACCATAGTGGGTGTCATTAGCGGTCCTCTAAAGTTAGAGAGGAGTTGTATCTTTGTATAGTTCTTTTGTTTTGTTTACGTGGTTCGTCATGTCTCACCAAAGGAGACTTGCTCTTCATTAACATTAATAAATAGACACCATAGTGGGTGTCATGGTACGTCCTCCATAGTTAGGGAGGAGTTCCCCTTTATAGCATTCTCTTTGTTTTCATAGTTCGTTGTGGTTCTCGTTTAGTTTTCCCTTTATGTAGTTTCTTTGTTTACATAGTTCGCTGTGTTTCATCTCAAAGTCCCATAACGCGAAAGGGACTAAACTACTGTGTGCGCGCAATGATACACAACAATGATATAAAAATCATACAACATAATAAACAAGCAATCCAATTCCATGCATTGATCTTAGGGTCTTTTCACACAGAGCACACAACACACAAGCAAACAAGCCGTGTAACACGGCAACATACGAACCACACATGTCCATACCTTATTCCGAAGCACGAGTTATCTTACACTCGAAGTCCCGGTCGGAGCTCGCTACGGTCCTAGAGGTAATTAAAACAGTGTGTCAGTTTATTATTTTATGTGACAACACGTGTATCGTATGTTATTCCCTAGGTATGTGGTCACATGCTTAGTTTATATTGACTCTTAGAACTTCACATGCATCAATCCTAGGCTCAACTTTCTCCTAGGATATTCACCTTGCCAACTCACACGTTAACTAAGTCATTTCCCCTAGCTAGTGCTTTAGAGTATTATAGGCACTAACATGTAACAAGTTTATCTCAGGTGGGTTTCACTTTTCCTAAGATGTATCCCTTCGTTAACTAATTAGCCATGTTTTCAGCTCATTATCCACACAATAACTCCTAATGTACTTCTGGAGTTCACTTATTCCGTGACACCAAGTTTCCAAAACCGAAATAACGTTCTTGTGTACAACCTTATCACAACTTTAATGTATCTAATGGTGTCTAAAACTTCCCAAAATGTTTCCCCCTCTAGCTATATATATATATTAGTACTGTTATGGGTTCATTTTCGAATCATTACAGCCTTCTTAGCCTATGGGTATAACAGTCACAAGAGGTAGCAGATTATTGAAATCTAAACTTCCATTTAACCTTGCTGTTTGAGGTATTTAATTGTTTTCTAATTTCTCCCAACCTATCTACTCTCTTAGGTAGTTGCATTAGCAGGGTTCTAAGCTCATTTTCAGACCCAACCAACACTCTTACACTATCTGCATTTCAGTTATACAGAAATCACCACATTATTGAAATCTGAAACAGCAATCTCCATGTTTCTTCCTGGTTCTTGTTTCTAGTTAGTCCAAGTGATGTTTAATTCCCTCCCACAGTATTTATCCCATTAAATATGGGTGTTAACAACGTTTTAAACTCAAGACTAAATCAATAAGACACTCACCTAACATTTGTATTCAATTACACAGAAACAGCAACTGTCAAAAATCTGCAACCACACTTTTAGTGCAATACTCCTCCATTCCTCCCCTTGTAGTTAGATTATCAGTTTCTAAACCCACCAAATTTCCTTGTACAGATTTACTTAGGTGTATTAGTTAGATGTCGGGTTTATTAGCAAGCTGGTACAACTCTCTCATGCTCCTTGTTTTTCAGTTATACAGAGGCAACTGTTACAGAAGAGAAAGGCTGATACAGAATCTGTTCACCATTCTTGATCTTTACTGTTGGCTGGTTAAATTAGCTTCTACTCCTCCCAAAGGGTTCAGTTACTGGGTTAAATGAATTGATAAGGCTTTTAACTCTTAAATCACTTAATGCACTCCCCTGTAATCCTCTGTAACAATGTTATACAGAAAGTACAAATTTTCAGGAAACTGAAGATCAGAAACTTCATTTCTGTTATCCTCTCTCCTACCTCTTTTGTCTTTGGTCCACGAATTGATTCCCACTTCCACCCTGATTAACTATCCACGTGATTGAGTGTTTCAGTGAGGTTTATTACACCTAAAACAACTTAAACCCACTGCAACTCAGTTATACTGAGGTACCTGTTAAAAAATTTACAACAGAACTGGTAGCTTCTTCTTCTTTTTCGGTTGTTTTCTATAGGCTTGATAGCCTGGCTTTGAGCTCCTTCTCGAATCGTGTAGCAACTAAGTTAAGTGTGCGAGTAAGTTGTTTTTTTTTTTGAACTTAACCCCAACCTAAAACCTCTGATAGTTCCATTACAATCCCCATATACAGAGGTTAATAAAACTATAATATGAAACTGTAAACTGGAATGGAGCTGTTATATTTTCTCTCTGGTTTCCCCTAGGTTGTCCAGACACTTAGTTAAGTAACTTCAGGTAGTTTTAACATTTAAAATAACCCAAGCACTAAGGACTACACTCCTGAAGGTCTGCTACACTGAACCTGAAACAAAACTGAAACTAAACCGGCTCATTTAGGTTGGTACCCTCTCTTTTATCATATTACTGTCTTTTTCTGAAATTCCCAGTTTACCAACAATCTGTCTAGTGCATTAGCCAGCTTCTAAGTTTATTACTGAGCCAATACAACCTTTGACATGTTTCTGAATTCAAATTTTACAGAGGAGGAGAGTTGCAGAAATTTTTATTTACTCGTTTCTGCATTGAATTTGTTGTTAACTGAAGTGTGCAGAATTGTGTTGCACCCATTAACTGATTGGTTAACACTGAAGTCATTGGCACAGGAATCACCCAAAGCATTAGAGCCGCTAGCTCTTATCCTAGGTGGGTATGATACATGATAGACACCAGAACTAATAGTTACACAGAACAGAAAGAAAGGCACCAGAACTAATAAATTCTATTAGTTTGTTTCTGTTTATTCACGTACTTGTCATTCAATTTATTACTAGGCATGTACTTACTTATGTTTTAATACAATCTTAACTCTACATTAACCCCACACTGCTTCTGAGACATAAGTATACAGATACAGGAAGTTACAGTTTCGAGTGTTTACCCCTGGACTTGACATTTAGCTTTGTTCTGGTTATTGACTTTGTTTATGCATGGTCAAGCGTGTGAGTACACTTCCAAGATGATCATCACGCCAATACCAATTTCATATAACCTCTGGAAAACTGATGTTACAGAACCGATTGTTTTCATTTTTCTTTTCCAGTTTCTGCACAACTATTTCTTTTTCTTCATTTTCCCTCATCAACATCCTCACGGGTCTACCCAGTTAGTAAGGTTTTTATCTTTCCCTCAAGTTCATTTTTAACCCACACTACATCTATATTACTTCTGGCATTTATTAGACAGAACACAAATGTTACAGATTCAGAAGCTGTTATCAGGTTTCAGTTTACCTCGAGGTGCTGTTCCAACAAGGCGAAACTGATCTCTTTATGAAATTTCTGGGTCCTTCATGGGTAGAGTTGCATGGGCATTTATGCAACACAAAAAAGAAGACTTGGGTGAATGAGGTGGTGTCTTTCGGACAAAGCAACAGCAGGTAAACAGATCATGCATTAGGAGACTGATTGGAGCTTTACCTAGAGTTGTTGTTCAAGGGCCGTGAGCTGGTTCCTGGTGGGACTTCCTGAGCCCCTCTTGTGGATATTTCCAGTAGATGCTACGCATGAGAGGATGGAGAGGCCAGGAGTACAAGTTAGAGCTTTCTCTTTTGGGACAGAAAAGAAAGGAAAGGCAACAGAGGAAGAAGATAGTAAGTAGACAGTTTGGCGCATCACCTCATGATGATTTTAAAACAGCAATGTAGTTGACTACATGGGCAACTTCGGTGCACTCTTTGAAGAGGTAACCAGAGAGATTCATGCATGTAATTGTAACAGGGAAGAGCATATTCTCGAACAGAAGTGAGCAAGAGGAGCTGGAGAAACAGGAAGAAGATTGAAGAAGCTTGATCGTGAAAAGGAAATGCACAGAATCGGTTTCTGGTCTTACCATGCTACTTCCCTGAGCACACCTGTTCTAGACTTTCACTGACCAGCGTAAACAAATGGAGGGGAGTTGAGTGGAGCTCCTGAAGCAGTCATGCGCATACAGGGGGAAGAGACACATGCGTCAGAGTATGCTGATTATTAAGGGAGTTAGTGGTGTGGAAGTTTGGGAAACAAGGGAGTTTGGTTTTACAAACTTTGATAAAGGGGGTGGGAATCTGTCGCCATGGTGCTCCTGATAATCAGGTCCGCTGTCCTCTTTTTTTTTTGAGTCAAACGATGTTACAGGGACAGATGAGAGAATAAGGGGTGGTCTCGACTGATGTTTTTTTTTTTTTGAACAGCAACATCCCAAGGAATAAGTGGGGTAGGTGGAATCCGATTAGTTTGTGTTGTCTAATAGATTAAGTATTACATAGGCAGTTTGCTTCAGTAGGTAATGAGAGGTGTTATTAGTCTTGTGTCTAAAGGTGCTGTTTGTTATAGAATATGAGCACAGCTCAGCCGGTTAAGGTATTCGGGGAAAATATGAGAGGTCTCGGGTTCGAGCCTCAGTGGGAGCGTCTTTGCTCCTTTTCCTTTCTTTCTCTTTTTTTTTCTTTTAAGTTATACTTGCTTATTTATATAGGTAACATCATATAATATACCACGTTATATTTATCTATTTATTTGTTACAAGGTTACGCGACGTTATCATTTTTACTACAACGTTACGATATCGTAACGTTACGCCCATGTAGTTTTCGTATTAGTACATATTTAAGTACGCGACTTGATTAGTATGTAACGTCGTCACGCGTTCGGACATAGATATATACTAGATTTAATTTTTGTACGTTATTTTATGTCCGAATTATAAAACGCGTTATGGTTTTATGCGTTTAATGTTCAGGGGTGTTTCACGAATAAAGAGCGCAAGGGAATCAAATAAGGTTAACCCCCTATGAAATATAAATTTTAATATAAACATGGTAACGAATACATCTCATTGATACTTACAATGAAGGTAGTATAAGTTATATTAAGAGTTTGAATTATTATATACACTAAAAGTGAGTGGAAGTTAAACTTCTAAGAATTTTAGATCCTCTATTTGATACACCTCATCGACCTATTTTTGGAAGCCATTGAGCTTGTGGATTAACCACGTTTCTAAGAGATAGAAACAAACAATAAGCTTTGATTGTCCTGTTACCAAACTGTAGGATTCAAACTGGAAACCCTTAGTTTGGGATGGTACTAATATTAAGAGATACTTAACCTAGGTTGAACATATGGTTCACCGGATTTATGGAGTTTAGATGAAATAAGGAAAGCCAAGCTGTAAAGACAAAGGAAATAGTACTTTATGGAGCTGTAGATGTTGATCGAGTTATAAAAACTTTTACTTGGAAGTCCAACTGAGACTGTCTTTGTTCCATGAAATGATAACCAAGGTGTAGGCAATAACCAAGCCTGATGAGTTAGTTACTAGATGAGCCTTTTAAGGAAAAGAGAGTATTCTAAGGTATCAAAACCCATATCTGAATTTATTACTTGTATGATGGATTTAAGAGTTAAAATGATTGATGGATATAGTTATTGGACAGTATGAGCCTAGATGTTTTAATAAGAATTTACCTGTTATGCCAAGAGGAAAAACTGGCTTCCCCGCTTGATGATTTGATCAAAGGAACTTAGTTCCGGGGATTAAGGAATACACTAGATTCAAGTATAGGTTATAACAGTTATTGGAATAGTTGTATAACAATCAAGGGAAAATGTACATGTAGTAATCACCACATCACAAGGTCTGATAAGATAAAATTTGGAAAATGACAATTATGTGATTGTTTGATATTTGACGTGGGAGGTCGAACTTGATCCTGGTCAGATCAAGGGAAAACCAAACACAAAATGGTGTGGAAGGATAGTTCAACACTGATGCTGACCCCGTCAGGGTTGGATGATTCCTGAGACTCCTTACAAGTGGTCACAAATATTTCTGTGATACGTAAGTATTTATTCTTAAATCTAATATAAAATTTGACTAATAAGCATATGAGATGTAGAAGGTGTAAATTAAGAGCTAAGTTGTCCAGGTTACCCTGAGGAGATTAAATAGCAAAAACAACTCCGCGTACGCCGAAAAAATAGTCAATTGTGAGGGAAATACTAACTATTATTATTCCATGAACCATGTTAATAAATTAAATATGAGATCATGAGACAATTACCTATAATAAAAGTATTTTCAAGCTACCTTCTAAGTGATGGCCAAATTGCCATCTGGAAGGAAAGATCGACTTCCATGTCTTCCTTTACGAATTCAAACCCAATATATTAAATGGGAACCTACCTATAAACATGGTAGAATATAAAGAGTGGAAACATTATACTAAAACTCACATGAGTTGATTCACAACCGGAGGAACACGCTCAATTGAGAAAAAATGTACCTTGTTAGAAACTTTAGCGGGAACCTTATTGTGGTATACCTGATGAACAGACGATAATAATCGTGTATGTACTACCGACAATTGGTGAATCAATAATACCAAAAAATCTTTCTATAATATACATAAGATGCACGGCTCAACCATAGCCCATACTTTACATTGAAAATAAAAACTGAATATGGTGACACTAAACTCAAATACCAGAATCACAAGATGATGACCTAAAGATCAAAGAGAGGGATTTTAAGTATGCCCCAATATTAATACAAACCCAAGCGCCAACGATTACAGCTATAATAGGCAATTAATGGAAGTGTCTTACATGAGATAGTATAAACAAGCCATAAGATAATATGGACAGCGTACAGGATGGTAGATCACCTCCACCCATACATACGGGATTCAAATATAATAGCATACTAATGCACTATGGAACATATCAGAGAATGCATAGATTCTTGGGGGCTATACCCCGTAAACGGACATAAGTCATATGCTGATGTCCGTAGGAGAGACCTCGAGTTCACAGTAGGCGATCGAGTCTTCATTAGAGTTTCACCCTTGAAGGGAACCTTTAGATTTGGGCAGAAGGGCAAGCTTAGCCGAAGTATGTAGGACCGTACATTATTACGGAGTGAGTGGGCCCATTAGCCTACAGATTAGATTTACCTGTTGAGCTTGGGAGAGTGCACAATGTGTTTCACATTTCATAGCTAAAACAGTACGTGCCTCACCCATCACATATCTTAGAGCCCGAGATACTCGAACAAGATCCTACACTCAGATATAAGGAGACCCCAGTTCGCATTTTAGACTATAAGACTAGGGGGACCAAGAACAAGACCATTAGAATGGTCAAGGTTCTGTGGTCAAACCACGACATTGAGGAGGCGACATGGGAGTTAGAAGACTCCATGTGAGACAAGTATCCAGTAATTTTCTCTTAGTTTTGTGCATACTTGTGGGGGTACGTGGGCGTAACCCTTTTTAAGGGGGGTAGAGCACCACATGCGACTTGCATATCTGCAGTCTATACTGGTTTTGTAATTGGTTGTTTGTGTTTGATTGTTGCGCATGTGTGCAATTGGTTGGATGGTTATGATTATTGATGTGTCCTATGTGACAATGGATGGTTAATGATATGTTCTATGTAACACTTGATATTTATGTGTTCTATGTAACACTTGCATGATTAATAAAAGTACACGTATTTACCTTGCAGTATATTCATTCCTACAATCACACAAGAGATTTACTGCCAAGAGTTTACGCCTCTGCACTCTGTAGGACTGAGTGTTTTGGTATTGCACTTGTGCAGTGATGACCTAGTGGGATAGCTAGGAAGTTGGGACACTTATTTGCGTTACAATATTTATCAAGTTACTTATGCTGTGATTACATTGTCTATCACGAACAAAGGATATGTGTTTATATGAAGTATATACACTCAGATTACTGATGGAATGTAGAGGTGTCAATATAGTATTGACACCCTGGAATGATAGGTATACAGGGAATAGATATGAGGAACTTGATTCCATAGGATGAACAAGTATAAGTTATGACTTCGGGACGAAGTCCTTTTAAGGGGGGTAGACTGAAATACCCCTAACATTTAAATAATTAAATATAAGTAAATAAATATTATTTTTGGAATTATAAATATTATTTGGGGGATCATGAAGCCCTAAGAAGGCATATAAACACTTGGGCGGTAAAACACACCTAAACTCCTTAAGGTCAAAAACGAGCGTTAAAGCCCGACCTTAAGATAAACAAGTTATACAAGATATAAACTTCACATGAAGTTAATCAAGGATCATTATATGACCCTTAAAACACAAGTCCTCAGTTAGAACCGATTAAAAATACAAAATGCCCGGGAGTTCCCTTAAGGGCCCCTTAAGGCCCGAAAGCCCCGGAAATACTTTATTAAATTAATTAAAGCATTACACGTCATTCTAAATGCACAATAACACTTTAATAAACATTTAAGATGAAGTTCTCAGGATAAATTCTCAGTTAAAGACAAAGTGCTCGGAGGTTCCCGATGAGGGCCCCATAAACCCTTGGGAGTGCCCGGAGAGGTACCGAAGTGGCACAAACTCCAATATAAATTATTCTAAGAGTTCCTATCATTAATATTCACCATTCTAAAGAGAATGCTTGAGCTACTTTTTCAAAAATACACAAAGTGCTCGGACGGATTTCTTAACGCTCCTTTTTGCCTCGGGAGTGTCCTAGTAGCCCGAAAATTGAGTTATGAGTCTATATAACCCCAAATAACTCAATGTAACACCTTAAAATATTATTATTGACTATAAAAAATTTCAATAAACACTTGTAACCCATAGCGACTAATTATTTTTCAGAAAAATCCTTAAAGCACAAAAACGCACCTTCGGGTGTCACAAAATGCGATTTACGCAATTGCCTTGAAGTTTTTGAGGAGCCACGAGTTGATAATATTAAAATGGGATAAATTGACCATCTAAATCAATTAATTCCAGTACTAAATTCATAGTACAAGTAGGGGCGATACTTGGGTCAAAGAGGTACCTAAAATCAGCATTTTTACCTTAAAACTTTCATCTTTTACCATCATATAAATGTACCAAATAAATGCTGGAACCTATTACACATATTAGTATGGTCTTATTACAATATAATGTGACAGGAATTAATTCAAAAATTAATCCCATTTGATCCCCATTACATGCGCCATTTAGGGTCATTTTTAGGCTAGTTTAGCTTGAAAATTTTGCTTATGGATGCTGAATCATCATATCACATACCATGTGATAATGTATTAAGTAGTGCAGTCAAATAAACCCTTCATCTACCGTGTACCTACAAGAAGACAGCAAGGAAAAAATTAGTATATGTAAAGTAATGCAATTAAATAAGAGACTAAACCTACTTTAGACTAATGTAATGAAAACAAACAAAACAAGTTGTCTTATGGCACATATGGCTGCCGATAATGATGGAGAAAATAAGGGTCTGATTGCCTATATTAAAATCAAAAGAAACACCACCTAAATAAGCTAGTCTTCCTACCTTCAAATGACAAAATCAAACCTACCTACATACTCCATTACCGATTTTTATGTGGAGAAAAGGTGGAATAATTGCCTCATTAATTAGTCAAGGGAACATGTACCTAACTAGCATGTTCTTATATTCAAAAGACAAAGAAATCAAATGCCCACTAATAACATACACTACCGTAAATAACTAAGGAAGGACACAACAAATGACATAGAATTGTCATAGAAAAATCAAAAGAAAATACCTACCTGTATCTATTCTTGTCTCCTTCTCTCAATTATCAAATGAAGACTCCATTATTCTTAGACACCCAGCCGAAAGAGAGCATCAAATATGGCCATTTATTGAGCCAATAATCTATGGAATAAACTAATGGAAAGACTAGTCAATTATTGACATTAATTTATCAAAAGAGAAACACTCTCATTCTTTCCCTTAAGGCCATACGTGAGCCTTCATTCATCTTTGCCACTCCATGGCCGATTGGTAAGGCTTCTCCAATCCTCTCTTTTCTTCTTCCTTTGTTAGTTAATTCCTTAGAGCTTCTAAGCTCCATTAATGGTGTATCAAGTTCTAACACCATTTTTATGTAAATTCCTAGTTAAATCTCCTAAGTCTTGAAACAAGAAATCATCCTAGCAACTCCTACAATTTTCGCCAAGCATTAGATGTTCCAAGGAGGTTCCTAGATTCAACAACAGCACAAGGAACAACAAGATCAAGTTAAGGTATATTTTCCTGTTGAAAATCCTAAGTAAATTCCTTAAGGTATTTTCGAAAATTATGAACTTCTAAACCAAGGTTCTCTTCATCATTTCATGAAGGAAATCTAGATCTACAATCATCTCAAGGTCTACCGAAAATTCCTTGAAAAATTCCTAAGGTAAACTCTTGTAAAACTACTCCAAATCTTATTTATAATTTTTGTTAGAAGTCTAACAAATGCATCTCCTAAATATATTCAAGGAGGCCGAATTCTCTTCATCAAAATAGCATTTGGAGAGCTTGGAGTTCAAGGAGAAATCAAGTACAAGAATTGTCTTGATTTAAGGAGTAAGTTATATAATTAAGGTTTATTAAGGTTAAGCTTGATTTAAACTTCAAACTTTGGTATAAAAATTACACATAACCCCTAAATAAATTAGGGCCGAAAATACTATGGGTTATAAGGTCAAGAAAATAAATTATAACATATAAGGTAAGATTATTACCTTAAGGTATACTTATGTGTCACAAAAGTTAATTATGATACATATATAGTTAGACCGAATTATCTAAGGACTAAATGTTCTATTTTGAGTTTATAATCATTCTAAGTCATTAGCATAATTTTTAGAAGTGTTATATGGCTTATATACATTTATATGTATTTATTATAAGGTTTAAATCAAGTTTTGAAAACTATATGGTAATACATATAAAGCCGAGAACATAATGTTGTATTTGGTGATTTTCGAAATATATATAAGTGTATTAACTCATATTATAAATTTTGGGAATATTAAAAATAGCTACAAGTATTTAAATGGCTAATTTAATAAGTTATGAGGTTAAAATGTAAATTTTGAAAAGTTTGGGGTGCTTATTATAATTGCCGAGAATAAAAGGGTGGATTTGGTATAATTGTGATATAATATAAGGTAGGAATTAATATTATGAATTTTGGTGAATTTAAATAAGTGTTTAAGTGTTAAAATAACAATTTATAAAGTTTTGGGACTATTTTGTAATTATTGGAAAGTTTAGAGGAGAAACTGAATTACATATGTTTTATGGGTATATTAAAATATTAATTATGGAATTAAGGGTTGGTCAAAGTGTTGACCAAAAACTTTGGGTTAAGATGATTTATGACATAAAATATGAAGTTTATAGAAGTTTAAGGGTGGATATGTAATTTATGAAAGTATAAGTGTTAAACTGAATTTAATTTGGGGCGAAAGCATAATTTGCAAAATTATAAGGACCATTTCGGCATTTAAAGAAATTAAATATTAAAACTATAATTTATAAGTTGATATGTAACTTATATAAAGTTTTAAGGGCTAAGATGTAATTATGGGAAAGTGTGTATAAAACCGAATTGATTTAGGGGCGGAAATGTAATTTAGGAAGATATATGGGTTACTTCGGTATTTTAAGAAAATAATATTAAAACTATAATTTATAAGTTAATATGTAACTTATATAAAAGTTTTGGGGTTAAATTGTAAATAAAGGAAAGTTATTTATTAAGACCGAAAATATATGTGGTCATTTGGTAATTTATAAAGATTAGAATATTCATTTGGTAATTACCGAAATGATTAAGGGGTTAATTAGTAATTCACAAAGGTTAGTGTGTTTAAATTATAATTACCAAGAATGAATGTGGACATTTGGTAATTTATAAAAATTAATATAATTGCCTTGCAATTTCCGAAAGTTAGTATGGATAATTAATGAATTATAAAAGATATATGGTTATTTGGTAAATTATAAAAGTTGTTGAGTATAAAATATAAATACCGAATTTATAAGGTTGGTTCTGTAGTTAAATAAAGAAAGGAATTAAAACTAGGTAATATAATGTATTATGGTATATTATGAAGAATAATACAAAGTTTATAGAATAAAGGTGATTATAAAAAAATTACCAAATGGTATATTGTGGAGTATGGTATAAAGTTTATGAAATAATTGTGGTTTAAATAAAAATAATCAAATGATAATGATATATGGAATAAGTGAGAGTAATCATGGATATATGATTAATGGAATAAAGATATACAACACAATGGGAATTCATTATCACATGTGAGCACTACATAAAATAATGAACTGTTAAACTACCTAGAATCACTGTTAAATAACGGGGGAAATAAAGAACATACAAAGTTATTATACAACGAGTATAAACACTACAGTGACAGTACTGTAATATTTAGTGGATAGCTATATTAATATTACCCGGTATTGCATGTTTATATAACAGCGTACAGGAAAGAACTGCTGAACAGGAATTTGTGAAGCTAGCAGTTACTTGGTGAACGGTATGTTAATTGTGTGGTCTGAATTTCCTAAGGATTTTCCTAAGGTCCAGACGTTATGTGTTTAATTGTTTAAGAGCGATATTTGTGATTTTATGTATATTGTTTTGTATACTGTATTGCTCAACACTGTGCATTTTATTTATACGCGAACGTCTTATGACTGGAAGTTTATACATAAAAACTGGAACAAGACTAACTGACCTTTAGGTATTATTGAACCTAACTGATGGTCAACTGTTATAGTCTTAACTCAAGGATTGGTTAATATGTCACTGACAAAAAGGGCTAAACTTGTAAAGAGAGGAATCCAGACTGTTTCGACTTTCTGGTTGCGCATCATGATCACTACGAGAGACTTCAATGGGGAGTCACTCAAGGGAATCCATTGTCCACATTCGACGATGGCAGAGGGCACTGCCGTTGGTGCACAGGTTCAACCGGATCGGTCAATATATTATCCAGGGCCATAAGGCCAGCTGGTAATGGTTCCATTGGAACCCAGGGGACTATCGTCAATTAATAAGTTATTAAGGGTCATCGTGACATGACGCCTGAGGTGGAAATTAATTGGAAAAGGTTAAGTGATTGGTTTAAAGGATAAGGGCCAGGTAGCCAACTAACAAGTACAGTTTAATACACTTGTCTTATTGGTTATTGTTAAGGATTACTGATGTGTGATTATTGGTTATTGTTATGGATTATTAATGTGTGGTTATTGGTGATGTGTACTGTTGTACATTGATGTTTACAGGTGGATTGTTATATGAGTGTTTAATGTTTACAGTTATTACTATTATTATTGCAAACCAGTTTTTCATGTAAAAAATCTAATATCAAGATGGTTAAAACGACTTAAGGAATCTAGATGATTTAAGACTACATTTAGCATACCAGCATTTCGATTGCTGAGCCCTTCAATGGGCCAAACATTCCAGGTTATTGAAGAAGACTCAAGCCGGAATGCGGGACACGGGGGTAGCAGTTGTGTTTTCAACAAACACCTTTGGTTTATTTTGTTTTGTATTGTATTATGGAGGTTGTTGTATTCAGTTAGTTGCTCATTTAGTCAGATTTTGGTTTGTAATAATTAGAGCGCTCAGTATCTGTTCATCACAGCGTGAGGAGTTGTATTGTTGGAAAGAGTAAGGATGCCTTGTTACTCACAAGGGTGAGTAACGGCGTGTAACACCAAGGTAGATAGTTTTATTTTTCCGCTGCGAATTGTTATTTATTATGCTACGACATGTGACGTTATTTCAGGTTTAGGATTAGGGGTGTTACATTTCATGAAGTTGAAGCACCTTAAATTGCACTTGCCTGCACCATAAAGACAATAATATCAGTAAACGGCGTTTTAGTACAAAATCTATTTCAAGTCTTGCATTCAGATAGAAAAAGGTATGAGATCGCTCACATGACAGCTGACTTGAGGATCGATACATTTAACCAGTCCTTCTTGAATACATCGGCGAAGTCGGACACACACACACACACACACACACACACACACACACACACACACACACACACACACACACACACCACACACACACACACCACACACACACACACACAACACACACACACACACACACACACACACACACACACACACACCCACACACACAACACACACACACACACACACACACACACACACACACACACACACACACACACACACACATATATATATCGAAGTGATGAGCCTGCCCTCCATTTTGGTAGTGAAAAGGACCGTGGGCATCCTCCACAGTGATCGAATCACTATGCGGTGACGTCAACAATAATACCGAGTGCAGAAGTCTAATATTATGACAACCCATCTAATATGCTTCGCTCTACTAAATTAGGTTTCACCATGAAATTGGTGGACACCCTCATAGGGTTGGTGTGGCAACACTTTTTCCTTTCCCTCTAGTAGTTTTTTTCGACTTGACCTTTTCCTAAGTTGTTAACTAATTAGGTTTAAGCCACCCACGCTAAACCATAGACTTATTAAAATGTTGCATAATTATAATTTTAGAGTAAGTGTTCGTTGTGTTTACCTAGCTTGGGATATTGACCCATCTAATTGGCCACTAGATTATAGTTGTCTGTGCAGACCGTAATGTTTGCCTCTATGGCAGAGGTACTGGCAGAGCAACATCTGCATGTTCTGCCACATAATCATCCACAAGCACCCACACATGATACTGTCGAAATGGTTGACAATGCATGCTGCCTGTAGAAGATGAGGGGAACAATTTACTCCATGCCACCACAACACCCTCACCTCCCATCGGCAAGAACAACGTGCACTCAAGGGATTCCTGAACATTAAGTAGAGAAAGGTTAGACTGACACAATCAAACTAGATTGATGATAATAAATAATGTCATTTTCTAAGTTAATAATGGCTCTACCGAGTGCACACTACTATGTCGTACTGGTGTGCTCTCCTCCTTATCAGCTGATGGTCAACAACGGTCTTCTACCAGGAAGAACAACATACCATCTACAATCTTTTGGTTCCTAAACATACCACACTTGGTCACAATCTTTTCCCATAACAAATTGATCATCCTTAAAACCGGCATGTGTCAGATCAACCAAGGTAAGCCTCCATCGTTTTGGATTCCACGTCGGTTGTCCACCATTTGCAGCGAACACGAGAAACGAATCAATGTGGTAGTCTAGTTCCCAATTGTCCTCAATAACACCGTATTACCAACTAGAGTTCCTCACTGGTTGAGAATGGTTACCGATTTGGTACTCATTGAATGCCGCTTCTATTTTTACTCCACTATTCTGGATTATTGACTTACATTGGCGTGCAGTATAGTAAGTATACCCACTAATGTCATACCCTTCAAATGATATAATTTTAGGTTCAGGTCCTACTGCTAAACATATGATCTCTTCACTGACAACTTCTGGATTTGATGATGCTTTTTCAAACACATAATTTTTGAACCATTGGACAAACACTCGGTTTTGTTCTTTCTTTAGCCAAAGGTGGTCTTTGCTAGGATTTTGTTGTATCAACTCATTCATATGAGTATCAAAGAAAGGTTCAACAACCTCAAGGTGTTGTAACACAAATAGATGTGTTTGATGAAGCAGTTGACGTGGTACTTGCACAATCTTTCTCCCAATGGCACTTTGCCCTTAATTACGGCTTATTACGAGTCGTTTTAACCTAAGTGCGCTTCTGTTTTTCTTTGTATTTTTAACATTTTTTACATAAAATTAAAGTAAAATTAAAGATTCCTAAACTAGGGTTTCAGAGGTAGAATTAGGTCAAATTTTGTTTCCATCCGTGGCTACGGACCTAATGTCCGAACCCACGGACCCTAGTTAACCTATGTGAACATAAAAGTCGAATTAAACAGAAAACACAATTTTGAAAAGTCCGGGGCCACGGACAGGATGTCCATGGGCCCGGACATTATTTTAGAAAACCTAAATTTTGAAAATTTTGAAATACCGCCACCGTCCGGGGGCGTCCGAGCTTACAGACAAGGGTCCGGGACCCCGGACATAGGGTCCGTGGGTGCGGACCGCCCTCAGACTACGGCGTTTGGGAGGTTCCCGAAGGTGTTTTGAGCTCAAATTTTATGGGTAGATAGCCTGAAAGATTCTAAACATGTTAGTGATCAAAATTTTTCAGTTTGGCCACGAATCAAGGATGAAACGTATTGAACAAGTTAGTGGACAGAAACGCAAACAAACCTGAATTCAGAAGCCAGGAAAAGTCAATTCGATTAGAAATTCCAACCAGAAGCGTATTAATATTAGAGGAGTTAAAGAATTCAAATTTCAACCTGTTTGGACTTCGGGATTTGATTGTTCCTTCACGTCGGGAATCTTCGAGAGCCTCGTTGGTGACCAATCCGGTTCAACTTCGACCCGAGCTTCTGACCCCTTATTCCTTGTGTTGTTAACCATGATTTGGTTCTGTATTTTTGGTGTTTTGGTGCTTGGAAGTTCAATGGGAGAAGAAAGAATATGTTTTTGGTGATTTCGGTGTTGATTTGAGGCTTGGGAGTGCAAAAACGTGGGAAGAAGGTTGACGGCTGCCTTTCCTAACTTTGGGATTGTTCTTCTCTGCCCTAGGTCGTTTTTGGAAGGTCCTTTTATAGAGAGAGCAAGGCCATGTTGATAGAACAAAGTTTTCATCTAAAATCTTGATTTTGTGCTCTAAGAGAATCTATTTTTTTAAAACATGTTACAGAACGATAAAAATTCTGAAATTTTAACCGAAGATAAAAGATGATTTGTAGGAATTTTGAGAGTTAGAATCATGTTATTTTGATAAAAAACCGATTAGACACAAATCTCACAATCTGGGATCTCCCATAATTCATAACTTATTATTGAAAAGTCGAAATAACGAAATTCCAGCGGAATTAGTCTCTAAAAATCATCCTCTATCTTGTGCTAAAATTTCATGACATTTTGTGTTGATTTCGGTATTTTCCAAAGGAGAGAGAAAATTGTAAAAATGATTGAATTTCTCTTTTAAATTTTGGGCTAAGGTTCCAAATATAATAATTTCAGGTTTATGATTGTATGTAGTCCTGCTAACCATGTGACAATTTTATTTTAATTTTGGAAACCTTTTAATTTCTATTTTGAGGCTATTTCATGTGTTAATTATTAAAGAAATTAGCTTATAATATGAATTAAAAGCTAAATTTCCAGAATAAATATTATCAGAAAGTCATGAAATACCTTTCATAATGACTATGATATTTGGAAGTGTTTGGAGATAATGAACAAGTCCTATGAAAATAGAAAATCCCAATAATGTCCTTGGAAAATCCCGCCTTGGTGCTTTTTGACCCCTTTTGCCCTTTGTAACACGTATGCCCTAGAGACTACTCCGGGGGGTTGAAATTTTGGGTATAACAGATTGTCCCCCGTCAACTAGGCTTTGTAATGAAGATGAAAAGACTAGTTGATGCCTGAGTGATACCCCAAAATTTTGGGATCTTAAAAGACCTTATATGCAGATTGTGTCGAGCTATTCTAAGGCACTGACTACCTATAGGTAAAGGAGATGTTGTTGAACTATTCGAAGGTGCCAATTACCTGAAATGATGATATGTTGTCGAGCTATTCTAAGGCGTTGACTACCTAAAGTGGTGAAAATGATGTCAAGCTATTATAAGGCGTTGACTACCTAAAAATGGTGAAAATGCTGTCAAGCTATTCTAAGGCGTTGACTACCTAAAAATGGTGAAAATGATGTCAAGCTATTCTAAGGCGTTGACTACCTAAAGTTATGAAAATGATGTCAAGCTATTCTAAGGCGTTGACTACCTAAAAATGGTGAAAATGATGTCAAGTTATTCTAAGGCGCTGACTACCTATAATGAATGAATGCAATGTTTTTAATGGAAGCAGGTAAACTAGGGAGTGGTGCTAGGTCTTACTATGAGCCTAAAGGGATGATTCTAGGTCTTATGACGAGCCTAAAGTGAATGAATGTAAGGGAGGTCTTATGGGTGCCTGAAAGGATTGAATGTAGGGTAGATCTTATGGGTGCCTGAGGTTGTTTTTTGTGGTGATAGGACTTATGTGTGCCTAAGGTTTGGAGGTGAAATCCATGCTAACTCGGTTGCTTATGGAGACCGAGACCCACCTAACTCAGTTGCTTATGGAGACTGAGATCCGTTCTACTCGGTTGCTTATGGAGACCGAGATCCGTCTAACTCAGTTGCTTATGGAGACTGGGATTCGTTCTACTCGGTTGCTTATGGAGACCAAGATCCGTCTAACTCAGTTGCTTATGGAGACTGAGATCCGTTCTACTCGGTTGCTTATGGAGACCGAGATCCATCTAACTCAGTTGCTTATGGAGACTGAGATCCATTCTACTCAGTTGCTTATGGAGACCGAGATCCGTCTAACTCAGTTGCTTATGGAGACTGAGATCCATTCTACTCGGTTGCTTATGGAGACCGAGATCCGTTTAACTTAGTTGCTTATGGAGACTGAGATCTGTTCTACTCGGTTGCTTATGGAGACTGAGATCCGTTCTACTCTTAACTAGGCTAATTGAGGAATGCAATATGTTTGATGATGCAAAGATGTGAAGTATGTTTTATGCAAATGATTGTGGCAAGAAGCAAATTGTCAAAGTTCCAAACATGGAAATGAAGAGATTTACGTGGGTATCACAAAATGAAATTGAAGTGCTTGAAAAGACTGAAAATTGTCCAAAGTAAGAAATTACTGGAAATATGCCAAACACGGCCATGATGAGTTTATGAAACCAAAGTGTTTGAAGGAAATTGTCCAGGATAAGAAGTTGCTGAAAAAGGTGCCAAACATGGCAATATTCAAAGAAAAATCTGTCTACTGAAAAGGAAAGTGAAATTATCATTTCATGACTAAACATTTCAGATTCGTAATTCATCTCTTAGGAGATGAACATGCCATTGGTGAGGTGTGATGTTTGATGTGAAGATCTCTTGAGTGGTGATCAAGGTTTATGAAGGGCCTGAAATACCCCGTAATTAAAAATAGTGATTAATTAGGCTAATAAGTAATTTAGAAGCTTAATTAAGTATAAATAATCAAGAGGGAATAAATCCCGAAGAAAATGGATCCTTAAAACGGATTAAAATCACTAACGAACCTTAAAGCACGTTTTTCGAGGAAACCGGGAAAACGTGACTTTAAGCGGGTCAAATAGACTCGTAACAATTTTGGTCAACTAAATAATCATTAATAAATATTAGTGAAGCTTTAGGACCAATAAAATCAATAAAACAAGTGATTAGTAAAAACTGTCAAAAATGGGAAATTATGGGGTAGAAACATAAATAACCGAAACTTAAGTGTCCACTTTTAAAATAAAAAGTGAAGTTGTGTGTGTGTGTGTGTGGTGCCAGCCGGCCCCCCTATCCCCCTCTCTCACACACTCACTAACTCCTTCTTATTTACAAAAAACAAAAACAATAAAGTAAACTCTCACCTTACTTTATTACCCCACACTCTCACATTCTCTCTCTCCTATCTCTCATTCTCTTCTCCACGTACAGACCCCCATCTCACTCTCTCTTTTCTTTCATCTTCTTCCTCATGCGATTTCCATGGAAGCTTGAGAGAACCCCCACAAAACTCTACTTCTCTCCTCTTGAAACTCCCTCAAACCTCTTCCAAAAATTATAAAAACTACAACATTGTCTTCCTCTCCTCAAGAGCAACATTTCCCTCTTTTCAAAATCCGGAAAAGAGCATTTTCGTTTTTATGGGTATGCCCCATTTGGAGCTTCAAGACTACCATTAGCACCACCTTCTTCTCCTTGTTCTTTTAAGGTAAAAATCTTCTTGAAACTCCATCTTTTTCTAGCTCTTAAGGGCAAAACGAGATTTGAAGCTAAACCCTTGTTTGGTTCCTTGTATCCTAGCCGATTTTGGCATTTTGGTGGAGTTGGAATCTTGTTCTTGAGCCACTCCAAGCATTACATAAACCCTTGGAAGGTAATATATCTCTAAACCCTAAAACTTACATTAAAAGCTTAAGTAATGTTAGAGTTAGCTTTAGTATTGAATGTGTGTATGTATGGGTTATGATATTAGATTTGTGAAGTACTATAACCGGTGGAGAAAGAGAGGAAGAAAGAAGAAGGAAGAAGAAAGGAGAAGCTAGTAAAACAACAAGGTAAATCACATCCTCTTGTGTAGTTAGTAATGTATAATGTAACAGATTTTTAGAAGTGAAAATTGGTATTGTTAAATGGTAGTGCATTGGTAGTGAAATGTGTAGGAGGAAACAAGTGTGTTGAACCTTTGTAAACAATTAAAAACTGTCACAAACATAGTTGGGAATTAATGTTGAGTGCAGGAATTTGTATGAGTGTTTTAGTATTGGTATTGTATATGGGAGCTTGTATATTTTTGGTTGTTGAAAACAGGTGAGATAAATGTAAATATGGATGAAAACAATGAGGTGATAGTATAAAAATATAGGGGAGACTATGGCAAAATTTACTTAGAAACTAGTGGACTTAAGAGATTAAAAACTAGGTGAGTGGCATAGGTTGTAACAGATCTTAATCGAGAAAGATAGAGGGTGTATTAGGAGAGATAGTTAATGTAGTTGTAAGGCATTAGAGGTGCTAGAAATGACATTAGAAGAGGGAGCCATTGATGGAGAGTGATAGAGCAAAAATCTGTAGCATAATGTAGTAAGGGAAGAAACAATGTGAGTGTTGGAGTGAAACTAGGAAAATTATGTGTATGAGTTAGTATAGAATTGTGTAATGAATTAGGGAATGAATTAGCATGGTTTAGGATGTTTAAATTGTACTAAAACATGTTAGGATGTATGTAGGAAGATTGGGGAAGCAATGGGCGAAATTGGGAAAAGAAAATAAGGGCTGTAGCAAGGTTCTGCTACCGTCCGACCCAGAGCCTGGATCGGACGGTGGGTCGGACGGGGCTTAAGAATCGGTAATCAATCTTTCTGGAATGGTCCGACCCAGGACCGTGGATCGAACGTGGGTCGGACAGGCAAAAAAAATAAGGGTCGAAGTTTCTGACTTTGTCCGACCCAGAGTCTGGGTCGGACAGTGGGTCGGACGGAGCAGGGACACGGGACCGAAACCTTCTGGAACGGTCCGACCCAGAGGGTATGGGTCAGACAGAATAGTGCTGGGTCGGACAGGGTGAATTTCAGAGGACGAACTCTACTGGAATGGTCCGACCCAGGGCTTGGGTCGGACGGTGGGTCGGACGGTCCAATACTTACAAAAAAAAAACTGTAAGCTTATAACTAGTATGCATATATATATATATATATGTGTATACCCACCTATACATATGTATGTATATATGTAAGTAAACCATGGATGGGTCATTAAAAGTAAGTAAGTAAAATGTAAGTGTAGGAATGTAAAGACTTAGTAAGTATGAGTTAGGAAACGTAAAAGTAATCGAATTAAGTTAATGATAGTTAGAATAATCATTCTATTGTATGTTTATCATAGGATTTGACTTGTGACACCGGAGGGACGTTTGGAAACACGTACGACGGTGATGGTATGAATTCCTCATGCCCGTATGCTATCTTGGTTACTTTATATTTGTTGTTGTGTGCTAATTGATCACCAAATAAGATAAATGCACGAATCGGGAAGTTACTAATGCATACTTGTGAATATGTAGTGTTGTATGTTGTGAATATTTTCTTAAATCTCAGTTTGTATAATTCATGAAATGTATGGGTGATAATGAATGCGTGTATGTATGTTGTATTGCATCGTGACCGATTATTTGTGTGAATGGACTTCTAACTTATTCCTAACAAGCTAACCATCCTAACTTAATTGGTAATTAAATTGGAATGAGTAAAGTCCGAGATAGTTCGGCCACGTGTGAGGATGCGGAGTCATGAGAGGTTGGCTCCAATTCCTGACTCTTAAACTAGTTCACGGCCCAAATCCCTTAAGTGGGTAGCATCCCGGATTGGTGAGTCAAGTAAATCCCGGAGTGGGACGGAGTAGTCCCCAGGGCCGGAGGTCCCGACGACTTAACTTCAGTATATGTAAGTGAGTAAGAATGAGTAAAAAGTGAATGTAAGTAAGTAGCAAAGTAAGAGTAAGTAATGTGAAATGAGTAAAGAGTAAAGCATTCCGATAACCCGGATGCATAATTTGGCTAACCGTGAAGGTAAGTAAGATGCGTGCTATTGTATTGTTGCCTTGGAATGGTAATGTATTGAGCATGATTGTTTGATGTATGTAAAGCATGTATGTATGAAATTAATGAATCGCATGTTTAGTGGACATCAAATAGTCAGCGTGCCCTAGCTAGCACTCAGTAATGCGGAGTTTATACGCAGCGTTTGCTGAGCCCCTTGGGGCACCATTTTACTACACGCAGGTACAAGAGAAGATGATGGCCATGAGGAGATGTAGCTAGTTCTTTGATTTCTTTGAATTGTAAACAATGATTGAATATGGTGTACTAAGTAGTACACGGCTGTAAGTTTTGTTAGCCGGTGTACCATGAGGTACACCTTTTTGGATAGTGGAAGTATTGGATTGGGGTATAGATGAGCTTGTAGAAACTCATTCTTTTGGGAAGTTTGAATTGGGATGTAATTGAATAACTTAAATACTCGGTGATCCATTGATGTAAGTATTCGGTACGTGGTATTTTGGTAAGTAATATAGTAGCTCGGTATATTATGTTCATCAGACCGTGACTGTAAGTAGAATGAGCTAGCTAGCCGTATGGGCGGTTAGCGGCGTTGTATCACCCGCCGTAGTGCAGACGTTATATTGTGAGTGGTTTAAGTGGTGTAATTATTAAAAGAAAGAAAAGAAATTAAAACCCAAAATAAACGTCGGGCTGCAAACAAATCCCGGTCGCAGTAGTATATGAAATGTAAGCGACCGGATATCGAACCACGGGACTAATGTACATATTATAGTACCTAAGCGTGTCACAGGAGGGGGGATTAATTGACTTGTTTTCATAAATAAAAGAAAAGATAAAATAAACTAAATTAACAGATAAACTAAACGGGACTCTGGTTCAGATTAATATTATCTGCTCTTTCATGCTATTCCTACTGGTTTAATTATAATTGTCTGGCAAAATTCCTTTTTTAAAATATCTTAAGGACTAAGTCATAGCCTCATAAGAACTCGTTTACCAGAAATGCCCGGTCAATCAGGCTTCGAACACTCTTATGTAAACGGACGTTAAATTCGAGGAAATATAATTGCACCTGAAAATACTAACCCATTAAATCATAATAGCTTTCTCCAGATTTACGGCTTAATCAACCTATCTATTTATCACCTGGTCTGATCAAAATAGACTTAGCAAGCAATTTAATAAACGCATGACATTTATTAAAAAGGCGAGATATGAGCTTTAAGCGTAACAAACTTCATTAAATTAAAACCAGTAAAAACATTGCATAATAAATACAGAACATAATAATTATTCCCAAAGCTATGTAAACTAGCCTAACATATTAAATAGAATAACAGAAACAAGAATGATAGAAATCATCCGTAATCACTCCGTCTCGCTCTGCTATTTGTGTAGTAGGCTAGAGGTGGATTTGGTGGACTGTAAAATAAATAAAATGGAGAAGGCGGAAGGAGAGAAATGAGATGGTGCGTGAGTTGGAACTCCAGAGGAACCACGGAAGGAGCCTCCGGAAGGACACTGGTAAGGAAGAATGAAGCTCGTATTTATAGAGGAAGAAGAATCAGCAGCAGAGGAGCAGCTCATTGATTGATTGAGCTCGTTGATTAAGCTTCACTGATTGCAGGGGACAGACGCGTGAGCGATTTCCGGTAGGCGCCGTCTCAATTTGCAGAGCGATTGGGGTTGAAGATAACCCGTATTAAAACATGACCGCAAGATAAGTAGCGGTCTCCTCTGTTGTTTTCCGCCTGAAAAGAGGCGGTATGCTCTGTCCTAAACCGCCTCGCGGTTGCATCACTGTTGTCCGCCTTATATGAGGCGGTACCTCTGTAATTCCGCTCCGTCTTCTTCTGTCTCTTGTCCGCATGAAAAGAGGCGGTCATCTCTATCTCTTCCGCCTGGCGGTTGCAAGAGAGTAGTCCGCCCCTTAATGGGCGGTTGCATGTATTCACGCGTGCATGTTATTCTTCCTCACGTGACCATTTTAATCCCTTAAACATATATATGTTTTAGGTATTTTTCCTACAATTTAACACATAAAATACTCATTAAATATAACAATTTTATTAGGAAAAACCCTAGATAAGTGCGAAACATTACTAAAATGCTATAATTAATAAGGTGATTAAACCCTAAAAAGTCTATAATTTTGCACTTATCAACTTCCTCACACTTGACTTTTGCTTGTCCTCAAGCAAATAAGGAATATAATTATCTCTAAGCCTTAATAATAAAACAAGATTAAATAAGTGTAGAAGGGAATTTAGACAAAGTGACAATCGAAAGAATATTCTACTCTTAGAAGTAGGTTTTATAAACAGTGAAGAAGAACAATTTTAATAAAAGCATAGAAAAACTAACTGCAGAAAACAAGTTAGATTAACCTGGGATTTCCAACCAATTTCATTCACTAACCTGGGATGACAAGGGGTGTGAAGTAATGCCTTATTCCGCAATACCTTTCAACACCACATACTCATGTTTATAAACATAAATTGCAATTTATATTTACATTTTTTTTTTGAATGTGCAAATTGTATAGACAAAGCACATATTATTTTTATAACAATTTTTTTGAATTGCATTATTTTTCTGTACCTCAGACTTTTCTCTCTATCCTTGTAGCGGTGTTGGGTCTTCTATCCCAGATCACGAGACCTTAGGTAGATAGGTGTTAAAGCACCCCAAAGAACTTAATAACCGGATAGACGAGGCCTGTTTTTGGTTAGAAAAATTCATAAACAGCGGAGTACCTTGTCTTTATCCTTTTCTTTCCTTGACTTTCCACATATTTCCATAATCCCAAGCTAAACTAAATTGATTTTTACAACTAGCAGATCTATCATATTTCGAGTAAAAATAGAGTATTTTGAAGGAAAATAATTTTATACAAACTCCTTGAAATAAAACCTTTCAGTTGTCACTTGACATAATTTCAGACACTTCTACAATTATTTATCTTATTTTATAACAAAATTTTTTAAATTTAGGCAGTTTAGAGAAGCAATAAGTGAGTGTGGCATTATCGAACTAGCTGTCATATTTTCAGGGAAAGGTCTCTCCCTTCCTCACACTTAAGAGGAACAATGTCCTCATTGTTCAGAATTAAATTCAAGAAAATGACCTTTCAAATATGACTGATCATAAAGGATTAAACGCATGTAGGTTGAACATTAATATAATAAATGAAGAAGTGAACTCCCCTTGTATCGTAGATTGAGGAAGGTAACCTTCCTCACACTTAGAGCTTTGGCAGGGGTGAGACGTTCCTCACACTTGAGTTGCGCAAGTGTTCAACCGAAGATATTGAAATGCCAAAGCAACTGAGGTTGCTTTCCAAAGGTGAGTTCAGCTATATATTCAACATAGGATTTGATTCTGAAAAGAAATCATATATAGCCAGCAGAACTCCAAATGAACCAAAAGAAAATAAAAATAAAATAAACATAAATAAATAGGCATAAATAACTTGAAGCAAAAATAAAACAGCATTACATAAGATTAAAACATGAAGCAAACCGAACTGTTACCTTCCAGAAGTTTGATAAGGTTTAAACAGTATAAGTCTACAAAATGTTAGTACACAACATAATAAAATACTACATAAAATAAAATCATTAAGAGATAACGAATATTAATAAACAAAAAGCAACATAAAAACTAATATTAAAAGCAACATAAGTATTAATATTAAAAACATCATAATAATTAAATTTATTATCAAAGCGTGAATATTAGACGTGAACATTTTAGTAATATTTAATAAAAATAGAAAACAAGATAAATAATATGAAAAATAAACAGAATAATTATACAACAAAAATTCTGTCGAAAAATCGACAGAGCCTCCCCTAAAAATCTACGATTCTTTACAATCAATTCAGTCAAACGCAAGGTAACTTAATACCGTTATCAGCCTAAATCCACATATAACAACCTATAATCATAAATTCATTCGTTTAATAAAACAAGGCATAATTAATTGGAGAATAATGCTATTTTAACATAGCAAATCTCGTATCTACATATACCTAAATTTGAAATTCATCAAAAACGACAAATTAAGTATATTCAGTGTAGATTTAACCTTGTGTATGTATATTATGATTTATAGAAGAAGAATCTGAGACAAAAATTGCATATTAAGCTCGAATTTTCGAACGGGTCGACCTAGGGTTCGAAAGTTCAGTCCTTAATTTCTCCCAATGTAGTTCATCATTTGAGGATTTGAAGCTATAGAAACGTTAAGAATTGAAAAACAAAGATTTCGATACTAACCTTGCGTGATTTGGTGGAGGATTGAAGAAGATGTGTCGATTTGAAGAGGAGGGGAGTCGCGCGGCGGCTTTGTTCGTTCTCCTCTGCACCGGTTCAAATTCTCTAATTTAGGGAAGAACAGATTGCAAAACGCGGCGTTTGAAGTTTTTGTTTTAATCGGGTTCGCTCGAGTTTAAAATGAACCGGGGGAAAGCTCTGAGTGAAACGCAGCGCTTCGAAATTGAGGGGGAGGGCGATTCGCGCGACTTGTGTTCTTCTCTCGGGGCTGTCTGAGCTCGATTTGGGGAAGAACGGGACTGAGTGAAACGCTGAGTTTCGCTATTTTTTTTTCGATTCTGGTACACGACCGCGAGGCGGTCCCGTGTGTGACGTCCCGCTCGTTATCTGGCGGACAAGCTGAGCGACCGAGGCGGTCTTGTGTGTCGAGTCCGCCAGTTATTAGGCGGTGAGGGATGTAGAGTCCGCCCGATATGAGCGGTCACGAGTGGGACGACCGCGAGGAACGGGGCGGTTGTCCTTGCGGACAACCCCTGTTTCGTTTTTTTTTTTTTTTTATTAACTTGTAACATCCGAGCTAGAAATAAACATATAAACATTAGTTCACATAAAATAATAATTAGTAGTTAGATTACAAAAATTATAAGTTAGCGGGTTAATTACATCAAATTAAATGTTAAGGACAATGAAATTAAAGTTAAGGACAATGGAAATAAAATGTTAGAGACAATGGAAATTAAATGTTAATAAGAGTTAGAGTTTAGATGTCCGAAGTTAGATGGCCAAAGTCAGGTGTCCAATTTGTCCAAATGTCCAATTAATATTAACAGATTATTAATATTAACAAAATATAGAAAATAATTAAATTAACTATAAACGAAAATAATATAGACAAAATATTAACATAAAAAAAGAACAAAATATTTATAATTAAACAGGTGAATAATCCGGGGCTTAGGAACTAGAATAAATCTAGTCCCCGGCAACGGCGCCATTTTGCAGACGTTATATTGTGAGTGGTTTAAGTGGTGTAATTATTAAAAGAAAGAAAAGAAATTAAAACCCAAAATAAACGTCGGGCTGCAAACAAATCCCGGTCGCAGTAGTATAGTGAAATGTAAGCGACCGGATATCGAACCACGGGACTAATGTACATATTATAGTACCTAAGCGTGTCACAGGAGGGGGGATTAATTGACTTGTTTTCATAAATAAAAGAAAAGATAAATAAACTAAATTAACAGATAAACTAGACGGGACTCTGGTTCAGATTAATATTATCTGCTCTTTCATGCTATTCCTACTGGTTTAATTATAATTGTCTGGCAAAATTCCTTTTTAAAATATCTTAAGGACTAAGTCATAGCCTCATAAGAACTCGTTTACCAGAAATGCCCGGTCAATCAGGCTTCGAACACTCTTATGTAAACGGACGTTAAATTCGAGGAAATATAATTGCACCTGAAAATACTAACCCATTAAATCATAATAGAGCTTTCTCCAGATTTACGGCTTAATCAACCTATCTATTTATCACCTGGTCTGATCAAAATAGACTTAGCAAGCAATTTAATAAACTCATGACATTTATTAAAAAGGCGAGAGATGAGCTTTAAGCGTAACAAACTTCATTAAATTAAAACCAGTAAAAACATTGCATAATAAATACAGAACATAATAATTATTCCCAAAGCGTATGTAAACTAGCCTAACATATTAAATAGAATAACAGAAACAAGAATGATAGAAATCATCCGTAATCACTCTCGTCTCGCTCTGCTATTTTGTGTATGTAGCTAGAGGTGGATTTGGTGGACTGTAAAATAAATAAAATGGAGAAGGCGGAAGGAGAGAAATGAGATGTGCGTGAGTGGAACTCCAGAGAACCACGGAAGGAGCCTCCGGAAGGACACTTGGTAAGGAAGAATGAAGCTCGTATTTATAGAGGAAGAAGAGCAGCAGAGGAGCAGCTCATTGATTGATTGAGCTCGTTGATTAAGCTTCACTGATTGCAGGGGACAGACGCGTGAGCGATTTCCGGTAGGCGCCGTCTCAATTTGCAGAGCGAGTTGGTTGAAGATAACCCGTATTAAAACATGACCGCAAGATAAGTAGCGGTCTCCTCTGTTGTTTTCCGCCTGAAAAGAGGCGGTATGCTCTGTCCTAACCGCCTCGCGGTTGCATCACTGTTGTCCGCCTTATATGAGGCGGTACTCTCTGTAATATCCGCTCCGTCTTCTTCTGTCTCTTGTCCGCATGAAAAGAGGCGGTCATCTCTATCTCTTCCGCCTGGCGGTTGCAAGAGAGTAGTCCGCCCCTTAATGGGCGGTGCATGTATTTCACGCGTGCATGTTATTCTTCCTCACGTGACCATTTTAATCCCTTATAAACATATATATGTTTTAGGTATTTTTCCTACAATTTAACACATAAAATACATCATTAAATATAACAATTTTATTATAGGAAAAACCCTAGATAAGTGCGAAACATTACTAAAAATGCTATAATTAATAAGGTGATTAAACCCTAAAAAGTCTATATATTTTGCACTTATCACGTAGTAAGTAGTATTTCCGCTGCGAGTAACTCGGATTATGGGATGATTGGACGGTAAGCATAGGATTAGCGGTTGGGGTGTTACAAAAAGTGGTATCAGAGCGTAGTTACGCTCTGATGTCCTTAGTTACCGAGCATAGGGGATTACCGAGTTAGGATTTCAACCGTCTTAAGACGAATACCGTTGTTAACGACGGATACCCTTGACGTTCTTATGAACGATACCTTGTTTAAATTCCAAGACTTTGAGTCATATCTTGCGGAGCCTAATGTAACTGCTAAATGTTCAGATGTCAGGAAGAGGTCCAGGTCGCCCTAGAGGAGGGGGCAATGACGGACCCGGCACGCAGACGATAGCTGAAATCGTCGCTGCCACGGTAGCACAGATGCTACCCCAAGTAATCCAAGCTATGCAACAGAACCAACAGAACCAGCAAACTCAAGCGGGGCCAATCCCTCCCCCTCCACCCAGAGAAGTAAACTGGGTAAAAGCTATCGCAGATCTCCGCCCTCCTTGCTTTAGAGGCGAGAGCGATCCTGCAAAGCTAGAAGCCTACATCTCCGAAATGGAGACTGCTTTTGAGACCCTCGAAGCTCCTGCTGGAGTTCGAGTGAGAGTAGCTTCTTACTACCTCAAGGATGCCGCTATGGATTGGTGGAAACTAGTCAAGCACGAGTATGTGAATGACCCCACATTCGATTGGGAGTCTTTTGCATCACTCCTCCGATCCAAGTACTATCCAGAGCACGTAAAGACTAAGAAAAGGCTAGAGCTGGATGCCTTGAAGATGACAGACAAGATGTCTGTGGATGAGTACTACCGCACTTTCACCTCCATCCTCCGTCTTCTACCCGACTTAGTATACACCGGCCAGGTGTTGGTCGATCGCTTCTATGGCGGTCTGAGCCATCGCCTTCGGTACGGTATGGGCTACACTCAATTTACCTCCCTTCAGGTAAATACCGGTTAACCCTTAGTATCACTTCAATTCTTTAAATTCCTTGAATTCTTTGAATCTTTCCTTATCCTTCTTAAATAAGAATCCCGGCTAATACCTGAAACTTCAGGAGTGTTATCACGCGGCTTCTCGCGTTGAAATCACTTGCCAACTACAGGATGAAGAAACCGCGCTGAAGCGCAAGGCCAACAACAAGAACACTAATGGCGAGGAGCAGAACCAGGGTAAAAGCTGGAAAAAGAAGAAGGGAAATTTCTTTCAACAATCCCAAAAGTAATTTCCAAGTGAAAGCAGTGCCCATGCTGAGCAAGGGCAAACCGGTTGAACTTCTTCAACTCGGTTCATCTGCACCGGTGGCAGCAAAGCCATTGAGATCATACCCACCTAAGGGTGAACTTCTATTTCTAATTCGTATTCGTATCAGTATCATATCTAGTATATCCACATACACATGTGCTAACCCTCTACACCTTAGGTTCTGGCTCCGGTTCCACCAAAACCTTCTCCGACGGCCGCACCTATGTGTGCAGGAAGTGCAACCTAGACCATCCCGGCAAGGACTGCTATGGGAGAGAAATCAAATGCTACAACTGCCAGAAACCGGGACATACAGCCAACAAATGCCCAGAGAATGCCAAGCCAAAGGGGAACTACCAAAGCTACAGGCAGAGGGAAGGCAAGTAGGTTGCATCTGGCAATGCACCGACCCAGCAGGCACCACAGGGACAGGGATCCCGGGGACCTCCGAGGGGTGCACCTCAGAGGCAGCCTGTCCTTCATGTCATAGACCGTGATGGGTCCGGTTCTAAGTCCGGCCCAGGTAATTAACCTAAACCTTTAATCCTTGAAGTAGCATATCTAAGTATTAGAGTAACTGTATGAGTGAATGCATGAATAAGTAAATTGAAGTGTGTATTAAGCATGAAATGAAGTAGTTGAAACTAGTACTCACCATAGACGAAATTTATAACCATAGGAAGCTTTAGTATCTGTTACCCGATACCGGTAAACTTGAATCAAGAAGAGATCGACATCACCAACCACTACTACACCAACAAACAGTGTCAGGTCATCCGACCAGGTATGATTTTATTAAGGGGATACCTGACACCCGAAGCACAAATCTCAATCACCCGACGATGCAACGAGCTAGGAATGGGTCAAGGTGGATTTTACACACCCGAATTCCCCGGTGGAGTGAAGATGAAACTGAAAATGATGTGCTTGGGAAAGGACTGGAATCCTTATACCAAGACATACCAGGAGACACGAACACAAGATGGAGCAACGCCACCGACAATACCCCCAGAATTTCAGACACTCGTCACACAAGCAGTAGAACTTGCACAACAATGTGAACATGAACCGATCCCCGCACTTGAAGCGGACCTTTGTATCGTCAACTTCTATGAGAAAGAAGGACGACTTGGGTTACACCAAGACAAGGACGAGACAGCGGAATCTCTTGAAAAAGGAGTGCCCGTAGTGTCTTGGTCCATTGGTGATGACGCCGTATTCCTGTATAGCGAGCAGAAGCGTGTGGACCTCGCAGAAAAATTGGTATTGAGATCAGGAGATGTCCTAATCATGGGTGGAAACTCTAGGATGCTGTATCACGGGATCAACAAGATCAAGTTGAATACAGCACCACCGGCAATAATCAACGCCACACACATGAAACCAGGACGCCTGAACCTCACCTTTAGGAAGTATTAACTTTAAAGTATCATGTAATCTATTAGCAACGTGTATTAGAGACACGGTTTGTATGATGGTTGGTTTATCAATAAAGAGCAGTGTTGATTTAATTCCACTTGTGTCCACCATCAATACTTATCCAATTATGAATTCAATAGGTTGTGGACTCGGTACCGAAGGTATCCTGAGCATCCTCACCGAAGCACAAGCCGGCAAGAGCGGCACCATTCTAACGGGAACCTTCCCAGTGAACGGCATTGATGCCAATGTGTTATTCGACTCCGGCGCCTCTCACACTTTCGTATCACCATCCTTTGTGAAGAGGTTGAAGCTAGATGCGGATGAGCTACGAACTTCATGGTTACTCTCCCATCGAAGGAGCGAGTAAAGTGCACTAAATACTATCAATCAGCCACCATCGAAATCAAAAACGAAGCGTTTCCCATTTCCTTCATCGAATTCAATGGATTGGGATTCGACTTAATAATTGGAATGAATTGGTTGGAGCGGCACAAGGGTAGAATCCTCTGCGCCGAGCATCGTTTGCTGCTCAAGAGTCCTTCTGGGGTCACCGTATCTTACCGCCAGAGACCGAGAGAGCCTTCGACCACACTTATATCTGCTATGGCTATGTACCGGGAGCTCAGAAAGGGCCATGAAGTATATCTATGTTATGTACAAGACCTGGAGAGAGATCCAGAGTTCAGCAAAGATGTACCCATCGTATCCGAATTTCCCGATGTATTCCCTAAGGAGCTACCCGGCATGCCACCACCGAGAGCAGTGGAATTTGAAATTGATCTTTTGCCAGGTACTGGTCCCATTGCTAGGGCACCGTACCGCATGGCATCTGCTGAAATGACAGAGCTGAAAGAACAATTACGAGACCTACTTGACAAAGGGTTTATACGCCCGAGCGTATCACCCTGGGGAGCACCGGTCATCTTTGTGAAGAAGAAGGACGGTAGCCTCTAACTTTGTATTGACTACCGCGAGCTGAATGCAGTCACAGTCAAAAATAAATACCCCTTGCCACGCATCGACGACCTATTTGATCAGTTGAAAGGAGCATCAGTCTTCTCCAAGATTGACTTCCGTTCTGGGTATCATCAAATCGCTATCAAAGAGCAAGACATTGAGAAAACGGTATTCCGTACCAGATATGGCCACTATGAATTCACAGTGATGCCATTTGGTTTGTCAAATGCACCAGCTAAATTCATGGACCTCATGAATCGACTATTCAGTGAGTAGTTGGACACTTCAGTGGTTGTCTTCATCGACGACATACTTGTATACTCCAAATCAGCAGAGGAACATGAAACTCATTTGAGGAAAGTGCTTGAGACACTGCGCGAGAACTAGCTGTATGCGAAGTTCTCCAAATGTGAATTCTGGCTAGATCAGGTATCATTCCTTGGTCATGTCATCTCGAGCGCAGGTATCTCAGTTGACCCTTCTAAGATAGAAGCTGTACGATCATGGCCTAGACCTAAGACTGTTACCGACATTCGAGCTTTCTTGGTCTAGCCGGTTACTACCGGAGATTTGTAAAGGACTTCTCGAAAGTCGCTAAGCCCATGACTACATTGATGAAGAAAGATGCACCATTTGCATGGACAGATGAGTGCGAATTATCATTTCAGAAACTGAAAGACTCATTGACCTCAGCGCCCATCCTTACTCTTCCAGAGGGCACAGAGGGATTTGAGGTATACTGTGATGCATCAGGCAAAGGAATGGGATGCGTACTCATGCAGCATGGCAAGGTTGTAGCTTATGCCTCCCGCCAGCTGAAAAAGCATGAGGAGAATTACCTGACACACGATTTAGAGTTAGGAGCCATTGTCTTCGCCTTGAAGATATGGCGACACTATCTCTATGGGGTAAGCATCACCATCTACTCCGATCATAAGAGCTTACAGTATGTATTCACACAGAAAGAACTGAATCGGGACAAAGAGATGGATGTTCTTTCAGCAATGACATCAAACTACAGTATAAGGAAGGGAAGGAAACATTGTAGCCGACGCCCTGAACCATCGAGCACACTCGCTCCATCCCTACTCGCTTCTTCTAGCTTGGTTGACGAGGTGCGAGACGCTCAGTTGAGTGACCCTTACCTAACCGAAATCAGACAAAAGATTGAAAATGGTACATTTGAGAAGAAGAAGTATGACTTCAAGCTACATGAAGATGGTTTGATTCGGTTGATGGCAGGCTATGCGTCCCCCGAAGCAATGCTGAGCTAAGGGATCGCATCCTGCGAGAGGTCAACAGTTCCACATTGTCAGTCCATCCGGGAGCCTCCAAGATGTACAAAGACATGAAGAGGTACTCTGGTGGTCTGGAATGAAATCAGATGTGAAGAATTTGTATTGAGATGCTTAACATGCCAGAAAGTAAAGTTCGAACATCGTATTAGACCGGGCGGAATGGTACAATCGATGCCAGTTCCGGAGTGGAAATTTCATGATATCTCCATGGATTTGTTGTAGGACTCCCACCTGCCAGGGGAGGATCACCATGATCTGGGTTGTAGTCAATCGCCTTACCAAGGTTGCCAGATTCATACCGATGAAGGACACCTGAAGGTAGTAAGCTAGCTGAGCTATTTGACAAGGAGATTATCAGACATCACGGAGTCCCGAAAACAATAGTATCTGACCGTGACACCAGATTTCTTTCGAGATACTGGAGAGCTACACGGGAAGTGCTGGGTACAGAACTGAAGTTGAGTACCGCCTTCCATCCTCAGACCGACGGTCAGACGGAAAGGACCATCCAGACACTGGAGGACATGCTTCGGGCATGTGCCTTGGACTTTCAGGGGAGTTGGTTAGATAAGCTTCATCTTATCAAATTTTCTTATAATAATAGTTATCATGCCTCGATTAAGATGTCGCCTTTCCAAGCTCTATACGGTAGACCCTGCGTACACCTTGTGGGATGAGTCAAGTGAAGCGGTCATATAGGACCGGAGTATCTTGAACATGTGCAAGCTGAAGTTCAGCAGATTCGAGCTAATATGAAGGCAACCCAAGATAGACAGAAATCCTATGCGGATGTGAGACGATGCGACCTCGAGTTCGCCGTGGGCGACCAAGTGTTCTTGCGCGTTTCACCTATGAAGGGTGTCTTCCGATTTGGCCAGAAGGGCAAGCTGAGCCCAAAGTTTGTAGGGCCGTATGCTATCACGAAAGAGTTGGAGCTGTAGCCTACAGGTTAGCATTACCTGAGGACTTTGGGACGTGTCCATGATGTATTTCATGTGTCACAACTCAAGAAGTACATTGCTGATCCTTCTCATGTCTTAGAGCCCGAGAGACTATCTATTGAGCCAACCATGAGATATGTTGAAACCCCAGTGAGAATCCTCGATAGGAAGACCAGAGACACTCGCCATAAGTCTATACGAATGGTGAAGGTCCTATGGTCTAACCATGATGTCGAAGAAGCGACATGGGAGTTGGAAGATGCCATGAAGGCTAAGTACCCACAGTTATCACAGACTAGAGAGTCTAGTATTTAGCAATATGGAGGGTCGTACCCCTTTTAAGGGGGGTAGAGCTCTTTTGCTTTTGCATTGCTTCGAGGTAAGCATTGCATAGTGTGTAGGTATTGTAATAGGTTTTGTATGGCACATGTAGTGCAAGTGAACTTGGTATGTGTATGTATGTGTAATGTGTACTGCGAATTGTAATGGTGTATTGTGTATTGTGGAATGGTATGAATTGAAAATGTTGGATTGTGCATGTGAATTGTGTATGATGCTTGAAGTGTGTATGTTTGAAATGTGGAATGGAGTAAACACCTCATAGGTGGTAGAAAGACACATTAAGGCAATTGGTTGCCTAATGAGTAGAATTACTTAAACTATTAAACTTGAGAAACTTTGAGGGCAAAGTTTCTTAAGGGGGGTAGATTGAAATACCCCGTAATTAAAAATAGTGATTAATTAGGCTAATAAGTAATTTAGAAGCTTAATTAAGAATAAATAATCAAGAGGGAATAAATCCCGAAGAAAACGGATCCTTAAAATGGATTAAAATCACTAACGAACCTTAAAGCACGTTTTTCGAGGAAACCAGGAAAACATGACTTTAAGCGGGTCAAATAGACTCGTAACAATTTTGGTTAACTAAATAATCATTAATAAATATTAGTGAAGCTGTAGGACCAATAAAATCAATAAAACGAGAGATTAGTAAAAACTGTCAAAAACGGGAAATTGTGGGGTAGAAACATAAATAACCGAAACTTATGTGTCCACTTTTAAAATAAAAAGTGAAGTTGTGTGTGTGTGTGTGGTGCAAGCCGGCCCCCCTATCCCCCTCTCTCACACACTCACTAACTCCTTCTTATTTACAAAAAACAAAAACAATAAAGTAAACTCTCACCTTACTTTATTACCCCACACTCTCACATTCTCTCTCTCCTATCTCTCATTCTCTTCTCCACGTACAGACCCCCATCTCACTCTCTCTTTTCTTTCTTCTTCTTCCTCATGCGATTTCCATGGAAGCTTGAGAGAACCCCCACAAAACTCTACTTCTCTCCTCTTGAAACTCCCTCAAACCTCTTCCAAAAATTGTAAAAACTACACCATTGTCTTCCTCTCCTCAAGAGCAACATTTCCCTCTTTTCAAAATCCAGAAAAGAGCATTTTCGTTTTTATGGGTATGCCCCATTTGGAGCTTCAAGACTACCATTAGCACCACCTTCTTCTCCTTGTTCTTTTAAGGTAAAAATCTTCTTGAAACTCCATCTTTTTCTAGCTCTTAAGGGCAAAACGAGATTTGAAGCTAAACCCTTGTTTGGTTCCTTGTATCCTAGCCGATTTTGGCATTTTGGTGGAGTTGGAATCTTGTTCTTGAGCCACTCCAAGCATTACATAAACCCTTGGAAGGTAATATATCTCTAAACCCTAAAACTTACATTAAAAGCTTAAGTAATGTTAGGGTTAGTTTTAGTATTGAATGTGTGTATGTATGGGTTATGATATTAGATTTGTGAAGTACTATAACCGGTGGAGAAAGAGAGGAAGAAAGAAGAAGGAAGAAGAAAGGAGAAGCTAGTAAAACAACAAGGTAAATCACATCCTCTTGTGTAGTTAGTAATGTATAATGTAACAGATTTTTAGAAGTGAAAATTGGTATTGTTAAATGGTAGTGCATTGGTAGTGAAATGTGTAGGAGGAAACAAGTGTGTTGAACCTTTGTAAACAATTAAAAACTGTCACAAACATAGTTGGGAATTAATGTTGAGTGCAGGAATTTGTATGAGTGTTTTAGTATTGGTATTGTATATGGGAGCTTGTATATTTTTGGTTGTTGAAAACAGGTGAGATAAATGTAAATATGGATGAAAACAATGAGGTGATAGTATAAAAATATAGGGGAGACTATGGCAAAATTTACTTAGAAACTAGTGGACTTAAGAGATTAAAAACTAGGTGAGTGGCATAGGTTGTAACAGATCTTAATAGAGAAAGATAGAGGGTGTATTAGGAGAGATAGTTAATGTAGTTGTAAGGCATTAGAGGTGCTAGAAATGACATTAGAATAGGGAGCCATTGATGGAGAGTGATAGAGCAAAAATCTGTAGCATAATGTAGTAAGGGAAGAAACAATGTGAGCGTTGGAGTGAAACTAGGAAAATTATGTGTATGAGTTATTATAGAATTGTGTAATGAATTAGGGAATGAATTAGCATGGTTTAGGATGTTTAAATTGTACTAAAACATGTTAGGATGTATGTAGGAAGATTGGGGAAGCAATGGGTGAAATTGGGAAAAGAAAATAAGGGCTGTAGCAAGGTTCTGCTACCATCCGACCCAGAGCCTGGATCGGACGGTGGGTCGGACGGGGCTTAAGAATCGGTAATCAATCTTTCTGGAATGGTCCGACCCAGGACCGTGGATCGGAAGTGGGTCGGACAGGCAAAAAAAAATAAGGGTCGAAGTTTCTGACTTCGTCCGACCCAGAGTCTGGGTGTCGGACGGAGCAGGGACACGGGACCGAAACCTTCTGGAACGGTCCGACCCAGAGGGTATGGGTCGGACAGAATAGTGCTGGGTCGGACAGGGTGAATTTCAGAGGACGAACTCTACTGGAATGGTCCGACCCAGGGCTTGGGTCGGACGGTGGGTCGGACGGCCCAATACTTACAAAAAAAAAACTGTAAGCTTATAACTAGTATGCATATATATATGTGTGTATTCCACCTATACATATGTATGTATATATGTGAGTAAACCATGATGGGTCATTAAAAGTAAGTAAAATGTAAGTGTAGGAATGTAAAGACTTAGTAAGTATGAGTTAGGAAATGTAAAAGTAATCGAATTAAGTTAATGATAGTTAGAATAATCATTCGATTGTATGTATATCATAGGATTTGACTTGTGACACCGGAGGGACGTTTGGAAACACGTACGACGGTGAACGGTATGAATTCCTCATGCCCCGTATGCTATCTTGGTTACTCTGATTTGTGTGTTGTGTGCTAATTGATCACTAAATAAGATAAATGCACGAATCGGAGTTACTATGCATACTTGTGAATATGTAGTGCTGTATGTTGTGAATATTTTCTTAAATCTCAGTTTGTATAATTCATGAAATGTATGGGTGATAATGAATGTGTGTATGTATGTTGTATTGCATCGTGACCGATTGTTTGTGTGAATGGACTTCTAACTTATTCCTAACAAGCTAACCATCCTAACTTAAATTGGTAATTAAATTGGAATGAGTAGAAGTCCGATATAGTTTCGGCCACGCGTGAGGGCGGAGTCACGAGAGGTTGGCTCCAATTCCGACTCTTAAACTAGTTCGCGGCCCAAATCCCTTAAGTGGGTAGCATCCGGATTGGTGAGTCAAGTAAATCCCGGAGGTGGACGGAGTAGTCCCCAGGGCCGGAGGTCCCGACGACTTAACTTGAGTATAAGTAAGTAAGTAAGAATGAGTAAGTAAAGTGAATGTAAGTAAGTAAGCAAAGTAAGAGTAAGTAATGTGAAATGAGTAAAAAAGTAAAAGCATTCCGATTAACCCGGATGCATAATTTGGCTAACCTTGTGAAGGTAAGTAAGATGCGTGCTATTGTATTGTTGCCTTGGAATGTGTAATGTATTGAGCATGATTGTATGATGTATGTAAAACATGTATGTATGAAATTAATGAATCGCATGTTTAGTGGACGTCAAATAGTCGGCGTGCCTAGCTAGCACTCAGTATATGCGGAGTTTATACGCAGCGTTTGCTGAGCCCCTTGGGGCACCATTTTTACTACACGCAGGTACAAAAGAAGGATGATGGCCATGAGGAGATGTAGCTAGTTCTTTGATTTCTTTTGAATTGTAAACAATGATTGATGAATGGTGTACTAAGTAGTACACGGCTGTAAGTTTTTGTTAGCCGGTGTACCATGGGGTACACCTTTTTGGATAGTGGAAGTATTGGATTGGGGTATAGATGAGTAGCTTGTAGAAACTCATTCTTTTGGGAAGTTTGAATTGGGATGTAATTGAATACACTTAAATACTCGGTGATCCATTGATGTAAGTATTCGGTACGTGGTATTTTGGTAAGTAATATAGTAGCTCGGTATATTATGTTCATCAGACCGTGACTGTAAGTAGAATGAGCCTAGCTAGCCGTATGGGCGGTTAGCGGCGTTGTATCACTCGCCGTAGTAAGTAGTATTTCCGCTGTGAGTAACTCTGGATTATGGGATGATTGGTCGGTAAGCATAGGACTAGCGGTTGGGGTGTTACAGGGCCATGGAATTTATGTGGAGGTATAGGCTTAAATGGGCCTGTGGTGTGATGGTGTCGGTGATGCTTAATAATTGGGTTTCGATTGGTGTTGTCATAGCAATTGTTGGAACCAACAATTGCCCCTAGTATTTTCCTTTAAGACAATCTGAGCTAGAGTTCATGGCAATCAATCTGAACGATCGATTGCCCCCAGTATTTTCTTTGGTTAAACATGCAAACAAGTCTTATCCTCACATGGTCAAGGATTCTGTCTTGATGTGGTGCTTTCTATCCTACACTCAAAGTGTTTGATGCTTGCACTCGTGCTCTCCTTTTGGTCAAAACATCTCAACCATTGAATTTGACATTTGTTAGATTTACGCGTTCGACCTACTACTTTCATGTGCTTGGATACACAACTACTAGGTCGGAAGTCTTTTAAGCTTATAACGTGGCTATGGGGTGTGATGGGATGATGGAGGAATGTTTGGGATATGTGGAGCAATAAGGGTGACCAAAGCCCAATGGTCCCTTGCACCTTCTCTTTAACTTGCCTTCTTTGTCTTGAAGTCGTTTGGCTACTTTGTGATGACTTCGCGTGTGAGCTTGGAACTTGGGACTTTTGAATGGTCCCTTGCACCTTCTCTCTTTCTTCTGATTTTGGATTACTTCGCGGCTTTCCAGATTTGCCTTTCTTTGAATCTCTTTTTCCTCGGGGTTCTTGTGTTTCCCAGTTTTGAACTTTGAGAGCTATTTTTTGATGTGAGCTCATGGGATCCTGTGTCGCTTTGGGACCATTTGCGGATCATTTCATTGTCTTGGTAACGGCGTTGCTTCTTTGGACTTGTGATGTTACTGTTCGGAAGTCGGGCTCCTTGCTTCTTTTGGTCACAGGGTCGGTTGTTCATCATTGGCTGGCTTGTTTGTGGAGTTTGTAATGTTGTAAGAGAGGATGTATACGAAAAGCTCAGCGGGGGTGCCTAGGGTTTAATGTCAGGGTTCACAAGCTTTTGGCTGTGTGGTGCTGTACCTAGGTGCTTCGTCATCCTTAATAGTTGTGTATCCATTCTTTGTTACTTTTCAAAGGTATAAGCGTAAATTTACAAAATATCTCCCTCGGTCGGAGTTATGCCGTTTACCTTACCTTTGAATGTGGTCTCACTGGAGTCATGTAAAAATGACATGCGTTCACTCATGGTTTTTTCGCTCAAGACACTCTCATGAATTTCACTCAGAGACTAGTTCACACGCTTAAACGAAAGATTAAAGACGACGATCCCGAGCTCATATTTCCCCAAGTATTGATTTGGGGATTTTTGACAATCCTTTTGAATATCCATGTTATTTGTGAAGGGTGATTATGTGTGTGGTGGTAAGTGATGACGGGGTTTTGCTGTTTTGGTGGAGTTATGTAGTGATGGAAGTAAACAGGGTGGTAGGATGTTCTCTGTGTATGGTGTTTGGACAGGCATGTTCACCCTTTTAGAAGCAAAAGACGAATCGTTTTGTTCTATTGCCAGGAGATGATTATTTCATGCGCCTTTATCAAAAGACATACTCAAACCAATTTTTTCGTTTTGCTGGAGAAAGAGCATTTATTTACAAAGTATTTATACATGACTTTCTTAAAGATGTGAAAAATGCAAGAGTTTTATTAATGGAAAATATATTCAACAATGCTGAGTACATACATCCAAAAGCTACCTAAAATTAACTGAAAGGAAAAACCGAATGGAAAATAGATATCCTAAAGTCTAAACTGAGAGCTGCGAAATGAAAGTGACTTCTAGCAAGAACATCTTCCTAAATATTGTTGTATTCAAAGAACTGAAATCCTTGGTCGTAAAGGTCCTGGATCGTGTGCCTCAAAGCCTTGCAATCATCAGTGTCATGGCCGGGTAATTGGTGGTACTGGCAAAACTGACTTAGATTTCTTCCTTTCTGAGGGACCCCCGGCCGGGGGGTGAGTGGTTGTAGCATATTTTGCTACTGGAGCTTTTTAAATGCCTGGCTCAACGATTGGCCGATGTCTGCGAACTCTCTCTGACGGAGTTTCTTTCTAGGTGGCTCTGCTGCTCCAATGGCCCAACCTGACTCTCTTAGCTATCGAATGGTGTTTACCTCATGCTGCCTAGTTCTCTTTTGGATGCCTCTTTGGATGCAAGCTGCTGTCCTTGAACCATTTCCGGTGTTTTCTGAGTCCCCAAGCTTTAACTCTCCCTTATGGATCAATTCCTCTAGGACACCAACTTGTCTCATCAGCAAGTCGAAATTAGGAAAGTATGTGAATTTCAGCTTGCCATTGTATTGCTTCTGCATATTCTCAATTACCATTCGGATTTGCTCCTGTTCGTCCATCTTTGTGAGCATAGCAGCTGCCTTCATCCTCCAACGCTTGACGAAGTCAGACATTGACTCACCTTCTGTTTGTCGTGTTCTTGCAAGATCAGCCCTGGTGATTCCAAAACTTCTAGCGTACTCAAAATGATGCAGAAAAGCTTCACATACCTCCTCGTAGGTCTTGGTATTCATCCTTCGAGTTATGTACCAACGCTGAGGAGTCTCATAAAGATAGCGAGCAAATACTTTGGCCTTCTGCATGTCGTTTAGCATAAGGATGGACATTTCTCTATCGAACATTGCCAAATGAAGCTGTGGGTCAGAGGAACCCTTATACAGAGGAAGTGCTGGCAACTTCAACTTTGGCGGGAGATCAACCTCGGGATACAGTCTAGTGGAAAAGTGGTCGAAACCGGTTGGCTTGTTGGCCTTCTCCATGCGCTCAATCTTTTTCAGCACCCTATTGAATTCTACAGCTAACTGGGCATCCGTATTGACTAAACCTCCTCCTTCTGCCATGCTTGGGATTCGGGCCTACCTGTTTCCAAGGTGTCCATTATTAGCTAACAAGAGGAAGTGGGCTGAATGAACTAGGGTGAGAATGATGCTTCACAAGGTAGATTGAAGACCGGAACAGGCTTGAACTAAAAGCAAGTGGGCTAAGATACCCAGAAAATGAGGTGTTTGGGTCGGGTATTTTTCAAACTGTAAATTGGAATTTGGACTGGACGACCTTGATTGTGCCTGAGAGGTGACACCTGGATTCATGGTTTTAGGATATGGCTATGATAAGAAGTCTACCTAGACTAGAATGAACCCCTGGGTCGGAATGTGTTTGGACCTGAAGTTAAGCACATGGGCTGAAATGGTCCCTAAATCACAAATGGGCCTAACTTTCTTTGGGTCAGAGAAGATGGTTGCTAAGCCGAAAAAGATTTTATTTCAGGACTTGTGAGTTATTCCAAGTTCAGGTAGATTTCTTTTTATGGGCCTAAAACTAATTGGATAATTCAAATTGGGCCGGAAGAGAAATCACCTAAGTCTAGGCTTTTGGGCCGAAGCCCGAACGACTCACATATTAAACCAAGCAGGGCCTCTGGGCCGCAAACAAATAGAGCTGCCAATTCGGGTTGGGCTAGACTGATGTAAGAGAAGTTCCTATCAATCTCTAGGCTAGGTAGTGGGCCGATCATACAAGCAAACAAGGCCCACACAAATTCAACATGTCCTCACTAGACGTTTAAATCAAACCGGGTATGGATCGATCCGGAGAGGTGCTTGGGGCATGGGCCTAGGTCACCACAAAGGAATAGGGCTTGCACGCTATTCTCTTTGGGCTTCCCCACTCTTTTCACATCACCTGAAGGTGTGCATCTAGGGTTAGGTCTTTGACTGACCAAACAATGGGCTAGGTAAGGGCACTGCCACAAAAACGCTTGGGGCTAAGGCCCAGGTATTAAGGGCATGTGGTTAGACGACATCCTCCTCTTTTCCCCCGCTTATTCACATCACCTAGAAGGTGTGAGTCCCTGACAGGGGACCCTCAAACGGGGTCCTGGGGTGGAATCGGTTTGTGTGGACCCTCGCTCTCGTATGATGCAAAGGTGCAGGAATTAAAGTGCGTACAAAAGTAAACAAACAAGGTAATAAAATCATAAATAAACATTTTTTGAGTTAAGCCCTCTTTCTTAAAATTAAACAGATTAATATTAAGAAGTTGTCCCAGGCAGAGTCGCGAGTCTGTGAGCCTCGATTTTAAACCCTATCCTATGTTGATTCGAGTTGATTATGATCTAACCGGGTTTTAGGTCCACTTATAACCTAAGGTTAATAGCTATGTCATATAACAATAATTATTAAAGCCTAAGCTAGCTCACTGGAACCTATTATGAGTCGCCACCTAATTTTAACCTAGAGTAAATTAGGAAAGGTAGAGCTCGGGTTCGGGGGCTTGGTATTCGACTTATTTAGGGTTCAATTACTTTCATTACCCCTAGAAGTCGTTTTTCCTCTACTTAGTTTAATTACGGCTTATTACGAGTCGTTTTAACCTAAGTGCGCTTCTGTTTTTTTTTTGTATTTTTAACATTTTATACAGAAAATTAAAGTAAAATTAAAGATTCCTAAACTAGGGTTTCGGAGGCAGAATTAGGTCAAATTTAGTTTCCGTCCGTGGCTACGGACCTAATGTCCGAACCCAAGGACCCTAGTCAACCTATGTGAACATAAAAGTCGAATTAAACAGAAAACACAATTTTGAAAAGTTCGGGGCCATGGACAGGATGTCCATGGGCCTAGACATTATTTAGAAAACCTAAATTTTGAAAATTTTGAAATACCGCCACCGTCCGGGGGCGTCCGAGCTTACGGACAAGGCGTCCGGGACCCCGAACATAGGGTCCGTGGGTGCGGACCGCCCTCGGACGGCGGCATTTGGGAGGTTCCCGACAGTGTTTTGAGCTCAAATTTTATGGGTAGATAGCCTGAAAGATTCTAAACACGTTAGTGATCAAAAGTTTTCAGTTTGGCCACGAATCAAGGACGAAATGTATTGAACAAGTTAGTGGACAGGAACACAAACAAACCTTAATTCAGGAGCAAGGAAAAGTCAATTCGATTAGAAATATCAACCAGAAGTGTATTAATATCAGAGGAGTTAAAGAATTCAAATTTCAACCTGTTTGGACTTCGGGATTTGATTGTTCCGTCACGCCGGGAATCTTTGAGAGCCTCGTTGGTGACCAATCCGGTTCAACTTCGATCCGAGCTTCTGACCCTTCTTCCTTGTGTTTTTAACCACGGTTTGGTTCTATATTTTTGGTGTTTTGGTGCTTGGAAGTTCAATGGGAGAAGAAAGAATGTGTTTTTGGTGATTTCGGGATGATTTCGGTGTTGATTTGAGGTTTGGGAGTGCAAAAACGTGGGAAGAAGGTTGACGGCTGCCTTTTCTGACTTTGGGGATGTTCTTCTCTGCCCTAGGTCATTTTTCGAAGGTCCTTTTATAGAGAGAGCAAGGCCATGTTGATAGAACAAAGTTTTCATCTAAAATCCTGATTTTGTGCTCTAAGAGAATCTGATTTTTTAAAACATGTTATAGAACGATAAAAATTCTGAAATTTTAACTGAAGATAAAAGATGAGTTTTAGGAATTTGGAGAGTTGGAATCAGGTTATTTCGATAAATAACAGATTAGATAAAAATCCCACAATCTGGAATCGCCCATAATTCATAACTTATTATTGGAAAGTCGAAATAATGAAATTCCAACGGCATTAGTCTCTAAAAATCATCCTCTATCTTGTGCTAAATTTCATGACATTTTTTGTTGATTTTGGTATTTTCCAAAGGAGAGAGAAAATTGCAAAAATGATTGAATTTCTCTTTTAAATTTGGGGCTAAGGTTCCAAATAAGATAATTTCAGGTTTATGACTGTATGTAGTCATGCTAACCATGTGACAATTTTATTTTAATTTTGGAAACCTTTTAATTTCTATTTTGAGGCTATTTCATGTGTTAATTATTAAAGAAATTAGCATATAATATGAATTAAAAGCTAAATTTCCAGAATAAATATTATCAGAAATTCATGAAATACCTTTCATAATGACTATGATATTTGGAAGTGTTTGGAGATAATGAACAAGTCATATGAAAATAGAAAATCCCGATAATGTCCTTGGAAAATCCTGCCTTGGTGCTTTTGACCCCTTTTGCCCTTTGTAACACGTATGCGTTAGAGACTACTCCGGGGGTTGAAATTTTGGGTATAACATTTAGTGTTGTGAGAAGCACTTTGGTCAAACGGTGGTGATTCCCAGTCCGATCGGCGCATTCTGGAGCACTAGGGGCAGCTTTGTCATCCTCAGGGGTATTTTCGTAATTTTCAAGGCCCTTAGGACCTCCTATAGGCTTTCTCTCTCCTCTGAGGAATGGTCAAATCAATTCGAAATGCTTTGAAATTTTAACCCATGATAGAGGATGACATTTTGGACATAATGGGGTTGGAATTTTGATTTTTCAAATTTCCAATATTTTTTAGTAATTTCTTGTTGAATCTGACGAGAAATTGAATTTAAAAATATTCCAATATTAAAAAAAATCTATTCCACCTCAAAAAAATCATAATTACCATCCTTGATACGTGGTTAAAATTTCTTAGCAAGATTCTTTTGGAACATAACTTAACTAAAACTCCAAAGAAATCTCGTTTTTGCTATATTTTTTCTATCTTTAAGAAAGTCTACATAAAGGAGAAAATATCTTGATAAAAACAGAATCACACAAGCTCTAGAACCCTAAGAAATTACAAAACATAGCCTCCTCTCAGTCTCCCACGTTTTTACACTCCCGAATCCCGAAAACATACCGAAATTCCCCCGAAATCACCACTTAAACTCGTTTTCCAACTCCCAAAGCATCAACCATCATCAAAATCCCATAAAACACCACCAAAACATGGGGAATATCAAGAACAACCAGTGGTCAGAAGCTCGGTTCGAAGTCCTTTTGAATCTGCCATCAACGAGGTTCCCGACGAATCCCAACTGAAGAATCATTGTGAATTCGAAGGTAAAACATCTGGGAATTTTACTTTTCTAACTCCCCACGAATTTATTAGCCTTCTCTCAAAATTCGGGTTCAAATTGACTGTTTTCGGCTTCTGAATTGTTATTCATTTTCGTTTCTGCCTTGTTACTTATTTGCTAAGTTTTGTGATTAATTCGACTTCAAATTGCAAATATTTGATTACTAACATCTTGAAAATCTTTCAGGCTATGCGTGCATAAAATTTGAGCCGAAAACACCGTCGGGAACTGCCAAAAACCCATTGTCCGTGGGTGGTCCGTGACCTCGGACCTATGGTCCGGGACCACGGACGGGTTGTTCGTGGCCACGGACACCCACGGACGGTGGCGGGATTTCTTATTTTTCAATGTTTCAAATTTTAGGGTTTTTAACTATACATGTCCGGGCCCACGGATGCCCACTCCATGGCCCCGGAATTTTAAAGTTTATGTTTTTATTTTAATTCGGATTTCATAATCACGTAGTTTTACTGGGGTCCGTGGTCTCGGACATTATGTCCGTGGCTACGGACATAATTAAAATTTGACATAATTCTGCCTCCGAAACCCTAGTTTAGGTTGTTTTAATTTTCACTTTATTTTACTGTAAAAATGTTAAAAAATAAAAAAAGAAGAAGTGCGCACTTAGGTTTAAACGACTCGTAATAAGCCGTAATTAAACTAAGTAGAGGAAAAACGACTTCTAGGGGTAATGAAAGTAATTGAACCCTTAATTAAGTCGAATATCATGCCCCCGATCCCGACTCTCCTTTCCTAATTTGATCTAGGTTAAAATTAGGTGGCGACTCATAATTAGGTTCCAGTGAGCAAAGTTAGGATTTAATAATTAGTGTTATATGACATAGTTATTAATCTTAAGTTATAAGTGGACCTAAAACCTGATCAGATCCTAACCAACTCGAACCAACATAGGATAGGGTTTAAAAATCGAGGCTCACAAACGAGAAGTCACAGAAAGAGAAATCAGAGGAAGCAAAAATTTAAAAAGAAAAAGGTTTGACTGTACCACTCTGCGGAAAAGGAGAGTCCACCTGTCCTACAGATCTCTGACAGGTCAGTGACACCTGAACGATCGAGTACGGGAAAGGAAGGTAGCGATACAGAGTCGCAATCACCAATCATTCTCACTCTCGAGGAACATGAAGCGATCAGGAAGGTAACGTGAAACAAACAATGGATCCCTCAGTCCAGGAGCAAGAGTTGGTAAAGCACCTTCAAACCAAGAAGGCTGGCGTCAATCCTCCCCCTGCCCAACCGCTCAAGCATCTGGAACGGCTAAGCCAATTGCAGCCTGTATCGATTAAGGATGCAAATATGGAAGATAAGTCATGTCCAGTATTGCCTAAGATGTTGGACGTTGAATGGATGGAAGAAATGGGCTTGGGAGAGATAGCGGAGCTCATCAAGTTCCATGGTTGGCTCAACTTCTTCCAGAAGCCGATCCCCTGCTATATAGAGCTCCTCAAGGAGCATATGCGGAATCTAGGGTCGCTCGAGAGTGACATCGCTGACCACCTCATCTCCAACGTGCAGAACATTGACATCAACATTACTAAGTCATGGACAACAGAGCACTTCAATTTGATGGCAGAAGGACTAGTTGTGCCCAAAGACACCACCTGGAACGACCTTGGGCACAAGGGAGGGAAGATGGTATGTGCCTCGATTTTTGAACCCTATCCTAGGTTGATTAGATTGATTAGGATCTGATAGGGTTCTAGGTCCACTTATAACCTAAGATTAATAATTATGTCATATAACACTAATTATTAAATCCTAAATTAGCTCACTGGAACCTATTATGAGTCGCCACCTAATTTTAACCTAGGGTAAATTAGGAAAGGTAGAGTCCAGGTTCGGGGGCTTGGTATTCAACTTATTCAGGGTTCAATTGCTTTCATTACCCCTTGAAGTCATTTTTCCTCTACTTAGTTTAATTACGGCTTATTACGAGTTGTTTTAACCTAAGTGCGCAAACTTCTGATTTTTTAAAATTTTTTAACATTTTTGATAGAAAATTAAAGTGAAAATTAAAATAACTAAACTAGGGTTTTTGAGGTAGAATTAGGTTAAATTTTGATTCCGCCCGTGGCCACGGACCTAATATCCGAACCCACAGACCCTAGTTAATCTAAGTGAAGATAAAAGTTGAATTAAACAGAAAACGCGATTTTGAAAAGTCCGGGGCCACGGACAAGGCGTCCGTGGGCCTGAAAATAAGTTGAAAAACCCTAGATTTTGAAAATAAAATTGTCCCGCCACCATCCGGGGGCGTCCGAGACTCTGGACATAGCGTCCGTGGGTGCGGACCGCCCTCAGACGGCAACGTTTGGGCGGTTTTCGGTGGTGTTTTGGCTCAAATTTATGGGTGCGTAGCCTGAAAGATGTACAATATGTTAGTAAGTAAAAGTGTTCAATTTGATGTTGAATTACTGACAAAAATTAGTGCACAAGTTAATGAACAGAAACGAAAACAAATGAGAATTCAGAAACCGAAAAGAGTCGGTTTGAACTCAAATTTCAGCACGAGATTAAAAAATTCATGGGGAGTTAGAAAATTAAGATTTCTACTTCTTTTACCTTCGAATTATGGAAGATTCGTCACGTCAGGAATGTTTTGGTGCCTTGACGGGATTGGTTCCGGATTGAATTCAACCCAAGCTTCTGACCCTTCTTCCTTAGGTTCTTAACCACCTTTTGGTTCTGTATTTTTGGTTTTTTTGTTCTTGGAAGTTCGATGGGAGAAGAAAGGGTGTGTTTTTGGTGATTTCGGGATGATTTCGATAGTGTTTTGGTATTAATTTGAGGCTTGGAAGTGTAAAAACGTGGGGAGATGGTTTGTGGCTGTGTTTTCTAACTTTGGAAATGTTCTCCTCTGCCCTAGGTCATTTTTGGAAGGTCCTTTTATAGAAAGAGCATGTCCAAATTGATAGAACAAAGATTTAATCTAAAATCCTGATTTTATGCTCTAAGAGAAGCTGATTTTTTAAGATATGCTATAGGTCGATAAAAGTTCTGAAAGTTTAACCAAAGATAAAAGAATATTTTTAGGAACTTTGAGAGTTAGAATCGGGTTATTTCGATAAATAGCCGATTAGATAAAAATATTACAATCTAGAACCTCCCATAATTCATAACTTATGATTGGAAAATCGAATATACAAAACTCCAATGGGGTTAGTCTCTAAAAATCATTCTCTATATTTTGTTAAAATTTCATGACATTTATACTTGATTTGAGTATTTTCCAAAGGAGAGAGAAAATTGCGAAAATTATTGAATTTCTCTTTAAAATTTTGGGCTAAGATTCCAAATAAATTAATTTTAGCTTTAAGACTGTATGTAGTCATGATGACCATGTGACAGTTTCATTATAATTTTGGAAACCTTTTTATTCCTATTTAGAGGTTATTTCATGTGTTAATTATTTAAGAAATTAGCTTATAATGTGAATTAAAAGCTAAATTCCCAAAATAAAAATTATCTGCAAATTATGAAATACCTTTCATGATGACTATGGTATTGGAAGTGTTTGGAGATAGTGAACAAGTCATATGAAAATAGAAAATCCCGAGAATGTCCTTGGAAAATCCCGCATTGGTGCATTTTGACCATTTCGCCCTTCGTAACACGTATGCCTTAGAGACTACTTCAAGGGGGCTGCAATTTTGGGTATAACATATTGCCCCCCATCAACTAGGCTTTGTAATGAAGGTGAAAAGAATAGTTGATGCTTGAGTGATACTCCAAAATTTTTGTCCGATACCGAGTGAACTCCCTTACAAATCTGTTGATTGTGCTGAGCTATTATGAGGCGCTAGCTACCTAGGAGAGAAGTTTGAGATTATTGGGCTATTATGAGGCGCCAACCACCTAAAAGAAAAAGCTAAATGTGTTGGACTATTATGAGACGCCAACTGCCTAAAATGTGGAAGGTGACTAAACTATGAATGAATAAGCTAGACCGAGCATCTAAGGTGTTGGGAACCTAGAAATGAATGAACTAAACCAAGCGTGAAGGTGTCAAAAACCTAGAAATGAAAAGAGGTGTAATATGTAATAAGATTGACGTGATGTGTGTATGAAAGGGCCTATGTGTGCCTGGATGAATGCAAGGTAGGATGGGTTTTGGGTAAGATAAGTGCAAGGTAGGACCTATGTGCGCCTAAGTGAATGGATGTAAAGTCGGACTTATGGGTGCCTGAGTGAATGAATTTGAAGTAGGGCTTATGGGTGCCTAAGGTTGCTTTTGTGATGGTAAGACTTATGTATGCCTAAATGGAATGGTAGGGAATTAGGCTCATGACGAGCCTGAGGTTGAGTTCGTCCACTCGGGTGAGTTCTACTTACTCAGGTGAGTTCTTCTACTTGGGTGAGTTCTTCTACTCTGGTGAGTTCTTCTACTCAGGTGAGTTCTTCAACTCGGGTGAATTCTTCTACTCTGGTGATTTCTTCTACTCTGGTTAGTTCTTCTACCCGGGTGAGTTCTTCAACTCGGGTGAGTTCTTCTACTCGGGTGTGTTCTTCTACTCAGGTGAGTTCTTCTACTCTGGTGAGTTCTTCTACTCTAGTGAGTTCTTCTACTCTGGTGAGTTCTTATACTCGGGTGAGTTCTTCTCAGGCGAGTTCTTCTACTCTACACCTCTGAAGAATCTGAATTCTTGGCTCTATCTTGAGAAGTTTCGTATTGAAAGATACAATGATCTTGATTTTATGCAATTGATTATGATGTAAACCGATGGTGAAAATGCCAAACGTGACTATGATCAAAAGGCTAGTAAGAATAAAAAATTGTCCAAAGAAAGAAATCATTGGAAAATGTGCCAAGCATGGCTGTATTGAGGTGTTATACGAAAGTTGTAAACTACAACTAAAGTGTTTGTTGAAGACTTGTCCAAAACAAGAAACTGTTGAAAAAGGTGCCAAAGATGGCATTGCTTGAAAAAAAACTCTACTGAAAAAGGAAAGTGAAATGATCATTTTCTGACTAAGAATTTTAGACCTGCAATTTTTTTCTTAGAAGATGAACATGTCACTAGTGGAATGGAAGTGTGTGGTCTTTGTTGTGGGAGTCTGAGGCTTTTTGAGTGGTGGCCAGGTGTAATGATGGGTCTATGAAGGTAAGGCTTGAGTGTGCCTGTGAGGTGTATGATGTAGTGGTAAGGACTTATGTGTGCCTGTGAGGTGGTAATGTTGTGGTGCTCAAGCTTCAGGTCTCGAGTGGTGTTTTCATAGCAATTGTTGGAACCAACAATTGCCCCCAGTATTTTTCCTTAGGACAATCTGTGCTAGAGTTCATGGCAATCGATCGGAAAGATTGATTGTCCCTAGTATTTTCTTTGATTAGACATGTGAACGAGTCTCGTCCTCACAGGGTCAAGGCTTATGTTTTGATGTGGTGCTTCCTAACCTACACTCGACGTGTTTGGTGTTTGCACTTGTTTCTCGCTTACGGTCACAACTTCTAGACCATTGAATTTGATATTTGATGGATTTACGCATTCGATTTGTTAGTTTCACGTGATTAGATACACAATTACCAAGTCGGAAGTCTTTAAAGCTTATAATGTGGGCATAGGGTGTGATGAAAGACAACGAGACCATGGAGGGATATATGAGGTACATGGAGCTAAAAGGGGTGACCAAAGCTGCAACTTGCGTCTCCCTTGTCTTGAAGTCATATGGCTGTTTTGAGTTGATGTTGTTTTCGAGCTTTGGACTTGGAACTTTTGAAGTCGTCCTTTACACCATTTATCTTCTTTTCATCATTCGGAATTCTTTGAGGCATTTCGGGTTTACCTCTTTGTTTTATCCTTTTTTTTATTTCTATTTCGGGGTTCTTGTGTCTCCCGGTTTTGAGCTTTGAGAGCTACTTTGGTGTGAGCTCTTTGGATCCTGTGTCACTCTGGGACCTTTTACGAATCGCTTTGTCATGCTGACAACAATGTTGCTTCTTTGAACTGATGAAAATGTTATCTGAGAGTATGGCTCCTTGCTTCCTTTGGTCACCGGGTTGGATATTCATCATCGGCGGGGTTATTTTGCGGAGTACATAATATCAAAAAGGGATATACTAAAGGCTCAACGGGGTGCCTAAGGTTTAATGTCAGGGTTCACAAGGTTTTGGCTATGTGGTGTTGTACCTAGGTGCTTTGTCATTCCTGGCAGTTGTGTATCCATTATTTGTTACTTTTCATAGGTATAAGCGTAAATTTACAAATTATCTCCTTTGGATGGAGTCATGCCATTTACCTTACCTTTGAATGTGGTCTCACTGGAGTCACGTAAAAATGACACGCTCGTTCACTCATGGTTTTACCACTCAAGACACACTCGTGAGATTTTCACTCACAAACTTGTTCACACATTTAAACAAAAGACAAAAGATGATGAACTTAAACTCAGATTGCCCCCAGTATTGATTTGGGGTTTATAACAACAATTTAAAAGATGTGGATTTGGAACCGCTTTGTGGGTTGTTTGGATTTCTTGGGATAAGCCGTGGGGTTTGGCAAGGCATGTTCAAAATTTTGGAAACAAAATACAAGTCTTTGCATTCCATTGTTGGGAAATGATTATTTCATGAACCATTTTCTCAAAAGAAACTTGTGTGAAACAAAATCTTTTTTTTACCATTTAAACTTGAAGAAGTCATCCATTTGTGAACATGAGGAAGAGGATGATTTAGTAAAATCGATGCTGGTTATTAGTGGTTTTAAAATGATCATTCTTTGAAAACTCTAAGTGATGCATTTGAAAGATGAATGTTTTAGCAAGTTATGCAGTGGAATACATGTGAACCCTAAGCCTTCTATTGAATCCAAACTCTGCCGAACCATCTAACGCCTGCGTGCTGAAGACTCGAGCTCTCGACCATTGAGACGTCGTTGAGATGACCGTGATCACCTTCTTCTTGGACTCTTATTAGGCTCCGTGAAATACCTGAACTAGGAATGCCTATTTGGGCTTGAACCTTTTACAAACTGAATCTGAGGTGTAAGGGCTGAAACAGTTTTATGAATATGGATAGGCACTCGGGCCTGGATGGTTTTTTGAATGTGGATAGGCACTCGGGCCTGGGTGCTTCATGGTACTTGAACCAAGTTGTGTGTGGATAGGCACTTGGGCCTGAATGAATTGAAAGTGAGTCGTCACTTGGGCTTGAATGAATTGAAAGTGAGTTGGCACTTAGGCCGGAATTCGGGATGTGGCACTTGGGCCAGTGTGTTGTGAAAATGTGGCACGTGGGCCGGAATGTTGTGAAGATGTGGCGCTTGGGCCAGAATGTATAGAGAATGTGGCGCTTGGGCCAGAATGTGTTTGAGAATGTGGCGCTTGGGCCAGAATGATTTCTAAACCATACCTAGATGTGAATTGGAACTTGGGGCGAAAACTAAATGGATGATTCTGATTGGGCCTCAAAGATGATACCTAGACCTAGGATTTTGGGTAAGAGCCTGAATGAAAAGTTTTGCTAGTCTAGAATGGACCTTGGGCCAAAATAGTAAGGCTTGATTGATTTTCATTTCTTAAGGGCCAAGTTTTAGTGAATTCCTTTTCCGTGGGCCTAGAACTAGATGGATAATTCAAATTGGGCCGAAAAGAGAAATCACTGTAATATAAACTTTTGGGCCAAAGCCCAAATGACTCACATATTAAACCAAACAGGGCCTTTGAGCCACAAACAATAAAACCGCAAATTCGGGTTGGGCTGAGTTGATGTAGGAAAGTTCTTATCAATTTCTAAGCTTGGTAGTGGGCTGATCATACAAGCAAACAAGGCTCACACAAGTTCAACATGTCCTCACTTGACGCTTATCCAATTCGGGTATGAATCGATCTGGAGAGGTGCTTGGGGCATGGGCCTAGGTCACCACAAAGGAATAGGGCTTGCACGCTATTTTCTTTGGGCTTCCTCACTTTCCTCACATCACCATGAGGTGTGCGTCTACGATCGGGTCTTTGAATGAGCAAATAGGGCTAGGTAAGGGCACTACCAGGAAAATGCTTGGGGGCTAAAGCTCAGATATTAAGGGGATGCGGTTAGACGACATCCTCCTCTTTTCCCCCACTTATTCACAGCACCTAAAAAGATGTGAGCTCCTGACAGGGGACCTTAAAGCGGGTCCCGGGGTGAAATCGGCTTGCGTGGACCCTCGCTCTCATATGATGCATATACAAAAAATTTAAATTGCGCACAAAAGTAAACAAATACCGTAATAAAATTCGTAAACAAACATTTTTCAAGTTAAGCCCTCTTTCTTAAAATTAAACAAGTCAAAATTAAGAATTTGTCCCTAGGAGAGTCGCCATTCTATGAGCCTCGATTTTTAAACCCTATCCTAGGTTGATTAGATTGATTAGGACCTGATCGGGTTCTAGGTCCACTTATAACCTAAGATTATTAACTATGTCATATAACACTAATTATTAAATCCTAAATTAGCGCACTGGAACCTATTATGAGTCGCCACTTAATTTTAACCTAGGGTAAATTAGGAAAGGTAGAGTTCGGGTTCGGGGGCTTGGTATTCGACTTATTCAGAGTTCAATTACTTTCATTACCCCTTGAAGTCTTTTTTCCTCTTCTTAGTTTAATTACGGCTTATTACGAGTCATTTTAACCTAAGTGCGCAAACTTCTGATTTTTTTAACATTTTTTGATAGAAACTTAAAATACCTAAACTAGGGTTTTAGAGGCAGAATTAGGTCAAATTTTGATTCCGTCCGTGGCCACGGACCTAATGTCCGAACCCACGGACCTAATGTCCGAACCCACGGACCTAATGTCCGAACCCACAGACCCTAGTTAATCTAAGTGAAGATAAAAGTCGAATTAAACAGAAAACATGATTTTGAAAAGTCCGGGACCACGGACAAGGCATTCGTGGGCTCGAACATAAGTTGAAAAACCATAGATTTTTAATACAATTGTCCCGCCACCGTCCGGGGGCGTCCGGGCTTACGAACAGGGCGTCCGGGACCCCGGACATAGCTTCTGTGAGAGCAGACCGCCCTCGGACGGCGGCGTTTGGACAGTTTATGATGGTGTTTTGGCTCAATTTTTATGGGCACGTAGCCTAAAAGATGTACAACATGTTAGTAAGTAAAAGTGTTCAATTTGATTTTGAATTACTGACGAAACTTAGTGCACAAGCTAATCAACAGAAACGAAAACAAACGATAATTCAGAAACCGAAAAGAGTCGGTTCTAACTCATATTTCAGCACGAGATTAAAAAATTAGTAGGGAGTTAGGAAATTAAGATTTCTACATGTTTTTCCATCGAATTATGGAAGATTCTTCACGTCGGGAATCTTTTGGTGCCTTAACGGGATTGGTTCCGGATTGAATTTGATCCGAGCTTCTGTCCCCTTCTTCCTTAGGTTCTTAACCATGTTTTGGTTCTTTATTTTTGGTGTTTTTTTGCTTGGAAGTTCGATGGGTGAAGAAAGGGTGTGTTTTTGGTGATTCGGGGTGATTTCGGTAGTGTTTTGGTATTCATTTGAGGCTTGGAAGTGTAAAAACGTGGGGAGAAGGTTTGTGGCTGTGTTTTATGACTTTTGAAATGTTCTCCTCTGCCATAGGACATTTTTTGATGGTCCTTTCATAGAAAGAGCATGGCCAAATTGATAGAACAAAGTTTTTATCTAAAATTCTGATTTTGTGCTCTAAGAGAAGCTGATTTTTTAAGATATGCTACAGGTCGATAAAAAACATGAAATTTTAACCAAAGATAAAAGATGTGTTTTAGGAATTTTGAAAGTTGGAATCGGGTTATTTCGATAAATAACTGATTAGATAAAAATATTACAATCTGGAACCTCCCATAATTCATAACTTATGATTAGAAAATAGTAATTATGAAATTCCAACGGGTTTAGTCTCTAAAAATAATTCTATGTATTGTGTTAAATTTTCATGACATTTAGAGTTGATTTGGGTATTTTCCAAAGGAGAGAGAAAATTGCAAAAATGATTGAATTTCTCTTCTAAACTTTAGGCTAAGGTTCCAAATAAAATAGTTTCAGGTTTACGACTGTATGTAGTCATGCTTACCATGTGAAAATTTCATTTTAATTTTGGAATCCTTTTTATTCCTATTTTGAGGTTATTTCATGTGTTAAATATTTAAGAAATTAGCTTATAATGTGAATTAAAAGCTAAATTCCCAAAATAAAAATTATCTGCAAATTATGAAATACCTTTCATGATGACTATGGTATTTAGAAGTGTTTGGAGATAGTGAACTAGTCATATGAAAATAGAAAATCCCGATAATGTCCTTGGAAAATCCCGCATTGGTGCATTTTGACCATTTCGCCCTTTGTAACACGTATGCCTTAGAGACTACTTCAAGGGGGTTGAAATTTTGGGTATAATAGATGGTCAATCTCTTTAACAAAGGAACGACTATGAAAAACTTCCAAACTGTTCAGATGTCTATTCCAGACAGGGTACTACACAACATCCTCACACACAGCATCACCCCAAGGAATCAGTGCACCCACATTGTCAATGCCAAAGATGTGAGGATCACGTATGCTCTCAAGACCAAGGAAAGGCTTGATATCCCTGCCATGATCCTTCTCACCCTTGATGAGAGTAGACACGTCAATCAGGGGTTGGTACACGGAGGAGTGGTCACAGAAGCTCTACAAGCCTTCGGAGTGGACATCGACCGCTTCAACAAGTGCTCGAGGACCGTTCATGACCACATCTGCTCAAAGATGTTGTCCAAAATAGGGGATCAAGACCCAAGGTGACAAGCTCAATGTTCATCTAAAGCCTGCTAAGAGTGATGACTCATGTTCAAAAACTTGCCCAACTACCAAATCATCAGCTCTCAAAAGGAAACACAGTCTGTCACCGGTCTAGGATAGGTCGAGGACCAATCTGGATGCTCACGATCAAGATGTTCTTCAGCTGTAAGAATCACTCGCACAGCTGTCCAGGCTGTCTCCAATGAACCAAGTGTCCAGCCCATGGTTCAAGGAGCCATAAAATACATAGATACACATATAGCATGAGAGTTCTACGCCTTCTAGAGGCTTAAGAGAAACCGTGAGCTTTCCTAGAATAACTAGATTTTCTTTTTTTACTCTTTTTACCATTGATAGAATCTGTTTCAAAGTACGTTAATTGATTCTGACATGCTTGTAACAATCATCAAACTCTATAAATGAATGCATGTTTTCCTTTATGATCGACGACATTGACATGTCTACTACTTCTTGATTAAAAATAACAAATTGATAAGGGTCATTCAATAACATCATTCCACTAATCTAACCCCATCACTTAACACCTAAAATCCTACTACATAGACTGAACAAAAAGACGGTGACTCATTAATTACTTGAAACTAATTGATACTCCTGATGCGTCCCCGATTGATCGTGGACATATCGTTATCCTATGTGAACTACTTGATAGTTGAGAAAGAGCACTGGATAAACTCAAACTGGAAATTCCATTTTGATTGAGGATTTACACATAGAAATTCACTCAATATCCCTTGCCCTATGCACGGACTCCGGGACAGTTTATGACTTTATCCCCAAGTCCTCTACCCTCTCCAGACAGTCGGCCTACAGTTCCCCAACAATTCCTAGACTGATTAGTCTATCAAATACACAAAGTATTAACACTCAGATCCAGTCCTATCCAGCTCACCAACTCCCTGTCACTTGCACACACTTTTGTCTGACTCACACTTGCTCTGGTTATCTCTCTATCTTTTTATCATTTTGCCCAGCTATCTTACATAGGACATAATACATGTATTTATATATGTTAGTTAAGATATAACTAACAGCCTATGATCTCCTAGACTTTAGGAGTTGATTACTACATCTCCTAGTATAATAGCCATACTCGAATGTAGGTTGATCTTCAGCTTGATCTGGAGCCGTCAAGACAAGTGTTGCCTTGTGACTGGGCACGTTGGCAGCAAATACTCAAGTGGTCGGTCACCACTAGCACTCTCCACTTGCTTGATCTTGTCTGGTTCATTAATGCTCAAAAATGATCTCTTTAGACTTCATTATGGCTATGTAATAAATGCTTATTAATAACCTTTGACTTATCTTGTTATCTTGCACATTAATGAGCCATCCTTTTGTCATGAGCTAGTTGCTTGTGTGGATGTGAGAGTCTGCATGAGTTTATCGATCTTATTGAAGTATTTTGTCCTTGTATTACTTCTGATGTTTGAGAGATGTGGTCATGTGGTACTTAATTTCTTGTGTGTACTAGAAGTTCTAACAGAGCTCTCCTCGACAGTTGCCCGACTGGTTGGGCACAAGTCATGAATGGAGTGCGCTTGCAACCTTGCGAGCTAAGCCACTCCTCTGCATGTTTATTTAAATCTCAAGGCTTAACTAACATATTAGATAAACAACACAAGTTTGCTATCATTAAAACTAAAGGATCTTGACTTAACAATTTCCCCTTTTTGATGATGGCAACCAATACAAAATTATATGTACTTGACAGCTTGAAATTGAGAGATTTCCCCCCTAAGAGGGATTCCCCCTAAGTTTGTTAAAGGTTAGAAAGATAAATTGATAAAAATGCCACAACAACAACGGCTTTATACAGTGGCCATAGTAAAGAATTTTTCACTAAGATAATTACATAACACAAGGAAGATAATCATAAGTTCACAAGTACATATCTTTCTTTCCCCCTTTGCCATACAGTAAAAATAGGGAGCAAATACACGACTTAAGTTATTCAAAAGACCATGACATTCCATAGATTACAAACTACAAGTTTGATAGAGACACCTAGATAGAGTGGTAGTTTGGTGCATCCAAGTGGAGACATCTAAGCCATGGGTTTCATCATCAGAAAAAACCGTGAATAGTTGTGATTCAGCGGTGATAGAAGTATCTGATTCATTAGAGTCTACGGTAAGCTCATTTGAGGTTGATGAACTTTGTGGCTCTTTTTCCATGTTTTGAGAGGTGAAGGAATGATTGTGAGTGGTAAAAATGTGATCAAGGATTTATAGATGCTTAGGGATATGCTCAATGCTGATCGGTGAGGGGTAATAAATGAGGTGCCGCGTCTTGTAGTCTATGATGTAGGATTTTTAGGCATCAAGTTAGGAGATTGGATTAGTGGAATGATTGGGATTGAATGTCTCTGATCATTTGTAATTTTTAATCAAGGAAGAAGCAACCAATGCAAAAAAATCTTTCGTAAACAAGATTTTCATTCAAAGTAGACAAAGTAATAGTTGCATTTCCATTAATATCAAAATATTGACCTATGAAACAGATTGTCAAAGGCAGGGAAAACAAAAGAAGGATAAAAAAAATCTAACTTTAAACTACAATTTCTCACATGTTTCACTCGTGTCTCTAAGAGACATATAACTCTTAGGCTATAGATGTGTGTCTATGAAGTCTATTGCTCCTTGAACCATGTGATGAACACTTAGTTCCTGGGAGACAGCTTACACAGCTGTAAGAGTAACTCTTACATGCTGAAGAACGTCTTGTGCTGAAGTATCTAGACTAGTGGTCCCCGACCTGTCATGGACTGGTGAAAGACTGTGTTTTCCTTTGAGGGCGGAGGTCCTGGCAAGTGGTCGAGGATCTGACCTTGAGTCCTCGCTCTTGGTAGGCTTCTGAGGAACCATCAGCTTTGTTCCTTGAGTCTTGATCCCCATCTTGGACAACATCTTTGAGCAGATGCAGTCCTGAACTATCCGCAAGCACTCGTGGAAGCGGTTGGTGTCCACTCCATTTTGTTGCAGTGTCGCAGTGTCCGCTCCCCCATGAACCAGACCTTGGTTGACATATCTACTCTCCTCGATGGTGAGTAGAATCATGGCTGGGAGGTCTATCTTCTCCTTAGTCTTGATGACGTACATAAGCCTCACAACTCTTGCATTGACAATGTGAGTTCATTGATTCCTCGGGGTTATGTTGTGGGTGAGCAGGCTAAACAGAACTCTGTAAGGGATGGACATTTCCACGGCGTGGAAGTTCTTCATTGTGGCCCCCTTGTTGAGCATATGGACCATCTTTCCTCCTTGATGTCCCTAGTAGTTCCAAGTCGTGTCCTTGGGAATGACCAATCCCTCCGGCTCCAGGTTGAAAGCCTTGCAGATCCAAGACTTTGTGATGTTGATGTGGACTCCATGGATTGTTAAGATGATGTAGTCCTCATCATCATCGCCCTGGAGAGGCCCTAGATGTCGCATGTGCTCCTTGAGCAGCTCTGTGTAGATGGCGAGAGGTTCCTAGAAGAAGTCGACCCAGCCTTGGTATTCCAGCAACTTCAGGATCTCTCCAAGACCCATCTTCTCCAACCATTCGATGTCCATCGTCTTTGGTTAGATGGGAAAGGACTTGTCGTTCACGTTCTTAGCCTTGATGGTTGTTGGCTCGAGCTCCTTAAGTTTCTTCAGTCTCTTGAGCGACTGTTGTGGCTGCGACTTCGCAACTGCTCTTTTTGATTGGAATATCTACTCTAGTTTATGATCTTGCGGTGATGGAGCAATATGTTGTTTGCCCTTGGCCTTTCTCAGCTGCTCACGCTCCTTGAGTGTTGGTATGTCAGGTGAGAGTGACTCTATGTCGCTTTCTCCTTCCCCACTCGATCGGTGAGGTGTCGGAGACCGTTCTACTACTGGTGACTTAGCCTGAGTGATGTGTTCTCTTTCCTCCTCTGAGACTGGTGCAGTCACACCTTCTTCTTGAGCCTTCTCTTCTGTTGGGGCTTCCTTTTGTGACTTCTCGTCACTTTGAACTTCTTCTTCTTCCACATTGTGAATGATTGGTTCGACGACAGCAGTTGGAGTTGCTTCCTCGTTGTCGGTGAAGTGGAGCTTGCGAGTGGCTCTCTCAGGTGTCGAGTGGGCTTTCTGTGGTGTTTCTTGCTTGGTTTGGAGGCACGAGTTGCGTGACTTGTTGTAGCAGTTGAATGACTTTTGCTCTTTGAAACTTTTGGATTTTTGGCTTTTGATTGCTTTGTGGCAATCTTTGAGGTTTTGAGAGATGGAGCGGGAGAGGACATGGTTGGATTTTCTATGGGAGTAGGAGTAGGTAGAATTGTGGGTTTGAGAGTTCCAAAGAGAATGAGATTGTGGACTTAGGGTATATAAGAGCTTATATAGGTTACCTGTAATGACCCCAACACTGGCCTAGGAGTTAGGGATGTTACACACCGCGTTTTACTACCTAATAACGCAAGACTCTAAGCCAACATTTAAAATAAAGGCCCAGATAAATACTTATATAAATATACAGTATCAAAGTGTGTCAAAGGTAAACCGAAAGTCAATACAAATCCCAAGCATATGTCAGGAAACAGAAGTATAATATCAAAGGCCCGAAGGCTACAAAGTCTGAAACGTAAATGTATCAAATAACAAATACGATCTAACAAGCTAAGCTCCAGAAATCAAAGGCAATCCTCGATGATCAATCTTCAAGGTTAGTAAAAGTAGGGGAGTGAGCACACAACTATGCTCAGTAGATGACTAACTTCATCAACCAGTATACTCAAAACATTTGTAGAGAAGATAATAAGTCCAGACGTTAAAAAGATGGGAAAGAAGCTTTCCATTGCAAATACCAGAAGCAGAAGTCCCACATCTTGGGACTAAAATAGAGGTCAAAGCAAACAAATTCACAAATAGAGCGGGACACTAGATGTCAAATCATACAAACCGAACGGATATAATGTGTTAACAGAATGAGAAAACCTCACTCGTAAACAGAATAGGGGGAGACACCCATGGCAAATAACAGAAGGACGTCCTACGCAGCACGCTATGAGACCTAGCCATCCACGGATCAGACACAGAGATAACTAGGTCCCAAAACAGAAGCTTAAATAATAATAAGCATATGTGTACAATTCGCACCACAAAGCGATTAGAAAGCTGAATTGTCGATAGGGGAATACATCCCCGTAAACAAATGTCAAAATGGAGCGCAAACGAGCATGTTTAAGCAAAAACATAGGCATGTCCGAACATGTGTCCGAACGTCAATGTTCGGACACAAGTCAAACTCAGAAGGCGTAGAAAACCAAATGTCCGAACATATGTAGGAACATTGACGTTCGGTCACATGCCGAGAGTCAAAACCAACAGATGTCCAGACGTGTGTCCGAACGTCGAAGTTCGGACAAGTTCCAAAAAACAAATACGTGGTGGCATCCGAACTTGTGTCCGAAAGTCAATGTTTGGACACAAGTTGAACTAGAATCAGAAGGAAATTTATGAGGCGTTCGAACATGTGTCCGAACGTCAATGTTCGGACACAAGTCTAATTTTGATAACAAAGAATATAGATGGGGGTGTCCGGACTTACTTATTCGGACGGAAGTTCAGACACTGTTAAAAACTTGGGAATTCACAGGTGAAACACAGTCTATCGAACATCCATGTTCAGACAAAAGTTCAAACAGCACAAAAATCAGAATTTCCAGAGCACAAACACACCAACAGATTAATCAAAATGCACAATTTAACAAGGAAAAAACCAGAACCTAATGCTAATACTATGGGGGTTTAAACGAATGTAAAGCAGCACCAAAAACAGAAGCAAAAATCAGGAATGTAATTCAATTTAGTCAAATAGACGGTTGCAACTCCCCACAGCCGGACACACAAATTGAATTCATCAGCCACCTACCTCAATGATTCGTAGAGACGATTCCAAATCTGACGCAGAAAACCAACCAACGCAGACCGTCCAAAACACAAATCCTAAGTCACTGAATAAACCACAATTGTAGAGATAAACCCCGAATCAAAAACTAATAACGCTCCCCAAATCAGAGACTACAGAAACGCAAATTACAACCCTCAGCTGAACCGGACAATGAATTCACAGAGGAGGTCAGCAGGAAGAGATCAACGGAGAAACACCGAGAACAAACGCTGATTCAACACCAGATTGCAGAGAAATAATTAAGAACAAAGGAAGTTCTTAGAAACTGTAGAATTGAAGGGAGAGTTGAATGATCACTATACCTTAAACTGATCAGGAAATTCGTAATAGAGGAGGGTTCCACAGTAGAGGCTCGAAAGCATAATCCAGCGACAGCAGCACTTGTCTGATCGAGAGAGAGAATGAAACGTGTTGAGAAAGAGAAGAGAGAGATGAGCATAATGACGGTTTTGAGGAACTGATAAGGAATGAGAATGTGTTAAGGATGTGGAAAGGAAGGAGATTAATAAATACTAATTAAATTAATCCTTACCATAAATTTGAATGAGAAGTGAAAAAGGCCAACTCGCCCTTTCCTTTATAGAAAAAAGACTTCCATGTCCTAAATCCAATAACATCAGCTAAGCCATCACATAACGGCATAAAATTCTGCAACAAAACTTTAGGTTATAACATCACCTCCCCATTAATAGAATTTCATCCTCGAAATGTAAACGTACCTACTGCTCGTAGAGGGCAGGAAACTTGGATCGCACTTCACTCTCCAGCTCCCAAGTCGCCTCTTTCTTAGACTGGCCCGACCACAGGATCTTGACCAAAGGCAAGGTATTACTACGGAGCTTCTGAACATCACGAGCCTAAATCCACGAAGGAACTACTTCAAACGTGAACTCTTCTCTCAACTGGAGCAGACCAAACAATATAACGTGGCACAGGTCTGGGATATACTTCCTCAGCATAGATAAGTGAAATACATTGTGGACTCCTGCAAGAGCCGACAACAAAGCTAAACGGTAGGTGTTGAGCAAAATAATGGTAAAACTATCTTGCAAACTATGGGCAGTGAAACCAATCATTGTAGTACAACAAGGTCGTATCCACAAGGACTTTGTAACTATCTAGTTAATTATAAGTTTAGTAAATGTGCACGAAGATATATACAAAAGTGCATAAACGTAAATGAGGGGTTTGGGGTTTTTGGTTGTAATTGGTGAAATAAAAAGAAAGTAATAAAATTAATCAAACTAAACTAGGATAGGTCTAGCTAGGGATGGATATTTGCACCCGTCCCTCCCTTACTCCCAATTGTCGACCCTAGAACTTATAGCTAAACAACAGAAACACTTAATTAATTAGCAACCCAATCTTAGTCTAATAATCCTAACCAATTTAATTGGGACTTCTCAATTAGCTAAACCCTGGGTCAATCGATAGCACTAAGCTCAAGTTCCCCCTAAGTTGCAATGCAGTCTAATATCAAAATCATCAAATTAGAGTACACTGTTCTAGTCCCCAACAGTTTAAGTTTGTATCTTAGAATGTGATTTTGATAGAATCCCACAATAATGCTAAACTAATCGGTAAGCCAAACCAACCAATTTAACACATACTTCATAATTTGGGTAAAACCCTAAACTAATCCTCAAATCATGAGAAACAAGTTCAAGAATCATAAATACCCAATAATTATCTTCATTCAGCTCAAGGACTAAAATATAGAATAAATGCAAATTCAAGACTCAACAATGGAGTTTAGGGATTTGGGGTAAAATCCAAATCCCTAGCTACAAAGATTCTACACAAACATGGAGAAGAAAATAAGAACAAAGGGATAAGAGGAGGCCATTAATGGAGCTTGAAGGAAGGTGAGCTTTTCTTCTCTTCCTTTTCTTATTCTTTTCTCTTCTTTCTCCTTCTTTTCGCCTCTCTTTAGGGGCTGGAACATCCCCTCTGTCTGGTTGTGAGAATGAGGACCTGATTCCTCATTCTCGACTTTTTTATTTTACGTTTCAGCGCGTGTCCAGACTTGTGTCCGGACATGCATGTCCAGACACCACTAATGGGGAGGAAGTTGAGCGTGCAGGTTGTTGTCCAGACTTACAAGTCCGGACACATGTCCGGACATGGAAGATTCAACACACTGACATCGACCGACCCACACTGCTGGGCTGGTCGAACTTTAAAGTGCTATATCTTCTTCGTTCCAGCTCTGATTTTGGATCCGTTTACGCCCACGCATTTGTCTTTTCATCTACTTTATTCCTAGTTATGTTATTCCTCCCGTTTCAGCAGTAATTGTGTAAAACACCAATAAAACATAAAACTTGGGGAAAACTAGCTAGAGTGGAGAAATTAGCATGAAAAGTGTTGATAAAACATATGAAATACACCTCTAAAACATGCTCATTTGGACACTCATCACACCCCCACACTTACTTTTTTGCTTGTCCTCAAGAAAAACCAAGCCCCCAAGCAAGTAAGGAATGCTCAATACTAGCAAATACTAACATGAATTGTAGGATATGAGAAGAAGAAAATAGTGATTAAAACCTTTGAGGAATATGAGCTATCTCTTAGTGGTGGCATGGGTGTGCTCAGGGCAAAATAAAATTTAGAGTTTCGGGATATGATCCGGAGTGCTTCAAAGTTCTAAAGATTAGGTGACTTGAATAACTTTTTCCATGGCCAACTTCTCTCAAGAATGGGCATTGAGAAGAAAACAAAAGGAAAAATATATTTATGTGTTTATTTCACTTTTGTATAAGAGATGAGAAGATAAAATTTTGGCATCAAGCCTTTGCATTTAAGAACACTCAGCTCTCATTGTTGGTTACCAATGGCATATCACAAGTCCCTTAAAGGATTTTTACAAAGAACCTCCTCTTAACAATCCCTAAGAGAGAAGACAAAATGAACCCCTAAGTAATCAAAATCCAACCATTCAAGATCATTTGGTCACACCGCATGAAAAATGCTCCTCAAAAGTAATCAAAAAGAAAAATTTGAGCATTTATCCCACAATTCATAACAGTATTTGTTCTTAATGAGAACAACTCACAACACAAGGGTCCAAGTTTTTGAGTTTGGACAACCGCAAGATAAGCAGAGAGATTAAGCATTTGGGCACACAATTCACTGAAAAGATCACTCCCTCACATTCTCACTGTTCACTAGACAAACCGGGGAAGGTTTCAGAAGACCTTTTCAGGAAGCAGACAAAAGAGAAAACACATGAGGCACAAATAAGCATTATTGCACAGAAGCGATCCCCAGCAGAAGAATGCCTTAGAATCAAAATGAAGGAGACATAAGAGACACAAAATTAAAATAAAGTAGTACTCCCTTGGGATTGTTCTTGCTTGCATTGAAGGAACTCCCCCACGCATGAGTTTTAGCGTCATTTAACATAGCTTGGTTGTAATGTGGACGTTAATTTGCACTTGCATAAAACACTAGAAGCAACCAACTACAAACAGGGTTAAAAGTTAGCAAAAATAAAATCAAAGGAGAACTTGACAAATTAAAATAAATGAAAATGAAAGAAAATCATCTGGGTTGCCTCCCGGGAAGCTGCCCTTCTTTAAGGTCTTTGGCTAGACCGTACCACATTGAAGACCTCCAGGATTGAAAATGAATGTTGAAGTGGGCTTCAATGGGTAGGTTGGGCGGGCATCATTTTTCTTTGAAGAACGACCTAGATTTTTCGTTTGATGATCCTTGGTGCGAGAATCGTCTTGTGGTGGAGACTCCTCTTCAAATTTAAGGATGAAGACAACCTTATCGTCATTTAGCAGTGCAGGGAGAACTCCGAGGTAGACTTTGTCTTCAAACTCTAGTCCAGGGTCAAACGGGAAGGTGACATCCACACTTAGCGGGTAGACTTTGAGCTTCCACCATTCATCACTTGAGCATGGGTGGAGATGGCCTTGATCCTCAAGGTGAAGATAAAATTTTGATGGCTCCTCCTCCTCAAATTTGAGGATGTTAACATCCTCAACTTCTTGGTGTGGCTCATAGGAAGAGCCTTGATGGACATCAACTTCAGAGGGAGGTGGCTCCTCGAAGTAGATGGTGGCACTCTCCTCTGATGACTCAGAGGGAGGCAGTGTCTCCTCCTTCTCAAAGTTAAGGATGTGGTCATCCTCATTGTATTGATGAACAAGGGAGGGGGAGACAACTTGGTGGTTGACTTCAGAGGGAGGAAACTCCATGAGGTCGAAGTAGAAACTCTCTTCTGACGAGTTGTCTTCATAATCAAGCTGGTGGTTGTTTGGTGGTGAACTCTTTGATTCGAACAAGGAAGGAGAGAGAGGAAAACTCAGGACCTCAGTAGGTTGCTCCACCTCTTGAACTATTTCGCTCTTAAGTTGTTGTACAATTTTATCTATTCGAGCTTGAATGTTCATGTTGAAGGTGTCTTGCTTCATGTTAAAGGTATCCTGCACAGTTGCGTTAAGCTTGCAAGAAGAAATAAGATCTGACATGAGCTCCTCCAAACTAGGCGAATCAACCTTTATTGTGATCACAAGACAGTGAGCGCTCTCATGGTCTCCTCCACACTCTTGGCACACAAGCCTCCGGTAGACAGATGAGTTAAGGTCCGCACCTTTGGCACACACTCCATTGATTTATGTTTTGTTCGGTGTAGTCGCCATAGGAGTAACCATACAAACCTCCCGCTTGATTATAATAACCATCCATTACTGTTAAGTTCCTACAAAGAAAAGAAAAAAATTTATACACCAAATGGGTAGATAAAGGAAATGAAAAATATGTACCGAAACTAAATAGACAATAAACCAGATAGTTGGACCGAAGTCCCCGACAACGGCGCCAAAAACTTGTTGAGCAAAATAATGGTGAAACTATCTTGCTAACTATGGGCAGTGAACCCAATCATTGTAGTACAAAAAGGTCGTATCCACAGGGACTTTGTAACTATCTAGCTAATTATAAGTTTAGTAAATGTGCAAGAAGATATATACAAAAGTACATAAATGAAAATTAGGGGTTTTGGGGTTTTTGGTTGTAATTGGTGAAAGAAAAGGAAAGCAATAAAATTAATGTAACTAAACTAGGATAGGTTAGCCCGGGATGGATATTTGCACCCGTCTACCCCTTACTACCAATTATCGATCCTAGAACTTATAGCTAAACAACGGAAACACTTAATTAATTAGCAACCCTAACTTGGTCTACTAATCCTAACCAACTTAACCGAGACATCTCAATTAGCTAAACCCCGGGTCAACCGACAACACTAAGCTCAAGTTCCCCCTTAGTTACAATGTAGTCTAATCTCAAAATCATTAAATTAGAGTACACTGTTCTAGTCCCCAACATTTTAGGTTTCTATCCCAGAATATGATTTTGATAGAATCCCACAATAATGCTAAACTAATCGGTATGCCAAACCAACCAATTTAACACATACTTGATAATTTGTGTAAAACCCTAAACTAATCCTCAAATCAAGAGCAACAAGTTCAAGAATCATAAATACCCAATAATTATATTTATTAAGCTAAAGGACTAAAATATAGCATAAATACAAATTCAAGACTCAACAAAGGAGTTTAAGGATTTGGGGCAAAATCCAAATCCCAAGCAACAAAGATTCTACACAAACATGGAGAAGAAAATTAGAACAAAGGGATAAGAGGAGGCCATTAATGGAGCTTGAAGGAAGGTGAGCTTTTCTTCTCTTCCTTTTCTTCTTCTTTTCTCTTCTTTATCCTCTCATTTCTCCTTCTTTTCACCTCTCTTTAGGGGCTAGAACATGCCCTCTGTCTGGTTGTGAGAATGAGGACATGATTTCTCATTCTCGGCTTTTTTATTTTTGTAACACCCCTACTACAACAATACACTTAATAACCATTTGCAGCGGAAAACATACATCAACACATTACTTAACTCGTTGGTGTTACACGCCGTTAGCCACCCACGTGGCTAACAAGGCTAATACATATACATTGTATCGGTCTGATGGACCAGATTCCCGAGCAACTACACATTACAATCTCCTTCCATTACCAACATTCGTTATACATTTACATTCAAACCGTACCGAGTATTTACAAACTAATGCCGATAACAGTTTCGGTCTTACTGCACCTACAATACATAAGTAATTCATTAACTACCCGTGTAGAAACAACTACCCCGTCCTACTCTCGAACGGTCTCCAGCTCCTTTTACCTGAAATAGAAAAGGAAAGAAAGGGTGGACCCCAAGTGGCTCAGCACCTTTGCTGGTATGGTAATCCCGCAGCCCGCATGCTACCGGGCCACACACAACTAATTGTCATCTAAGCATGCGGTTGATTATATTTAAATCATGCATGTAAACTATAAACGCATAACACATTACATACCCACAACAATGGGGTTCAACAAATCAATCAACACAACAAACTCGTTAGCTCACTCATTTGTTCCTTAACCCTTGAGGGTTTCTCCTCTAATGGAGCTATTTCCTTAATAGACGCCACTTACCCACTAGTCGGGTTATACACAAATTCGTCTTATAATAACCTGGATTCATATCCATGATCCGCATCCTCCACATCACAACACATTTCACGTTTCATCGTACAGATAACATAACAACGCAATAAGAATTGCAGTACAACAATAACACATAACATAACGGGAACGGTTCCCTTTAGGAACCGACCCAAACATAGTTAGTTCACTTGTAAGCCTAGAGAATGATATCACCCTCATGTTAAGCTCGTTATACAACACTCGTTACCGTCCTCATAGTCGGACGAGTAACTTAACTTAAAGATGGATCAGATATAGTGACCCGAACACACCACACAAACACATGTTCCCCCTAGACCGATCATAAGTCAGAATAGGTAAGCTTTGGAGTAAGCTAGTGGGAGATCGTAACCCAAGGAGGAAAACAACCATAACAGAGAGGAAGGTAAAGCAAGGATGGATACCCACTCCCAAACAACGCGCGACCGGAACGACCGGATTCCTCACCCCCCATTAGTACATATATACTTATAAATAATTAGTTAGAGCTCCATTTTGGAACTTATCACATTCACACACCATAAGGTATTACAATCGGTTAAACACAAAAGGGAGGTAAACATACCTACACGCACAAACAACACACAACCAACTCATGCAGAGCTGTGGTTAGAACGTTCCCATTGTTTGGGTCGTTAAAACTGAATACCGATCTCTTATGTGATCCTAGAGTCGGTTAGTTAAGTTTAACACATATTTGAGGTTAAACGGTATCAGAACTAAACTCGCCACATAAATGAATTACTATAAACTCATTACATGTTTTATCCTACAAGGTGGCAAACATAGAAAAACACATTGGCATACAAGCCGGTGTAATCCGGTAGGACACAGGTTGCAAGAAAACCATATCTGTCACTGGAGTCCACTCTATCATGTCCACTTATGTTCCTCGAACAATTCTCGAACAGCTGGTAACATTAAAGTTGCTTCCATTAACATTGAGGGTAACATGTTTGTGTAACGTCGAATGATCATGGTTAACCCCGTTAACTAGTTAAAACGTCGAATGATCATGGTTAACCCCGTTAACTAGTTAAATAATTTCACATTTTTAACTTATTTTACTCTCACATTTTACTACAACTTTTCACCCTCCAAATTGTCTTTATAACTCACTCAACATGTCCTAAACAACCTTATAACATCATTATCTATCAATCCCCATCTTTACACATCATTTTCATACCTTAAACAACATTTTTAGAGTGGTCCGGGACTTAGTCCTTACCTTAAGTCCCGGAACAATATGTAAACAAACTCTCGGGTGGAAAAACTGCACTGGTCCGGGTCCTAGTACCGACCCCAAGTCCCGGACCAAGTCACTGATGCACTCTCGGCCTGTTTTTTGTATATGGTCCGGGAGTTAACCCTGGAACCAAGTCCCGGACCGAAGCTACATATTTCTATATTTAGCATTTTCAAGCCTTGTTCCACTTATTCTCTTCACACATTGTTTACCCAAACTTCACACATAAACTTAGGCATATTCTAATACCAAAATATCACTTTGATTCACCTTAAAACATTGTGCAACTTGTTACTCACTTTTCTTACAAAATCTCTTAACACTTGTAACATTTTCCATTTGGTTTTCTAAGTGGTGTTTCACCTATAATGACCACTATACCAAAATGTTCCCTCACCACCATAACATCATCTCCCAAGCATCTTTTCTTACTATCCAAATCTTCTTTTTCACAACTTCTTAAAATTCCTTCCTCAAATCCTTACCTAAACATCATTCCCTCCTTGTACATCAACATTATCTAAACCTTAAACAAACTTCTCCAAGACTTTAATACATCCCAAAAACACCCATTGGATTTCTAGATCTTCCAAGATAATACCTAAATCCTTGTAGCACTCTAGAACACCTTAATACATGTTTTCTGCCCTAGTAAAATATTCATTCATTCCTCAGATTTCCTAGTTCATCAAAGCTCATTTAAACACTTAAAACTTCTTATACATTATCCAAATTTTGCCATGGGTTCTCCTAGCACATTGTCATACCAAAACACATTGTTTTCACCATTAAACATTTAAGAATACCTAAATCCATCAAGAGCCCTCTCACACATAAAACTTCACCAAATTTACACTATATCACAATATAGTGCATAATTTAAATGCTTGGCACTTAGGCCCTTAAAGAACTTGGCTCTTAGGCCCTTAATTAACATAAACCATAAACATTAAATTTCCACATGTATATATTGCCTTTGACCTGCAAATACACTCAACATCACATATGCCCTTAAATAATCTCCTTAAGAATAATTCACTAGCTCATTTGCCATTGGCTCCTTAGGTATTTTATTAAGCAAATCAAGCTCATTTTTCCTAAGGCATTTAAACTACATTGAGATAGTTTGTTTACCTCTTTTTCCTCTCAAACTTCTTTCTTGTTTCCTTGAACCGAAAATTAGCAAGAAGTTTGATCACTTGTCAACTTTCTAATCAATATACATATAAGGGTAATGAGCATTAAGTTTGATACACAAACTCATAATTGAACCCTAGGTTACATAAGTGTCTTAAAACACTAAAATTTGATGATTACCTATGGAATTTGAAAGAGAACATGGATAAGTAACAAGAGAGGACTCCTCCTAGTCCATTGAAGTTTGAATTAAGCTAAAAAGAGAGCAAGACAAGGAACCATTGTGAGATGAATTTTCGGTTATACAAGAAAATGAAAGGAAACTTGGTTCTTCTTTGATTTTCCTTACCTTGAAGCATAAGAGAATGACAAGGCATGAAAAGATGAGCTCAAGCTCCTTCAATGGTGAATCTCCATGGCACCGAAATGGAGCTTTTGAATATTTGAAAAGATAGGAATGTAGAGCTTACTCTAACTAAGACAACGGTAGTCTCGGAATTAAATTCGGAGCTTGGAGCCATGGTTACAAGCATTCAAAGATGGAGAATGGATACTTGCTGTAGCAAAACGAGAATGGAGAAGGCAGGATGAGGTTGGAGACGGAGGGAATCAAGAAGAAAAGAAAAGAAAGTGAGGAGAGAGGTAAGTTTTGGAGATATTTAAGTTATAAAGCAAAAGTAACCTTTTTACTTACTTTTCTTTCTTTCTTTTAACTAGCTAGTAAATGGTGGTGACTCACCACATATAAAACCGGCCCCCCATTGTATTATGAGGTGTTTTATGGTCTTTGATGACCATCTAGTTGACTTACATTGACCAAAGTCTTAAACTAGCACTATTTGGTTACTATTTACTAACCAAGGCACATAATTATGAAATTTTTGATTTCTCACTGATTTATACTTCCTAATGTGATACTAAGTAGTACACATGTTAATTAAAGAGTAATGATGGACATTTAGCCACTCAAAACCCATTTCCAAGACAATTTTTCAAAAATGTGCTTTAAGGCTCCTTAAAGCACATTTTGTGTTTTAACTTGTTTTCAAGCATGAGTTTCTTTAGTAATTGATTTAATATGTCCATTAGCATGTAAATAAGGTATAGGTATGACCTTTAGGTCTTATACAAGGTTACACCAAGTCTAGAGCAAGTATTTGCCTAAATTGACTTTAAGGTGTCTTCTTGTGTTTTGTTTGGTTTAATTGTCTACCAAGGTTTCTTAAGGACTTAATTAGCCTTATTAAATCATAATTGCATATTACTAAGTCGTGGTAGGCTCTTTGTGTCCTAACCAAGTTCACTCCAAGCTTAGAGCATGTTTTTGCTCAAACTGTGTTTATGGTACTTTATTGTTTTACTATGGCTTAAATTGTACACTGATGTTTCTAAGGCACTTTTTAGCCTTTAAATACCATAGTTTAATGTTTAAACAATATATCAAGGTTTGGGGTATTTCAATCTACCCCCCTTAAAAGAACTTCGTCCTCGAAGTTCACACTTCCCACACATCATTTGAATTAGAACATAGGGATTACTTGCAAATATAAAACTTCCATAACCAAACATACTTCACATCATAACCTCGGACTAAACGGTCCGGGTAACATATCCACATCCATACATAACATAACATACTTATATGATAACCTCGGACTCAACGGTCCGCTTATCTTAACAACATTGTACTTGCATAACAACCCTCAGACTCTTAGGTCTGGGTAACATAACAACAGTTAGACTCATAGGTCTGGATAACATAACACTTTCAGAACTCAACCACATTAGGACTCAAGGTCAAAAATAATATTTATTACACATACCACACAACATGTCTTAGCATGTATATCAACCAAAAATACCTTTTATATACACTGTGATCCCGCAGAACCCGGTCGCGATGGACACCTTCTGGTCCCCGTTCCTTTGGGAGATCGAAACAATCACTTAATTTTTAACATATATACTTCTCATGTCACCGGTCCGAAGACAAAGGCTCATACGTCCTCGGCTCGTGAGCAAGTACTGCAAAAATATTCTTTACTAGGTTAAGTATATAAGAGAATCCTTTATTCAAAATATTAATCGACTGTTTTGGAAATACCAATTGAAAATCCTTTTTGAAAATGCAACACAACTCCAAGTCCAATTTATGCTCTTTGCATCTTTCTTAGCGTGGTTATTTGTGACCACTTACAAGGAGCTTCAAGAGTCATCCAGCCCTGATGTGATCAGCATCAGTGTTGAACTATCCTTCCACCCCAATTTGTGTTCGGCTTCCCTTGATCTCATGATAATCAAGTTTCACCTCCCACTTCAATTTCAAGCATCAAGTAAATCACTCATTTCCAATTTTCTATCTTTTTAATCATTCTAATCATGATCATAACATCTCCAAGGGATAGAACTTCGTCTATCAGTTATTTCCATTCACTTTTCATCAAGTTACCTAGGGAATCTAATTCTTACTAGGTTCTATATCGGTTTCATACCCCTTCATTGAAACACCCCTGAACAATAAATCACATAAAATCATAATCGCGAGAAGATTATCCGAAATAGCGTGTTATATAACTCGGACATATAATAAGTTACGAACAGCTAAGTTTAGTATATACATGTTCGGAAGCGTGACAACGTTACATATTAATATAGTCACATACCCATATGTGTACGAGTATGAGAATACATATATGTAACGCTACGATATCACAACATTGCAAATAATAAATAATAACGTCGCATGGGCACATATAATTAAAACGCGACAAAATAAGAGGGGCATATATATATATATATATATACATATATACATAACGTAACAAATATAAGAGATTGCGTATCCAACTAATAACGCAATATATTATATAGTCTCACGTATATATAATGAAGCATGTGCATAGCTTATAAAAAAAAAGAGAAAAGGGAGCAACACTCCCGTTGAGGTTCGAACCCCGTACCTCTCGTATACCCCCTGAACGTCTTAACCGTTGAGCTGTGCTCATATTCAGTAATAACTGCACTCCTAGACATAAAAGTAATAATAACTACTAGACCCCAATAGAAAACTACAACAAGAATCAGCCCCACCAATTGCTAGCATGTCCGAAATGCAAGCTGAATAACCCTCGCGCCATACCGGTTTTGGGTTACCAATGATCATTAGCTCTTCCATCAGTCTATGCAAACTACTTTCACTGATTTCAAAACCATTGTCCCCTACCTTCTTGCGTGTGTGCTTCTGCACCAAACAATCGTCCAGTCCTTCCACCTTTCCTCCACTGATTGCACGCTTGTTGCAAGTTTTGAGAAAAAAAAACAGACGGCTCTTTTAATCTCGCATGGCAAGACTTCCTGGTTGGAGACATTCATGCAGTAACCCACTCAGACCTCAGGTGCTCCCATCCACTTCCCTCTGTACGCAAGTCCAGAGAAGGACTGTCAGCCCTTTAATTCCTGCGCATGCAATGCTCTTCGAATTCCCAGGATGTCTGGTTGAAGATACGCATATAATCTCCCGCTCAAACCGTGAATAGAAGGAAGAAACTTCCTCTGTTTTGATCAAGGTTACGCCATGACTCACCCAGAAAACCCACTCCAATCTGTTACTAACACGGTTCAGCGGTAAGGCCACACTCAACCATGTTTCTTACCTCATCTTCTTCTGCCTCAGAGCCATGAAATACCTCGACTAACTTTCAGGTACTCTTTCATTCCCTGCCTGAGTGTGTATCAAGCACTCCAATAACACCACGGGGGCTAGAACAGCAACCCGTGCGATTTGTCTGTGTATGTTCTCGAAGGTAAAATGTTTCTAACCCATTCGTTTTCCAGGGAGTTACAATCATTCTTCACGGTACCAATGTAACCAGAGAACTCACAGCTTCCTTGTGCGTAGCCAGTTACAAGCCAAAGGCCTAAATCAAAACCCCCAACCTGACTGAAAGACAATACCCAAAAGAAACCACCCCGTTCACGAGGTAAAACCAAACCCAGAGTTCTCGAGCTTTACCCGTTGACATAGTTGGAAAAAAATATATATATGTATATACTTACACATGTGCCTGTAACAAAAAGATTGACCCTTGGTCCCTTCATAACTGATAAGTGTCCGAATGAGCATGTTTTATAGGTGTATTTCATATATAATATTAGCACTTTTCTTGCTCATTTCTCCACTTCGGTTAGTTTTCCTCTAGTTTTTGTTTTATTGTTATCTCACAAATTTATTGTTTAAACATGAGGAAAACCAAGCTGTGAATAAAGTAGACGAAGAGACGAACGCATAGACGCAAACGGCTCAGAAAACGGAGTCCAAACGAAGAATCTAGAGCCGGTCAAAGTTCGTAGAAGAAAATAAGTCATGACCACATGTGTGTCCGCATGCCTTTGGGCGGACAACACACGCGGACAAGACTAGGACAACCACATGAGTGTCCGCATGGGGAGTGGCGGACAAGACAAGGGACCGCATGAGTGTCCACATGGGGAGAGACGGACAGAACAAGGGACCGCATGAGTGTCCGCATGGGGAAAGGCGGACAGGACTAGGAGTCCGCATGGTTTCAGGCGGACAACAAGGCGGACGTGACTAAAAATCAGACGCGAGCTTATCTTCTTCGCCGACTGCCTGCAACTTGCTCTGCCATATCCATTACCAGTCGGCGCCTACCTTAATTCACTCACGCGTTTGTCTCCAGCTCTGTCCCCTGCAATCAATGAGCAATCAATGAGCTGCAATCAATCGGCAATAAATGTTCTTCCACTCCAGATCTGCCTCTTCCCTTCCTCTATATAAACACACGTTCCTTCTGCCTTCAATAGAGATCCACCACCCAACATCATCGATCCACTACAGAATACCATCGTCCATCTCATTTCTCTTCTTCCGTCTTCTCCATTTTATTTACTTTTCATTCCACCATATCCACCTCTAGTCCTACGTATACAAAATAGCAGAACGAATGCAGGAGTGACTACAGATGATTTCTACTACTATTGTTTCTGTTTATCTATTTAATATGTTAGGCTAGAATATTTATACTCTGGGAATGGTTATTATGTGTTTGTATTAATTATGCATTATGTTTACTGGTTTATTTAAATACGGTTTGTTGCGTTTTAAAGGGTCATCTCGCCTTTTTAATAAATGTCATGAGTTTATTAAATTGCTTTACTAAATCTATTTCTAATCTGATCGGTGACAAATAGATAGGTTAATTAAGCCATAAATCTGGAGGAAACTTATTTTCATCGTTAAAGTTAGTACTCAGATGCATAAATAATTTCTCATATTTAAACCGTCCGTTTACACGCATTTTGCTTGAGTTTTCATCGGACCTTGCATTTTCAGGTAAACGAGTTCTTATGAGTTTTCATCGGACCTTAAGATAATAAGAGGAATTTTGCCAAACAATTATAATTAAACCAGTAGACATAGCATGAAAGAGCAGATTATATTAACCTGACCCAGAGTCCCGTTAAATTTATCTATTAAATTAGTTATTTTATTTTCCTTTTTATTTATAATACAAGTCAATTAATCCCCCTTTTTTGTGACACGCTTAGGTACTATAATATGCACATTAGTCCCACGGTTCGATATCCGGTCGCTTACACTTTACTATACTACTACGACCGGGATTTGTTTGCAGCCCGACGAATATTTTTAGTTTTAATTTCTTTTCTTTTATTTTAATTTCTACAGCTCTAACCACTCAGATATACACGTCTGCAATAACTAGGACTGAAGGCTGTCCAAGGGAGGCCGAAGAAACCAGCAAAGAAACTCAACTGAAAACCCCAAGGTTGTAACTCTACTACTACTACCTAAAGCTATACTTGATATTGTGTAAAGAAAATTTTTGTTTGAAGTTATTTGGGTTAACCTGGTAACCATAAGATGAAATGCTATCTGTGTGGGTGGTTGAGATTCTGGTAAGAACTGTGGTAAGAAACTGAAAACATGTTTTAGGGGTTACTAGAAACAGTGGAAAAATTTTCCTGTGTTGTGGAATATCTGTGGTGGCGAGCTGACAGTGTAGCCATGGGTTTCATTTATCTAAGTCCCTACAAGTGTAATGCCAAGGAACATAGAGATGTAATCCAGGGAAATGTGCTGGTAAGGACTAAAAGGAAGCTGGTTGTGAACTGCTGTATAAACAACAGAGAGACTAATGGATTGGAGGTCGAAGTTTTGAATTCCCAGTACCTAAATGGCATGGCGTCAACCTGGGGTAGTAACTAACAAATCCTGGGGCAGTAAGTAACAAATATGCCATTTGCTTATGAGGTAGATAACAAGCTAAGTGGTCAGGAGAAATTGGGTAAGAAGCACCTGACGAAACTGATACAAAAACAAGTCTCAATTCTGCAACTTCTCCTTTCTGCACCAGCAGATTTCAGAAAATAACTAGAAGGTTGATTAGGTGCAATACTAAAACTAGAAGCTTGCTAATACACTAGGAAGATTTTAAATAAACTGGGGATGCTGAAGAAAACTAGTTAACATATTAGAAGTAGGAGAATGCAGAGTCAAGTTTCAGTTTTGCAGTTTTTCAGTTTTTGGTTTCTAGTTTCTGTATAATGACAATTCTGTAACATCAACAGGGTTGTCTAGGTGGTTTAGCGGGTTTAAAATGTTGCTTGAACACCTAACTAAATGAGTAAGTGTTCGGAGAGATTAGAAGACAAATTAATAATCAAGCAGGAAGGTGTAAGAAGATTTATCCGTTTCAGTTTCTTTCTTTTAGTTCTGTGTAACAGATTTTCTCCGGAGGGTTTAACCTTGTCACCTTGGGTGTGGTTGAGTAAAAAAAATGGATAAACCGTTTAACTAGATGGGCAAGAAAGTTGGGGTAAACAGGAAAAGGACTTGAGGACAGAAAGAAAACAAAGGAACAATAACAGCAGAATAAACATCAGTTCACGAGTCCTGTCTTCTGTTTCGGTTCAGTTTTATTCTTGGGTTTAGGAGTAGGACGTTCCAGTAGTGTTATTAGGGTTATTCTGGTTTTGTTTTATGGTTGAACTCCCTACCAACACGCCTAACTCAGTAGCTAAACACCTGGGGGGGAAACCTGAAATCAATTTAAAGAGCAAAGAAAGAAAACTGAAGATCAGGATATATTAGTTTTTGGGTTTCAGTTTTTCACTATCTTCAATTCAGTTTGTACAAAGGGATTGGTTGGGGTTGTAGTGAATTGTTAAGGAATCTAAGCCACCTCTAATATACCATAGTGAGTGTGTAAGTACTGAGGGGAAATTTGGAAGCTGGAATGACTAACTACAAGCAAGGGTCAAACAGAAAGATATTGATTCTTGTTTTAGAGTTCAGTTATAAGTGGTTTCTGTGTTACTGAGTTGCAGTGGGGTTAAGCATGTTAGGATGGTCTGGAAAAGGACTTAAAACCCTCCTATTACAACTATCTACGAGTGGGAACAATGAGGAAGAAATCAGAAGACAGTTTAATGCTTTTGCAGAGAGGTCAAATGGAAGTTTTTCACAGTATCTGTTTCAGTTTCCGTTGGGTTGCTGTTTCTGTGTGACTAATCACAGAAGCTGTTTGAGTGTTGTTTTGGGTTAGAGATAATCTTAAAACCTTGTTAACTCAGTTACCTAAGAGTGCAAACATTTTAAGGGGAAGGCTAGAAGTCAGATCGATGGACAACAAGAAAAAAAAAGATACCCAAACTGTGTCTTTAAATTTTCGGTAACATTGTCACCTCTGTATAGCTGTCACACAGTAGATATAAGGGGATTGTGATGGCTTATTTACCAACTTAAAATCTGGCTACTGCACTTAACGAGGGTTGTGAACACTTGGGGAAAGATAGTAACGCAAATTAGTGCCTTACAAGAGAAACGTAAGGGGACTATGCTTGGAATTGGTGTTCAGTTTTCTCTGAGTGGTGTTCTGTATAAATGGATTTTAGGGGGGGTATTTCAAAGACCATGCTATTATGATAATAGGCTAAAACAGTGCTAAGCTGTGTAGCTAAGGAGGGAATGCATCTTAGGCAAACTAAAGTCCCTCTTTGATAAACTTGTTACGTATTAGTGCTTAAAATACGCTAAAGACATTGGTTAGAGAACGGACTTAGCTAATGTGTAATATCGATGTAAATGCCCTAGGAGTAAGATAAAGTTTGGGGTTAATACTTGGAAAGTGCTAAGGGCCAACATAGGTTGAACGTTCAAAATTCACCTAGGGAACAACCCCGATAAAATGTGATAAACTAAGAGAAATGTCACAAGGGTCATCACATGAAATTATAAACTGACCAATCGTTTTTAAATAACGTTAGGGCCGTAACGAACGCCAGCTGGGACTCCATGTGTATGTGAGACAACTCTTGCTTCTAAATCAGGTATGGACATGTGTGGTTCGTATGTTGCCGTGTTACACGACTTGTGTGCTGTGTGCCTTGTTTGACAATGACCACAAGACTAATGCATGAAAACGAATGTTTGTTTTATCGTGCTTATTTGTCTGTTGTGAGCTTGTGTAAAGCATATGAATGGATTGCTTATTTTCCTTGCTTAGCCGCTTGCTATTATTGTGCATATTGCTTGCGCGCACACAGTAGTGTAGTCCCTTCTCGTTGACGAATCCTTGAGATGAAATACAACAAACTTCGTAAACAAAACCAAGGAACTACATAAAGGGAAAACTCCTCTTAACTATAGAGGACCTCTGAAGACACCCACTATGGTGTCGAACGATCAATGATAATGATAAGCCAATACTCATTAAAAATGAATAGGGAGACGGACCCTTTGTATCCGTGGTAGAGACCAATAATATGAAAAGGCATAGGGAGACGGACCCTTTGTATCCGGGGTAGAGACCAATAATATGAAAAGGAACAGGGAGACGGACCCTTTGTATCCAGGGTAGAGACCAATAATATAAAAAGGAACAGGGAGACGGACCCTTTGTATCCGGGGTAGAGACCAATAATATAAATAGGGAGACAGACCCTTCGTATCCGGGGTAGAGACCAATAATATTAAAAGGAATAGGGAGACGGACCCTTTGTATCCGGGGTGGAGACCAGAACATTAAGAGGCATAGGGAGACGGACCCTTTGTATCCGGGGCAGAGGCTAGTAACATGGAAAAGGAATAGGGAGACGGACCCTTGGTATCCGGGGCAGTAGCTAGTAACATTTAAAAACAACAGAGAGAGAAAGAGCTATCCGGGAATGGAGGATTAGCTATGAAGAAGACGTTCTCCAAATGGTGGTGATAAGAGAATTCACAAATAACCCTTAAAGAAACAAGGAAGGACTAGCACCTACATGAGATGGTCACGGGATCTAAACTATATCCCAGACCTGGTGCAAGGAAAGAGAAAGAAAATACACTTTACGGGAACAAGAGAAAAGAAATGAAAACACACAACGCTCGTATGATCCCATAGTGAGGATTATGGGTATAATATACCTATGCACACGTTTTATCACTTACATGATTGTTGTTGCTATACTAGCAGCTCGCTGTGCTTGGTTGCATGTTTGATGTGCTATGATGCCAGCATGTTACGCTTGGATGTTTGTTGATATTGCTATGCTACCTTAAAGTGGGTATGATATCATGATATATTGTGGTGTGCCTTACTGCTTTATTATAGCATGTAAATTGACTTAATAATATTCGACCAAGTAGTCGTGTGGCCCGGCAACATACGGGCTACACACGTTCATACTCAGCATAGTTTTGTTGAGTCCTTTATTTTTACAGGTATGGATCTAGACGATGGCGGAGAGTAGGCAGGGTGACTACCATGGGGGTAGTCCATCAGGGCAAGACCTTTTAAGTAGTATGTTTTCTGATGTATGGGTTGTGACTATGTATCACTAGACCCTTGTTGTATGTTTCGGGTTGTGTTATTTAAGTAAGAACTTATGATGTAGACACTCGGTACTTGGTTTGTATTTTCTGTTGGTACTTGGATTTGGTTAAGGTTTAATTCCAGTCATTCAGACCGTAGCTTGTTGTTGATGGTGTTGTTGTGTCAACCACGTGGGTGGTTGGCGTCTGTGACACCCGGATGGATGTGAATCCGCTACTTAGACTTTTTGTAATATCGTTTGGCGCACCGTTCAGACTACTGTTGGGTTATTCGGGGGTGTTACATTCATAACTCACAATACTGTATATATACATATATTTTACCAAAATACAACACACGGTTTTACATTTATACACTGTCGGGGTTTTTGGTTCCCTGGGAGTTTCTTTTCTCCCTTACACTTGTACTCTCACACACAACTGTTAACAAAATAAACACACTTATCACAATGGTATTCACATCTCCTGTGCGCAATTACCACAATTAAACCATGAATGAATGCATATGTTTATGTAATGCACGCACCAATCATCCAAACAAATCATTTTGTGCTATGCACAACATAGTCCACGTACACTTGTATGGCAAAACATTTTAAGCGGTTTTGCGCTCTACCCCCCTTAAAAGGGATTACGCCCACGTAATCAACCACCGAACATTGGATTAAAATGTTCTGCCGCCATGAAGTGTTTTAACTTCTACGCGGTCTGTTATACAATACGTTCTGGTTAGAGGATCTTAACCATATTGGCGGTTTAGTCCCTAAACCAAGAATTCTCACTGGAGTTTATTTAACTCATCTTCGGTTTCAGTTCTGGCCTGTGCGGCTTCTAGGCGTTAATAATTAATCATTCACTCATATTCACTATGCACATTCAACATTTGAATCACTCGCTCACTAGTTTCTGTTGCGCGACTCTGATAACTTAGAGGTTAGTTTGCCTCATTCATTTTCCTCCATGTACTGTACATCACCGATTCATGACCTTTATCTTGTGAAGAATGGTTTCTCAACCGATGTGTGGTATCTCTTACCGTGAGCGAATTCGGTGAGTTTCAAAACTTTCCATCCACTTCTCTAATAACTTACTGAGTAAACTGCTACGTATTTCACAACGATTGACTTGATTTCTTCCGACTTACTGTCGGTTGAGATTGAGCTACCACCTAATGTGTAGTGCTCTCTCGGTTATTCCCCACGCTTGAGGTATATACCATACCGGTATTTGGTATTTAGTGCTACTGTAGTCACTTACTGTTAATCATGCCTCCACATTTGGTTTCGTACAAGTACTCTTCCATAGGTACAACCTTGCATTTCCTATGCCTCGGTCTTATAGCGTTATAAGTCTTTTTGTTCTTCTACCACAATTAACATTTTCCCTCAAATTCCTGACTATCTCACTTGATCATGACTCCGCAAGTGCAATACCAAAACACTCAGTCATACAGAGTGCAGAGGCGTAAACTCCTGGCAGTAAATCTCTTATGCGATTGCAATAGGAATTCACACTGTGTTTCACTGAGACTCCTATCACATAGTACTGGCCACTGGCTTACTGCCTAGTTTATTTGCTATCACTTACCGTTGTATCTCCACTGGGTTTAACTCATAACTGTGCTCAGTTGCCATATTATCGTTAAGTCACATTAACTTCCACACATATACTTACATCATTCGTATTATGGTTCGTCATTCATTTGGATGACTACTGAATGCTCCTTGAGCGTTGATCACTCGAGTTACAAGCCGGCGTTATTCAGCTCGGTGCTTCACTTTATACACACATGCTACTAAACTAACTGCTCTCTCGCAATAATAACATAGTCCTTCCTTAATATATTTCTTGAACTTGGTTCACATAACTACCGCTCCCGCGGTTTCACAGTATCGAGAGGTATCCCCACTCATAAAACAGTGGTTCGTTCTCTGCTCTATTTACTTGTACAACATACACTTCCATAATCAATCTAAATTTATATAACACTTTTGTTTGTGGCTTATAAGCCTCACCGCCTCGAGCTCTGCTCATTGTAGACTGTCCACACGTATCCACTTCTCTGTACAACATTACATGGATTAGAGGTTGTATTGGGCTCCATGGCAAGGTCGTTGCATCACGTTTCCTTTCATGGGATGCCCCTTAGGGTTGTCAGACTGTCTCCTGATGACTTATGTTTAAACTGTGTGTTAGTTTCAATCCTTGTGTTTCTGTTACGCTATTTCATTTGACAATTGTTGATCCAAATACCCTTCAAGAATTGCTCCTGGTGTTACTAAGTTATGCCATTACACCTGGCTTACACTTACAGGTACGTTTAGTTAACTACGCAGTTTTGCGTTCTTAGCTGGGTTTAATATTCTCTTCTGTGAAGATCGATATTCCCTGGTAGTCAAGGTGATCAATCCGGGAGTTTCATCCCGTTCGTTACACATTAGCATGTCCATATCAGGCATCTGCCTTGCCATGTAATTATTTGGCTGTTAAGCCCTTCTACGGTTATTATAATTTCACTTAACTTCGTGGTACTTTTCTAAGTACTTGTAGTCATTTAAAAATTTCCCCGAGCAGCCCTATCACAGCAGCACTTGCCATGGCAAGTGCCCCATGCTAACTGGCTATTGGTTCAACACATATCGGTTGTGGTATTGTTTTCACCCGCACTGTCATCAGTGGCTTTGTTGGCTTCTACTTGGATGTTTTAACTTGATAATCAATCTTATGCACAACTCCTCATTGGTCTACACATGGTAATCATTAACTATGGTGTTTCCCATTCTGGGAGTCCCCTTTTTACTTAGTATTATATCTTCTTCGTAGCCCGTTCCACGCATTTGTCGTGGTTACTGAGACTTGTCTCTTGTTGGGGTACTACGTTGTAGTTCCTTAATCGGTTGATATACTGTTGGTGTATTATTTAACATTGGTGGTCCTGTAGATACTCGTCTCGGGTTTCATTACTTCACTTCTTGTCTGTTGCACGGTTGGTGCGTTGCAAGCTGGTTGTTCTCGACTGCTCGGCATGTCGACCCAGGTTGCCGGAAATTCCATTCTTCAATACACAAGATTCTTCATTCTTCGCTATTAAATGTGGTTATCCTTGTTCAGATGGGAACCGTCTCCGGGATTCCCGCTTTTTGGGATCTACCGTATGACAGGTTTTCGTACTTATAGAGATACTTAATAACAGCCAGATCGGGTTTCCCCGAGTAAGAGAGGGCTTCCATCTCTCTGGCGTTCTTTCCCGAGTTATAAAACAGGGACTGTGGAGGGCGGGATGGATATTGTAGGTTTCCAGTACACACTGGTAATTCCTACCTAGCGTATCTCTCACGCTATCACCCAACCCGTAACCCAAAGTACTAAATCCTAATCGGTACTTCCTAAGCTCGGTAATTAAGTCATCAGAGCGATACTTCGCTCTGATACCACTTTTTGTAACACCCCTACTACAACAATACACTTAATAACCATTTGCAGCGGAAAACATACATCAACACATTACTTAACTTGTTGGTGTTACATGCCGTTAGCCACCCACGTGGCTAACAAGACTAATACATATACATTGTATCGGTCTGATGGACCAGATTCCCGAGCAACTACACATTACAATCTCCTTCCATTACCAACATTTGTTATACATTTACATTCAAACCGCACCGAGTATTTACAAACTAATGCCGATAACAGTTTCGGTCTTACTGCACCTACAATACATAAGTAATTCATTAACTACCCGTGTAGAAACAACTACCCCGTCCTACTCTCGAACGGTCTCCAACTCCTTTTACCTGAAATAGAAAAGGAAAGAAAGGCTGGCCCCCAAGGGGCTCAGCACCTTTGTTGGTATGGTAATCCCGCAGCCCGCATGCTACCGGGCCACGCACAACTAATTGTCATCTAAGCATGCGGTTGATTATATTTAAATCATGCATGTAAACTATAAACGCATAACATATTACATACCCACAGCAATGGGGTTCAACAAATCAATAAACACAACAAACTCGTTAGCTCACTCATTTGTTCCTTAACCCTTGAGGGTTTCTCCTCTAATGGAGATATTTCCTTAATAGACGACACTTACCCACTAGTCGGGTTATACAATTATTCGTCTTATAATAACTTGGATTCATATCCATGATCCGCATCCTCCACATCATAACACATTTCACGTTTCATAGTACAAATAACATAACATCGCAATAAGAATTGCAGTACAACAATAACACAAAACATAACGGGAACGGTTCTCTTTAGGAACCAACCCAAACATAGTTAGTTCACTTGTAAGCCTAGAGAATGATATCACCCTCATGTTAAGCTCGTTATACAACACTCGTTACCGTCCTAATAGTCGAACGAGTAACTTAACTTAAAGATGGATCGGATATAGTGACCCGAACACACCACACAAACACATGTTCCCCTAGACCGATCATAAGTCAGAATAGGTAAGCTTTGGAGTAAGCTAGTGGGAGATCGTAACCCAAGGAGGAAAACAACCATAACAGAGAAGAAGGTAAAGCAAGGATGGATACCCACTCCCAAACAACGCGCGACCGGAACGACCGGATTCCTCACCCCCCATTGGTATGTATATACTTATAAATAATTAGTTAGAGCTCCATTTTGGAACTTATCACATTCACACACCATAAGGTATTACAATCGGTTAAACACAAAAGGGAGGTAAACATACCTACACGCACAAACAACACACAACCAACTCACGCATAGCCGTGGTTAGAACGTTCCCATTGTTTGGGTCGTTAAAACCGAATACCGATCTCTTATGTGATCCTAGAGTCGGTTAGTTAAGTTTAACACATATTTGAGGTTAAACGGTATCGGAACTAAACTCGCCACATAAATGAATTACTATAAACTCATTACATGTTTTATCCTACAAGGTGGCAAACACACAGAAAAACACATTGGCATACAAGCCGGTGTAATCCGGTAGGACACAAGTTGCAAGAAAACCATACCTGTCACCGAAGTCCACTCTATCATGTCCACTTATGTTCCTCGAACAATTCTTGAACAGCTGGTAACATTAAAGTTGCTTCCATTAACATTGAGGGTAACATGTTTGTGTAACGTCGAATGATCATGGTTAACCCCGTTAACTAGTTAAATAATTTCACATTTTTAACTTATTTTACTCTCACATTTTACTACAACTTTTCACCCACCAAATTGTCATTATAACTCACTTAACATGTCCTAAACAACCTTATAACATCATTATCTATCAATCCCCATCATTACACATCATTTTCATACCTTAAACAACATTTTTAGAGTGGTTCGGGACTTGGTCCTTACCTTAAGTCCCGGACCAATATGTAAACGAACTCTCGGGTGGAAAAACTGCACTGGTCCGGGTCCTTGTACCGACCCCAAGTCCCGGACCAAGTCACTGATGCACTCTCGGCCTGTTTTTTGTATATGGTCCGGGACTTAACCCTGGAACCAAGTTCCGGACCGAAGCTACAGATTTCTATATTTAGCATTTTCAAGCCTTGTTCCACTTATTCTCTTCACCCATTGTTTACCCAAACTTCACACATGAACTTAGGCATATTCTAATACCAAAATATCACTTTGATTCACCTTAAAACATTGTGCAACTTGTTACTCACTTTTCTTACAAAATCTCTTAACACTTGTAACATTTTCCATTTAGTTTTCTAAGTGGTGTTTCACCTATAATGACCACTATACCAAAATGTTCCCTCACCACCATAACATCATCTCCCAAGCATCTTTTCTTACTATCCAAATCTTCTTTTTCACAACTTCTTAAAATTCCTTCCTCAAATCCTTACCTAAACATCATTCCCTCCTTGTACATCAACATTATCTAAACCTTAAACAAACTTATCCAAGACTTTAGTACATCCCAAAAACACCCATTGGACTTCTAGTACTTCCAAGATAATGCCTAAATTCTTGTAGCACTCTAGAACACCTTAATACATGTTTTCTGCCCTAGTAAAACATTCATTCATTCCTCACATTTCCTAGTTCATCAAAGCTCATTTAAACACTCAAAACTTCTTATACATTATCCAAATTTTGCCATGGGTTCTCCTAGCACATTGTCATACCAAAACACATTATTTTCACCATTAAACATTTAAGAACACCTAAATCCATCAAGAACCCTGTCACACACAAAACTTCACCAAATTTACACTATATCACAATATAGTGCATAATTTAAATTGCTTGGCACTTAGGCCCTTAAATAACTTGGCTCTTAGGCCCTTAAATAACATAAACCATAAACACTGAATTTCCACATGTATATATTGCCTTTGACCTGCAAATACACTCAATATCACATATGCCCTTTAATAATCTCCTTAAGAATAATTCACTAGCTCATTTGCCATTGGCTCCTTAGGTATTTTATTAAGCAAATCAAGCTCATTTTTCCTAAGGCATTTAAACTACATTGAGATAGTTTGTTTACCTCTTTTTCCTCTCAAACTTCTTTCTTGTTTCCTTGAACCAAAAATCAGCAAGGATTTTGATCACTTGTCAACTTTCTAATCAATATACATATAAGGGTAATGAGCATTAAGTTTGATACTCATACTCATAATTGAACCCTAGGTTACATAAGTGTCTTAAAATACTAAAATTTGATGATTACCTTTGGAATTTGAAAGAGAACTTGGATAAGTAACAAGAGAGGACTCCTCCTAGTCCATTGAAGTTTGAATTCAGCTAAAAAGAGAGCAAGACAAGGCCCCATTGTGAGATGAATTTTCGGTTATACAAGAAAATGAAAGGAAACTTGGTTCTTATTTGATTTTCCTTACCTTGAAGCATAAGAGAATGACAAGGCATGAAAGGATGAGCTCAAGCTCCTTCAATGGTGAATCTCCATGGCACCGAAATGGAGCTTTTGAAGATTTGAAAAGATAGGAATGTAGAGCTTACTCTAACTAAGACAACGGTAGTCTCGGAATTAAATTCGGAGCTTGGAGCCATGAGTTACAAGCATTCAAAGATGGAGAATGGATACTTGCTGTAGCAAAACGAGAATGGAGAAGGGAGGATGAGGTTGGAGACGGTGGGAATCAAGAAGAAAAGAAGAGAAAGTGAGGAGAGAGGTAAGTTTTGGAGATATTTAAGTTATAAAGCAAAAGTAACCTTTTTACTTACTTTTCTTTCTTTCTTTTAACTAGCTAGTAAATGGTCTGACTCACCACATGAAAACCAACCCCCCTCTGTATTATGAGGTGTTTTATGGTCTTTGTTGACCATCTAGTTGACTTACATTGACCAAAGTCTTAAACTAGCACTATTTGGTTACTATTCACTAACCAAGGCACATAATTGTGAAAATTTTGATTTCTCATTGATTTAGACTTCCTAATGTGATACTAAGTAGTACACATGTTAATTAAAGAGTAATGATGGACATTTAGCCACTCAAAACCCATTTCCAAGACAATTTTTCAAAAATGTGCTTTAAGGCTCCTTAAAGCACATTTTGTGTTTTAACTTGTTTTCAAGCATGATTTTCTTTAGTAATTGATTTAATATGTCCATTAGCATGTAAATAAGGTATAGGTATGACCTTTAGGTCTTATACAAGGTTACACCAAGTCTAGAGCAAGTATTTGCCTAAATTGACTTTAAGGTGTCTTCTTGTGTTTTGTTTGGTTTAATTGTCTACCAAGGTTTCTTAAGGACTTAATTAGCCTTATTAAATCATAATTGCATATTACTAAGTCTTGGTAGGCTCTTTGGGTCCTAACCAAGTTCACTCCAAGCTTAGAGCATGTTTTTGCTCAAACTGTGTTTATGGTACTTTATTGTTTTTACTATGGTTTAAATTGTACACTGATGTTTCTAAGGCACTTTTTAGCCTTTAAATACCATAGTTTAATGTTTAAACAATATATCAAGGTTTGGGCTATTTCAATTTTACGTTTCAGCGCGTGTCTGGACACCACTAATGGGGAGGAATTTGAGCACGCAGGTTGTTGTCCGGATTTCGAAGTCCGGACATGTGTCTGGACATGGAAGATTCAACATACTGACTTCGACCGACCCACACTGCTGGGTAGGTCAAACTTCAAAGTGTTCTATCTCTTCGTTCCAGCTCCAATTTTGGATCCGTTTGCGCCCACGCGTTTTTCTTTTTGTCTACTTTATTCCTAGCTATGTTATTCCTCTTGTTTCAGCAGTAATTGTGTAAAACACCAATAAAACATAAAAGTTGGGGAAAACTAGCTAGAGTGGAGAAATGAGCATGAAAAGTGTTGATAAATCATATGAAATACACCTCTAAAACATGCTCATTTGGACACTCATCAGTAAGCAACCGGTCCAATCCCCTCCTGGATCTCGAATGGACCTACAAAGCTAGGGATGAGCTTGCCTCTCTTTCCAAACTCACTACCCCTCAGACTGGGGAGACCTTCAACAACACATGGTCACCCACCTAAAACTCCAACGGAGGTCTCCTCTGATCGGCATAGCTCTTCTGATGACTCTGAGCCACAAGTAGACACTCTCTAATAGTTTGAATCTTGCCCACGACATCCTGAACCAAATCCGGGCTGACCACCGCTCTCTCCTTTAGATCATCCCAATAGATGGGTGATTTGCATCTCCTGCCATATAAAGCTTCGAACGGGGCCATCCCGATGCTAGACTGGAAGATGTTGTTGTAGGCGAATTCGGTCAGTGCCACATGCTGGTCCCAACTGCCCCTGAAGTCAACCACACAAGCCATGAGCATGTCCTCAAGAACCTGATTCGTCCTCTCTGTATGACCGTCTGACTGAGGATGATAGTCTGAACTGAAAGACAACTTCGTCCCCAAAGCCTGATGCAAACTCAGCCAAAATCTGGATACAAATCTCAGATCTCTGTCAGATATAATAGAAGTAGGAACTCTGTGGAAACACATAATCTCATCCATATACAGCTGAGCAAGGCGGTGTAGACTGAAAGTCTTCTTGACTGGCAAGAAGTGGGCACTCTTTGTGAGCCTATCCACGATCACCCGAACTGCATCAAAACCTCTCGGAGTCTGGGAACTCCCAAAACAAAATCCATTCCGACACTCTTCCATTTCCACTCCATAACTGGAAGAGGCTGAAGCAAACCGGCAGGCCTCTAATGCTCTGCTTTGACCTACTGACAGGTCTGACATCTAGATACAAACTCAGATATATCTTTCTTCATATTGTTCCACTAGAAGGTATCCTGAAGATCCCTGTACATCTTCACCCCACCTAGGTGTACCGAGTACGGGGCTCCATGAGCGTCCTGCATGATCTCACACCTCAAAGCATCGTCTGCAGGCACACAAAATTGATCTCTGAATCTTAGGCAGCCATCCTCAGAAACTCTGAACTCTGAATCCTGACTGGTAGAATCCCCTCTCTGATCTTTCACAACCTGGCGTCGAGCTTCTGACCGGCCTTGGTCCAGTCAATCAAGGTAGGCTAAATCTGTAAGGCGGTCAACATCCCAGAACTCTCTGGACGAACAACCCAAATACCCAGATGCTGCAACTCCAAAGCAGATCTCTGCACACCCGTCATGGCACAAGCGAATCCAGAAGGTTCTCACCTACTAAGCGCATCAGCCACAATGTTTGCCCTACCTGGGTGGTAGAGAATCTCCAAGTTGAAGTTGTACTACAACTCAAGCCACCTCCTCTGCCTCAAGTTCAGCTCCTTCTAAGTGAACAAATACTTGAGGCTCTTGTGGTCCGTATACACCTTGCATGAAGCTCCATACAAGTAGTGCCTCCAGATCTTTAAAGCAAACACAACAACAGCTAGCTCCAAGTCATGGGTCGGATAGTTCTTCTCATATGGCTTCAGCTGAGCTGAGCCATACGCAACCACCTTCCCATGCTTCATCAAGACACACCCGAGTCCCTTATGGGATGCATCACAGAAAACCTACAGTCCCTCGGTCCCCTCTAGAAGAGTCAGAATCGGCGTAGATGTCAACCTCTTCTTCAACTCCTGAAAACACTGCTCACAGGCTTTGCTCCACTCAAACTTCACTTCCTTCTGTAGCACATGAGTCATGTGAATCACTAGCTTGGAGAAGCCCTCCACAAATTTACGATAATAGCCCGCCAGACCAAGAAAAATGTGAATCTCTTCAACATTGGTAGGTCTGGCCCACTCTGTAATGGCCTTGATCTTCTCCGGGTCCACTGAGATACCATCCTTGGATACAACGTGCCCCAAGAGGATGACCTTATCCAACCAGAACTCGTACTTCTTCAGCTTCGCATACAACTCTCTCTCTCTCTCTCTCTCTCTCTCTCTCTCTCTCTCTCTCTCAGAGTCTGGAGCATAGTCCTCAGATGCTCATCGTGCTCCTCAGCACTCTTGGAATACACCAAGATGTCGTCTATATACACCACAACAAATTGGTCTAGAAATGGCTTGAACACTCGGTTCATCATGTCCATGAATACAGAAGGCGCATTCATCAGACCGAATGGCATCACCAGGAAATCGTAGTGTCCATTGCGAGTCCTGAAGGCGGAGTTAGGCATGTCGTCTGCCTTAATCCTCAGCTGATGGTAACCAGACCTCAAATCTATCTTCAAAAACACCTTAGCTTCAGCTAGCTGGTCAAACAAGTCATCGATGCGCGTGAGAGGATACTAGTTCTTAATGGTAACCTTGTTGAGCTCCCTGTAGTCAATACACAGGCGTAGACTACCATCCTTCTTCTTAACAAACAACACTAGCGCTCCCCAAGGCGACACACTGGGGCGTATCAAGCCCTTATCCATCAACTCCTGTAGCTGGATCTTCAACTCCTTAAGCTCAGCAGGACCCATACAGTATGGGGCTTTAGATATAGGCTGAGTCTCAGGTGCGAGCTTGATCGAGAACTCCACCTCCCTAATAGGGGGAAGCCTAGGTACGTCATCTTGGAACACATTCGGGAAATCTCTAACCATGGGAATGTCCTCCAACTTCGCATCCTTGTGAACCTCAAGGTTGTAGCACAAAAATCCCTGACATCCCTTCCTCAAGTGGCGGAATGCCTGCATAGCTGAAATAACTAGTGATGAACACGGGATCCCATTCCCTGCCACTGACAAACGAGGGTGACCCGGCTCCTCAAATGTAACTCTCACCGCCGCACAATCGATATGAGCATGGTGGGCAGCAAGCCAATACATACCCAAAATCACGTCAAAGCTAGTCATCTCCATAGGGATGAGGTTAGCACACAGAATCCTATCTCGCACTACCACATGACTATCTTTACAAACAGAGTTCAGAAGCATGGAAGAGTTTCTAACCAAAGGACTATGCACACACAATTCTACACCTAAAGGCACCACAGGCAGATCAAGCTCACCCACGAACTCAATAGAAAGAAAAGAGTGGGTGGCTCTAGAATCAAACAGACAGAAAACAGAACGAGATGACAATTGGAGAATACCTGTGACCACTTGGTTTGTAGATTGATCTCTCTCTCTCCAGCCATCGCATAGACTCTCGCCTGGGCTTGGGGCTGGACTTCCTCTGCTCTGACTGGTCTTGACTCTCTGAGGTGAACCCTCTAGTCCTACCTCCTGAGCTACCTTTGCTCCTCTCGGCCTAAGGGCAGTCTGTGAGCAGATGGTCAAGGGAGCCACACTTGAAGCAAGCCCCCGATTTCTTGTAGCACCTTCGTCCTCGATGGAACTTGCCACAGACATCGCACTTCGGAGCGGCTGAAGAAGTAGAAGAGCCACTTCGATCCCTCGAACCTCGACGATCTCTAGCTCGGTCACTAGTAGTCTGCTTCTTCTAAGAAGCACCCTGATTTCTCTTGTCAGAATCCTCAGAACTCTACTTTCTCTTCTGGTCTTTCCCCCCAGACTAACGGCTCTTTAGATTGGCCTCCACCAACAGGGAAACATCAGTAACGTCCCTGAAGGTCTTGTGATGGAGCGGCGTCACAGCAGAGTGGATGTCTAGACTCCAACCACTCTCGAACTTCCTGGTCTTCCTATGCTCATCAGGCTTAGGTGCAAACTTTGATAAGGAGATAAACTTGCGGACGTACTCCGCCACACTCATATCCCGACCCTGGCGTAGTCGGTTATACTCCAAGATCCGCTGGTCCTTATAGACGTCCGGATAAAACTACTTATTAAATTCTCCCGTGAACTGGTCCCTTGTCCACGGCCGGGGAAACTTCCCAATCACTGACCTCCACCACTCCTTGGCTTCGATCTTAAACAGAAAGGTGGCAAAGTCCACCTTCTACTCCTCCTCTGAGCCTATCACCCGGAGCAAGTCCTCCACCCCTGACAACCAGTGACTGGCCTCCTATGGATCTCCACCCCCATCGAATGCTAGAGGCTTCAGCTTCATATCCTGAAGCGTCTTCACGTTCCTCCCTCCAGCATTAGCAGCCTTAGCTACGGCTGCTCCACCACCCGCTACACCTCCAGCGGCTCCAGCCCCCACTGCTCCAGCACCAGCCGCTATAGTCTGCATTAGCTGGGTCATGAATTGTTGAACAGCGTCAGCCACATCTCCCTGAGCGGTCACTGGAGCTCTCCGTGGCGGCATTTTGAAAGTCCACAGATCAAGCAGTTAGACAAGCACAGTCTTCAGACACAGGTACTGACATTTCTGACTGACTAACTGAACTAAATTCCCAACAGATTTAGATCCTGGCTATAATACCACTAAATGTAACATCCCCAACACTGGCCTAGGAGTTAGGGACGTTACAAGCCACATATTACTACCTAATAACGCAAGGCTCTAAGCCAACATTCGAAATAAAGGCCCAGAGAAATACTTATATAAATATACAATATCAAAGTGTGTCAAAGGTAAACCAAAAGTCATACAAACGCGAAGCATATGTCAGGAAACAGAAGTATAATATCAAAGGTCTAAAGTCTACAAAGTCTGAAACGTAAATGTATCAAATAACAAATACGATCTAACAAGCTAAGCTCCAGAAATCAAAGGCGATCCTCGATGATCAATCTGCAAGGTTAGTAAAAGCAGGGGAGTGAGCACACAACTATACTCAGTAGATGACTTACTTCAACAACCAGCATGCTCAAAATATTTGCAGATAAGATAATAAGTCCAGATGTTAAACAGATGGGAAATAAGCTTTCCATTGTAAATACCAGAAGTAGAAGTCCCACATCTTGGGACTAAAAATAGAGTTCAAAGCAAACGAATTCACAAACAGAGCAAGACACTATATATCAAAGCATACATACAGAACGGATACAATCCGTGAACAGAACGAGGAAACCTCACTCGTAAACAGAAGGGGGGGAGACACCCGTGGCAAATAACAGAAGGAAGTCCTACGCAGCGCACTACGGGATAGCTAGACCCAGCCATCCACGGCTCAGACACAGAGATAACTAGGTCCTAAAAATGAGCATGTTTAGGAAAACAACGGAGGCATGTCCGAACATGTGTTCAAACGTCAATGTTCGGACACAAGTCGAGACTCAGAAGGCACAGAAAACTAAATTTCTGAACATGTGTCCAAACATTAATGCTTGGACACATGCCGAGAGTCAAAACCAATAGATGTCCGGACGTGTGTCCGGACGTCAAAGTTTGGACAAGTTCCAAAAAACAAATACGTGGTGGCGTTCGAACTCGTGTCCGAACGTCAATGTTTGGACACAAGTCAAACTAGAATGAGAAGGAAATTTATGAGGCGTCCGAACATGTGTCCAAACGTCAATGTTCGGACACAAATTGAATTTTGAAAGCAAAGAATATAGAAGGGGGTGTCCGAACTTATGTCCGGACATACAAGTTCAGACACCAGCCGAAACTTGTAAGCTAGACCCGTCCTCGCACCCCGTCTGAACTTTCATGTTCGGATGGAAGTTCGGACACTATTAAAAACACAGAAATCCACAGGTGAAACAGAGTCTGTCCGAACATCCACGTTCGGACAGAAGTTTGGACATCACAAAAATCAGAATTTCCAGAATACAAACACACGAACAGATTCACCAAAATGCACAATTTGGCAAGGCAAAAACCAGAACCTAAAGCTACCACTGTGGGGGTTTAAACGAATGTAAAGCAGTACCAAAAACAGAAGCAGAAATCACAAATGTAATGCAATTTAGTCAAATAGATGGTTGCAACTCCCCACATCCGAACACACCAATTGAATCCATCAACCACCTACCTCAATGTTTAGTAGAGACGATTCCAAATCTGAAGCAAAAAACCAACCAACGCAGACTGTCCAAAACGTAAATCCCAAGTCACTGAATAAACCACAATTGTAAAGACAAACCCGAATAAAAAAAATTGATAATGCTCCCTAAACTAGAGACTACAGAAACACAAATCACAACCCTCACTTGAATCTAACAATGAATTCACAGAGGAGGTCAACAGGAGGAGATCAACTGAGAAGCGCCGAGAACGAACCCTGATTCAACACCAGATTGCAAATAAATAATAAAGAACATAGGAAATTCTTGGAAACTACAGAATTGAAGGGAGAGTACACTAATCACTATACCTTAAACTGATCAGGAAATTCATAACAGAGGAGGGATCCACATATGTATACGAGTAGATTCTGAAACACGGGAAGTAGTCGACTCCGTACTACGGTCAGCAGTGTAAGTCAAACAAGAGCTAAGGATTACCATGAATGGTTGAAGTAAAGGAACTTAGTTAAGTTAACGAAACTAAAGAAATTAGTGAATTCATTTCAAGGAAATGTTTAAGAGTCAGGGAATACGAAGTGCACTAACTGTTATGTAAAGACATAACATATGTCTTAAGGATCCTCAGGGATAAACATGTTAGCTGGAATGGTGACCCAGCCTGTGCATGGCAAGCAGATGCCTAATGTGGACACATTAATGTGCAATGAACGGGATGAAACTCCCAAAATGAGTACCTACACTACCAGGAAATGTTGATCTTCACAGAAGAAGATAATAAGCCAGTCAAGAACGCAAAACGGCGTGGCTAATTGAATATACCAATAAGTGCAAGCCAGATGTGATGGCATAACATAGCAACACCCAGGAGCAATCCTTGAAGGGTGTTCGCATCAACAATTGTTGCACGAAATAAATGTGTGTGAACCGTCCACAATGGACAGAGCTCGAAGCAGTAAGGCTCATAAGCCACAAATAAAATGTGTTATGTAAATTTGATTGATTGTAGAAGTTTATGCTGTATAAGTGAATAGAGTGGGGAACGAACCACTGCTTTATGAGTGGGGATACCTCTCGATATTATAAACCGTGCAAGCGGTAGTAACGTAAACCAAGTTCAAGAAATATGTTAAGGATTGATCATGTTGGTATTGCGAGAGAACAGTTAGTTTAGTAGCATGTGAAGCACCCGGCTGAATAACGGCGGCTTGTAACTCGAGTGAGCTACGCTCAAGGAGCATTCAGTAATCATCCAAATGAATGGCGAACCATAATACAAAGGATGTAAGTATATGTGTGGAAGTTAATGTGACAGTAAATACACCATGTAAGTTAGTGTTATGCAATGAGTAGGAGCACGGTGCGCAGCAAGCGACCGTTGTATAAGTATTGTTAAAAAATAGTATGGCAAATAAGCAGAGTTATGAGTTAGACCCAGTGGAGATACAACGGTAAGTGATAGCAAATAGACTAGGCAGTAAGCCAGTAGCTAGTACTATGAGATAAGAATCTCAGTGAAACTCAGTGTGAATTCCATTGCGAATCGCATAAGAGATTTACTGTCAAGAGTTTACGCCTCTGCACTCTGTATGACTGAGTGTTTTGGTATTGCACTTGTGCAGTAATGATCGAGTGGGATAGCTAGGATTCGGGGAATCTTGATTGTGGAGGAAATAGAAAGCGGCTTATAACGACATAGTGACCGATGCATAGGAAATGCAAGGTCGTACCAGTGAAAGAATACATGTACAAAACCAAATGTGGAGGCATGATTAACAGTGAGTGACTACAGTAGCACTAACTACCAAATATCGGTATGGAATATACCTCAACTGTGGGAAATAACTGAGAGAGCACTACACATTAGGTGGTAGCTCAATCTCAACCGACAGTAAGTCGGAAGGGAACAAATCAATCATTGTGAAATACGTAGCAGTTTACGCAGTAAGTTATTAGAGAAGTGGATGGGAAGTCTTGAAACTCACCGAATTCGCTCACGGTAAGAGATACCACGCGTCGGTTGAGAAACTGTTATACAATACAGTAAGAATAACGAATGGGGCAAACTAAGCCCTATAGTTATTAGAGTTTCACAACAGGAACTAGTGAGCCAGTGATTCAAGTGTTCAATGTGCATGGTGAACATGAGTGAATGGCTAGTTATTAATGCCTAGAAGCCTCACAGGCCAGAATCGAAACCAGCTAAGAGTTTAAACAAACTCCAATGAGAATTCTTGCTTTAGGGACTAAACCGCCAATATGGTTAACATCCTCTAACCAGAACACATTGTATAACAGACCGCGTGGAAGTTAAAACACTTCACGACGGCAGAACATTTTAAGCCAATGTTCAGTGATTGATTACGTGGGCGTAATCCCTTTTAAGGGGGGTAGAGCGCAAAACCACTTAGTGTGTATTACTGTACATGTTTACGTGACTTATGGTGTGCATAGCACAAATAATTTGTTGTGATGATTGGTGTGTGTGTTACGTAAACATACACATTCATTCATGGTTTAATTGGGGTAATTGCGCACAGAAGATGCGAATACCATTGTGATAAGTGTGTTTATTTGTTAACAATTGTGTGTGATAGTACAAGTGTGGGGAGTAGAGAAACTCCCGGGGAACTAAAACCCCGACATTATATGTTCATATGACACTAAATGTGAAACTGTGTGTTGTATTTTGATAAAATATATGTGTATATATACTAAATAGTGATTCATGAAAGGGTACGAAACCGACATAGAACCTAGTGAGAATAAGATTCCCTAGGTAACAGGATTAAAGTGAATGGAAATAACTGATAGATGAAGTTCTATCCCTTGGAGATGTTATGATCATGACTAGAATGACTTAAAAGATAGAAAAATGGGAGATGCTTGAATTAGTTGTTGTTTGAAATTGAAGTGGGAGGTGAAACTTGATTATCATGAGATCAAGGGAAGCCGAACACAAATTGGGGTGGAAGGATAGTTCAACACTGGTGCTGATCACATCAGGGTTGGATGATTCTTGAAGCTCCCTATAAGTGGTCACAAATAACCACGCTAAGAAAGAAGCAAGGAGCATAAGTTGGATTTGGAGTTGTATGTGTTTTCAAAAGGATTTGGAATTGGTATTTATAAAATGTCGATAGATACTCTACATAATTAAAGTTCTCTTATTTAACCTCACAAGGAAAAATTTTAAATTTAAGTGATTGTTTTGATCTCCCAAAGGAAAGGGGGATGGAAGGTGTCCATCGCGACCGGGTTCTATGGGATCACAGTATATATAAAAGATATCTTTGATTGTTATACATGCTATGACATGTTGTGTGGTGTGTGAAATAAATATTATTTTGATCTTGAGTTCCAAAAGAATATGTTATCAAGACCTATGAGTCTAAATATTGTTGTGTTACATAGACCTATGAGTCTAAAGGCTGTTATATTATAAAGGCCAACGGGTCTAAATGTTGTTATGTTACCCATGCCCAAGGGTCTAAGGGTTGTTATCTATGTGCAAATGTTGTTAAGAGACCCGGACCATTGAGTTCGAGGTTATCATGTGAGTATGTTATGTTATGTATGGATGTGAATATGTTACTCGGACCATTAAGTCCGAGGGTGTGATGTAAAGTATGTTTGGTTATGGAAGTTTATTTCCAAGTGATTCCTGCGTTCTAATCCAAATGATGTGTGGGAAGTGTGAACTTCGAGGACAAAGTTCTTTTAAGGGGGGTAGATTGAAATACCCCAAACCTTGATATGTTGATTAGACATTAAACTATGGTATTTAAAGGCTAAAAAAGTGCCTTAGAAACAACAGTGAACAATTTAAACCATAGTAAAACGCAATAAAACACTAAGACACAGTTCGAGCAAAAACATGCTCTAAGCTTGGAGTGAACTTGGTTGGGACCCAAAGAACCTACCAAGACTTTATAACATTCAATTCTGATTTAATAAGGCTAAATAAGTCCTTAGGAAACCTTGGTAGACAATTAAACCAAACAAAACATAAATAGATACCTTAAAGTCAATATGGGCGAAAGTGTGCTCTAAGCTTGGGATAAATTTGTATAAGACCTAAAGGTCATACCTATACCTTATAAATATGTTAATGAACATATTAAACCAATTACCAAAAAAACCAAGCTTGAAAACAAGTTAGAATACAAAATGTGCTTTAAGGAGTCTTAAAGCACATTTTTGAAAAATTGTCTTGTAAATGAGTTTTGAATGGCTAAACGTCCATCATTAATCTTTAATTAACATGTGTACTACTTAGTATCACATTTTGAGGTCTAAATCAATGGGAAATCAAAAATTTCACAAGTATGTGTCTTGTTTTTGTGAATAGTAACAAAAATTGCTAGTTTATGACATAAGTCAATATAAGTAAGTTAATTGGTCAACAAAGACCATGACTTGGCCTAAAACACTAAGGGGGCCGGTTTTTCATGTGTGAGTCACCACACTTGACCAATCAAATAAACAAGGAAAAGTTATAAAGCAAAAGTTACTATTTACTTTAGCATAAATATCTCCAAAAGCAACTTTCCTTCTCATTTCCTTCCTTCCTTCTCATTTCACACGGTCTCCAATCTTCTCCTCCTTCTCCTTCGGTGATGCTACAGCACAAACACCATCTTCAAGCTTTGAACCCTTACATCTCCTAGCTCCCTTTGCCAAATCAAAAACTAAGACCACCATTCTCTTAGTTTAGTCAAGCTCTACAATCTTGTCTTTTCAAATCTTCAAGAACTCCATTTCGGTGCCATGAAGATTCACCATTGTTGGAGCTTGAGCTCACCTTTTCATGCCTTGTCATTCTCCTTGGCTTCAAGGTAAGGAAAGTCAAAGAAAATCAATGTTTCCTCTTGTTTTGTGTGTAACCGAGAATCACCCTTTGATGGTGTCTTCTCTTGTTCTTTCATAGCTCCATTTCAATCTTTAAAGGACAAGGAGGAGTCCTCTCTTGATGCTTATTCAAGCTCTCTTTTTATTCCAAGGTAAAACAACTATCCTAATGTGTTAAGACAATGTATATAACCTAGGGTTTACAATGAGTTTAAGCATGAAGCTTGAATACTCATTACCTTGCTTGTACATTGATTAGAAGTTTGACAAGCAATCAAAGCCTTGCCGGTTTTCTATCAAGGAAGGAGCAAGGGATGACAATGAAAAAAACTTGTGAAGGAAAAGAGGTAAACAAACTATCTAAATGTAGTTTAAATGCCTAGGGAAAAAAATGAGCTTGATTTGCTTAATAAAATACCTAAGGAGCTAATGGGAAAAGAGTTAGTGAATTGTTCTTAAGGAGATTATTAAAGGGCATATGTGATGTTGAGTGTATTTGCAGGTTAAAGGCAATATATTATGTGGGAAATTCAGTGTTTAAGGTTTATGCTATTTAAGGGCCTAAGAGCCATGTTATTTAAGGGCCTAAGTGCCAAGCAATTTAAGTTTATGCACTATATTGTGATGTAGTGTAAATTTGGTGAAGTGTTGTGTGTGAGAAAGTTCTTGTTGGATTTAGGTGTTCTTGAATGTTTAAATGGTGAAAAACAATGTGTTTTGGTATGACAATGTGCTAGGAGAACCCATGGCAAAATTTGGGTAATGTATAAGAAGTTTTAGGTGCTTAAATGAGTTTTGGTGAACTAGGAAGTGTTAGGAATGAATGAATGTTACTAGGGAAGAAAACATGTATTAAGGTGTTGTAGAGTGTTACAAGGGCTTAAGTATTGTCTTGGAAGTTCTAGGGATTCAATGAGTGTTTTTGGGATGTAATAAAGTCTTGGAGAAATTTGTTTAAGGTTTAGGTGATGTTGATGTACAAGGGATGAATGATGTTTAGGTAAGGATATGAGGAAGGAATTTTAAGAAGTTGTGAACAAGGAAATTTAGTTAGTAAGAAAGGATGTTTGGGAGATGATGTTATGATGGTGAGGAAACATTCTTGGCATAGTGGTTATCATAGGTATGAAACACCACTTGGAGAAACTAAGGAGAAAACATTATAAGTGTTAGGAATTTTGGTAAGAAAAGAGTAAGTGTTTAAGGAGTTATAAAATGAGTTTTATGGATGTTATATAAAGGGGTTAAATGTGCCAAATGATGTTAGAACACATTAGGAGGCTTGAGGAAAAATTAGGAAGAAGTTTGACAAGTTTTGGACAAGTCCAGGTGTTGTCCGACCCAGTGGTCCGACCCCGGGTGGGTCGGACGGCCTCTGTTAATTCACCCGTTGATGTTTCTGGAATGGTCCGACCCAGAGGACTTGGGTCGGACATGGGTCGGACGGGAGGATTTGAAAGACGGAAAAAGATTCTGGAACGGTCTGACCCAGTTTGTGGGTCAGACGGTGGGTCGAACGGCCCAAAACATGTTAAAAAAAGCAAACTAAGTGTGGGCTAAGTAGTAAACCCTAGTAGGTATAACGATGACAACCAAGTGTGAGTTTAAGCATAAAAACGTGTAATTCAATCGTGTAAAGTGTTTAGTAAACCGGAACTTAATAAGTAATTAACCGACATTGTCAATCATGTCTAGGAGCTACGTTTGGCGGGACTCGTACGCAGCAAGGACCAAGGTATGGTTTTCTTGCAACCTGTGTCCTACCGGATTACACCGGCTTGTATGCCAATGTGTTTTTCTGTATGTTTGCCACGTTATAAGATAAATCATGAAACGAGTTTACAGTCGTTATTGTTGTTGTGTGTTTACGTGCCGATACCGGTAACCTCGAATGCGCATGGAAGGCTAGTTAACCACTATTAGGTAAACGTAAGAGAACGGTATCCGGTAATAACGTTTCCAACCTAAGGAACGTTCTAACCACGGCTATGCGTGAGTTAGTCATGTGATGTTTGTGTGTGATGTTTGTGTGTGAATGTATGACCCTCTCTTCCCTTGTGTGTGTCTAACAAGACTTAACCCAATGTTTGTGATTGTTTATTAAGTTCAATGTTGAACTTCTAACAAGTGCTAACGGGGGGAAGTGAGGAGTCCGGTCTGTTCCGGCCACGCGTGTGAGTATGGGGGTCGTTGTCATATCAGGTTCGATCCTCTCTGTATGTTATGGTTGTTTTCCAATTTGGTTTCCAACCTTCCCTTTAGCTTAACCAAGGCTATTTTACTGACTCACGTCGGGCCACAGGGGCATACTATGTTTATGTTTGTTCGGTGTGCTTGGATCACTATATCCGAGGCACCTTGTGTTAAGTTATCCGTTCATTTAACGAGGCGGTAACGAGTTATGTAACGAGCTTATCATGAGATTGGCAACATTCTTTAGGCTACAAGTGAACTGACTATGTTTGGGCCGGTTCGTAAAGGGAACCGTTCCCGTTATGTTATGTATTATTGTTGTGCTGCAATTCTTATTGCGACGTGATGTGATATGTTGTTAAGATGTGGAGTATGTAGATTATGGATAGGAATGCCAGTTTATTGTAAGAGGCGTTTAAGGATAACCCGAATGGTGGGTATGTGTCGTCAATTAAGGAAATAGCTCCGTTAAAGGAGAAACATTCTAGGGGTTAAAGACCACAATGAGTGATTTGTTAAGTGTAGTTGTATTGGCTTTTTTAATGAGCCATTGTTGTGCAGTGTAATGTGTTGTGTATTTGTAGTTTACATGCATGATTCTGATATAATCAACCGCATGCTAAGACGACAAATAGTTGTGCGTGGCCCGGTAGCATGCGGGCTGCGGGATTACCATACCAGCAAAGGTGCTGAGCCCCTGGGGGGCCACCCTTTTCTCTTCTTTTCCTATTTTCAGGTACAAGGAGCTAGAAGCCGTTCGAGGTAGGACGGGGTAGTCGTTTGTACATGGGTAACCATTTAAGTTATGTATGTACAGTAGGTGTAGTAAAACCGAAATTGTTATCGGCATCAGCTTGTAAATTCTCGGTACAGTTGGAAGGTATGTGTATGTTTAGTTGTTAATGGAAAGGGATAATAGTGTGTAGTCGCTCGGGAATCTAGTCCATCAGACCGATACAATGTATATGTAATAGCCTTGTTGGCCACGTGGGTGGTTAACGGCGTGTAACACCAACGAGTTAAGTAATGTGATGAAGTATATTTTCCGCTGCAGATTGTTGTTAAGTGTGTTGTTGTTGGATGGGGTGTTACAAAAAGTGGTATCAGAGCGAAGTATCGCTCTGATGACTGAATTACCGAGCTTAGGAAGTACCGAGTTAGGATTTTAGTACTTTGGATTAAGGGTTGAGGGATAGCGTGAGAGATATGCTAGTTAGGAGTAACCAGTGAATACTGAAAACCTACAATATCCTTCCCGCCCTCCACAATCCCTGTTTTATAACTCGGGGATGAACGCCAGAGAGATAAAAGTCCTCTCATACTCGGGAAAACCCGATCTGGCTGTTGTAAAGCATATCTGTAAGTACGGAGAACCTGTCATACAGTAGATCCCGAAAACTGGGAATCCCGGAGACGGTTCCCATCTGAACAATGTCAAGTGCATTTAAATAGCGAAGAATGAAGAATCCTACGTACAGGAGAATAGAATTTCTGGCAGCCTGGGTCGACATGCTGAGCAGTCGAGAACAACCAGCTTGCAACGCACCAACCGTGCAACAGCAAGAAGTGGAGTAATAGAACCCGAGACGAGTGTCTACGGGACTACAAATGTTAAATAATGACACCAACGGTATACCAACCGACAAAGGAACTACAATGTAGTACCCAAACAGGAGACAAGTGTCAGTAACCATGACAAATGCGTGGAACGGGCTACGAAGAAGATACAGTACTAAGAAAAAAAAAGGGACTCCAAGAACGGGGAACACCCTAGTTAATGATTGTCATGTGAAGACAATGAGAAGTCGCCCAGAGGGTTTAATGTCAAGACTGTACGATTAAAGTAAGAGCCAACAAGGCCACTGAATACGGTGCAGATAAAAACAATACCGCAACCGGTAAATGTTGAATCGATAAGCCAGTTAGCATGGCGCACTTGCCATGGCAAGTGCTGCTATAACAGGACTGTTCGGGAAAATTTTAACAAGCACGAAGTACTTAGTAAGTACCCAGAAGTTAAGTGAGATCATCATAACCGCGGAAGGGCTTGATAGCCTAACCTCTGCAATTGGAAGTACACCAGTCAGCAAGAAGCCAGACTTGGTTAAGGCAAGAAGATGTTGTGAAACCATGAAAATTTTTCTTTCAAACTCAGATTTATTTCAAACCCTTTTCTTTCAAAACCAAATTTTCTTCCAAACCAATACTTATTTCTAACCTTCTTTTAAAACCAAACCAGAAGACCTACACGGCCACAGTGCCACACGGTAGGTAAGTTATACCCAGTTTACCTTTGAATAACCGGAAAGGAAACCGGTAAACCTAAGGGTAACAACCCGAGGGGATGGATTGAGTTCATGGTAATACAACAGTGGATAACTTTCCCTTGATTAAGTTCGGGAAGCACAATGTATATTGACACAAGACAATATAAGGGAGTTGACAACAGAATACTTCACCTAGGCGTGTGACGGACACTACGAGTGTACTAACTGTAATGTGGGACGACCGCACTCCAATAGGAGCTTGTGGGCCTGGCAGACCTGTTTATGGGTTAGTTGGGTAAGTAGTAATGTATCACTAGGGTACCCCACATATGTATACGAGTAGAGTCCGAAACACGGGAAGTAGTCGACTCCGTACTACGGTCAGCAGTGTAAGTCAAACAAGAGCTAAGGATTACCATGAATGGTTGAAGTAAAGGAACTTAGTTAAGTTAACGAAACTAAAGGAATTAGTGAATTCATTTCAAGGAAATGTTTAAGAGTCAGGGAATACGAAGTGCACTAACTGTTATGTAAAGACATAGCATATGTCTTAAGGATCCTCAGGGATAAACATGTTAGCTGGAATGGTGACCCAGCCTGTGCATGGCAAGCAGATGCCTAATGTGGACACATTAATGTGTAATGAACGGGATGAAACTCCCAAAATGAGTACCTACACTACCAGGAAATGTTGATCTTCACAGAAGAAGATAATAAGCCAGTCAAGAACGCAAAACGGCGTGGCTAATTGAATATACCAATAAGTGCAAGCCAGATGTGATGGCATAACATAGCAACACCCAGGAGCAATCCTTGAAGGGTGTTCGCATCAACAATTGTTGCACGAAATAAATGTGTGTGAACCGTCCACAATGGACAGAGCTCGAAGCAGTAAGGCTCATAAGCCACAAATAAAATGTGTTATGTAAATTTGATTGATTGTAGAAGTTTATGCTGTATAATGAATAGAGTGGGGAACGAACCACTGCTTTATGAGTGGGGATACCTCTCGATATTATAAACCGTGCAAGCGGTAGTAACGTAAACCAAGTTCAAGAAATATGTTAAGGATTGATCATGTTGGTATTGCGAGAGAACAGTTAGTTTAGTAGCATGTGAAGCACCCGGCTGAATAACGGCGGCTTGTAACTCGAGTGAGCTACGCTCAAGGAGCATTCAGTAATCATCCAAATGAATGGCGAACCATAATACAAAGGATGTAAGTATATGTGTGGAAGTTAATGTGACAGTAAATACACCATGTAAGTTAGTGTTATGCAATGAGTAGGAGCACGGTGCGCAGCAAGCGACCGTTGTATAAGTATTGTTAAAAAATAGTATGGCAAATAAGCAGAGTTATGAGTTAGACCCAGTGGAGATACAACGGTAAGTGATAGCAAATAGACTAGGCAGTAAGCCAGTAGCTAGTACTATGAGATAAGAATCTCAGTGAAACTCAGTGTGAATTCCATTGCGAATCGCATAAGAGATTTACTGTCAAGAGTTTACGCCTCTGCACTCTGTATGACTGAGTGTTTTGGTATTGCACTTGTGCAGTAATGATCGAGTGGGATAGCTAGGATTCGGGGAATCTTGATTGTGGAGGAAATAGAAAGCGGCTTATAACGACATAGTGACCGATGCATAGGAAATGCAAGGTCGTACCAGTGAAAGAATACATGTACAAAACCAAATGTGGAGGCATGATTAACAGTGAGTGACTACAGTAGCACTAACTACCAAATATCGGTATGGAATATACCTCAACTGTGGGAAATAACTGAGAGAGCACTACACATTAGGTGGTAGCTCAATCTCAACCGACAGTAAGTCGGAAGGGAACAAATCAATCATTGTGAAATACGTAGCAGTTTACGCAGTAAGTTATTAGAGAAGTGGATGGGAAGTCTTGAAACTCCCGAATTCGCTCAGTAAGAGATACCACGCGTCGGTTGAGAAACTGTTATACAATACAGTAAGAATAACGAATGGGGCAAACTAAGCCCTACAGTTATTAGAGTTTCACAACAGGAACTAGTGAGCCAGTGATTCAAGTGTTCAATGTGCATGGTGAACATGAGTGAATGGCTAGTTATTAATGCCTAGAAGCCTCACAGGCCAGAATCGAACCAGCTAAGAGTTTAATAAAAAACTCCAATGAGAATTCTTGCTTTAGGGACTAAACCGCCAATATGGTTAACATCCTCTAACCAGAACACATTGTATAACAGACCGCGTGGAAGTTAAAACACTTCACGACGGCAGAACATTTTAAGCCAATGTTCAGTGATTGATTACGTGGGCGTAATCCCTTTTAAGGGGGGTAGAGCGCAAAACCACTTAGTGTGTATTACCGTACAAGTTTACGTGACTTATGGTGTGCATAGCACAAATAATTTGTTGTGATGATTGGTGTGTGTGTTACGTAAACATACACATTCATTCATGGTTTAATTGGGGTAATTGCGCACAGAAGATGCGAATACCATTGTGATAAGTGTGTTTATTTGTTAACAATTGTGTGTGATAGTACAAGTGTGGGGAGTAGAGAAATTCCCGGGGAACTAAAACCCCGACATTATATGTTCATATGACACTAAATGTGAAACTGTGTGTTGTATTTTGATAAAATATATGTGTATATATATACTAAATAGTGATTCATGAAAGGGTACGAAACCGACATAGAACCTAGTGAGAATAAGATTCCCTAGGTAACAGGATTAAGTGAATGGAAATAACTGATAGATGAAGTTCTATCCCTTGGAGATGTTATGATCATGACTAGAATGACTTAAAAGATAGAAAAATGGGAGATGCTTGAATTAGTTGTTGTTTGAAATTGAAGTGGGAGGTGAAACTTGATTATCATGAGATCAAGGGAAGCCGAACACAAATTGGGGTGGAAGGATAGTTCAACACTGGTGCTGATCACATCAGGATTGGATGATTCTTGAAGCTCCCTATAAGTGGTCACAAATAACCACGCTAAGAAAGAAGCAAGGAGCATAAGTTGGATTTGGAGTTGTATGTGTTTTCAAAAGGATTTGGAATTGGTATTTATAAAATGTCGATAGATACTCTACATAATTAAAGTTCTCTTATTTAACCTCACAAGGAAAAATTTTAAATTTAAGTGATTGTTTTGATCTCCCAAAGGAACGGGACGGAAGGTGTCCATCGCGACCGGGTTCTGCGGGATCACAGTGTATATAAAAGATATCTTTGATTGTTATACATGCTATGACATGTTGTGTGGTGTGTGAAATAAATATTATTTTGATCTTGAGTTCCAAAAGAATATGTTATCAAGACCTATGAGTTTAAATATTGTTGTGTTACATAGACCTATGAGTCTAAAGGCTGTTATATTATAAAGGCCAACGGGTCTAAATGTTGTTATGTTACCCATGCCCAAGGGTCTAAGGGTTGTTATGTATGTGCAAATGTTGTTAAGATACCCGGACCATTGAGTTCGAGGTTATCATGTGAGTATGTTATGTTATGTATGGATGTGAATATGTTACCCGGACCATTAAGTCCGAGGGTGTGATGTAAAGTATGTTTGGTTATGGAAGTTTATTTCCAAGTGATTCCTGCGTTCTAATCCAAATGTAGTGTGGGAAGTGTGAACTTCGAGGACAAAGTTCTTTTAAGGGGGGTAGATTGAAATACCCCAAACCTTGATATGTTGATTATACATTAAACTATGGTATTTAAAGGCTAAAAAAGTGCCTTAGAAACAACAGTGAACAATTTAAACCATAGTAAAACACAATAAAACACTAAGACACAGTTCGAGCAAAAACATGCTCTAAGCTTGGAGTGAACTTGGTTGGGACCCAAAGAACCTACCAAGACTTTATAACATTCAATTATGATTTAATAAGGCTAAATAAGTCCTTAGGAAACCTTGGTAGACAATTAAACCAAACAAAACATAAATAGATACCTTAAAGTCAATATGGGCGAAAGTGTGCTCTAAGCTTGGGATAAATTTGTATAAGACCTAAAGGTCATACCTATACCTTATAAATATGTTAATGAACATATTAAACCAATTACCAAAGAAAACCAAGCTTGAAAACAAGTTAGAATACAAAATGTGCTTTAAGGAGTCTTAAAGCACATTTTTGAAAAATTGTCTTGTAAATGAGTTTTGAATGGCTAAACGTCCATCATTAATCTTTAATTAACATGTGTACTACTTAGTATCACATTTGGAGGTCTAAATCAATGGGAAATCAAAAATTTCACAAGTATGTGTCTTGTTTTTGTGAATAGTAACAAAAATTGCTAGTTTATGACATAAGTCAATATAAGTAAGTTAATTGGTCAACAAAGACCATGACTTGGCCTAAAACACTAAGGGGGCCGGTTTTTCATGTGTGAGTCACCACACTTGACCAATCAAATAAACAAGGAAAAGTTATAAAGCAAAAGTTACTATTTACTTTAGCATAAATATCTCCAAAAGCAACTTTCCTTCTCATTTCCTTTTCCTTCTCATTTCACGGTCTCCAATCTTCTCCTCCCTTCTCCTTCGGTGATGCTACGCACAAACACCATCTTCAAGCTTTGAACCCTTACATCTCCTAGCTCCCTTTGCCAAATCAAAAACTAAGACCACCATTCTCTTAGTTTAGTCAAGCTCTACAATCTTGTCTTTTCAAATCTTCAAGAACTCCATTTCGGTGCCATGAAGATTCACCATTGTTGGAGCTTGAGCTCACCTTTTCATGCCTTGTCATTCTCCTTGGCTTCAAGTAGGAAAGTCAAAGAAAATCAAGGTTTCCTCTTGTTTTGTGTGTAACCGAGAATCACCCTTTGATGGTGTCCTTCTCTTATTCTTTCATAGCTCCATTTTCTATCTTTAAGGACAAGGAGGAGTCCTCTCTTGATGCTTATTCAAGCTCTCTTTTTTTCCAAGTAAACCAACTATCCTAATGTGTTAAGACAAGTATATAACCTAGGGTTTACATGAGTTTAAGCATGAAGCTTTAATACTCATTACCTGCTTGTACATTGATTAGAAGTTTGACAAGTAATCAAAGCCTTGCCGGTTTTCTATCAAGGAAGGAGTAAGGGATCACAATGAAAAAAACTTGTGAAGGAAAAGAGGTAAACAAACTATCTAAATGTAGTTTAAATGCCTAGGGAAAAAAATGAGCTTGATTTGCTTTAAAATACCTAAGGCTAATGGGAAAAGAGTTAGTGAATTGTTCTTAAGGAGATTATTAAAGGGCATATGTGATGTTGAGTGTATTTGCAGGTTAAAGGCAATATATTATGTGGGAAATTCAGTGTTTATGGTTTATGCTATTTAAGGCCTAAGAGCCATGTTATTTAAGGGCCTAAGTGCCAAGCAATTTAAGTTTATGCACTATATTGTGATGTAGTGTAAATTTGGTGAAGTGTTGTGTGTGAGAAAGTTCTTGTTGTTTTTAGGTGTTCTTGAATGTTTAATGGTGAAAAACAATGTTTTTGGTATGACAATGTGCTAGGAGAACCCATGGCAAAATTTGGGTAATGTATAAGAAGTTTTAGGTGCTTAAATGAGTTTTGGTGAACTAGGAAGTGTTAGGAATGAATGAATGTTACTAGGGAAGAAAACATGTATTAAGGTGTTTTAGAGTGTTACAATGGCTTAAGTATTGTCTTGGAAGTTCTAGGGATTCAATGAGTGTTTTTGGGATGTAATAAAGTCTTGGAGAAATTTGTTTAAGGTTTAGGTGATGTTGATGTACAAGGGATGAATGATGTTTAGGTAAGGATATGAGGAAGGAATTTTAAGAAGTTGTGAACAAGGAAATTTAGTTAGTAAGAAAGGATGTTTGGGAGATGATGTTATGATGGTGAGGAAACATTCTTGGCATAGTGGTTATCATAGGTATGAAACACCACTTGGAGAAACTAAGGAGAAAACATTATAAGTGTTTGGAATTTTGGTAAGAAAAGAGTAAGTGTTTAAGGAGTTATAAAATGAGTTTTATGGATGTTATATAAAGGGGTTAAATGTGCCAAATGATGTTAGAACACATTAGGAGGCTTGAGGAAAAATTGGGAAGAAGTTTGACAAGTTTTGGACAAGTCCTGGTGTTGTCCGACCCAGGGTGGGTCGGACAGCCTCTGTTAATTCACCCGTTGATGTTTCTGGAATGGTCCGACCCAGAGGACTTGGGTCGGACATGGGTCGGACGGGAGGATTTGAAAGACGGAAAATGTTTCTGGAACGGTCCGACCCAGTTTGTGGGTCGGACGGTGGGTCGGACGGCCCAAAACATGTTAAAAAAACAAACTAAGTGTGGGCTAAGTAGTAAGCCCTAGTAGGTATAACGATGACAACCAAGTGTGAGTTTAATCATAAAAACGTGTAATTCAATCGTGTAAAGTGTTTAGTAAACCGGAACTTAATAAGTAATTAACCGACATTGTCAATCATGTCTAGGAGCTACGTTTGGCGGGACTCGTATGCAGCAAGGACCAAGGTATGGTTTTCTTGCAACCTGTGTCCTACCGGATTACACCGGCTTGTATGCCAATGTGTTTTTCTGTATGTTTGCCACGTTATAAGATAAATCATGAAACGAGTTTATAGTCGTTATTGTTGTTGTGTGTTTACGTGCCGATACCGGTAACCTCGAATGCGCATGGAAGGCTAGTTAACCACTATTAGGTAAACGTAAGAGAACGGTATCCGGTAATAACATTTCCAACCTAAGGAACGTTCTAACCACGGCTATGCGTGAGTTAGTCATGTGATGTTTGTGTGTGAATGTATGACCCTCTCTTCCCTTGTGTGTGTCTAACAAGACTTAACCCAATGTTTGTGATTGTTTATACAGTTCAATGTTGAACTTCTAACAAGTGCTAACGGGGGGAAGTGAGGAGTCTGGTCTGTTCCGGCCACGCGTGTGAGTATGGGGGTCGTTGTCATATCAGGTTCGATCCTCTCTGTATGTTATGGTTGTTTTCCAATTTGGTTTCCAACCTTCCCTTTAGCTTAACCAAGGCTATTTTACTGACTCACGTCGGGCCACAGGGGCATACTATGTTTATGTTTGTTCGGTGCTTGGATCACTATATCCGAGGCACCTTGTGTTAAGTTATCCGTTCATTTAACGAGGCGGTAACGAGTTATGTAACGAGCTTATCATGAGACTGGCAACATTCTCTAGGCTACAAGTGAACTGACTATGTTTGGGCCGGTTCGTAAAGGGAACCGTTCCCGTTATGTTATGTATTATTGTTGTGCTACAATTCTTATTGCGACGTGATGTGATATGTTGTTAAGATGTGGAGTAAGTAGATTATGGATAGGAATGCCAATTTATTGTAAGAGGCGTTTAAGAATAACCCGAATGGTGGGTATGTGTCGTCTATTAAGGAAATAGCTCCGTTAAAGGAGAAACACTCTAGGGGTTAAAGACCACAATGAGTGATTTGTTAAGTGTAGTTGTATTGGCTTTTTTAATGAGGCATTGTTGTGCAGTGTAATGTGTTGTGTATTTGTAGTTTACATACATGATTCTGATATAATCAACCGCATGCTAAGACGACAAATAGTTGTGCGTGGCCCGGTAGCATGCGGGCTGCGGGATTACCATACCAGCAAAGGTGCTGAGCCCCTGGGGGCCACCCTTTTCTCTTCTTTTCCTATTTTCAGGTACAAGGAGCTAGAAGCCGTTCGAGAGTAGGACGGGGTAGTCGTTTGTACATGGGTAACCATTTAAGTTATATATGTACAGTAGGTGTAGTAAGACCGAAATTGTTATCGGCATCAGCTTGTAAATACTCGGTACAGTTGGAAGGTATGTGTATGTTTAGTTGTTAATGGAAAGGGATAATAGTGTGTAGTCGCTCGGGAATCTAGTCCATCAGACCGATACAATGTATATGTAATAGCCTTGTTGGCCACGTGGGTGGTTAACGGCGTGTAACACCAACGAGTTAAGTAATGTGATGAAGTATATTTTCCGCTGCAGATAGTTGTTAAGTGTGTTGTTGTTGGATGGGGTGTTACAAAAAGTGGTATCAGAGCGAAGTATCGCTCTGATGACTGAATTACCGAGCTTAGGAAGTACCGAGTTAGGATTTTAGTACTTTGGATTAAGGGTTGAGGGATAGCGTGAGAGATATGCTAGTTAGGAGTAACCAGTGAATACTGAAAACCTACAATATCCTTCCCGCCCTCCACAATCCCTGTTTTATAACTCGGGGATGAAAGCCAGAGAGATAAAAGTCCTCTCATACTCGGGAAAACCTGATCTGGCTGTTGTAAAGCATATCTGTAAGTACGGAGAACCTGTCATACAGTAGATCCCGAAAACTGGGAATCCCGGAGACGGTTCCCATCTGAATAATGTCAAGTGCATTTAAATAGCGAAGAAAGAAGAATCCTACGTACAGGAGAATAGAATTTCCGGCAGCCTGGGTCGACATGCCGAGCAGTCGAGAACAACCAGTTTGCAATGCACCAACCGTGCAACAGCAAGAAGTGGAGTAATAGAACCCGAGACGAGTGTCTACGGGACTACAAACGTCAAATAATGACACCAACGGTATACCAACCGACAAAGGAACTACAACGTAGTACCCAAACAAGAGACAAGTGTCAGTAACCACGACAAATGCGTGGAACGGGCTACGAAGAAGATACAGTACTAAGAAAAAAAAAGGGACTCCAAGAACGGGGAACACCCTAGTTAATGATTGTCAAGTGAAGACAATGAGAAGTCGCCCAGAGGGTTTAATGTCAAGACTGTACGATTAAAGTAAGAGCCAACAAGGCCACTGAATACGGTGCAGATAAAAACAATACCGCAACCGGTAAATGTTGAACCGATAAGCCAGTTAGCATGGCGCACTTGCCATGGCAAGTGCTGCTATAACAGGACTGTTCGGGAAAATTTTAACAAGCACGAAGTACTTAGTAAGTACCCAGAAGTTAAGTGAGATCATCATAACCGCGGAAGGGCTTGATAGCCTAACCTCTACAATTGGAAGTACACCAGTCAGCAAGAAGCCATACTTGGTTAAGGCAAGAAGACGTTGTGAAACCATGAAAATTTTTCTTTCAAACTCAGATTTATTTCAAACCCTTTTCTTTCAAAACCAAATTTTCTTCCAAACCAATACTTATTTCTAACCTTCTTTTAAAACCAAACCAGAAGACCAACACCGGCCACAGTGCCACACGGTAGGTAAGTTATACCCAGTTTACCTTTGAATAACCGGAAAGGAAACCGGTAAACCTAAGGGTAACAACCCGAGGGGATGGATTGAGTTCATGGTAATACAACAGTGGATAGACTTTCCCTTGATTAAGTTCGGGAAGCACAAAATGTATATTGACACAAGACAATATAAGGGAGTTGACAACAGAATACTTCACCTAGGCGTGTGACGGACACTACGTGTGTACAAACTGTAATGTGGGACGACCGCACTCCAATAGGAGCTTGTGGGCCTGACAGACCTGTTTATGGGTTAGTTGGGTAAGTAGTAATGTATCAGTAGGGTACCCTACATATGTATACGAGTAGAGTCCAAAACACGGGAAGTAGTCGACTCCGTACTACGGTCAGCAGTGTAAGTCAAACAAGAGCTAAGGATTACCATGAATGGTTGAAGTAAAGGAACTTAGTTAAGTTAACGAAACTAAAGGAATTAGTGAATTCATTTCAAGGAAATGTTTAAGAGTCAGGGAATACGAAGTGCACTAACTATTATGTAAAGACATAGCATATGTCTTAAGGATCCTCAGGGATAAACATGTTAGCTGGAATGGTGACCCAGCCTGTGCATGGCAAGCAGATGCCTAATGTGGACACATTAATGTGCAATGAACGGGATGAAACTCCCAAAATGAGTACCTACACTACCAGGAAATGTTGATCTTCACAGAAGAAGATAATAAGCCAGTCAAGAACGCAAAATGGTGTGGCTAATTGAATATACCAATAAGTGCAAGCCAGATGTGATGGCATAACATAGCAACACCCAGGAGCAATCCTTGAAGGGTGTTCGCATCAACAATTGTTGCACGAAATAAATGTGTGTGAATCGTCTACAATGGACAGAGCTCGAAGCAGTAAGGCTCATAAGCCACAAATAAAATGTGTTATGTAAATTTGATTGATTGTAGAAGTTTATGCTGTATAAGTGAATAGAGTGGGGAACGAACCACTACTTTATGAGTGGGGATACCTCTCAATATAAAACCGTGAAAGCGGTAGTAACGTAAACCAAGTTCAAGAAATATGTTAAGGATTGATCATGTTGGTATTGCGAGAGAACAGTTAGTTTAGTTGCATGTGAAGCACCCGGCTGAATAACGGCGGCTTGTAACTCGAGTGAGCTACGCTCAAGGAGCATTCAGTAATCATCCAAATGAATGGCGAACCATAATACAAAGGATGTAAGTATATGTGTGGAAGTTAATGTGACAGTAAATACACCATGTAAGTTAGTGTTATGCAATGAGTAGGAGCACGGTGCGCAGCAAGCGACCGTTGTATAAGTATTGTTAAAAAATAGTATGGCAAATAAGCAGAGTTATGAGTTAGACCCAGTGGAGATACAACGGTAAGTGATAGCAAATAGACTAGGCAGTAAGCCAGTAGCTAGTACTATGAGATAAGAATCTCAGTAAACTCAGTGTGAATTCCATTGCGAATCGCAAAAGAGATTTACAGTCAAGAGTTTACGCCTCTACACTCTGTATGACTGAGTGTTTTGGTATTGCACTTGTGCAGTAATGATCGAGTGGGATAGCTAGGATTCAGGGAATCTTGATTGTGGAGGAAATAGAAAGCGGCTTATAACGACATAGTGACCGATGCATAGGAAATGCAAGGTCGTACCAGCGAAAGAATACATGTACAAAACCAAATGTGGAGGCATGATTAACAGTGAGTGACTACAGTAGCACTAACTACCAAATATCGGTATGGAATATACCTCAACTGTGGGAAATAACTGAGAGAGCACTACACATTAGGTGGTAGCTCAATCTCAACCGACAGTAAGTCGGAAGGGAACAAATCAATCATTGTGAAATACGTAGCAGTTTACGCAGTAAGTTATTAGAGAAGTGGTGGGAAGTCTTGAAACTCACCGAATTCACTCACGGTAAGAGATACCACGCGTCGGTTGAGAAACTGTTATACAATACAGTAAGAATAACGAATGGGGCAAACTAAGCCCTACAGTTATTAGAGTTTCACAACAGGAACTAGTGAGCCAGTGATTCAAGTGTTCAATGTGCATGGTGAACATGAGTGAATGGATAGTTATTAATGCCTAGAAGCCTCACAGGCCAGAATCGAAACCAGCTAAGAGTTTAAACAAACTCCAATGAGAATTCTTGCTTTAGGGACTAAACCGCCAATATGGTTAACATCCTCTAACCAGAACACATTGTATAACAGACCGCGTGGAAGTTAAAACACTTCACGACGGCAGAACATTTTAAGCCAATGTTCAGTGATTGATTACGTGGGCGTAATCCCTTTTAAGGGGGGTAGAGCGCAAAACCACTTAGTGTGTATTACCGTACAAGTTTACGTGACTTATGGTGTGCATAGCACAAATAATTTGTTGTGATGATTGGTGTGTGTGTGTGTTACGTAAACATACACATTCATTCATGGGTTAATTGGGGTAATTGCGCACAGAAGATGCGAATACCATTGTGATAAGTGTGTTTATTAGTTAACAATTGTGTGTGATAGTACAAGTGTGGGGAGTAGAGAAACTCCCGGGGAACTAAAACCCCGACATTATATGTTCATATGACACTAAATGTTAAACTGTGTGTTGTATTTTGATAAAATATATGTGTATATATATACTAAATAGTGATTCATGAAAGGGTACGAAACCGACATAGAACCTAGTGAGAATAAGATTCCCTAGGTAACAGGATTAAAGTGAATGGAAATAACTGATAGATGAAGTTCTATCCCTTGGAGATGTTATGATCATGACTAGAATGACTTAAAATATAGAAAAATGGGAGATGCTTGAATTAGTTTTTGTTTGAAATTGAAGTGGGAGGTGAAACTTGATTATCATGAGATCAAGGGAAGCCGAACACAAATTGGGGTGGAAGGATAGTTCAACACTGGTGCTGATCACATCAGGGTTGGATGATTCTTGAAGCTCCCTATAAGTGGTCACAAATAACCACGCTAAGAAAGAAGCAAGGAGCATAAGTTGGATTTGGAGTTGTATGTGTTTTCAAAAGGATTTGGAATTGGTATTTATAAAATGTCGATAGATACTCTACATAATTAAAGTTCTCTTATTTAACCTCACAAGGAAAAATTTTAAATTTAAGTGATTGTTTTGATCTCCCAAAGAAACGGGGACGGAAGGTGTCCATCGCGACCGGGTTCTGCGGGATCACAGTGTATATAAAAGATATCTTTGATTGTTATACATGCTATGACATGTTGTGTGGTGTGTGAAATAAATATTATTTTGATCTTGAGTTCCAAAAGAATATGTTATCAAGACCTATGAGTCTAAATATTGTTGTGTTACATAGACCTATGAGTCTAAAGGCTGTTATATTATAAAGGCCAACGGGTCTAAATGTTGTTATGTTACCCATGCCCAAGGGTCTAAGGGTTTTTATGTATGTGCAAATGTTGTTAAGATACCCGGACCATTGAGTTCGAGGTTATCATGTGAGTATGTTATGTTATGTATGGATGAGAATATGTTACCCGGACCATTAAGTCCGAGGGTGTGATGTAAAGTATGTTTGGTTATGGAAGTTTATTTCCAAGTGATTCCTGCGTTCTAATCCGAATGATGTGTGGGAAGTGTGAACTTTGAGGACAAAGTTCTTTTAAGGGGGGTAGATTGAAATACCCCTGATAAGTGTCCAAATGAGCATGATTTATAGGTGTATTTCATATATTATATTAGCACTTTTCTTGCTCATTTCTCCACTTCGGTTAGTTTTCCTCTAGTTTATGTTTTATTATTATCTCACTAATTTATTGGTTTAACATGAGGAAAACCAAGCTGGGACTAAAGTAGATAAAGAGACGAACACATAGACGCAAACGGCTCGAAAAAACGGAGCCCAAACGAACAATCTAGAGCCGGTCGAAGTTAGAAGAAATAAGTCACGACAACCTCTGCGACGTCGAGATAACTGGCGGACTAGAGGGGCGCAACCGCCTCGCGGACAACAGAGAGACAACCGCCTCTTAATGGGTGGTCTAGAGAGGCGCAACCGCCTCGCGGACACAACAAGAGAGTACCGCCTCTTTGTAGGAGGTCTTGGAGGCGGAACAGGGAGGCACAACCGCCTAGCGGTTGTATGGGCGGACGTGAGATGAATGAAGCGGTCGTGACTAATTATCAGTCGCGACCAGTTTCTTCTTCGCCCTCGCCCGTCGTCGTCTCCAACTTACCTTCACCGACTGTCTCCAACTCGCCCACTCGTCCACTGTCTGCGCCTACCTTAATTCACGCGTGTGTTCAGCTGTCTGTCCCCTACAATAAATGATCAATCATGCAAATCTTATCCAGCTTCTTCCACCGCCTCACACGTCTGTCTATCTTCTGTGCTTCCTCTTCCTTTTTCTATATAAACCCACGAGCTCCACCCAATAAATCGACCATCAATTCACGAATCCACAATCCATCCACGACCACTTCACCACACGCCATCTCATTTCTCTTCTCCCGCCTTCTCCATTTTATTTATTTTACAGTCCACCAAATTCACCTCTAGCCCTACGTACACAAAATAGCAGAGTGAGACGGAGTGATTACGGATGATTTCTATTACTCTCGTCTCTATCTATCTATTTAATATGCTAGGCTAGTTTACGTTTACTCTGGGAATAGTTATTATGTATCTGTATTAATTATGCAATATTTCTACTGGTTTATTTATATACAGTTTGTTACGTTTTAAAAGTCATCTCGCCTTTTTAATAGATCTCGCGAATTTATTAAATTGCTCTACTAAGTCTATTTTGATCAGACCAGGTGATAAATAGACAGGTTAATTAAGGCGTAAAACTGGAGGAAACTTGTTATGATTTAATAAGTTAGTATTCAGTTGCAAATGTAATTCCTCAATACTCCTCTGTCGTTCGCAGGCTTTTGCTTGAACCTTGATTAGAACCTTGCATTACAGGTGAACGAGTTCTTATGAGGCTATGACTTAGTCCTTAAGATAATTACAGGAACCTTGCCAAATTATTAAACCAGTAGGGATAGTTTAATTATGCAGATTATATTAACCTGACCCAGAGTTCCATTTTATTTATCTGTCAACTTAGTTTATTTTATTCTTTCCTTTTTATTTATTTTAACAAGTCAATTAATCCACCCCCCTCTTGTGACACGCTTAGGTACTATTATATGTACATTAGTCCCACGGTTCGACATCCGGTTGCTTACATTTTCACTATACTACTGCGACCGGGATTTATTTGCAGCCCGACGTTATTTTTGGGTTTTAATTTCTTTCTTTTATGTTAATTACACCTGTTCTAACCACTCATTTATAACGTCTGCAAAATGGCGCCGTTGCCGGGGACTAGTTTATTCTAGTCCCTTAGCCCCGGATTATTCACTTGTATTATTAGAATATTTTGTTTATATTAATTTTGTTTGTTGTTTATATTTATTATCTTTTATATTTTGTTTATATTATTTTTATGTTGTTTCTAATCCTTTTATTTTCTAATCTTTTTCAGTAGTTTTGTTTTATACAGAAAAACACAAAAAAAAAAAAATCTCTGTACACGGCAATGGAAGAAGCGTTTGAATATTGGCAGATTTATATTGCTCCGAATGTGGGGGAGCTCATGATTTTGAGGATTGTCTCATAGTCCAAGAGCAACTCTGGTTAGAAGATCAACCAGACTACCTGGAGAGAATCGCTCAACTACTAGAGCAATCAATGAGCGAAACAGTTCAAGAGGTAGAACACCCCACTACAAACGAGCCATTCATAGAGACTCCTCCCTCTAAAATCAATTACCGCTATTTTCCATCCTTCTCTATAATATACCCAGACAATGAGGATATTTACATCCTCGAAAATGAAGAGAAGGAATTGCCACCACCTCCCACCAAAATATCCACACAAAACGCCACTATCACTTTCAAAGAATCAGTTCTCTCTGAAGATGATATCAAGCGTTCTTTCTACAAGCCTCACCTACAAGAGGAGGAAGTTTACATCCTCCAATTTGAGGAAGAGAAACCATCTCCGCCGGGTCTTCTGTTAGAACTACGTTCCCGGCATTACCTCCTCAAACACCAGATTTTGTGGAGTATTAATTTTCTTATTTTATATGCCGAGGTAACATTTTGTTTTGATCCAGGATAACAAAGCAGGCGTCTAGCCAAAGACGTTAAATAAGGGCAGCTTCCTGGGAGGCAACCCGGGTGTACTTTAATTTTATTTTGCTTTTTAGCTCTTTTTAAATTCCAGGTTCTCTTTAAATTTTATTTTTGCTAAACTTTAAACCCCGTTTTCAGTATGGTTGCTTCTAGTGTTTTATGCAGGTGCACCTCCATGTGGACACCGCAACCAAGCTACGCTACTTGAGGCTGAAGCTCAAGTGTGGGGGAACTCCTATAAACGCTAGCAAAAATAAAATCAGGGGAGTACCAGTTTATTTTATTTTGCTTTTATTTAAATAAAAACTACAGAGGAGCGTTTATGTGCTTAAATGTTTATTTGTGATCTTTGTGTTATCTCTATTTTATCTACTTACCGAAAAGGTCTTCTGAAACCTTCCGTTGTTTTTCTGGTGAACAATGAGGACATTGTTCAATTTAAGTGTGGGGGAGTGTGCCCTTTCGGTGACATTTTGTGCTTAAATGTTTAATCTCTCTCCTTATCATGCGTTTGTCCAATTCAAATATTATGGACCCTGTATATGTGGGTTGCTCTCTTTAAGAATAAATACTGTTATGAATTGTGGGATAAATGGTACAAATTTTAAAATTTTGATTACTTTTGATGAGCATTTTATATGCGGTGTGACCAAATGATCTGCAAATGATTGGATTCTATTGCTCAGGGTTCCTTTCTGTCTTCTCTCTTAGGGATTGCTAAGGGGTACTTCTCTGTTTAAAAAGAAAGAAAAAATACAAAATAATAAGGGACTTGCGAGACACCATTGGTAACCAACAAAGAGAGTTGAGTGTTCTTAAATACAAAGGCGTGACGCCTACATTTTCTCATCCCTTATGCAAAAGTGAAACAAATGCATAAATCTATTTTTCCTTTTGTTTTCTCCCCAATGCCCGTTCTTGAGATAAGTTGGCCATGGTAAAAGTTCTCAAAGTCACCTAAAAGAAACATTGAAGTACCTTGGATCATACCCCGAAACTCTATATTTTCTTTTTACCCTGAGCACACCTATGCCACAAGCAGTTAATTTTTCACACTCCTCAATAAGTTAAAAAGATCATGTTTATCCTACCCTTCATAATAATATTTGTTAGTATTGAGCATTCCCTACTTATTTGGGTACGTGATTTTGCTTGAGGACAAGCAAAAAGATAAGTGTGGGGGTGTGATAAGTGTCCAAATGAGCATGATTTATAGGTGTATTTCATATATTATATTAGCACTTTTCTTGCTCATTTCTCCACTTCGGTTAGTTTTCCTCTAGTTTATGTTTTATTATTATCTCACTAATTTATTGGTTTAACATGAGGAAAACCAAGCTGGGACTAAAGTAGATAAAGAGACGAACACATAGACGCAAACGGCTCGAAAAAACGGAGCCCAAACGAACAATCTAGAGCCGGTCGAAGTTAGAAGAAATAAGTCACGACAACCTCTACGACGTCGAGATAACTGGCGGACTAGAGGGGCGCAACCGCCTCGCGGACAACAGAGAGACAACCGCCTCTTAATGGGCGGTCTAGAGAGGCGCAACCGCCTCGCGGACACAACAAGAGAGTACCGCCTCTTTGTAGGCGGTCTTGGAGGCGGAACAGGGAGGCACAACCGCCTAGCGGTTGTATGGGCGGACGTGAGATGAATGAAGCGGTCGTGACTAATTATCAGTCGCGACCAGTTTCTTCTTCGCCCTCGCCCGTCGTCGTCTCCAACTTACCTTCACCGACTGTCTCCAACTCGCCCACTCGTCCACTGTCTGCGCCTACCTTAATTCACGCGTGTGTTCAGCTGTCTGTCCCCTACAATAAATGATCAATCATGCAAATCTTATCCAGCTTCTTCCACCGCCTCACGCGTCTGTCTATCTTCTGTGCTTCCTCTTCCTTTTTCTATATAAACCCACGAGCTCCACCCAATAAATCGACCATCAATTCACGAATCCACAATCCATCCACGACCACTTCACCACACGCCATCTCATTTCTCTTCTCCCTCTTCATTCTCCATTTTATTTATTTTACAGTCCACCAAATTCACCTCTAGCCCTACGTACACAAAATAGCAGAGTGAGACGGAGTGATTACGGATGATTTCTATTACTCTCGTCTCTATCTATCTATTTAATATGCTAGGCTAGTTTACGTTTACTCTGGGAATAGTTATTATGTATCTGTATTAATTATGCAATATTTCTACTGGTTTATTTATATACAGTTTGTTACGTTTTAAAAGTCATCTCGCCTTTTTAATAGATCTCGCGAATTTATTAAATTGCTCTACTAAGTCTATTTTGATCAGACCAGGTGATAAATAGACAGGTTAATTAAGGCGTAAAACTGGAGGAAACTTGTTATGATTTAATAAGTTAGTATTCAGTTGCAAATGTAATTCCTCAATACTCCTCTGCCGTTCGCAGGCTTTTGCTTGAACCTTGATTAGAACCTTGCATTACAGGTGAACGAGTTCTTATGAGGCTATGACTTAGTCCTTAAGATAATTACAGGAACCTTGCCAAATTATTAAACCAGTAGGGATAGTTTAATTATGCAGATTATATTAACCTGACCCAGAGTTCCATTTTATTTATCTGTCAACTTAGTTTATTTTATTCTTTCCTTTTTATTTATTTTAACAAGTCAATTAATCCACCCCCCTCTTGTGACACGCTTAGGTACTATTATATGTACATTAGTCCCACGGTTCGACATCCGGTTGCTTACATTTTCACTATACTACTGCGACCGGGATTTATTTGCAGCCCGACGTTATTTTTGGGTTTTAATTTCTTTCTTTTATGTTAATTACACCTGTTCTAACCACTCAGTTAACCCCAAACCTTGATATGTTGATTAGACATTAAACTATGGTATTTAAAGGCTAAAAAAGTGCCTTAGAAACAACAGTGAACAATTTAAACCATAGTAAAACGCAATAAAACACTAAGACACAGTTCGAGCAAAAACATGCTCTAAGCTTGGAGTGAACTTGGTTGGGACCCAAAGAACCTACCAAGACTTTATAACATTCAATTATGATTTAAGGCTAAATAAGTCCTTAGGAAACCTTGGTAACAATTAAACCAAACAAAACATAAATAGATACCTTAAAGTCAATATGGGCGAAAGTGTGCTCTAAGCTTGGGATAAATTTGTATAAGACCTAAAGGTCATACCTATACCTTATAAATATGTTAATGAACATATTAAACCAATTACCAAAGAAAACCAAGCTTGAAAACAAGTTAGAATACAAAATGTGCTTTAAGGAGTCTTAAAGCACATTTTTGAAAAATTGTCTTGTAAATGAGTTTTGAATGGCTAAACGTCCATCATTAATCTTTAATTAACATGTGTACTACTTAGTATCACATTTGGAGGTCTAAATCAATCGGAAATCAAAAATTTCACAAGTATGTGTCTTGTTTTTGTGAATAGTAACAAAAATTGCTAGTTTATTACATAAGTCAATATAAGTAAGTTAATTGGTCAACAAAGACCATGACTTGGCCTAAAACACTAAGGGGGCCGGTTTTTCATGTGTGAGTCACCACACTTGACCAATCAAATAAACAAGGAAAAGTTATAAAGCAAAAGTTACTATTTACTTTAGCATAAATATCTCCAAAAGCAACTTTCCTTCTCATTTCCTTCCTTCTATCTCATTTCACACGGTCTCCAATCTTCTCCTCCCTTCTCCTTCGGTGATGCTACAGCACAAACACCATCTTCAAGCTTTGAACCCTTACATCTCCTAGCTCCCTTTGCCAAATCAAAAACTAAGACCACCATTCTCTTAGTTTAGTCAAGCTCTACAATCTTTTCTTTTCAAATCTTCAAGAACTCCATTTCGGTGCCATGAAGATTCACCATTGTTGGAGCTTGAGCTCACCTATTCATGCCTTGTCATTCTCCTTGGCTTCAAGGTAAGGAAAGTCAAAGAAAATCAATGTTTCCTCTTGTTTTGTGTGTAACCGAGAATCACCCTTTGATGGTGTCTTCTCTTGTTCTTTCATAGCTCCATTTCAATCTTTAAAGGACAAGGAGGAGTCCTCTCTTGATGCTTATTCAAGCTCTCTTTTTAATATTCCAAGGTAAAACAACTATCCTAATGTGTTAAGACAATGTATATAACCTAGGGTTTACAATGAGTTTAAGCATGAAGCTTGAATACTCATTACCTTGCTTGTACATTGATTAGAAGTTTGACAAGCAATCAAAGCCTTGCCGGTTTTCTATCAAGGAAGGAGCAAGGGTTGACAATGAAAAAAACTTGTGAAGGAAAAAAGGTAAACAAACTATCTAAATGTAGTTTAAATGCCTAGGGAAAAAAATGAGCTTGATTTGCTTAATAAAATACCTAAGGAGCTAATGGGAAAAGAGTTAGTGAATTGTTCTTAAGGAGATTATTAAAGGGCATATGTGATGTTGAGTGTATTTGCAGGTTAAAGGCAATATATTATGTGGGAAATTCAGTGTTTAAGGTTTATGCTATTTAAGGGCCTAAGAGCCATGTTATTTAAGGGCCTAAGTGCCAAACAATTTAAGTTTATGCACTATATTGTGATGTAGTGTAAATTTGGTGAAGTGTTGTGTGTGAGAAAGTTCTTGTTGGATTTAGGTGTTCTTGAATGTTTAAATGGTGAAAAACAATGTGTTTTGGTATGACAATGTGCTAGGAGAACCCATGGCAAAATTTGGGTAATGTATAAGAAGTTTTAGGTGCTTAAATGAGTTTTGGTGAACTAGGAAGTGTTAGGAATGAATGAATGTTACTAGGGAAGAAAACATGTATTAAGGTGTTGTAGAGTGTTACAAGGGCTTAAGTATTGTCTTGGAAGTTCTAGGGATTCAATGAGTGTTTTTGGGATGTAATAAAGTCTTGGAGAAATTTGTTTAAGGTTTAGGTGATGTTGATGTACAAGGGATGAATGATGTTTAGGTAAGGATATGAGGAAGGAATTTTAAGAAGTTGTGAACAAGGAAATTTAGTTAGTAAGAAAGGATGTTTGGGAGATGATGTTATGATGGTGAGGAAACATTCTTGGCATAGTGGTTATCATAGGTATGAAACACCACTTGGAGAAACTAAGGAGAAAACATTATAAGTGTTAGGAATTTTGGTAAGAAAAGAGTAAGTGTTTAAGGAGTTATAAAATGAGTTTTATGGATGTTATATAAAGGGGTTAAATGTGCCAAATGATGTTAGAACACATTAGGAGGCTTGAGGAAAAATTGGGAAGAAGTTTGACAAGTTTTGGACAAGTCCTGGTGTTGTCCGACCCAGTGGTCCGACCCAGGGTGGGTCGGACGGCCTCTGTTAATTCACCCGTTGATGTTTCTGGAATGGTCCGACCCAGAGGACTTGGGTCGGACATGGGTCGGACGGGAGGATTTGAAAGACGGAAAAAGTTTCTGGAACGGTGGGTCGGACGGCCCAAAACATGTTTAAAAAAACAAACTAAGTGTGGGCTAAGTAGTAAACCCTAGTAGGTATAACGATGACAACCAAGTGTGAGTTTAAGCATAAAAACGTGTAATTCAATCATGTAAAGTGTTTAGTAAACCGGAACTTAATAAGTAATTAACCGACATTGTCAATCATGTCTAGGAGCTACGTTTGGCGGGACTCGTATGCAGCAAGGACCAAGGTATGGTTTTCTTGCAACCTGTGTCCTACCGGATTACACCGGCTTGTATGCCAATGTGTTTTTCTGTATGTTTGCCACGTTATAAGATAAATCATGAAACGAGTTTACAGTCGTTATTGTTGTTGTGTGTTTACGTGCCGATACCGGTAACCTCGAATGCGCATGGAAGGCTAGTTAACCACTATTAGGTAAACGTAAGAGAATGGTATCCGGTAATAACGTTTCCAACCTAAGGAACGTTCTAACCACGGCTATGCGTGAGTTAGTCATGTGATGTTTGTGTGTGATGTTTGTGTGTGAATGTATGACCCTCTCTTCCCTTGTGTGTGTCTAACAAGACTTAACCCAATGTTTGTGATTGTTTATTAAGTTCAATGTTGAACTTCTAACAAGTGCTAATGGGGGGAAGTGAGGAGTCCGGTCTGTTCCGGCCACGCGTGTGAGTATGGGGGTCATTGTCATATCAGGTTCGATCCTCTCTGTATGTTATGGTTGTTTTCCAATTTGGTTTCCAACCTTCCCTTTAGCTTAACCAAGGCTATTTTACTGACTCACGTCGGGCCACAGGGGCATACTATGTTTATGTTTGTTCGGTGTGCTTGGATCACTATATCCGAGGCACCTTGTGTTAAGTTATCCGTTCATTTAACGAGGCGGTAACGAGTTATGTAACGAGCTTATCATGAGACTGGCAACATTCTCTAGGCTACAAGTGAACTGACTATGTTTGGGCCGGTTCGTAAAGGGAACCGTTCCCGTTATGTTATGTATTATTGTTGTGCTGCAATTCTTATTGCGACGTGATGTGATATGTTGTTAAGATGTGGAGTATGTAGATTATGGATAGGAATGCCAGTTTATTGTAAGATTTAAGGATAACCCGAATGGTGGGTATGTGTCGTCTATTAAGGAAATAGCTCCGTTAAAGGAGAAACACTCTAGGGGTTAAAGACCACAATGAGTGATTTGTTAAGTGTAGTTGTATTGGCTTTTTTAATGAGCCATTGTTGTGCAGTGTAATGTGTTGTGTATTTGTAGTTTACATGCATGATTCTGATATAATCAACCGCATGCTAAGACGACAAATAGTTGTGCGTGGCCCGGTAGCATGCGGGCTGCGGGATTACCATACCAGCAAAGGTGCTGAGCCCCTGGGGGGCCACCCTTTTCTCTTCTTTTCCTATTTTCAGGTACAAGGAGCTAGAAGCCGTTCGAGAGTAGGACGGGGTAGTCGTTTGTACATGGGTAACCATTTAAGTTATATATGTACAGTAGGTGTAGTAAGACCGAAATTGTTATCGGCATCAGCTTGTAAATACTCGGTACAGTTGGAAGGTATGTGTATGTTTAGTTGTTAATGGAAAGGGATAATAGTGTGTAGTCGCTCGGGAATCTAGTCCATCAGACCGATACAATGTATATGTAATAGCCTTGTTGGCCACGTGGGTGGTTAACGACGTGTAACAGCAGCGAGTTAAGTAATGTGATGAAGTATATTTTCCGCTGCAGATTGTTGTTAAGTGTGTTGTTGTTGGATGGGGTGTTACAAAAAGTGGTATCAGAGCGAAGTATCGCTCTGATGACTGAATTACCGAGCTTAGGAAGTACCGAGTTAGGATTTTAGTACTTTGGATTAAGGGTTGAGGGATAGCGTGAGAGATATGCTAGTTAGGATTAACCAGTGAATACTGAAAACCTACAATATCCTTCCCGCCCTCCACAATCCCTGTTTTATAACTCGGGGATGAACGCCAGAGAGATAAAAGTCCTCTCATACTCGGGAAAACCCGATCTGGCTGTTGTAAAGCATATCTGTAAGTACGGAGAACCTGTCATACAGTAGATCCCGAAAACTGGGAATCCCGGAGACGGTTCCCATCTGAACAATGTCAAGTGCATTTAAATAGCGAAGAATGACGAATCCTACGTACAGGAGAATAGAATTTCCGGCAGCCTGGGTCGACATGCCGAGCAGTCGAGAACAACCAGCTAGCAACGCACCAACCGTGCAACAGCAAGAAGTGGAGTAATAGAACCCGAGACGAGTGTCTACGGGACTACAAATGTTAAATAATGACACAAACGGTATTCCAACCGACAAAGGAACTACAACGTAGTACCCAAACAAGAGACAAGTGTCAGTAACCACGACAAATGCGTGGAACGGGCTACGAAGAAGATACAGTTCTAAGAAAAAAAAAGGGACTCCAAGAACGGGGAACACCCTAGTTAATGATTGTCATGTGAAGACAATGAGAAGTCGCTCAGAGGGTTTAATGTCAAGACTGTACGATTAAAGTAAGAGCCAACTGTGAGCCTCGATTTTAAACCCTATCCTATGTGGATTAAGTTGATTGGGATCTAGTCGGGTTTTAGGTCCACTTATAACCTAAGATTAATAACTATGTCATAAAAACAATAATTATTAAAACCTAGGCTAGCTCACTGGAACCTATTATGAGTCGCCACCTAATTTTAACCTAGATCAATTTAGGAAAGGAGAGTTCGGGTTCGGGGGCTTGATATTCGACTTATTTAGGGTTCAATTACTTTCATTACCCCTCCTAGGTCGTTTTTCCTCTACTTGGTTTAATTACGGCTTTTTACAAAGTTGCTTTTTAACCTAAGTGCGCGCTTCTGTTTTTTTTTTTTGTGTTTTTTAGCATTTTTTGACAGAAAATTAAAGTGGAAATTAAAATTACCTAAACTAGGGATTCGGAGGCAGAATTAGGGTCAAATTTTGTTTCCGTCCGTGGCCACGGACCTAATGTCCGAGACCACAGACCCTAGTTAACCTATATGAAAAATAAAAGTCGAAATAAATAGAAAACAGAAAATTGTAAAGTCCGTGGGGCCACGGACAGGCCGTGGGCCCGGACATTATTAGAAAAACCCAAATTTTTAAAATTTAAAAAAACTCGCCGCCGTCCGTGGGCGTCCGGTCTTACAGACAGGGAGTCCGGGACCCCGGACATGACGTCCGTGGGTGCGGACTGCCCTCGGACGGCGGCGTTTAGGCCGTTCCCGAAGGCGTTTTCGACTCAAATTTTATGGGTGTGTAGCCTGAAAGATGTACAAGACGTTAGTGATTTAAAGTTTTCAATTTGAGTTCGAATTTAGCACGAAACTTAGTAAACAAGTTATTGGACAGAAGCTTGAACAAACAGCAATACAGAAGCGTACGAAGGTCAGTTTGAGCCCAAATTTTGAGGCAGAACAGATAATACCGTGGAGAAATAGGGAAGTGGAGTTTCTACCTGTTTTACCTTCGGATTCACAACGTTTCTTCACACCGGGATTCGTCGAGTGCTCCGTTGTTGGCAGACCCGAGAGGATTTCGACCCAAGCTTCTGGTTGTTGGTTGTCCTTGCTGTTCTTCACGTTTTGGTGGTGTTTTTTGTGGGGTTTTGATGACTATTGATGCTTTGGGGATTGGAAAACGTGTTTAGATGGTGATTTCGGGGGATTTTCGGTATGATTTGGGTGGCGGGTATTGGAAAACGTGAGAGAGAGTGAGGAGGCTGTGCTTTCTGACTCTCTAGGGTTCTTGAGCATATGAGGTTCTGATTTTATCCAAAAACCTATCCCCTTATATAGACTTTCTTAAAGATAAAGAAAATCTAGTAAAAGTAAGATTTTTCAATATTTTAGTTAAGTGACTTCCCAAAGGAATTTTGCTGTGAAATTTTAACCACATGTCAAGGATGGATATTAAGAATTTTCTGAGGTGGAACCGAATTTTTTGAATATTGGAATATTTTTAAATTGAATTTCTCGTCAGATTCAGTCAGAAATTGCTAGAAAATTATTGGAAATTCGAAAAATCAAAATTCCAACGCCATTATGCTTAAAATGTCATCCTCTATCATGGGTTAAAATATCAAAGCGTTTCAAGCTGATTTGGGCATCCTTTGGAGGAGAGAGAAAGCTTACAAGAGGTCTTAGGAGCCTTTAAAGATTACCAAAACGCCCCTGAAAGTGACGAAGCTGCTCCCCATGCCATGGAACGTGCCGATCGGGCCGGGATCCCTCACCGCTTGATTAAAATGCCTCTCACAACACCAGTACCACGTAGACCCTAACCAGGGGGTCAAAATTTTGGGTATAACAGATTGCCCCCCGTCAACTAGACTTTGTAATGAAAGTGAGAAGGCTAGTTGATGCCTGAGTGATACCCCAAAATTTTGGATCTCAAAAGACCCTACATGTAGATTGAAATCCGACGAGTTGTGTCGAGCTGTTCTAAGGCGCTGACTAACTATGAGTAAAGTGGAAGGGATGTCAAGCGATTCTAAGGCGTTGACTACCTAAAATGTGAAAAGTGGACTGAACTAAGAGTGAATAATCAAGACCGAGCATCTAAGGCGCCGGGAACCTAAAATTAAATGGAATACGCCGAGCATTATAAGGTGTCGGGAACTTGAAGCTGAATGAAATACGCCGAGCATTATTAGGTGTCGGGAACCTGAAGCTGAATAGATTACGCCGAGCATTATAAGGTGTCGGGAACCTGAAATTTGAGTGGATTACGCCGAGCATTATAAGGTGTCGGGAACCTGAAATTTGAATGGAATACGCCGAGCATTATAAGGTGTCGGGAACCTGGAGTTGAATGGATTACGCCGAGCATTGTAAGGTGTCGGGAACCTGGAGTTGAATGGATTACGCCGAGCATTGTAAGGTGTCGGGAACCTGGAGTTAAATAGGATACGCCGAGCATTATAAGGTGTCGGGAACCTAAAAATGAAAGGAGATGTAATGAAATTGATGTGATGTGTGCGTAAATTGACGAATGTAAAGTAGGACCTATGGGTGCCTAAGTGGAATGGTAGGAAATCAGGTTTGTGACGAGCCTGAGGTTGAGTTCATCTATTCTGGTGAATCTGAGTCTTTGGCTGAGAATCTGCATCTCTGAAGAGTCTGTATCTTTGGCTGAGAATCTGTATCTCTGATCGGGTGAGAATCTGTATCTCTAAAGAATCTGTATCTTCGGGGCAAGAATCTGTATCTCTAAAGAGTCTGTATCCTCGGGGTGAGAATCTGTATCTCTAAAGAATCTGTATCTTCGGGGTGAGAATCTGTATCTCTGAAGAATCTGTATCTTCGGGGTGAGAATCTGTATCTCTGGTCTATGATGAGGAGTTTCGTACGGACGGATGCAAGGTTAACTTTATGCAAATGATCATAATGAAAGTTGATTATGAAAGTGTCAAACATGGCAAAGATGATGTGCATGTCAAAATACAATCAAAGTGCATGTAGGAAACTTGTCCAAAACAAGAAATCATTGGAAAATGTGCCAAACATGGCAATGTTAAGGATCAAAAATTGTCCAAAGCAAGACATTGCTAGAAAGTGTGCCAAATGCGGCCATGATGAGGTTTATGAAACCGAGGTGTTTAAAGGAAAGTTGTTCAAGACAAGAAATTGTTGTTTGAAGAAAATTCTATTTTGAAAAGGAAAGTGAATCATCATTTCCTAACTATAGACTTCGGACTTGTAATTTATCTCCTACGAGATGAACATGCCGCCGGTGGGGTATGGTGTATGATGTGAAGGTAAGGGCTTATGTGGGCCTGTGGTGTTTGATGTGCAGGTAAGGGCTTATGTGGGCCTGTGTAGTGGAGGTGTGGAGGTAAGGGCTTATGTGGGCCTGTGTGGTGTATGAAGTGAAAGTAAGGGCTTATGTGGGCCTGTGTGGTGTATGAAGTGAAGGTAAGGGCTTATGTGGGCCTGAGGTGTTTGATGTGGTGGTAAGGGCTTATGTGTGCCTGTGGTGGGATGGTGGTGGTGATGCTTAAGCTTTGGGTTCCAATTGGTGTTGTCATAGCAATTGTTGGAGCCAACAATTGCCCCCAGTATTTTCCCTTAAGACAATATGAGCTAGAGTTCATGGCAATCGATCGTTCCAATCGATTGCCCCCAGTATTTTCTTGATCAAACTGCGAATGAGTCTCGTCCTCACAGGGTCAAGGCTTATGTTTAATTTGGTGCTTCCTAACCTACACTTGACGTGTTTGGTGTTTACACTCGTTTCTCACTTACGGTCACAACTTCTAGACCATTAAATTTGATATTTGATGAATTTACGCATTCGATCTTTACTTTCACGTGATTGGATACACAACTACCAAGTCGGAAGTCTTTGAGGCTTATAACGTGGCCATGGTGTGATGCAAGACAACGGACCATGGAGGATGTTTGAGGTTGTGGAGCTTAAAGGGGTGACCAAAGCTGCACTTTGTGTCTTCTCTCGGATTCATCTTCCTTATCTTGAATTCGTCTAGCTGCTTTGTGTTGTCGTTGTTTTCGAGCTTCTGGACTTGGAATTTGAAATTGTCCTTACACACCATTTCTCTTCTCTTTGTCATTTGGATTTCTTCAAGGCACTTCGGGTTTGCCTTTTGTTTTATCCTTTCTTGGTTTTGCCTTCGGGTTCTTGTGTTTCCCGGTTTTGGGCTTCGAGAGCTATTTTGATGTGAGCTCTTTTGATCCTGTGTCACTCTGGGACCATTTGCGGATCGCTTCGTCATGCTGATAGCGGCATTGCTTCTTTGGACTGATGAAAATGTTATCTGAGAGTCGGGCTCCTCGCCTCCTTTGGTCACCGGGTCGGACATTCATCATTGGCTGGGTTATTTTGTGGAGTTCATAATATCGAAAGGGATATATGAAAGGCTCAGCGAGGGTGCCTAGGGTTTAATGACAGGGTTTACAAGCTTTTGGCTATGTGGTGTTGTACCTAGGTGCTTCGTCATTCCTGATAGTTGTATATCCATTCTTTTTACTTTTCACAGGTCTAAAGCGTAAATTTACAAATCATCTCCTTCGGTCGGAGTTATACCGTTTACCTCACCTTTGAATGTGGACTCACCGGAGTCGTGTAAGAATGATACGCTCGTTCGCTCATGGTTTTACCACTCAAGACACTCTCGCGAGATCTTCACTCAGAAACTTGTTCACAAGCTTAACCAAAGATTCGAAGACAACGATTCTAAACTCATATTGCCAACTCATATTGCCCCCGGTATTGATTTGGGGTTTGTGACAACAATTCGATAGATGTGGATTTGGAACCGCTTCGTGGGTTGTTTTGGATGTTTTGGGGTGAGTTGTGATGCTTAGCGTGGCATGTTCAACTTTTAGAAACAGAGGTAAATCCTTCTGTTCCATAGTCGGGAAATGATTACTCCGTGATCCTTTTCCCTGGAAAGCATTTTTGTTTTTTTTGTTTTTCGATGAATGAAAAATGATTTGTACAGAAATTGTGAAAATGGAACTATGATTTTATCTACGAATCATGAGATAATGTTGGAAATTACAGACTTAGAGAAACTACCGAAAATGATAAAGGAAACTAACACTAGTGCAGAAAATGTTTTTTACCACGGTTATTTTGCCTATATACCACGGTTAGAAACCGTGGTTTTTACTCGCGTGGTATATCGGAAAATTGACATAAACCACGGTTTAAAACCGTCGTTTAAAAGTAGATTATAAACCACGGTTCTGAATAAACCATCGTTTAAAACCTATTTTTGTCGCGGGATCAGAAGACTTTATACCACGGTTTGTACGGAAACCGTGGTATATAACAGTTTTATACGACGGTTATAGCAGTAACCGTGGTATTAAGTCGACTTTATACGACGGTTTTGCGGTAAACCGTGGTTTATACTCGTCATCCAGAGAGTTTTAAACCACGGTTTTGGTCGAACCGTGGTATTTTTTTTTTTTAGTTTTTTTTGTTTTTTTAGCCTCTACCACATATGTTTTTCCAACACACCCAATTTACAATCGTATATACAACCTGTACAGGGCATCCAACTGGTATTGCCCTTTGATAACCAACCACACTATATGCATGACCATATATAAACCAAGTTGCCACTTTGAATAGCAACATTGAAAATGAATTGCAAACAAAACTTTCAAACATAAGAGACGTTGAACTTTACAAAGTTTGAGAGTCTACCTTCAGCACAAACAAAAGTGTAAGTCTAACTACACTAGGATAAGATCTAAGTAACACTCAAGTAATTTTTACACCAAAACTGCGATAGATGATCTCTTACAAAGTCCAGATCCCCTTTGGAATACGTGCTCCCTGCTTTTGAAAAAAGAAACGATCTGTCCATAAAAAGAAACTGATCATCATTAGTACACAATTTTATTTCAAATGCAATAACTTTAACTAAAACTTTGATTGGTATGGTTTACCTTGTCATCATCAGCTAGCGTGTCAATATTTTGTACAATCTCGAACATGTACCGCATCACATAATAGCCACAGCTTCGTGAATCAGGCTGCTGAGGACACTGTCATCACACCATCCATGGATTACCAACTTTAGATAGATCAAAAAATTAAACGTTTAACTTTAATACAAAAATGCATAAATTAAATGATTACTTACACGTATGTAATGGAAGTCCAAGATGGAGAATGGTTTCTTCGCATCACTCAAACCAAGATTATGACCCCTACATAAATACAACATTTTAAAATGAAGCCATTTATTGTCAATAATCTAGGACAAGCTTAAAATAAATACATAATGCATTAAAATTTTTGAATACTCATTCCTTCAAATATTTCTCTATAGCTATCTCTCGAAGGTCATCAGGGCCGCCCAATGGGTCTAGTATCAACAAGCATGAGGTGTCGATACACAACACCATCAACATCCAATGATTGCTGCAACAGATAAAACAAAGAATGTTTTGTAGAACAATATTTTTAATTATCACAATTAGGAAGCGAAAAATTCCAGTTATTGTGTACTTACATCTGATGATATGGGATCAGCAAATATTTGCTTCTTCTTCGCACCGCAGCACAAAATCCCTGCCTCACGTGCTGTGCACATCCTTGCGCATCCAATGCGGCCTGACTTGCTGACATCAATTGTGGGCACGCTAGAGCTCCTTTAATTGTGTATCCCGAGAGGTTACAGTATGCAGGGAAATCATTGATCGTACAAAACAACATAGCCCGGAGCGTGAAGTTTTCCATACCATATGAATCATACACCGTCGCACCTTCATTCCACAACAATTTTAAATCGTCAATAAGTGGTTGCAAAAACACATCAATTTTGTTTCCCGGTTGTTTTGGACCCGATATCAACAGAGAGAGGAGAATATGTCTGGGTTTCATACACAACCATGGTGGCAGATTGTATATTGTCAATAAAACAGGCCAAGTACTGTGTATACTGCTCAAAGTGCCATAAGGGTTCATCCCATCAGTGCATAAACCAAGTCTTAAGTTCCTTGGGTCTGTACCGAATTGAGGGTATATTCTGTCAATGTTTCTCCATTGTGGTGAATCGGCTGGATGTCTCAATTTACCATCATCCTTTCTATGGGTAGCATGCCATCGGAGGTTCTCAGCATCTTTCTGAACTGCAAACAAACGTTTGAATCGGGGAATTATCGGTAGATACCACAACACCTTCGCAGGAGAGCCCACTTTAGTGCTTATGTGGTTTCTGTCACCCTTTTTTACATAGCGTGATTCCCCACATTCAGAGCAATGGTCATCCAACTCATTCTCCTTCCAATACAACATACACCCATTTGGACAAGCATGTATTTTTTTATATTCCATACCCATCGGACACATTAACTTCTTTGCCTCATAAGTTGTTGTGGGTATCACATTGTCCTTTGGTAGTACATTCTTCAGCAGTTGTAAAAGATCTGTAAAACTGACATCACTCCATCCATGTCTCGCCTTCAGATTGAATAGTTTTAAGACAACGCTCAATTTGTTTTGTGTTTGCGTTTCACATCCACTGTACAACGGTTCCTTTGATGCTTCCATCAGATTTTCGAATGATTTGGGTTTGTTGGAAAAATGTTGTTCAACATCTTCCATCATTGCATTAAGGTCCTCCTGATCATCTGAATCACTACCTAGTGAATCATCTTGAGTATCCCCAAAATCGTGTGAAGCATCCATTTCTGATTGTTCTGCAACAACGTTATCAGCACATTCAAACACTTGTACTGAATGTTGACCATGCAGTATTGTTATGGCTTCATAATCATCTGTAAACCCTCTGCGAATCAGATGATCCTTAATCTTGTCCACACCTCGGTATTTGAAGTCGTTCTTGCAATCGACACAAGGACATCGAATATATCCCTTATCCCTTGGTTTAAGATTGTCAACAAGGACTTTGCAAAATTTATTGACCCCTTGTAGGTACTTGATGTCCAATCTGTCACTGTACATCACTGAGCGCTCCATCTCCTTTTTCAACACACACCAGATGTCGTGAACTCGTTCCATTGATCTCCTCTTTTTTTATTTACAGATTTAACAACCTAAACCTATCCAATCACCTACGATCTCACCTAGGAACAAGTTAATAATATACAGTAGTTCAGTGATAATTTCGGCAGCATTACCCTACAGTTCTCCTAGTGTAGATATATATACGAATCGTTTCAATTCACTATATATATGTACACTAGAAGAACACTAGGGTAATGCTGCTGAAATTATCACTGAACTACTGTATATTATTAACTCATTCACAACCTAGATGGTGAGAGCAAAGGTCATTGGATAGTCCCAACAGGGACTATCTAAGACATACCTCTATCAGGTATATCTCAGACAGGTAATTCTATGTTTGAATTGATTTTCCATTGTTTAATAGGAAAACAAAAATAAATTGAAACATTTTAAATACCAACCTGATGAGTACTGGATGGTCAGCTAGCGCGAACAGCACAGAAGAAGGAGAAGTAGGCAAATGCTCTTGCGCGCAGTATATAACACCTATTCAATGAAATTAGAATAAGGTTTTAATTTTATAAAAACTTGAATAATTGAACATATTAAACAAACGAAGAAAGCTTAAATTCTGGAAAAAATTTGGCATGACCTTTGCGTATTTTTAGACACTCCACATTTTTTAAAGGCAGAAACAAACACAGTAGCAGCAAAATTAATTCTCAGCAAACCATACGAATTATTATCAGACAGACAAGTATGCATATAGTAAATGAAATTAGAATATAAGGTTTTAATTTGAAAAAAAATATGAATTGAACAAATAAACAAACGAAGATATTTTGAATAAACCATGTTATTGAAACATTTTTAAAAAACTAACCCAATGAGTACGGATGATCAAGTCACAAATGGGAAGGAAGAGGGATTGTTCAACCGTAGAAACACCTATTCAATAAAATTAAAATAAGGTTAAATTCTGGAAAAAATTTGGCATGATCTTTGCGTATTTTTAGATACTCCACATTTTTTTAAGGCAGAAACAAACATAGTAGCAACAACATTAATCTCACATTTCACCACATTATGCAAATATATATTCTAATGATTTCAGAATACAAATAGAATTTAGTATAACGTTTATTTGTGACAATATATTATATATATGTACATACATATAAGTATTTCTTTCTAAAATCATAATCAGAAATGCAAGTGTTTTACCGTGGGTTCTGATTACGCAAACCGGTGGCAGAGGTTGACGGGGCAGCAACAATTAGTGCGACAAGTGGACAATCCAACCGTGGGTAGTAACACCTATCCAATGAACTTAGAATAAGGTTTAATTCTGGAAAAAATTTGGCATGACCATTGCGTATTTTTAGATACCCCACACTTTTTTTGGCAAAAACAAACACAATAGCAGCATCAGATCAAGGTTCAAGTGATTCTCAATAAAACACACAGACATTTAAGCATCATTCGCAGCAAAATGCACAGACACTTAGGGATATTAAGGGCGGGGATCAAGACACTAACCAATTAACAAACAATAATGGAGTTGGGCTGCAAATAAATGCTAAAGTTTTACAAATTAATTACCAGAGTGGCGATGAGACTCCGGCGGTGGATGGGCAGCGATGGTGGAGGATGAACACGACCTTCAGGCAGCGGGAGAACAATGCAATTTCCCTTTGAAGCAACCTACAAATCGCCAAACCAAGCCAGGACCTTCAGGCAGTGTGTGTATAAATATTATGCATATCAGTAACATAGCAGCTAGGAAAAAAAAAGATAGCAAATTACATTCAGCAATACATATATATATATATATCTATATACACACATTCTCTCTCTCGGTCCCATCATCTCTTTTTTTTTTCTTTGGCTGCTGTACCCGGTTGTTGATATGCATGTAAATATATTTACACTCAACATATAGCTAGGCGTGACTGGCTACCATCTTTCGATTATTGATATGCATTATATACTCACACCCGATCCCACCTATTCATATTTGTACAGAACATCACGTTAGAAAGTTTAGTAGCCAACAAACATTTTCAATTCACTGCTATTACTAGTTTAATATGCGCATGCATATATAAATACACATTCACTTCCGCTAATAACATGCCTATATATATTCACACAGACAAACTGCTCGTGACTCCCTATTATTTTTCCTAGCTGCTATCTTATTGTCGGTATAGATATACACATCCACACAGATATCAAACTTCAAAGGCAGACATATTATATGTATATCAGTACGCATAATCAGCCACACTAATCAAAAAATTGCTAAAACTTGGAGTTTAATTACCGAAGAGATAGGGGGGCGTCGCGTGCGATTCAGGCGAGAGGGGAGGTTGGGGCGGTGGAGCGTGCTTCACTGGGCCGTGCGCAGGTCGGAGGCGAGCTGGACTTGGACGGAGAAGATGGCGGGAGCAGATGCGGGCGACGGAGAAGGGACGAAGCAGAGGCGGGCGACGGAGAAGATTGGAAGATGAAGCAGAGGCGGGCGAGAAGATTGGAAGATGAAGCAGAGGTAACGACGGCGAGGGTGGTGGGGAGGTGGTGGGGCGACGGCGAGTTGAGGAGCTGAAGATCGCCGGGAAAATTCAGAGCAGAGAGGGAAAATCGAGCGAGGAAGAAGAAGGAAATTAGGTCGGGGCGGGTTTTAAGTTAAAGAGTTTTAAACGACGGTTCCCTCAAAAAACCGTCGTTTAAAATCGTCACTGTACCGGTTTTAAACCACGGTTTGTAAGAAACCGTCGTTTAAAGTCGTCACTGTACCGGTTTTAAACCACGGTTTGTAAGAAACCATCGTTTAAAATGTAACGAGGCGCAAGAAAAACGTCAGTTAAACCTTAACTGTGGTTTATTGTTTCACCGCCGAAACTATAAACGACGGTTTCGCAAGAACCGTCGTTTATAACACCTAAAAACCACAGTTCTCTGACCAACCGTCGTATAAAGTCACGCGGTAATGTTTAAACCACGGTTCCCACTAAAACCGTGGTTTAAATGGCGTCACATAAAATCTTTTTTCTACTAGTGTAACTACTACAAACATTGGAAAAACATAAAAATGACTAGTAAAGAGAAGAAATCGGAGAAAACACTTGAAGATAGCACTCTCTGATGGTGCTTGACATGGGATTCCTACTCGGGGAGTTGAAAACCTTGATTGTTAAGATCTTGGATGTGCTGCTTCAGAATTTTGCAGTTGTCGGTGTCATGACCGGGAAGCTGGTGATACTGACAATACTGGTTCAGATTCCTTCCTTTTTGGGGGTCCCTTTGTCGAGGGGTGAGAGGTTGCAGCATGTTTTGTTCCTGGAGTCTTTCAAAAGCCTGGCTCAATGGTTGACCGATGTTTGTGAACTCTCTCCGACGGGAGCTCTTTCGGGATGATTCCATTGCCCCAACGATTTGTCCTGGTCCTTTTATCTGTCGAACGGTATTTACCTCATGCTGCCTAGTTCTCTTTCGGGTGCCACTTTGGATACAGGCTGCTGTCCCTGAGCCATTCCCGGTGTTTTTGAGTTCCCGAGTTTTATCTCCCCTTGGTGAATCATTTCTTCTAGGACATTAACTTGTCCCATCAGCATGTTGAAGCTAGGAAAGTATGTGAATTTCAGCTCGTCACTGTATTGCTTCTTCATATTTTAATTACCATTCGGATTTGCTCTTGTTCATCCATCTGTGTGAGCATTGCGGCTGCCTTCATCCTCCAACGCTTAACAAAATCAGACATTGATTCACCTTCTGTTTGTTGTGTGCTTGCAAGATCAGCCTGGTGACTCCAAAACTTCTAGCGTACTCAAAATGATGCAGGAAAGCTTCACATACCTCCTCGTAGGTTGGTATTTATCCTTTGAGTTATGTACCAATGCTGAGGGGTCTCATCAAGATAGTGAGCAAATACCTTGGCCTTCTGCATGTCGTTTAGCGAAAGGATGGACATTTCCCTATCGAACATTGCCAAATGAAGTTGTGGGTCGGAGGAACCTTGTGTATAGAGGAAGTGTTGGCAATTTCAACCTTGGAGGGAGATCAACCTTGGGATATAATCCAGTGGAAAAGTAGTCAAAACCGGCTGGCCTGTTGGCCCTCTCCATGCGCTCAATCTTTTCCAGCATCCCATTGAATTCTTCGGCTAACTGGGCATCCATGTTGATTGGATTTCCTCCCTCTGCCATTCTTTGAGATTTGAGCTTATCTGTTGGAAAACAAAAGTGACCTGAGCTTAAAAATTCTGGGCCGCGAAGAAGTTTTAGGCTAAAACTTGTTTGGGCTGCAAAAAAGCACATGAGTTGGAATGTTTTGAAAATTGTGGGTTGGCACTGAGGCCCGAAATGAGTTGGAAGAGAGGCACATGGGCCGGAATGATTCATGGGCTGTGAACTGGTGCCTAGGCTGAAATGTTCTGAGAATTGGGCGCTTGGGCCAGAATGTGTTTGGGTTAAAAGTAAAGCGCATGGGCTGAAGTGATTTATAAACCATGTTCTGGATGTAAATTGGAATTTGGGCCGAGTAATTATGATTGGGGCTGAAGATGATACCCGTGTCTAGGATCGTGGGTCAAAGCCCGAGTGAAAAGTTTCCTGGACTAGAATGGGCCTTGAAATGGAAAGGCCTGATGGATTTTTATGGATGCTTCAGGTGGATTTGTTTTCCGTGGGCCTAGAACTAAATTGGTAATTCAAATTGGGCTGAAAGATAAATCACCTAAATCTAAACTTTTGGGCCGAAGCCCGAACAAATAACTCACACATTCAAATCAAGCAGGGTCTTTGGGCCGCAAACAATAAAGCCGCGATATCGGGTTGGGCTGAGTGATGTAGGAGAAGTTCCTATCAATTTCTAGGCTGGTAGTGGGCCGATCATGCAGGTAAACAAGGCCCACACAATCCAACATGTCCTCACTAGTGTTAAGATTAAACCAGGTATGGATCGATCCGGAGAGGTGCTTGGGGCATGGGCCCAGGTCGCCACAAAGGAATAGGGCTTGCACACTATTCTCTTTGGGCTTCCCCACTTTTTTCACATCACCTGAAGGTGTGCGTCTACGGTCGGGTCTTTGACTGACCAAACAATGGGCTAGGTAAGGGCACTGCCAGGAAAACGCTTGGGGCTAAAGCCCAGGTATTAAGGGGATGTGGTTAGACGACATCCTCCTCTTTTCCCCCGCTTATTCACATCACCTAAAAGGTGTGAGTCCCTGACAGGGGACCCTCAAACGGGTCCCGGGGTGAGATCGGTTTGTGTGGACCCTCGCTCTCATATGATGCAAAGGTGCAGAAATTAAAGTGCGCACAAAAGTAAACAAACAAAGTAATAAACCCATAAATAAACAATTTTGAGTTAAGCCCTCTTTCTTAAGATTAAACAAGTTAAAATTAAGAATTTGTCCCCAACAGAGTCGCCAGTCTGTGAGCCTCGATTTTAAACCCTATCCTATGTGGATTAAGTTGATTGGGATCTAGTCGGGTTTTAGGTCCACTTATAACCTAAGATTAATAACTATGTCATAAAAACAATAATTATTAAAACCTAGGCTAGCTCACTGGAACCTATTATGAGTCGCCACCTAATTTTAACCTAGATCAAATTAGGAAAGGAGAGTTCGGGTTCGGGGGCTTGATATTCGACTTATTTAGGGTTCAATTACTGTCATTACCCCTCCTAGGTCGTTTTTCCTCTACTTGGTTTAATTACGGCTTTTTACAAAGTTGCTTTTTAACCTAAGTGCGCGCTTCTGTTTTTTTTGTGTTTTTTAGCATTTTTTGACAGAAAATTAAAGTGGAAATTAAAATTACCTAAACTAGGGCTTCGGAGGCAGAATTAGGTCAAATTTTGTTTCCGTCCGTGGCCACGGACCTAATGTCCGAGACCATGGACCCTAGTTAACCTATATGAAAAATAAAAGTCGAAATAAATAGAAAACAGAAAATTGTAAAGTCCGGGGCCACGGACAGGCCGTCCGTGGGCCCGGACATTATTAGAAAAACCCAAATTTTTAAAATTAAAAAAAAACTCGCCGCCGTCCGTGGGCGTCCGGTCTTACGGACAGGGAGTCCGGGACCCCGGACATGACGTCCGTGGGTGCGGACCGCCCTCGGACGGTGGCGTTTAGGCCGTTCCCGAAGGCGTTTTCGACTTAAATTTTATGGGTGTGTAGCCTGAAAGATGTACAAGACGTTAGTGATTTAAAGTTTTCAATTTGAGTTCAAATTTAGCACGAAACTTAGTAAACAAGTTATTGGACAGAAGCTTGAACAAACAGCAATACAGAAGCGTACGAAGGTCAGTTTGAGCCCAAATTTTGAGGCAGAACAGATAATACCGTGGAGAATTAGGGAAGTGGAGTTTCTACCTGTTTTACCTTCGGATTCACAACGTTTCTTCACACCGGGATTCGTCGAGTGCTCCGTTGTTGGCAGACCCGAGAGGATTTCGACCCAAGCTTCTGGTTGTTGGTTGTCCTTGCTGTTCTTCACGTTTTGGTGGTGTTTTTTGTGGGGTTTTGATGACTATTGATGCTTTGGGGATTGGAAAACGTGTTTAGATGGTGATTTCGGGGGATTTTCGGTATGATTTGGGTGGCCGGGTGTTGGAAAACGTGAGAGAGAGTGAGGAGGCTGTGCTTTCTGACTCTCTAGGGTTCTTGAGCATATGAGGTTCTGATTTTATCCAAAAACCTATCCCCTTATATAGACTTTCTTAAAGATAAAGAAAATCTAGTAAAAGTAAGATTTTTCGATATTTTAGTTAAGTGACTTCCCAAAGGAATTTTGCTGTGAAATTTTAACCACATGTCAAGGATGGATATTATGAATTTTCTGAGGTGGAACCGAATTTTTTGAATATTGGAATATTTTTAAATTGAATTTCTCGTCAGATTCAGTCAGAAATTGCTAGAAAATTATTGGAAATTCGAAAAATCAAAATTCCAACGCCATTATGCTTAAAATGTCATCCTCTATCATGGGTTAAAATATCAAAGCGTTTCAAGCTGATTTGGGCATCCTTTGGAGGAGAGAGAAAACTTACAAGAGGTCTTAGGAGCCTTTAAAGATTACCAAAACGCCCCTGAAAGTGACGAAGCTGCTCCCCATGCCATGGAACGTGCCGATCGGGCCGGGATCCCTCACCGCTTGATTAAAATGCCTCTCACAACACCAGTACCACGTAGACCCTAACCAGGGGGTCAAAATTTTGGGTATAACACCAACAAGGCCACTGGATACGGTGCAGATAAAAACAATACCGCAACCGGTAAATGTTGAACCGATAAGCCAGTTAGCATGGCGCACTTGCAATGGCAAGTGCTGCAATAACAGGACTGTTCAGGAAAATTTTAACAAGCACGAAGTACTTAGTAAGTACCCTGAAGTTAAGTGAGATCATCATAACCGCGGAAGGGCTTGATAGCCTAACCTCTGCAATTGGAAGTACACCAGTCAGCAAGAAGCCAGACTTGGTTAAGGCAAGAAGACGTTGTGAAACCATGAAAATTTTTCTTTCAACCTCAGATTTACTTCAAACCCTTTTCTTTCAAAACCAAATTTTCTTCCATACCAATACTTATTTCTAACCTTCTTTTAAAACCAAACCAGAAGACCTACACCGGCCACAGTGCCACACGGTAGGTAAGTTATACCCAGTATACCTTTGAATAACCGGAAAGGAAACCGGTAAACCTAAGGGTAACAACCCGAGGGGATGGATTGAGTTCATGGTAATACAAAAGTGGATAGACTTTCCCTTGATTAAGTTCGGGAAGCACATAATGTATATTGACACAAGACAATATAAGGGAGTTGACAACATAATACTTCACCTAGGCGTGTGATGGACACTACGAGTGTACTAACTGTAATGTGGGACGACCACACTCCAATAGGAGCTTGTGGGCCTGACAGACCTGTTTATGGGTTAGTTGGGTAAGTAGTAATGTATCAGTAGGGTACCCCACATATGTATACGAGTAGAGTCCGAAACACGGGAAGTATCGACTCCGTACTACGGTCAGCAGTGTAAGTCAAACAAGAGCTAAGGATTACCATGAATGGTTGAAGTAAAGGAACTTAGTTAAGTTAACGAAACTAAAGGAATTACTGAATTCGTTTCAAGGAAATGTTTAAGAGTCAGGGAATACGAAGTGCACTAACTGTTATGTAAAGACATAGCATATGTCTTAAGGATCCTCAGGGATAAACATGTTAGCTGGAATGGTGACCCAGCCTGTGCATGGCAAGCAGATGCCTAATGTGGACACATTAATGTGCAATGAACGGGATGAAACTCCCAAAATGAGTACCTACACTACCAGGAAATGTTGATCTTCACAGAAGAAGATAATAAGCCAGTCAAGAACGCAAAACGGCGTGGCTAATTGAATATACCAATAAGTGCAAGCCAGATGTGATGGCATAACATAGCAAACCCAGGAGCAATCCTTGAAGGGTGTTCGCATCAATAATTGTTGCACGAAATAAATGTGTGTGAACCGTCCACAATGGACAGAGCTCGAAGCAGTAAGGCTCATAAGCCACAAATAAAATGTGTTATGTAAATTTGATTGATTGTAGAAGTTTATGCTGTATAAGTGAATAGAGTGGGGAACGAACCACTGCTTTATGAGTGGGGATACCTCTCGATATTATAAACCGTGAAAGCGGTAGTAACGTAAACCAAGTTCAAGAAATATGTTAAGGATTGATCATGTTGGTATTGCGAGAGAACAGTTAGTTTAGTAGCATGTGAAGCACCCGGCTGAATAACGGTGGCTTGTAACTCGAGTGAGCTACGCTCAAGGAGCATTCAGTAATCATCCAAATGAATGGTGAACGATAATACAAAGGATGTAAGTATATGTGTGGAAGTTAATGTGACAGTAAATGCACCATGTAAGTTAGTGTTATGCAATGAGTAGGAGCACGGTGCGCAGCAAGCGACCGTTGTATAAGTATTGTTAAAAAATAGTATGGTAAATAAGCAGAGTTATGAGTTAGACCCAGTGGAGATACAACGGTAAGTGATAGCAAATAGACTAGGCAGTAAGCCAGTAGCTAGTACTATGAGATAAGAATCTCAGTGAAACTCAGTGTGAATTCCATTGCGAATCGCATAAGAGATTTACTGTCAAGAGTTTACGCCTCTGCACTCTGTATGACTGAGTGTTTTGGTATTGCACTTGTGCAGTAATGATCGAGTGGGATAGCTAGGATTCGGGGAATCTTGATTGTGGAGGAAATAGAAAGCGGCTTATAACGACATAGTGACCGATGCATAGGAAATGCAAGGTCGTACCAGTGAAAGAATACATGTACAAAACCAAATGTGGAGGCATGATTAACAGTGAGTCACTACAGTAGCACTAACTACCAAATATCGGTATGGAATATACCTCAACTGAGGGAAATAACTGAGAGAGCACTACACATTAGGTGGTAGCTCAATCTCTACCGACAGTAAGTCGGAAGGGAACAAATAAATCATTGTGAAACTACGTAGAAGTTTACGCAGTAAGTTATTAGAGAAGTGGATGGGAAGTCTTGAAACTCACCGAATTCGCTCACGGTAAGAGATACCACGCGTCGGTTGAGAAACTGTTATACAATACAGTAAGAATAACGAATGGGGCAAACTAAGCCCTACAGTTATTAGAGTTTCACAACAGGAACTAGTGAGCCAGTGATTCAAGTGTTCAATGTGCATGGTGAACATGAGTGAATGGCTAGTTATTAATGCCTAGAAGCCTCACAGGCCAGAATCGAAACCAGCTAAGAGTTTAAACAAACTCCAATGAGAATTCTTGCTTTAGGGACTAAACCGCCAATATGGTTAACATCCTCTAACCAGAACACATTGTATAACAGACTGCGTGGAAGTTAAAACACTTCACGACGGCAGAACATTTTAAGCCAATGTTCAGTGATTGATTACGTGGGCGTAATCCCTTTTAAGGGGGGTAGAGCGCAAAACCACTTAGTATGTATTACCGTAAAAGTTTACGTGACTTATGGTGTGCATAGCACAAATAATTTGTTGTGATGATTGGTGTGTGTGTTACGTAAACATGCACATTCATTCATGGTTTAATTGGGGTAACTGCGCACAGAAGATGGGAATACCATTGTGATAAGTGTGTTTATTTGTTAACAATTGTGTGTGATAGTACAAGTGTGGGGAGTAGAGAAACTCCCGGGGAACTAAAACCCCGACATTATATGTTCATATGACACTAAATGTGAAACTGTATGTTGTATTTTGATAAAATATATGTGTATATATATACTAAATAGTGATTCATGAAAGGGTACGAAACCGACATAGAACCTAGTGAGAATAAGATTCCCTAGGTAACAGGATTAAAGTGAATGGAAATAACTGATAGATGAAGTTCTATCCCTTGGAGATGTTATGATCATGACTAGAATGACTTAAAAGATAGAAAAATGGGAGATGCTTGAATTAGTTGTTGTTTGAAATTGAAGTGGGAGGTGAAACTTGATTATCATGAGATCAAGGGAAGCCGAACACAAATTGGGGTGGAAGGATAGTTCAACACTGGTGCTGATCACATCAGGGTTGGATGATTCTTGAAGCTCCCTATAAGTGGTCACAAATAACCACGCTAAGAAAGAAGCAAGGAGCATAAGTTGGATTTGGAGTTGTATGTGTTTTCAAAAGGATTTGGAATTGGTATTTATAAAATGTCGATAGATACTCTACATAATTAAAGTTCACTTATTTAACCTCACAAGGAAAAATTTTAAATTTAAGTGATTGTTTTGATCTCCCAAAGGAACGGGGACGGAAGGTGTCCATCGCGACCGGGTTCTGCGGGATCACAGTGTATATAAAAGATATCTTTGATTGTTATACATGCTATGACATGTTGTGTGGTGTGTGAAATAATATTATTTTGATTGAGTTCCAAAAGAATATGTTATCAAGACCTATGAGTCTAAATATTGTTGTGTTACATAGACCTATGAGTCTAAAGGCTGTTATATTATAAAGGGCCAACGGGTCTAAATGTTGTTATGTTACCCATGCCCAAGGGTCTATGGGTTGTTATGTATGTGCAAATGTTGTTAAGATACCCGGACCATTGAGTACAAGGTTATCATGTGAGTATGTTATGTTATGTATGGATGTGAATATGTTACCCGGACCATTAAGTCCGAGGGTGTGATGTAAAGTATGTTTGGTTATGGAAGTTTATTTCCAAGTGATTCCTGCGTTCTAATCCAAATGATGTGTGGGAAGTGTGAACTTCGAGGACAAAGTTCTTTTAAGGGGGGTAGATTGAAATACCCCAAACCTTGATATGTTGATTAGACATTAAACTATGGTATTTAAAGGCTAAAAAAGTGCCTTAGAAACAACAGTGAACAATTTAAACCATAGTAAAACGCAATAAAACACTAAGACACAGTTCGAGCAAAAACATGTCTAAGCTTGGAGTGAACTTGGTTGGGACCCAAAGAACCTACCAAGACTTTATAACATTCAATTATGATTTAATAAGGCTAAATAAGTCCTTAGGAAACCTTGGTAGACAATTAAACTAAACAAAACATAAATAGATACCTTAAAGTCAATATGGGCGAAAGTGTGCTCTAAGCTTGGGATAAATTTGTATAAGACCTAAAGGTCATACCTATACCTTATAAATATGTTAATGAACATATTAAACCAATTACCAAAGAAAACCAAGCTTGAAAACAAGTTAGAATACAAAATGTGCTTTAAGGAGTATTAAAGCACATTTTTGAAAAATTGTCTTGTAAATGAGTTTTGAATGGCTAAACGTCCATCATTAATCTTTAATTAACATGTGTACTAATTAGTATCACATTTGGAGGTCTAAATCAATGGGAAATCAAAAATTTCACAAGTATGTGTCTTGTTTTTGTGAATAGTAACAAAAATTGCTAGTTTATGACATAAGTCAATATAAGTAAGTTAATTGGTCAACAAAGACCATGACTTGGCCTAAAACACTAAGGGGGCCGGTTTTACATGTGTGAGTCACCACACTTGACCAATCAAATAAACAAGGAAAAGTTATAAAGCAAAAGTTACTATTTACTTTAGCATAAATATCTCCAAAAGCAACTTTCCTTCTCATTTCCTTCCTTCCTTCTCATTTCACACGGTCTCCAATCTTCTCCTCCCTTCTCCTTCGGTGATGCTACAGCACAAACACCATCTACAAGCTTTGAACCCTTACATCTCCTAGCTCCATTTGCCAAATCAAAAACTAAGACCACCATTCTCTTAGTTTAGTCAAGCTCTACAATCTTGTCTTTTCAAATCTTCAAGAACTCCATTTCGGTGCCATGAAGATTCACCATTGTTGGAGCTTGAGCTCACCTTTTCATGCCTTGTCATTCTCCTTGGCTTCAAGGTAAGGAAAGTCAAAGAAAATCAATGTTTCCTCTTGTTTTGTGTGTAACCGAGAATCACCCTTTGATGGTGTCTTCTCTTGTTCTTTCATAGCTCCATTTCAATCTTTAAAGGACAAGGAGGAGTCCTCTCTTGATGCTTATTCAAGCTCTCTTTTTATTCCAAGGTAAAACAACTATCCTAATGTGTTAAGACAATGTATATAACCTAGGGTTTACAATGAGTTTAAGCATGAAGCTTGAATACTCATTACCGTGCTTGTACATTGATTAGAAGTTTGACAAGCAATCAAAGCCATGCCGGTTTTCTATCAAGAAAGGAGCAAGGGATGACAATGAAAAAAACTTGTGAAGGAAAAGAGGTAAACAAACTATCTAAATGTAGTTTAAATGCCTAGGGAAAAAATGAGCTTGATTTGCTTAATAAAATACCTAAGGAGCTAATGGGGAAAGAGTTAGTGAATTGTTCTTAAGGAGATTATTAAAGGGCATATGTGATGTTGAGTGTATTTGCAGGTTAAAGGCAATATATTATGTGGGAAATTCAGTGTTTAAGGTTTATGCTATTTAAGGGCCTAAGAGCCATGTTATTTAAGGGCCTAAGTGCCAAGCAATTTAAGTTTATGCACTATATTGTGATGTAGTGTAAATTTGGTGAAGTGTTGTGTGTGAGAAAGTTCTTGTTGGATTTAGGTGTTCTTGAATGTTTAAATGGTGAAAAACAATGTGTTTTGGTATGACAATGTGCTAGGAGAACCCATGGCAAAATTTGGGTAATGTATAAGAAGTTTTAGGTGCTTAAATGAGTTTTGGTGAACTAGGAAGTGCTAGGAATGAATGAATGTTACTAGGGAAGAAAACATGTATTAAGGTGTTGTAGAGTGTTACAAGGGCATAAGTATTGTCTTGGAAGTTCTAGGGATTCAATGAGTGTTTTTGGGATGTAATAAAGTCTTGGGGAAATTTGTTTAAGGTTTAGGTGATGTTGATGTACAAGGGATGAATGATGTTTAGGTAAGGATATGAGGAAGGAATTTTATGAAGTTGTGAACAAGGAAATTTAGTTAGTAAGAAAGGATGTTTGGGAGATGATGTTATGATGGTGAGGAAACATTCTTGGCATAGTGGTTATCATAGGTATGAAATACCCCAGACCTAGTTATGTTGTTTAAACACCTAAATGTGGTGTAATAAGACTAAAAAAAAGAGTCTTAGAAACATTAGTAAACAAATTTAAACAAAAGGAAACACAAATGTGCTTTAAAGTCAATAAGAGCCAAAATGTGCTCTAAGCTTGGGATAAACTTGGTTAAGACCTAATGAACTTACCAAGACCTCAATTATATACTAATGAACTTATTAAACCAATTACCAAAGAAAACCAAGCTTGAAAACAAGTTAAAACACAAAATGTGCTTTAAGAAGTCTTAAAGCACATTTTTGAAAAATTATCTTGTAAATGGGTTTTGAGTGGCTAAATGTCCATCATTACTCTTAAATATATATGTGTACTATATAGTATCACATTTGGGTGGCTATATTAATGGGAAATCAAAAATTTCACTTCTAAGTGCCTTGTTTTGGTGAATAGTACTTTTTATAAGCTAGTTTATAACATATGTTGTATTAAGTAATTAAAATGACAAACAAAGACTAAAGTACCCTCATATTAATAAAGGGGGCCGGTTTCTTAAGTGTGGTGACTCACCACCCACTTGTTATTTTGTTAAACAAATAAAGATGACTAATATAACTACTTTTTACTTTATAAGAACAAATATCTTCTTAAAAGCAATCTTATCTCATTCTCTCTTCTCCTTTCTTCATTTCACACGGTTCCAACTTCTTCTTCCTCCCTTCTTGCTGTTCTCTCACGGTAATATCACCACCACCATGAAAACTCAAGCTTTGACCACTTGTAAAATCTAGCTCACTTGTCCAAATCAAAAACAAACACCACCAATCTCTTCCTCTCATCAAGCTCTTCATTCCTATCTTCTCAAAACTTCAAAAACCCCATTTCGGTGCCATGGAGTTCCACCATTGAAGGAGCTTGAGCTTGTATTTCTACACATTATTACTCTCCTTTGCTTCTAGGTAAGGAATCTCAAAGAAAAATCATGTTTCCTCCATGTTTTTACCTTGACCGAAAATACACATTGATATAGCTCTTTGTGTGACTTTGTTCTAGCTTCATTTCAACTCTTCATGGACTAGGTGGAGTCCTCTCTTGTTATATATTCAAACTCTCTTCAAAGATCAAGGTAAAACAACTACATTAATGTTTTTGAAACAATGTAAAATTAGGGTTTACAATGAGATGAAGCTTATAGCTTGAAACTCATTATAATGTTTGTATATTGTTTAGAACTTGACAAGGAATCAAATACCCTACCGGTCTTATAGTGAAACAAGAAAGGAATTGTTTGGAAAAGAGGTAAATCTACTAACCTAATGTTGTTTAATGCCTTAGGAGAAATGAGCTTATAGATGCTTATTAAAACTACCTAAAGAGCAAATGGTGAATGACTTAGTAAAGTGTTCTCAAGAGACTAGTAAAAGAACATATGTCTTGTTGTATGTAATTGCAGGTCAAAGGCAAATATATTGTGGAAATTCAGTGTTTAAGGGTTATGCACTTTAAGGGCCTAAGAGCCATGCAATTTAAATTATGCACTATATTGTGATGTAGTGCTTTATGAGTGAAGTTTGTGTAATAAAGTGTTTGAGGGATTGTTAGTGTTCTTGGGGGTTTAATGATGATAATATTGTGCTAAGATGTAACAAAATGCTAGGAGAACCTATGTCAAAATTTAGGAGATATCCAAGGAGTTCTAGGTGTTAGTGTAAGGCTTGGTGAACTAGAAAATGTTAGAAAATGACTAAGTGTTGTACAAGAGAAGAAACTAGGTCTTAAGGTGTTCTAGGTGAACAAGAGGGACTTAGACATCAACTAGGGTTTAGGTTGGTAAGAAATGGTGCTTAAGAGATTATGTTAAGATGAGGAGAAAGCATTTTGGGATAGTAGTTTTCTTAGGTAAGAAACATCATTTAGAAACCTAATGTAAAGTGTTATAAGTGTTAGTGAATTTATAGGAAAAAAAAATGAGTAACAAGTGAAACATGGATTTAGGTGTGTTTAAGATGATATCTAGACATTAGAATATACCTAGGAACACTTGGTAAAGTTATACAACTAATGGAGGTGGAGAACTAAGGTAACAACATTTGAAAAATGACATTTTATCAATTCTGTAGGTTTGGTCCGGGACCTAGGTGCTGGTTAAAGTCCCGGACCAGGGGTGTAAAATAGGCCGAGGGTCACATAACAATGTGGTCCGGGACTTGGGTCTTGTACAAGGACCCGGACCACCCCCTGAATTACCCCCGAGAGCTGAGTTAGCATATGGTCCGGGACCTAAGCTAGGGACCAAGTCCCGGACCACTATAAAACTTGGTTTTTAGGTATTTAAATGATGTCTAATGATAGGGATAAGTTAGGAATGATATTATAAGGTTACATAAGATATGTTAGGAGTGTTATAATGACATTTTAAAAGAAGGGAGTTAAAACAAAATGTGGAAATGTGATAACTAGAAATGTGAAGTAGTTAATGTGACAGTGGACTAGTGCGTTAATTAACCGACGTTACTAAATGTGTTTAGGAATCTCTCAAGGTGGAAACCAGTCGAGGCAAGGACCAAGGTATGGTTTTCTTGCAGTCTATTGCCTACCGGTTTACACCGGCTTGTGTGTTGTTTGTTTTTCTGTGTGTTTATGACCTTGTAAGATTAAACCATGTAAAGAGTTTACAGTTGTTGAATATTATTATGTTGTTAAGTATGACTCTCTCTTCCCTTGCGTGTGTCTAACAAGACTTGACCTGTTATTGTGAATTGTTTGTTGAGTTCAATGATGAACTACTAACAAGGGCTAACGGGGGAAGTGAGGAGTCCGGTCTGTTCCGGCCACGCGTGTGAGTATGGGAGTCGATGTCATAACCGGTTCGATTCTCTCTGTATGTTATGGTTGAGTTTCTAATTTGGTTTCCAACCTTCCCTTTAGCTTAACCAAGGCTATTTTACTGACTCACGTCGGGCCACAGGGGCATACTATGTGTTATTTCGGTGTGCTTGGATCACTATATCAGAGGCACCTTGTGTTAAGTTAACCGTTCAATCTAACCGGACGGTAACGAGTTATGTAACGAGCTAAGTATGAGCATGGCAACATTCTCTAGGCTCTCAATGGGGACTGACTGTGTTGGTTCTCTTCCTAAAAGGAATTGTATGTGTGTGATGTGTGTTATGATGTGTACAATACCCATGTTATGTTATATATGTATGAGTTGTGTGTTTTAAAATAAATACCATGTCATCATGACAAATAGTTTGCGCGCATTCCGGTAGTCGATGGGCTGCGCGTTAACCATGCCAGCCAAGGGTTGCTGACCCCCTCGGGGGATCCATATTTCTTTTACTACAGGATGAGGATCGAAGAAGCGGAGTGGCTCTAGATCCTAGGGTGTAGTTTACCTTTGGAGTACTTTTGGATGTTTGCCCGGGATGCGCCTGTGCTCCCGTGGCGTGCTATATATTTGGTTATGACGGTTTACAGTGACAGTATACAGTGAAGGACTTATGTAAACACTCGGTATTTTGTGGATGTATATATATGGTTATTAGTTCTATGCTCGGGAGTCTGATCATCAGACCGGTACAATTGTATTTATTCAGCCTTGTTAACCACGTGGGTGGTTGACGGCGTTGTAGCACCAATCGTTTAGTTACTGTTTAGTCGTTTATATTCCGCTGCGATTCCAAGTAATGTGACGTGCGTAGTAGGGGTGTTACAAAAAGTGGTATCAGAGCAAAGTATCGCTCTGATGACTAGAATACCGAGCTTAGGGATATACCGAGTTAGGAAACCTAACTACAGATACCTAAGTGAACAGATTTGGAGAGGTTAACCACTAACTAAGTGTGGAATTACCTGGTTGTCGGGAAGATGTTATAACCATTGGACCGATAAGTGTGCAAGCATAATGCTAATGAGATGTTCATACGAATTCAGATGGCAGGTAGACCACGAGGTAGAGGCCGCGGGCGCGGTACTGGAGGTATGGGTGACCAGGGCGATGATACTACGGCACAGACCATGGCTGAGGCAGTTGCAGCCGCCGTAGCCCAGTTGGTACCTGATTTGGTTGCTGCTATACAGCAAGGGCAACAGCCCGGAGTTCAGCCACCACCACCACCGCCACGAGAGACCAATTGGGTCAAGGCGTTGGCTGATCTGAGGCCGCCCTCATTCAGTGGGGAGACCGATCCCCGTAAGCTCGAGGCGTACATCTCCGAAATGGAGACCGCCTTCGAAACCCTAGCACCACCCGAGCAGGTCAAGGTACGACTTGCTGCTTATTACTTGAAGGGCTCGGCACAGAGCTGGTGGAAGCTTGTGCGAGAGGGCAGAGTTGCTGACCCGACTTTTCTATGGAGGGAGTACAGGCTCTGCTGCGAGCCAAGTACTACCCTATACATGTGCAAGAGGCCAAGCGCCTGGAGTTGGACAGTTTGAGGCAAGGGGATAAGATGACGGTAGATGAGTACTACTCAGCCTTCATCGGACTTATCCACCTGCTACCGGATCTGGGTTACTCAGACCGGATTCTTGTGAACCGTTTCTACAACGGACTGAACTATCGCCTACGCTACGGCATGGGGCCTACTGGATATACCACTTTGCAGGTAAAGGAACTACAGTGTAATGTGAATAAGTGTGTACGATGTGTTAATGTGTTGTGAATTTATTTGGCGGGGCATAACTGGCACCCTAAATATAGGAGTGCTATCATGCCGCTGCAATTGTGGAGATCACCGTCCGTCTGAGGGACGAGGAGAGTGCGCTCAAGCGCAAGGCTAAGAACGAGGGCCAAGGCACGCAAGGGCAGTGGGGAGGGAAGAAGAAGAAATCATACCCCCAGTCCCAGAAAGGACAGCAACAGGTGGCAAGGGCCAGACCCAGACCACCACTGCTGAGGAGCCTCTGCAGCTCACCTATGCGTATGCGGCCAAGCCCCTACGTTCTTACCCACCTAAGGGTAATTGTCTAATCCTGTGTGATAAGTTAGAGTATATGTTGATAAGTTGTGGAACAAGTATTGATTGTGTATTGTGATAGCAGCTAGCACGGGCTCTGGACCGGAGCGCCACTATTACTGCAAGTGGTGCAACGGAGACCACCCCGGCAAGGACTGCAAGGGTAACGATGTTCAGTGCCGATATTGTAAGAAGATGGGTCACCGCGATTACGAATGCTGGCAGAACCCAAACAGTAGGAGCTACAGGCCCAAGGGGCAATGGAAGGGTAAGACCACTGCGACCACCGATGGCCAGAAGACGGCAAACCAGCCACCCCCAGATCAGAGGTACACGGAGTCCCAGAAGGGGAAGGGGTCGGGGTCCAACAAGGCCACCCTGAATGTGGTGGACCGGTCTGAGGCGCCAGGGCCCTCTTCTAGACCAGGTACCGCCTAAACTATTGAATGTAATAAGTGTCTACATACCGCATTTCATGCATGTGTGTGAGTGAGCTTAAATAAACAACCATGTGAGTAAATAAATAAAGTATAGTGTGAGATTTACCTAATCAGAGTACTCTAAACTTAATGGAACCTTCAATATATGTTATCCAATCCCACCCCCACCAAACCCTGAAGAAACCACCATCAACATCACCGACTTTCCATTGGAGCAATGTCAGGTTATCCAGTCAGGTATGATACTCTTAAATGGATACCTGACACCGGAAGCGCAAATCCATATCATCAGACGATGCGATGAACTTGGAGCAAAACCAGGAGGGTTCTACACACCCGAATACCCGAACGGAGCAAGGATGCAATTAAAGATGATGCGCATGGGTAAGGACTGGAACCCTTACACCAAGACATATCAAGAAATGCGAGCTGAAGATGGAGCAACAGTACCAAGAATACCAGAGGAGTTCCATGCGGTCGTTAACCACGCCGTGGGAATTGCTCAACAAGTTGAAAAGGATTCAATTCCAAGTGTGAAAGCAGATCTATGTGTTGTGAACTTCTACCAGAAAGGTGGACGGTTAGGTATACACCAAGACAAGGACGAGTCACCCGAGTCTCTAAGTAAGGGAGTACCCGTGGTGTCTTGGTCCATTGGTGATACCGTAGTGTTTGTGTATGGCGAGCAGAAGCGTGCTGACCTCGCAAAGAAGCTACTGTTGAGATCGGGAGATGTATTAATCATGGGTGGGCAATCAAGGATGCTATACCATGGCATTAGAAAGATCAAACTGAATACCGCACCGTCGGCAGTGATCAATGCCACACACATGAAACCCGGACGTTTGAATTTGACCTTCAGACAGTTTTAAGCCTTGTATAATTATGTAATGCGATAAACCAGTGTGTATTAAGGATGTTGTAAGTGTAAATCATGGCGATAGTATAAGCCAATGAATGTTGTAAAAAGAGTGTGCTAATGAATAAAGTGGAGTTGTTTGAAGCATATAAACCGTGTTGTTACCCAATACTTATTAGTTTGCCAATGAATTAGGCTGTGCACTCGGAACGGGAGGTATACTGAGTGTCTGCAATAAGGCAGAAGCCAGCAAGAGCGGCACAATCCTCACCGGTACCTTTCCAGTGAATGGCGTGGATGCATCGATCTTGTTCGACTCTGGAGCCTCGCACACATTCATTTCGCTATCATTTGCGAAGAGGCTGGGGTTAGACGGTGAAGAGATGCCAGACTTCGTGGTCACTCTCCCGTCGAAAGAGCGGATCAGATGTACCCGCTACTACCGAGATGCTATTGTTCGAATCAGGGGTGAAGAGTTTCCGATCGACTTGATAGAGTTCGACGGGCTAGGCTTTGATGTGATTGTCGGGATGAACTGGTTGGAGCGGTACAAGGGCAGAATCCTGTGTGCCGAGCATCGACTGCTTCTTCGGAGTCCATCTGGGGTTACCATATCTTACCGCCAGAGGCCCAGGGAGCCTTCAACTCAGATCATCACCGCCATGGCTATGTATCACGAGTTATGACGAGGGAGTGGTGTATACCTCTGCTATGTCCAGGACATAGAGAGAGACCCTGAGTTTAGCCCAGATGTGCCGGTAGTGTCGGAGTTTCCTGATGTATTTCCTAAGGAACTGCCGGGCATGCCGCCAGCACGAGAGGTTGAGTTTGAGATTGATCTAGTTCCGGGCACCGGACCCATTGCGAAAGCACCTTATCGTATGGCTCCAGCAGAGATGACAGAGCTCAAGGAGCAGCTGAGAGACCTACTCGACAAGGGCTTTATCCGCCCTAGTGTTTCACCATGGGGAGCGCCGGTCCTCTTCGTGAAGAAGAAGGACGGTAGCCTCCGCATGTGTATTGATTATCGGGAGCTGAATGCTGTTACGGTGAAGAACCGTTACCCCTTACCACGCATCGACGATCTATTTGATCAGCTGAGGGGAGCATCAGTATTCTCCAAGATAGACCTACGTTCCGGATACCACCAGATTGCCATCCGTGACAGTGATATCGAAAAGACAGCTTTCAGAACTAGGTATGGGCATTATGAGTTCACAGTTATGCCGTTTGGCTTGTCAAATGCACCAGCAAAGTTCATGGACTTAATGAACCGTTTGTTCCAAGATCAGTTGGACAAATCAGTGGTAGTCTTCATCGATGACATACTTGTGTATTCGAAATCGAGAGGTGAGCATGAAAGCCACCTGAGAGATGTATTGCAAACGTTGAGGAAAAATCAGTTGTATGCTAAATTTTCTAAGTGTGAATTTTGGTTGAACCAAGTATCATTTCTTGGACATGTGATTTCTGAGGCCGGGATCGCTGTTGATCCGGCAAAGATAGATGCAGTGCGCACCTGGCCTAGGCCGAAGACAGTTACCGATATCAGGAGCTTCCTCGGTCTGGCAGGTTACTATAGGAGGTTTGTGAAGAACTTCTCCAGTGTCTCAAAGCCGATGACTTCCTTGATGAAAAAGGATGCACCATTCGAGTGGACAGTCGACTGTGAGAGTTCTTTCGTGAGTCTCAAGGATGCTCTGACATCTGCACCGGTTCTGACATTACCAGACGGTCCAGATGGTTTTGAGGTCTATTGCGACGCATCAGGCAGGGGTATGGGTTGTGTGTTGATGCAACACGGGAAGGTCGTAGCTTACGCCTCCCGACAGCTGAAGAAACATGAGGAGAACTACCCTACCCACGACTTAGAATTGGGTGCCATCGTCTTCGCATTGAAGATATGGCGACATCATTTGTATGGGGTAAGCGTGACAATCTATTCCGACCATAAGAGTTTGAAATACTTGTTCACTCAGAAAGAGTTGAACATGAGGCAAAGGAGGTGGGTCGAGTTCTTAAATGATTATGACATCAATTTACAGTATAAGGAGGGTAAGGCAAATGTGGTAGCTGACGCATTGAGTCGCCGAGCACACTCTCTCCATTCGCTAGTCTCTCATACTAGCTTGGTTGAAGAGGTGCGGAGTGCTCAGATGACGGATCAGTACATGATGGAGATTAGACAGAAGCTTATTGATGGCACATTCGAGGGTCAGAAGTACGACTTCAGACTCCACGATGATGACCTGATTAGGCTTAATGGCCGATTGTGTATACCCAGGAGTAGCGCTGAGTTGAAGGAGCGCATATTGAGTGAATCCCATTGTTCTACTACTTCGATTCCCCGGAGCTTCAAAGATGTATAAAGGTATGAAAAGATATTTTTGGTGGACTGGAATGAAAAAGGATGTGAATGACTACGTGTTGAGGTGTCTCACTTGTCAGAAGGTCAAGTTTGAGCACCGACGGCCTGGTGGTATGGTGCAGCCAATGCCAGTGCCGGAGTGGAAGTTCCATGACATATCTATGGACTTCGTGGTAGGGCTTCCGCCTACAAGGGGAGGTCTGAATATGATTTGGGTTGTGGTAGACCGACTGACCAAGGTGGCTCGATTCATACCGATGAAGGACACCTGGAAAGTGGCTAAGCTTGCAGAGCTCTTCGACAAAGAAATTGTAAGACATCATGGTGTACCAAAGACGATTGTATCTGACAGAGATACCAGATTCCTATCCAGATATTGGAAGTCTACGCGAGAAGCGTTGGGTACTGAACTGAAATTGAGTACAGCGTTTCACCCACAGACCGATGGTCAGAGTGAGCACACTATTCAGACACTTGAGGATATGCTACGTGCATGTGCACTTGACTTTCAGACCAGCTGGATTGATAAGTTACATCTGATCGAGTTTAGTTACAACAACAGTTATCATGCATCGATCAAGATGTCTCCCTTCCAGGCATTGTACGGTAGACCATGCCGCACGCCATTATGCTGGGATGAGTCGAGTGAGACGGTCATTATAGGACCAGAGTATCTTGAGCAAGTTCAGGCAGAAGTTCGCCAGATCCGGGCTAATATGAAAGCAGCTCAGGATAGACAGAAGTCGTACGCAGACGTGCGCCGACGTGACCTGGAGTTCGCCGTGGGCGATCAGGTATTTTTGAGAGTATCCCCCATAAAGGGAGTATTTCGTTTTGGCCAGAAAGGCAAGTTGAGCCCAAAATATGTGGGGCCTTATGTTGTGACGGAGCGGATCGGCCCGGTAGCTTATAGACTTGACTTACCCGCCGAGCTGGGCAAGGTACATGATGTATTTCATGTGTCCCAGTTGAAGAAGTATATGTCTCATCCGTCTCATGTGCTTCAGCCTGAAAGGCTAACTTTACAGCCGACCATGCGATCAGTGGAGACTCCCGTACAGATTCTGGATACTAAGACTCGAGACACTCGCCATAAGTCTGTGAGACTGGTGAAGGTTCTCTGGTCTAACCAGGACGTTGAGGAGGCCACTTGGGAGCTGGAAGATAAGATGAAGGCGAAGCACCCGTCATTGTTTACTTCTTAGTCTTTGTATGTATAGGGTACGGGGCGTACCCCTATTTAAGGGGGGTAGAGCCGTTTCAGTTATGGTTGTGTGCGACATGTATATGTATACATTGTCTATGTTATGTTACAGACCGCTGAGTCTGAATGATGTTGTGATGTTTTGTTGTTTGGACCATGTGTTCGATGTGATGTAAAGATGTTGTTAATGTGATATGGAAGTGTGGTTGATATGTGTTCTCATGTTCTAATATTTAGGTTATGTGGAAGTATGAACTTTGGGGACAAAGTTCTTTTAAGGGGGGTAGATTGAAATACCCCAGACCTAGTTATGTTGTTTAAACACCTAAATGTGGTGTAATAAGACTAAAAAAAAGAGTCTTAGAAACATTAGTAAACAAATTTAAACAAAAGGAAACACAAATGTGCTTTAAAGTCAATAAGAGCCAAAATGTGCTCTAAGCTTGGGATAAACTTGGTTAAGACCTAATGAACTTACCAAGACCTCAATTATATACTAATGAACTTATTAAACCAATTACCAAAGAAAACCAAGCTTGAAAACAAGTTAAAACACAAAATGTGCTTTAAGAAGTCTTAAAGCACATTTTTGAAAAATTATCTTGTAAATGAGTTTTGAGTGGCTAAATGTCCATCATTACTCTTAAATATATATGTGTACTATATAGTATCACATTTGGGTGGCTATATTAATGGGAAATCAAACATTTCACTTCTAAGTGCCTTGTTTTGGTGAATAGTTTTTATAAGCTAGTTTATAACATATGTTGTATTAAGTAATTAAAATGACAAACAAAGACTAAAGTACCCTCATATTAATAAAGGGGGCCGGTTTCTTAAGTGTGGTGACTCACACCCACTGTTATTTTGTTAAACAAATAAAGATGACTAATATAACTACTTTTTACTTTATAAGAAAAATATTCTTAAAAGCAATCTTATCTCATTCTCTCTTCTCCTTTCTTCATTTCACACGGTTCCAACTTCTTCTTCCTCCCTTCTTGCTGTTCTCTCACGGTAATATCACCACCACCATGAAAACTCAAGCTTTGACCACTTGTAAAATCTAGCTCACTTGTCCAAATCAAAAACAAACACCACCAATCTCTTCCTCTCATCAAGCTCTTCATTCCTATCTTCTCAAAACTTCAAGAGCCCCATTTCGGTGCCATGGAGTTCCACCATTGAAGGAGCTTGAGCTTGTATTTCTACACATTATTACTCTCCTTTGCTTCTAGGTAAGGAATCTCAAAGAAAAATCATGTTTCCTCCATGTTTTTACCTTGACCGAAAAACACATTGATATAGCTCTTTGTGTGACTTTGTTCTAGCTTCATTTCAACTCTTCATGGACTAGGTGGAGTCCTCTCTTGTTATATATTCAAACTCTCTTCAAAGATCAAGGTAAAACAACTACATTAATGTTTTTGAAACAATGTAAAATTAGGGTTTACAATGAGATGAAGCTTATAGCTTGAATACTCATTATAATGTTTGTATATTGTTTAGAACTTGACAAGGAATCAAATACCCTACCGGTCTTATAGTGAAACAAGAAAGGAATTGTTTGGAAAAGAGGTAAATCTACTAACCTAATGTTGTTTAATGCCTTAGGAGAAATGAGCTTATAGATGCTTATTAAAACTACCTAAAGAGCAAATGGTGAATGACTTAGTAAAGTGTTCTCAAGAGACTAGTAAAAGAACATATGTCTTGTTGTATGTAATTGCAGGTCAAAGGCAAATATATTGTGGAAATTCAGTGTTTAAGGGTTATGCACTTTAAGGGCCTAAGAGCCATGCAATTTAAATTATGCACTATATTGTGATGTAGTGCTTTATGAGTGAAGTTTGTGTATAATAAAGTGTTTGAGGGATTGTTAGTGTTCTTGGGGGTTTAATGATGATAATATTGTGCTAAGGTGTAACAAAATGCTAGGAGAACCTATGTCAAAATTTAGGAGATATCCAAGGAGTTCTAGGTGTTAGTGTAAGGCTTGGTGAACTAGAAAATGTTAGAAAATGACTAAGTGTTGTACAAGAGAAGAAACTAGGTCTTAAGGTGTTCTAGGTGAACAAGAGGGACTTAGACATCAACTAGGGTTTAGGTTGGTAAGAAATGGTGCTTAAGAGATGATGTTAAGATGAGGAGAAAGCATTTTGGGATAGTAGTTTTCTTAGGTAAGAAACATCATTTAGAAACCTAATGTAAAGTGTTATAAGTGTTAGTGAATTTATAGGAAAAAAAATGAGTAACAAGTGAAACATGGATTTAGGTGTTTAAGATGATATCTAGACATTAGAATATACCTAGGAACACTTGGTAAAGTTATACAACTAATGGAGGTGGAGAACTAAGGTAACAACATTTGAAAAATGACATTTTATCAATTCTGTAGGTTTGGTCCGGGACCTAGGTGCTGGTTAAAGTCCCGGACCAGGGGTGTAAAATAGGCCGAGGGTCACATAACAATGTGGTCCGGGACTTGGGTCTTGTACAAGGACCCGGACCACCCCTGAATTACCCCCGAGAGCTGAGTTAGCATATGGTCCGGGACCTAAGCTAGGGACCAAGTCCCAGACCACTATAAAACTTGGTTTTTAGGTATTTAAATGATGTCTAATGATAGGGATAAGTTAGGAATGATATTATAAGGTTACATAAGATATGTTAGGAGTGTTATAATGATATTTTAAAAGAAGGGAAGTTAAAACAAAATGTGGAAATGTGATAACTAGAAATGTGAAGTAGTTAATGTGACAGTGGACTAGTGCGTTAATTAACCGACGTTACTAAATGTGTTTAGGAATCTCTCAAGGTGGAAACCAGTCGAGGCAAGGACCAAGGTATGGTTTTCTTGCAGTCTGTTGCCTACCGGTTTACACCGGCTTGTGTGTTGTTTGTTTTTCTGTGTGTTTATGACCTTGTAAGATTAAACCATGTAAAGAGTTTACAGTTGTTGAATATTATTATGTTGTTAAGTATGACTCTCTCTTCCCTTGCGTGTGTCTAACAAGACTTGACCTGTTATTGTGAATTGTTTGTTGAGTTCAATGATGAACTACTAACAAGGGCTAACAGGGGAAGTGAGGAGTCCGGTCTGTTCCGGCCACGCGTGTGAGTATGGGAGTCGATGTCATAACCGGTTCGATTCTCTCTGTATGTTATGGTTGAGTTTCCAATTTGGTTTCCAACCTTCCCTTTAGCTTAACCAAGGATATTTTACTGACTCACGTCGGGCCACAGGGGCATACTATGTGTTATTTCGGTGTGCTTGGATCACTATATCTGAGGCACCTTGTGTTAAGTTAACCGTTCAATCTAACCGGACGGTAACGAGTTATGTAACGAGCTAAGTATGAGCATGGCAACATTCTCTAGGCTCTCAATGGGGACTGACTGTGTTGGTTCTCTTCCTAAAAGGAATTGTATGTGTGTGATGTGTGTTATGATGTGTACAATACCCATGTTATGTTATATATGTATGAGTTGTGTGTTTTAAAATAAATACCATGTCATCATGACAAATAGTTTGCGCGCATTCCGGTAGTCGATGGGCTGCGCGTTAACCATGCCAGCCAAGGGTTGTTGACCCCCTCGGGGGATCCATATTTCTTTTACTACAGGATGAGGATCGAAGAAGCGGAGTGGCTCTAGATCCTAGGGTGTAGTTTACCTTTGGAGTACTTTTGGATGTTTGACCGGGATGCGCCTGTGCTCCCGTGGCGTGCTATATATTTGGTTATGACGGTTTACAGTGACAGTATACAGTGAAGGACTTATGTAAACACTCGGTATTTTGTGGATGTATATATATGGTTATTAGTTCTATGCTCGGGAGTCTGATCATCAGACCGGTACAATTGTATTTATTCGGCCTTGTTAACCACGTGGGTGGTTGACGGCGTTGTAGCACCAATCGTTTAGTTACTGTTTAGTCGTTTATATTCCGCTGCGATTCCAAGTAATGTGACGTGCGTAGTAGGGGTGTTACAAGGTATGAAACACCACTTGGAGAAACTAAGGAGAAAACATTATAAGTGTTAGGAATTTTGGTAAGAAAAGAGTAAGTGTTTAAGGAGTTATAAAATGAGTTTTATGGATGTTATATAAAGGGGTTAAATGTGCCAAATGATGTTAGAACACATTAGGAGGCTTGAGGAAAAATTGGGAAGAAGTTTGACAAGTTTTGGACAAGTCCTGGTGTTGTCCGACCTAGTGGTCCGACCCAGGGTGGGTCGGACGGCCTCTGTTAATTCACCCGTTGATGTTTCTGGAATGGTCCGACCCAGAGGACTTGGGTCGGACATGGGTCGGACGGGAGGATTTGAAAGACGGAAAAAGTTTCTGGAACGGTCCGACCCAGTTTGTGGGTCGGACGGTGGGTCGGACGGCCCAAAACATGTTAAATAAAACAAACTAAGTGTGGGCTAAGTAGTAAACCCTAGTAGGTATAACGATGACAACCAAGTGTGAGTTTAAGCATAAAAACGTGTAATTCAATCGTGTAAAGTGTTTAGTAAACCGGAACTTAATAAGTAATTAACCGACATTGTCAATCATGTCTTGGAGCTACGTTTGGCGGGACTCGTACGCAGCAAGGACCAAGGTATGGTTTTCTTGCAACCTGTGTCCTACCGGATTACACCGGCTTGTATGCCAATGTGTTTTTCTGTATGTTTGCCACGTTATAAGATAAATCATGAAACGAGTTTACAGTCGTTATTGTTGTTGTGTGTTTACGTGCCGATACCGGTAACCTCGAATGCGCATGGAAGGCTAGTTAACCACTATTAGGTAAACGTAAGAGAACGGTATCCGGTAATAACGTTTCCAACCTAAGGAACGTTATAACCACGGCTATGCATGAGTTAGTCATGTGATGTTTGTGTGTGATGTTTGTGTGTGAATGTATGACCCTCTCTTCCCTTGTGTGTGTCTAACAAGACTTAACCCAATGTTTGTGATTGTTTATTAAGTTCAATGTTGAACTTCTAACAAGTGCTAACGGGGGGAAGTGAGGAGTCCGGTCTGTTCCGGCCACGCGTGTGAGTATGGGGGTCATTGTCATATCAGGTTCGATCCTCTCTGTATGTTATGGTTGTTTTCCAATTTGGTTTCCAACCTTCCCTTTAGCTTAACCAAGGCTATTTTACTGACTCACGTCGGGCCACAGGGCCATACTATGTTTATGTTTGTTCGGTGTGCTTGGATCACTATATCCGAGGCACCTTGTGTTAAGTTATCCGTTCATTTAACGAGGCGGTAACGAGTTATGTAACAAGCTTATCATGAGACTGGCAACATTCTCTAGGCTACAAGTGAACTGACTATGTTTGGGCCGATTCGTAAAGGGAACCGTTCCTGTTATGTTATGTATTATTGTTGTGCTGCAATTCTTATTGCGACGTGATGTGATATGTTGTTAAGATGTGGAGTATGTAGATTATGGATAGGAATGCCAGTTTATTGTAAGAGGCGTTTAAGGATAACCCGAATGGTGGGTATGTGTCGTCTATTAAGGAAATTGCTCCGTTAAAGGAGAAACACTCTAGGGGTTAAAGGCCACAATGAGTGATTTGTTAAGTGTAGTTGTATTGGCTTTTTTAATGAGCCATTGTTGTGCAGTGTAATGTGTTGTGTATTTGTAGTTTACATGCATGATTCTGATATAATCAACCGCATGCTAAGACGACAAATAGTTGTGCGTGGCCCGGTAGCATGCGGGCTGCAGGATTACCATACCAGCAAAGGTGCTGAGCCCCTGGGGGCCACCCTTTTCTCTTCTTTTCCTATTTTCAGGTACAAGGAGCTAGAAGCCGTTCGAGAGTAGGACGGGGTAGTCGTTTGTACATGGGTAACCATTTAAGTTATATATGTACAATAGGTGTAGTAAGACCGAAATTGTTATCGGCATCAGCTTGTAAATACTCGGTACAGTTGGAAGGTATGTGTATGTTTAGTTGTTAATGGAAAGGGATAATAGTGTGTAGTCGCTCGGGAATCTAGTCCATCAGACCGATACAATGTATATGTAATAGCCTTGTTGGCCACGTGGGTGGTTAACGGCGTGTAACACCAACGAGTTAAGTAATGTGATGAAGTATATTTTCCGCTGCAGATTGTTGTTAAGTGTGTTGTTGTTGGATGGGGTGTTACAAAAAGTGGTATCAGAGCGAAGTATCGCTCTGATGACTGAATTACCGAGCTTAGGAAGTACCAAGTTAGGATTTTAGTACTTTGGATTAAGGGTTGAGGGATAGCGTGAGAGATATGCTAGTTAGGAGTAACCAGTGAATACTGAAAACCTACAATATCCTTCCCACCCTCCACAATCCATGTTTTATAACTCAGGGATGAATGCCAGAGAGATAAAAGTCCTCTCATACTCGGGAAAACCCGATCTGGCTGTTGTAAAGCATATCTGTAAGTACGGAGAACCTGTCATACAGTAGATCCCGAAAACTGGGAATCCCGGAGACGGTTCCCATCTGAACAATGTCAAGTGCATTTAAATAGCGAAGAATGAAGAATCCTACGTACAGGAGAATAGAATTTCCGGCAGCCTGGGTCGACATGCCGAGCAGTCGAGAACAACCAGCTTGCAACGCACCAACCGTGCAACAACAAGAAGTGGAGTAATAGAACCCGAGACGAGTGTCTACGGGACTACAAATGTAAAATAATGACACCAACGGTATACCAACCGACAAAGGAACTACAACGTAGTACCCAAACAAGAGACAAGTGTCAGTAACCACGACAAATGCATGGAACGGGCTACGAAGAAGATATAGTACTAAGAAAAAAAAGGGACTCCAAGAACGGGGAACACCCTAGTTAATGATTGTCATGTGAAGACAATGAGAAGTCGCACAGAGTGTTTAATGTCAAGACTGTACAATTAAAGTAAGAGCCAACAAGGCTACTGAATACGGTGCAGATAAAAACAATACCGCAACTGGTAAATGTTGAACCGATAAGCCAGTTAGCATGGCGCACTTGCCATGGCAAGTGCTGCTATAACAGGACTGTTCGGGAAAATTTTAACAAGCACGAAGTACTTAGTAAGTACCCAGAAGTTAAGTGAGATCATCATAACCGCGGAAGGGCTTGATAGCCTAACCTCTGCAATTGGAAGTACACCAGTCAGCAAGAAGCCAGACTTGGTTAAGGCAAGAAGACGTTGTGAAACCATGAAAATTTTTCTTTCAAACTCAGATTTATTTCAAACCCTTTTCTTTCAAAACCAAATTTTCTTCCAAACCAATACTTATTTCTAACCTTCTTTTAAAACCAAACCAGAAGACCTACACCGGCCACAGTGCCACACGGTAGGTAAGTTATACCCAGTTTACCTTTGAATAACCGGAAAGGAAACCGGTAAACCTAAGGGTAACAACCCGAGGGGATGGATTGAGTTCATGGTAATACAACAGTGGATAGACTTTCCCTTGATTAAGTTCGGGAAGCACAGAATGTATATTGACACAAGACAATATAAGGGAGTTGACAACAGAATACTTCACCTAGGCGTGTGACGGACACTACGAGTGTACTAACTGTAATGTGGGACGACCGCACTCCAATAGGAGCTTGTGGGCCTGACAGACCTGTTTATGGGTTAGTTGGGTAAGTAGTAATGTATCAGTAGGGTACCCCACATATGTATACGAGTAGAGTCCGAAACACGGGAAGTAGTCGACTCCGTACTACGGTCAGCAGTGTAAGTCAAACAAGAGCTAAGGATTACCATGAATGGTTGAAGTAAAGGAACTTAGTTAAGTTAACGAAACTAAAGGAATTAGTGAATTCATTTCAAGGAAATGTTTAAGAGTCAGGGAATACGAAGTGCACTAACTGTTATGTAAAGGCATAGCATATGTCTTAAGGATCCTCAGGGATAAACATGTTAGCTGGAATGGTGACCCAGCCTGTGCATGGCAAGCAGATGCCTAATGTGGACACATTAATGTGCAATGAACGGGATGAAACTCCCAAAATGAGTACCTACACTACCAGGAAATGTTGATCTTCACAGAAGAAGATAATAAGCCAGTCAAGAACGCAAAACGGCGTGGCTAATTGAATATACCAATAAGTGCAAGCCAGATGTGATGGCATAACATAGCAACACCCAGGAGCAATCCTTGAAGGGTGTTCGCATCAACAATTGTTGCATGAAATAAATGTGTGTGAACCGTCCACAATGGACAGAGCTCGAAGCAGTAAGGCTCATAAGCCACAAATAAAATGTGTTATGTAAATTTGATTGATTGTAGAAGTTTATGCTGTATAAGTGAATAGAGTGGGGAACGAACCACTGCTTTATGAGTGGGGATACCTCTCGATATTATAAACCGTGCAAGCTGGTAGTAACGTAAACCAAGTTCAAGAAATATGTTAAGGATTGATCATGTTGGTATTGCGAGAGAATAGTTAGTTTAGTAGCATGTGAAGCACCCGGCTGAATAACGGCGGCTTGTAACTCGAGTGAGCTACGCTCAAGGAGCATTCAGTAATCATCCAAATGAATGGCGAACCATAATATAAAGGATGTAAGTATATGTGTGGAAGTTAATGTGACAGTAAATACACCATGTAAGTTAGTGTTATGCAATGAGTAGGAGCACGGTGCGCAGCAAGCGACCGTTGTATAAGTATTGTTAAAAAATAGTATGGCAAATAAGCAGAGTTATGAGTTAGACCCAGTGGAGATACAACGGTAAGTGATAGCAAATAGACTAGGCAGTAAGCCAGTAGCTAGTACTATGAGATAAGAATCTCAGTGAAACTCAGTGTGAATTCCATTGCGAATCGCATAAGAGATTTACTGTCAAGAGTTTACGCCTCTGCACTCTGTATGACTGAGTGTTTTGGTATTGCACTTGTGTAGTAATGATCGAGTGGGATAGCTAGGATTCGGGGAATCTTGATTGTGGAGGAAATAGAAAGCGGCTTATAACGACATAGTGACCGATGCATAGGAAATGCAAGGCCGTACCAGTGAAAGAGTACATGTACAAAACCAAATATGGAGGCATGATTAACAGTGAGTGACTACAGTAGCACTAACTACCAAATATCGGTATGGAATATACCTCAACTGTGGGAAATAACTGAGAGAGCACTACACATTAGGTGGTAGCTCAATCTCAACCGACAGTAAGTCGGAAGGGAACAAATCAATCATTGTGAAATACGTAGCGTAGCAGTTTACGCAGTAAGTTATTAGAGAAGTGGATGGGAAGTCTTGAAACTCACAGAATTCGCTCACGGTAAGAGATACCACGCGTCGGTTGAGAAACTGTTATACAATATAGTAAGAATAACGAATGGGGCAAACTAAGCCCTAAAGTTATTAGAGTTTCACAACAGGAACTAGTGAGCCAGTGATTCAAGTGTTCAATGTGCATGGTGAACATGAGTGAATGGCTAGTTATTAATGCCTAGAAGCCTCACAGGCCAGAATCGAAACCAGCTAAGAGTTTAAACAAACTCCAATGAGAATTCTTGCTTTAGGGACTAAACCGCCAATATGGTTAACATCCTCTAACCAGAACACATTGTATAACAGACCGCGTGGAAGTTAAAACACTTCACGACGGCAGAACATTTTAAGCCAATGTTCCGTGATTGATTACGTGGGCGTAATCCCTTTTAAGGGGGGTAGAGCGCAAAACCACTTAGTGTGTATTACCGTACAAGTTTACGTGACTTATGGTGTGCATAGCACAAATAATTTGTTGTGATGATTGGTGTGTGTGTTACGTAAACATACACATTCATTCATGGTTTAATTGGGGTAATTGCGCACAGAAGATGCGAATACCATTGTGATAAGTGTGTTTATTTGTTAACAATTGTGTGTGATAGTACAAGTGTGGGGAGTAGAGAAACTCCCGGGGAACTAAAACCCCGACATTATATGTTCATATGACACTAAATGTGAAACTGTGTGTTGTTTTGATAAAATATATGTGTATATATACTAAATAGTGATTCATGAAAGGGTACGAAACCGACATAGAACCTAGTGAGAATAAGATTCCCTAGGTAACGATTAAAGTGAATGGAAATAACTGATAGATGAAGTTCTATCCCTTGGAGATGTTATGATCATGACTAGAATGACTTAAAAGATAGAAAAATGGGAGATGCTTGAATTAGTTGTTGTTTGAAATTGAAGTGGGAGGTGAAACTTGATTATCATGAGATCAAGGGAAGCCGAACACAAATTGGGGTGGAAGGATAGTTCAACACTGGTGCTGATCACATCAGGGTTGGATGATTCTTGAAGCTCCCTATAAGTGATCACAAATAACCACGCTAAGAAACAAGCAAGGAGCATAAGTTGGATTTGGAGTTGTATGTGTTTTCAAAAGGATTTGGAATTGGTATTTATAAAATGTCGATAGATACTCTACATAATTAAAGTTCTCTTATTTAACCTCACAAGGAAAAATTTTAAATTTAAGTGATTCTTTTGATCTCCCAAAGGAACGGGGACGGAAGGTGTCCATCGCGACCGGGTTCTGCGGGATCACAGTGTATATAAAAGATATCTTTGATTGTTATACATGCTATGACATGTTGTGTGGTGTGTGAAATAAATATTATTTTGATCTTGAGTTCCAAAAGAATATGTTATCAAGACCTATGAGTCTAAATATTGTTGTGTTACATAGACCTATGAGTCTAAAGGCTGTTATATTATAAAGGCCAACGGGTCTAAATGTTGTTATGTTACCCATGCCCAAGGGTCTAAGGGTTGTTATGTATGTGCAAATGTTGTTAAGATACCCGGACCATTGAGTTCGAGGTTATCACGTGAGCATGTTATGTTATGTATGGATGTGAATATGTTACCCGGACCATTAAGTCCGATGGTGTGATGTAAAGTATGTTTGGTTATGGAAGTTTATTTCCAAGTGATTCCTGCGTTCTAATCCAAATGATGTGTGGGAAGTGTGAACTTCGAGGACAAAGTTCTTTTAAGGGGGGTAGATTGAAATACCCCAAACCTTGATATGTTGATTAGACATTAAACTATGGTATTTAAAGGCTAAAAAAGTGCCTTAGAAACAACAGTGAACAATTTAAACCATAGTAAAACGCAATAAAACACTAAGACACAGTTCGAGCAAAAACATGCTCTAAGCTTGGAGTGAACTTGGTTGGGACCCAAAGAACCTACCAATACTTTATAACATTCAATTACGATTTAATAAGGCTAAATAAGTCCTTAGGAAACCTTGGTAGATAATTAAACCAAACAAAACATAAATAGATACCTTAAAGTCAATATGGGCGAAAGTGTGCTCTAAGCTTGGGATAAATTTGTATAAGACCTAAAGGTCATACCTATACCTTATAAATATGTTAATGAACATATTAAACCAATTACCAAAGAAAACCAAGCTTGAAAACAAGTTAGAATACAAAATGTGCTTTAAGGAGTCTTAAAGCACATTTTTGAAAAATTGTCTTGTAAATGAGTTTTGAATGGCTAAACGTCCATCATTAATCTTTAATTAACATGTGTACTACTTAGTATCACATTTGGATGTCTAAATCAATGGGAAATCAAAAATTTCACAAGTATGTGTCTTGTTTTTGTGAATAGTAACAAAAATTGCTAGTTTATGACATAAGTCAATATAAGTAAGTTAATTGGTCAACAAAGACCATGACTTGGCCTAAAACACTAAGGGGGGCGGTTTTTCATGTGTGAGTCACCACACTTGACCAATCAAATAAACAAGGAAAAGTTATAAAGCAAAAGTTACTATTTACTTTAGCATAAATATCTCCAAAAGCAACTTTCCTTCTCATTTCCTTCCTTCCTTCTCATTTCACACGGTCTCCAATCTTCTCCTCCCTTCTCCTTCGTTGATGCTACAGCACAAACACCATCTTCAAGCTTTGAACCCTTACATCTCCTAGCTCCCTTTGCTAAATCAAAAACTAAGACCACCATTCTCTTAGTTTAGTCAAGCTCTACAATCTTGTCTTTTCAAATCTTCAAGAACTCCATTTTGGTGCCATGAAGATTCACCATTGTTGGAGCTTGAGCTCACCTTTTCATGCCTTGTCATTCTCCTTGGCTTCAAGGTAAAGAAAGTCAAAGAAAATCAATGTTTCCTCTTGTTTTGTGTGTAACCGAGAATCACCCTTTGATGGTGTCTTCTCTTGTTCTTTCATAGCTCCATTTCAATCTTTAAAGGACAAGGAGGAGTCCTCTCTTGATGCTTATTCAAGCTCTCTTTTTATTCCAAGGTAAAACAACTATCCTAATGTGTTAAGACAATGTATATAACCTAGGGTTTACAATGAGTTTAAGCATGAAGCTTGAATACTCATTACCTTGCTTGTACATTGATTACAAGTTTGACAAGCAATCAAAGCCTTGCCGGTTTTCTATGAAGGAAGGAGCAAGGGTTGACAATGAAAAAAACTTGTGAAGGAAAAGAGGTAAACAAACTATCTAAATGTAGTTTAAATGCCTAGGGAAAAAAATGAGCTTGATTTGCTTAATAAAATACCTAAGGAGCTAATGGGAAAAGAGTTAGTGAATTGTTCTTAAGGAGATTATTAAAGGGCATATGTGATGTTGAGTGTATTTGCAGGTTAAAGGCAATATATTATGTGGGAAATTCAGTGTTTAAGGTTTATGCTATTTAAGGGCCTAAGAGCCATGTTATTTAAGGGCCTAAGTGCCAAGCAATTTAAGTTTATGCACTATATTGTGATGTAGTGTAAATTTGGTGAAGTGTTGTGTGTGAGAAAGTTCTTGTTGGATTTAGGTGTTCTTGAATGTTTAAATGGTGAAAAACAATGTGTTTTGGTATGACAATGTGCTAGGAGAACCCATGGCAAAATTTGGGTAATGTATGGCAAATTTGGGTAATGTATAAGAGTTTTGGTTGAACTAGGAAGTGTTAGGAATGAATGAATGTTACTAGGGAAGAAAACAGTTTAGGTGTTGTAGAGTGTTACAAGGGCTTAAGTATTGTCTTGGAAGTTCTAGGGATTCAATGAGTGTTTTGGGATGTAATAAAGTCTTGGAGAAATTTGTTTAAGGTTTAGGTGATGTTGATGTACAAGGGATGAATGATGTTTAGGTAAGGATATGAGGAAGGAATTTTAAGAAGTTGTGAACAAGGAAATTTAGTTAGTAAGAAAGGATGTTTGGGAGATGATGTTATGATGGTGAGGAAACATTCTTGGCATAGTGGTTATCATAGGTATGAAACACCACTTGGAGAAACTAAGGAGAAAACATTATAAGTGTTAGGAATTTTGGTAAGAAAAGAGTAAGTGTTTGGAGTTATAAAATGAGTTTTATGGATGTTATATAAAGGGGTTAAATGTGCCAAATGATGTTAGAACACATTAGGAGGCTTGAGGAAAAATTGGGAAGAAGTTTGACAAGTTTGGGACAAGTCCTGGTGTTGTCCGACCCAGTGGTCCGACCCAAGGTGGGTCGGACGGCCTCTGTTAATTCACCCGTTGATGTTTCTGGAATGGTCCGACCCAGAGGACTTGGGTCGGACATGGGTCGGACGGGAGGATTTGAAAGACAGAAAAAGTTTCTGGAACGGTCCGACCCAGTTTGTGGGTCGGACGGTGGGTCGGACGGCCCAAAACATGTTAAAAAAAACAAACTAAGTGTGGGCTAAGTAGTAAACCCTAGTTGTAACACCCCTAAAACCGGCCTAAGAGTTAAGGGTATTACACGCCGCGTATTACTACCAATAACGCAAGGCTCTAAAACACTTAAATGCAATAAAGGCCCAAAACAGAGTTACACAAACATTGTAAGCCAAAGTATTCAAATACAGCGGAAGCAAATACAAAATCCCAAATACATATCCAAGTCAGAAATAGAAGTCAAAATAGTGTAAGGCCCGAAGGCTACAACATCATAAATAATAGTCTGAACAATCGAAAAGCTAAACTCTATAGCTCCAGAATCTTAAGATGATCCTCGCTGATCAATCTGCAAAAAATGTTAGAAGTAGGGGAATGAGCACACAACTATGCCCAGTAAGCAGCGACCGTCATCATGTAAGGTCGCTCAAAACAATTGAAATCAGAAGAAGGAGAAGATAAACGTTATATCCAAAATTCTCAATACTCAGAAGCTTTCAGAACAGAAGCAGAGAGGAACACAAGGGTTCCCAATTCAGAAACAATCAGAACTCTTAAACAGAGAGGGGACAAGACACAATGCACACACTCAGAAGGGTCGAAGACCCATAGACCATACCAGGCCTCTCGGCAACGCAGAAATGACTCGAAAGAGCCAAAGGGTTCGTCAACCCCGCAGAACAGAAAGGGAATGACCCACACTCAGAACGACGTCTACATGGTATACCACGGAATAGCTCGACCCAGCCATTCACGGCTCAGAAACAAAGTGTAATGTCCCAAAACAGAAGGATTGCTTAAACAGAAGCAAAGTTGCATTTAAATATGCCAAAACACTCATAAATCAGTAGTACGTATCATAAGGAACCCAATGCCGCAGACGGCGCTCAAATCGGAGTTCAAACGAAGAAGTTACGCTGAAAACAGAGGGGTGTCCGAGCTTGTGTCCGGACGTCGAAGTTCGGACGCAAGTCCAGACTCGGAAACCAAAGATTGTCAAATGTCCGAACTTGTGTCCGGACATCAATGTTCGGACACAAGTCGAATTGAAATCAGATAGAGGAATTCAGAATGTCCGAACATCAATGTTCGGACGGGGTACGGAAAAGAGTTACGCGGAAGGTCCGACCGTGTGTCCGGACGTCGAAGTTCGGACACAGGTCGAACTAAAATCAGAGAAGAACCCAAGGGCGTGTCCGAACATCAAAGTTCGGACTTATGTTCGGACATGCCCCGAACTTTGAAAATCAACAGAGCAAGACGCACTGTCCGAACTTCAAAGCTCGGACAGAAGTTCGGACAGTGCGAAAACTGCATTTTCCAGAAGACGAACAGAGCAGAAACTTGTGCAAAAACATCATCACGAATTGCCAAATTGATACACACACCAAATCACAGGGAAAAACAGAGAACCATGGGGTTTTAACCATACCAAAACGCAACCAAACAGACAACACAAACAGAAGCCACACACTAAACATAACCGTTGCAATCCCCATGGCCGAACTTCCAAACCGAATCGAGTAACCACCTACCTCAATTAGCAGAAGAAAATCAACGGTCTGAATCAACAAGCGCAGTCCGAACAACCCAGCAGCCAGGCACGAATAAAGATCACTGAATTCCCACAACAACAATCCAAAATCAGAACGAGGAAGAACCCTAGAACTTGGAAATTCAAAACTGCAACACTCTGCATCACAAACCTGAAATCAAGACTAGACGTAGTACTGCAGTAGAATCCCAATCCAAATGCGGCCGACGACAATTGATTCGAACACAATCAGAATCCTCAATCAGAAAAACTGAGCAACACGAAGAAAATACGAAGTCCCAATTCTGCAATCAAACCTGAAGTCGAAGGGAGAACCACACCACAACGGAGATCGCCAATCTGATTGCAGCGGTAATGTTCACAGTTCCAGTAGAGGGAGAATTAGAGAGAGAAAGGAAGAGGGGAAAAACTGTCGCTCAACACCACGATCGAGACGCTCCTCACGAACTGACGTGAATAACAATGATCAGGAAAAGAAAAGAAACAAGGAATTCCCTTTCCTTATAAATAAATAATTAATTACCTTAATTAATTAATCGAAAGACTTCCTTGTCCTTGGCAATTAAAACAATGCCGCTGACGTCCCAACTGACAGTAAAGAAATGTAATCCATCTTAGCTCATTACATAAACCGGACATAATATAAGGTTGCAATTATACGTGTTATAACATCACCTCCCCCTTAAAAGAATCTCGTCCTCGAGATTAACTCACCTTACTGCTCGAACAGGGAGGGAAACTTGGCACGCAGCTCATCTTCGAGTTCCCACGTCGCTTCACTTTCTGACTGATCAGACCATTGAACCTTAACCATAGGCATGGTCTTACTACGGAGCTGACGAACATCTCTAGCCAGAATACGGGTAGGCACCGCCTTGAAACTGCAGTCCTCCCTCAACTGAAGCTGACTGTGGTCGATCACATGAGACGGATCATGCAGGTACTTCCTCAACATAGACACATGGAAGACGTTATGTACAGCTGACAAGGATGGGGGCAATGCCAGACGATAAGCCACAGGGCCAATCCTCTCTAGAATCTCAAAAGGTCCTACAAACCTCGGGCTAAGCTTCCCACGCTTCCCAAACCGGACTACGCCTCTGACCGGCGACACTCGCAGATAGACATGATCACCAATATCAAACTCAAGCGGCCTGCGCCTCTGGTCTGCATAGCACTTCTGTCTACTCTGAGCAACAAGCAAACGCTCCCGAATCACCCTGATCTTCTCTACTGCACCCTGCACCAACTCAGGTCCAACCAAGACCCTCTCCTTCAGGTCATCCCAACAGATGGGAGACCTGCACCTCCTACCGTACAACGCTTCAAACGGAGCCATACCAATGCTCGCCTGAAAGCTATTGTTGTAGGCAAACTCGATCAGAGTCACGTGCTGCTCCCAGCTACCCCCAAAATCTAGGACACATGCGCGAAGCATGTCCTCCAGGACCTGATTAGTCCTCTCTGTCTGGCCATCCGACTGAGGATGGTAGGCTGAACTGAACGCCAAACTCGTACCCAGGGCCTTATGCAAACTGCGCCAAAATCTCGAAACAAAGCGCGGGTCACGATCAGAAACTATAGTAGTAGGCACGCCATGCAACCTCACTATCTCATCCAGATACAGACGAGCTAGACGCTCCAGACTGAAGGTCTTCTTCACCGGCAGAAAATGAGCAGACTTCATCAGACGATCAACAATCACCCAAATAGCATCACAACCCGAGGAAGTTTTGGGCAAACCCATGACGAAATCCATCCCCACACTCTCCCACTTCCACTCAGGAATGGGAAGGGGCTGAAGCAAACCCGCTGGTCTCTGGTGCTCAGCCTTAATCTGCTGACAGGTCTGGCACTTCGAAACAAACTCAAAGATGTCTCGCTTCATCCCAGACCACCAGAACGACTCTCTGAGATCTCGATACATCTTCACCCCTCCTGGGTGAACTGAATATGGCGCTCCGTGAGCCTCCTGAAGGATCTCCCTACGCAGAACTGCGTCGTCTGGCACACATACACGGCCTCTGAAACGCAGACACCCATTACTGGAGACACTGAAGTCTGAGTTCTGCTCTGAAGGCAGCCCCTCTCTGATCCGACTCAAAGCTGAATCCGACTCCTGACCAACTCTGATCCTGTCGACCAACGAAGACTGAACCTGAAGTGCTGCTATCACACTGGCACTGGCTGGTCTGACTACCCAGACGCCCATACGCTGAAGCTCTAAGGCGGACCTCTGAACTCCTGTCAAGGCACAAGCTACACCCGGAGCACCTCTCCGGCTCAAAGCATCTGCAACAACATTCGCTCTACCCGGGTGGTAGAGGATCTCTAAATCGTAGTCGTGAAGTAGCTCCAACCACCTCCGCTGTCTCAAGTTCAGCTCCTTCTGAGTGAACAAATACTTGAGACTCTTGTGGTCCGTGTAAACCTTACACGACGCCCCATACAGATAATGCCTCCAAATCTTCAGCGCGAAAACCACAGCTGCCAACTCCAGATCGTGGGTAGGGTAGTTCTTCTCATACGGCTTAAGCTGTCGGGAGCCATAAGCCACTACCTTACCCTGCTGCATCAAAACACAACCTAGTCCCTTATGGGACGCATCACAGAAGACCTCGAATCCTTCGGTCCCAGATGGCAAAGTCAGAATCGGTGCGGTCATCAGCCTCTTCTTAATCTCCTGGAAGCTCTGCTCACAAGCTTCGCTCCACTCGTACTTAATCTCCTTCCTCAACAGACGGGTCAGTGGGGATACAATCTTAGAGAATCCCTCGACAAACTTCCTGTAATACCCAGCTAACCCAAGGAAACTACGGATCTCTGCAACATTCGTGGGCCTCGCCCACTCCATAACTGCTCTAATCTTCTCAGGGTCCACTGAGATACCGTCCTTCGAGACCACATGTCCCAAGAACACCACACGATCAAGCCAGAAGTCACACTTCTTCAACTTATCATAAAGCTCATGATCCCTCAACGTCTGCAACACAATCCTCAGATGCTCCTCATGCTCCTCTGCGCTCTTGGAGTACACCAAGACGTCGTCTATGAAGACCACTACAAACTGATCCAGATAGGGTTTGAAAACCCGGTTCATCATATCCATGAAGACTAAGGGAGCATTAGTCAAACCAAACGGCATAACTAGGAACTCGTAATGACCATAACGAGTCCTAAAGGCGGACTTAGGCACATCCTCGGCCTTAATCCTCAACTGATGGTAACCTGAACGAAGATCTATCTTCGAGAACACTGTGGCGCCCGCCAACTGGTCAAACAGGTCATCTATGCGCGGAAGGGGATAGCGGTTCTTGATGGTCACCTTGTTCAGCTCCCTGTAGTCGATGCACAATCTGAAGGTCCCATCTTTCTTCTTCACAAACAGCACTGGCGCTCCCCAAGGCGAAACGCTAGGGCGAATGAAGCCCTTGTCTAGCAACTCCTGAAGCTGGACCTTCAGCTCCTTCAACTCCACCGGACTCATACGGTAAGGGGCCCTAGAGATGGGCTGAGTCTCTGGCGCTAAATCGATGGTGAACTCCACCTCTCTCACTGGTGGTAGTCCGGGCACGTCATCCTGGAAAACCTCAGGGAACTCTCTGACGATCGGGATGCTCTCCAAGCTGGATCCCTCACGTACCTCTAGCAGATAGCACAAGAATCCCTGGCAACCCTTCCTCAAGAAGCTGGCTGCCTGCATCGCAGACACAACCACAGGCGCACACGGGACTGCATTCCCAGCGAAAACAAAACGGCTCCCGTCTGGCAAACCAAACACTACTCTCCTCGCTGCACAGTCTATATGGGCATGGTGCTCTGCTAGCCAGTCCATGCCCAAAATCACATCAAAACAGGTCATCCGCATCGGGATGAGGTCAGCACAAAAGGTCTTGTCCCGAACTGCTAAGGGACAAGCCTTACACACAGAATTCAGCACACAAGGGGCAACCCCACCTAATGGACTACTCACACACAAGTCTACCTCACTAGGCACAGCAGTCAGTCCAAGGTCACCCAACAAATCACAGCAGATAAAGGAGTGCGTAGCTCCAGAGTCAAACAGACAAAATACATCTCGAGAATGGATCTGGAGAATACCTGAGACGACGCGATCACCAGCACGATCACGCTCTCCCGCCATAGCATAAACCCGGGCCTGAGTCTGAGGCTTCTTCTGGTCGGACCTCGCCCCTGAATCTGAACCGGTGCCTCTATCTCCTGAGCCTCTACCGGATGCCTGAGGGCACTGAGCGATCCGGTGCTCCATCGACCCGCACTTAAAGCAGGCACCAGTCTTCTTGTAGCACTCCCTACCAGGATGGGAGTGGCCACAAGACCCGCACTTCGCCCCAGCTGACGAAGATGAAGAAGCTCCCCGACGATCTCCATAGGACTGCTTCTTCTGAGGAGCAGCCTCCTTCTTCTGAGGCTCTTCAGCACGCCTCTTTCCCTTGTGGTCCTTGCCAGCCTGTCTGCCCCTGATGTCGGCCTCTACCAGCAAAGCAACATCTGCCACATCTCTGAAGGTCCGGTGACGAAGAGGTGTCACAGCGGACCTGATATCCGGTCTGAGCCCACTCTCGAACTTACGGGCCTTCCTATGCTCATCTGGCTCCGGAGCATACTTCGAGAGCGTCACGAACTTCCTTACGTACTCCTCTACAGACATGTCTCTCCCCTGGCGTAGCCGGTTGTACTCGTTGATCTTCTGGTCCTTGTAAACGTCCGGATAGAACTGCTTGTTGAACTCTAAGCAGAACTGATCCCAGGTCCAAGGCTGGGGATGCCTACCCATCACCATACGCCACCACTCCTTCGCCTCCCCCTTAAAGAGGAACGTGGCGAAGTCCACCTTCTGGTCATCCTCCGACCCCATCACTCTCAGCAGGTCCTCGACCTCAGTAATCCAATGGCTCGCCTCCTGAGGGTCACCACAGCCGTCAAAGGAAGGCGGCTTTAACTTCATGAACTCCTGGAGCGCCCTGACTCGGCCTCCCACAGCATTTGCCCCTGCTGGGCCTGCTCCACCAGCTCCTCCACCAGCTCCCCCAGCAGCTGCAGCCATCGTCTGCATCAACTGTGCCACAAACTGCTGTACTGCATCCGCAGCATCTCCCTGAGGGGTCACTGGTGCTCTACGAGGAGGCATTCTGAGATACACAAATCCAAAACTTGTCAGAACTGACTCACACTTCAACAATTGCCACAACTGAACCTCACACAAGCAAACACAACCACAGACCCTAAAGAAAGCCAAACCTGGCTCTGATACCACTAAATGTAACACCCCTAAAACCGGCCTAAGAGTTAAGGGTATTACACGCCGCGTATTACTACCAATAACGCAAGGCTCTAAAACACTCAAATGCAATAAAGGCCCAAAACAGAGTTACACAAACATTGTAAACCAAAGTATTCAAATACAGCGGAAGCAAATACAAAATCCCAAATACATATCCAAGTCAGAAACAGAAGTCAAAATAGTGTAAGGCCCGAAGGCTACAACATCATAAATAATAGTCTGAACAATCGAAAAGCTAAACTCTATAGCTCCAGAATATTAAGATGATCCTCGCTGATCAATCTGCAAAAAATGTTAGAAGTAGGGGAATGAGCACACAACTATGCCCAGTAAGCAGCGACCGTCATCAGTAAGGTCGCTCAAAACAATTGAAATCAGAAGAAGGAGAAGATAAACGTTATATCCAAAATTCTCAAAACTCAGAAGCTTTCAGAACAGAAGCAGAGAGGAACACAAGGGTTCCCAATTCAGAATCAATCAGAACTTTTAAACAGAGAGGGGACAAGACACAATGCACACACTCAGAAGGGTCGAAGACCCATAGACCATACCAGGCCTCTCGGCAACGCAGAAATGACTCGAAAGAGCCAAAGGGTTCGTCAACCTGCAGAACAGAAAGGGAATGACCCACACTCAGAACGACATCTACATGGTATACCACGGAATAGCTCGACCCAGCCATTCACGGCTCAGAAACAAAGTGTAATGTCCCAAAACAGAAGGATTGCTTAAACAGAAGCAAAGTTGCATTTAAATATGCCAAAACACTCATAAATCAGTAGTACGGATCATAAGGAACCCAATGCCGCAGACGGCACTCAAATCGAAGTTCAAACGAAGAAGTTACGCTGAAAACAGAGGGGTGTCCGAGCTTGTGTCCGGACGTCGAAGTTCGGACGCAAGTCGAGACTCGGAAACCAAAGATTGTCAAATGTCCGAACTTGTGTCCGGACATCAATGTTCGGATACAAGTCGAATTGAAATCAGATAGAGGAATTCAGAATGTCCGAACATCAATGTTCGGACTGATGTTCGGACGGGGTACGGAAAAGAGTTACGCGGAAGGTCCGACCTTGTGTCCGGACGTGAAGTTCGGACACAGGTCGAACTAAAATCAGAGAAGAACCCAAGGGCGTGTCCGAACATCAAAGTTCGGACTTATGTTCGGACATGCCCCGAACTTTGAAAATCAACAGAGCAAGACGCACTGTCCGAACTTCAAAGCTCGGACAGAAGTTCGGACAGTGCGAAAACTGCATTTTCCAGAAGCGAACAGAGCAGAAACTTGTGCAAAAACATCATCACGAATTGCCAAATTGATACACACACCAAATCACAGGGAAAAACAGAGAACCATGGGGTTTTAACCATACCAAAACGCAACCAAACAGACAACACAAACAGAAGCCACACACTAAACATAACCGTTGCAATCCCCATGGCCGAACTTCCAAACCGAATCGAGTAACCACCTACCTCAATTAGCAGAAGAAAATCAACGGTCTGAACCAACAAGCGCAGTCCGAACAACCCAACAGCCAGGCACGAATAAAGATCACTGAATTCCCACAACAACAATCCAAAATCAGAACGAGGAAGAACCCTAGAACTTGGAAATTCAAAACTGCAACACTCTGCATCACAAACCTGAAATCAAGACTAGACGTAGTACTGCAGTAGAATCCCAATCCGAATGCGGCCGACGACAACTGATTCGAACACAATCAGAATCCTCAATCAGAAAAACTGAGCAATACGAAGAAAATAACGAAGTCCTAATTCTGCAATCAAACCTGAAGTCGAAGGGAGAACCACACCACAACGGAGATCGCCAATCTGATTGCAGCGGTAATGTTCACAGTTCCAGCAGAGGGAGAATCAACGAGAGAAAGGAAGAGGGGAAAAACTGTCGCTCAGCACCACGATCGAGACGCTCCTCACGAACTGACGTGAATAACAATGATCAGGGAAAGAAAAGAAACAAGGAATTCCCTTTCCTTATAAATAAATAATTAATTACCTTAATTAATTAATCGAAAGACTTCCTTGTCCTTGGCAATTAAAACAATGCCGCTGACGTCCCAACTGACAGTAAAGAAATGTAATCCATCTTAGCTCATTACTTAAACCGGACATAATATAAGGTTGCAATTATACGGGTTATAACACTAGTAAGTATAACGATGACAACCAAGTGTGAGTTTAAGCATAAAAACGTGTAATTCAATCGTGTAAAGTGTTTAGTAAACCGGAACTTAATAAGTAATTAACCGACATTGTCAATCATGTCTAGGAGCTACGTTTGGCGGGACTCGTACGCAGCAAGGACCAATGTATGGTTTTCTTGCAACCTGTGTCCTACCGGATTACACCGGCTTGTATGCCAATGTGTTTTTCTGTATGTTTGCCACGTTATAAGATAAATCATGAAACGAGTTTACAGTCGTTATTGTTGTTGTGTGTTTACGTGCCGATACCGGTAACCTCGAATGCGCATGGAAGGCTAGTTAACCACTATTAGGTAAACGTAAGAGAACGGTATCCGGTAATAACGTTTCTAACCTAAGGAACGTTCTAACCACGGCTATGCGTGAGTTAGTCATGTGATGTTTGTGTGTGATGTTTGTGTGTGAATGTATGACCCTCTCTTCCCTTGTGTGTGTCTAACAAGACTTAACCCAATGTTTGTGATTGTTTATTAAGTTCAATGTTGAACTTCTAACAAGTGCTAACGGGGGGAAGTGAGGAGTCCGGTCTGTTCCGGCCACGCGTGTGAGTATGGGGGTCGTTGTCATATCAGGTTCGATCCTCTCTGTATGTTATGGTTGTTTTCCAACCTTCCCTTTAGCTTAACCAAGGCTATTTTACTGACTCACGTCGGGCCACAGGGGCATACTATGTTTATGTTGGTTCGGTGTGCTTGGATCACTATATCCGAGGCACCTTGTGTTAAGTTATTCGTTCATTTAACGAGGCGGTAACGAGTTATGTAACGAGCTTATCATGAGACTGGCAACATTCTCTAGGCTACAAGTGAACTGACTATGTTTGGGCCGGTTCGTAAAGGGAACCGTTCCTGTTATGTTATGTATTATTGTTGTGCTGCAATTCTTATTGCGACGTGATGTGATATGTTGTTAAGATGTGGAGTATGTAGATTATGGATAGGAATGCCAGTTTATTGTAAGAGGCGTTTAAGGATAACCCGAATGGTGGGCATGTGTCGTCTATTAAGGAAATAGGTCCGTTAAAGGAGAAACACTCTAGGGGTTAAAGACCACAATGAGTGATTTGTTAAGTGTAGTTGTATTGGCTTTTTTAATGAGTCATTGTTGTGCAGTGTAATGTGTTGTGTATTTGTAGTTTACATGCATGATTCTGATATAATCAACCGCATGCTAAGACGACAAATAGTTGTGCGTGGCCCGGTAGCATGCGGGCTGCGGGATTACCATACCAGCAAAGGTGCTGAGCCCCTGGGGGCCACCCTTTTCTCTTCTTTTCCTATTTTCAAGTACAAGGAGCTAGAAGCCGTTCGAGAGTAGGACGGGGTAGTCGTTTGTACATGGGTAACCATTTAAGTTATATATGTACATTAGGTGTAGTAAGACCGAAATTGTTATCGGCATCAGCTTGTAAATACTCGGTACAGTTGGAAGGTATGTGTATGTTTAGTTGTTAATGGAAAGGGATAATAGTGTGTAGTCGCTCGGGAATCTAGTCCATCAGACCGATACAATGTATATGTAATAGCCTTGTTGGCCACGTGGGTGGTTAACGGCGTGTAACACCAACGAGTTAAGTAATGTGATGAAGTATATTTTCCGCTGCAGATTGTTGTTAAGTGTGTTGTTGTTGGATGGGGTGTTACATATACAGGTTTGCTTGAGTGTTTTGGTGCAATGTGGTGAGTATGTAAGCCAAAATGTTAAAAAAAGACTATTTCAGCGGTTCTTAGGAAAGAACCGCCGAGACAGGTGACCGAAGTAACCATATATACCTAGGGCCTATCTCGGCGGTTGTAAGCTTACAATCGTTAAGATAGGTGTGCTCAGTTATTGATTTTGGCGAGCACTTATCTTGGTGGTTCCTTTATAACCACTAAGATAAACTAGTCTACTTGAGCGGTAGTGAACCACTTTGTACAACCGCCGAAATAGGAACTTAAGAACCGCCCAAATAGACCATTTTCTACTAGTGAAAGTGAGTGGCTTGACATCGACACTTCTTTCCTGGTGCAAACTCTAGCGCCTCAATCGATGCTTTTGGCTGGCTTCAGGCGGCTTGTGGCAAACAAGGACTAGCATGCATGAAGAGCATGATAATTAGAATAGGCCGGCCCCCTAGAAAGTCAAGTGTATACAGTGCATTAAGTTGTTATGGTCTTTGGCCTGGTATTATATGTCTGGTCAAAATGAGGCTTAGTCAGCTTGGTCTTGCATGATCATATTCTCATCTTGAGAGAGACACCGTGGTCTTTACCTTGCTATGTCAAGGAAGGTTCCTTTATTTTAACTTGTCAGTTAGATAGGCAACTATCTTAACGGATAGGGTTGACCTTAGTTGACTGTTGTACTTATACTTGGTGTGAGTTTTCAACTCTCGATTATGGTGCAACGATCTTTGTAGATTATTATAGTTTCATAATCAATTTGCCTATCACTTCGTCTATGTCCCATGAGGTGTCTTTGGCCATTTCCATTTGGCTTTTGTCTTATTTCGAAACTCTTATACGCTCATATTTTTTTTAAAAAAAACTATATAACCCAACCATCTAACATGCTTTATGTGAGTGAACCGAGTACTCTTCGTACATAGAGTTAAAACAACAATGGCTGCGTTCGGCATGGCTTTTTTGTGGTAGTTTGTGGTTGTTTTGGTCTGGTTGTTTTGGCTGGCTGTTTTGTGGTAGTTTTGCTGGTTGTTTTGTGGCTGTATTGAAAACTAGTGTTCGGCAGGCGGCGGTTTCGTCTGACTGTTTTGAATAAGTTAGTTTTGTGCAGTGCGTTTACCATTTTCGTTGTTACAATTAAAAATTTTATATTACATTTTAAAACAATTTTTTGTTAATAAAGTTAAAATATATGTAGATATTCAATTATAGCCTTTAATAAATAAAATTTTATGGATTATATATTAGTATTTAATATAACATTTCAAATGTATTACTCCCTCCGTCCTGAATTGACCGTCCTGTTTGCTTTATGGCACGTTTTTCCACTTCAATATTAAGCATATAAGATAAAATAATTTTATAAAACTAAATTTTATAACATATAGTTTATCATGTAAGGAATCATATGCAAAATTTAAATTTTCAAAATTAATTTATCTTATATGTTAAAAATTGAAGTCAAATGACATGTCCAAATAGTAAACAGGACGGTCTTCAGGACGGAGGGAGTAATGCTTAAGATTATTTTAATTTTTAATGGAATAAATAATATAATTGAAATTAAAAAGAAATTCTTTCTAATAATAAAATAATTGACTATAAGCAAATATATATATATATGTACAACTATTAATGGTGGCCACGGGTCCGGTTCCACCGGTTCCGGTTCCGGAAAATGTGTATTCGTATTCAGAACCGGTCTGGGCGGTTCCGGTTCCGGTTTTGAAATCTGGATTCGCTTCGGATTCGGTCAAAAAACCGGTTCCGGCCGGTTCCGGTTCTGATCGGTTCCGGTAAGATTCGATCGGCTCCAGTTGCTTCGTTTTAGCTCCGATTTGAGATCCGTTTGAGCGCACACGTTGCTCTTTTCATCCACTTTACTCCTAGATAGGTTAGTCTTCAAGTTTATAATCTTAAATGTGTAAGAAACAAAGACTTAGGAATTTTTATTGAATTTACAAAAAATAAGGAACAAAGAGAATTTTATTATATGATTCACTGCCTCATTAAAACCATATTAGGTAAAAACCCATTGGTAAAACCCTAATAAGGAAAAAGAGTACAGCTACTAAGAGGTTACATTTTAAAAACCCAACGGTAACTTCAATCGGTTCCGGGGCGGTTCCGGTTCCGGGTTCCGAATCCGACGACGGTTCCAGGCAGTTCCTGGTGGTTCCGGTTCCGGGCCCGGTTTGGGCCCGAATCTCAAAACATGTATTCATATTCGGAACCGGCTGAGGCAGTTCGGTTCCGGTTCCAATCGGTTCTGAGTAGAACCACCGGTTCTGGGTAGAACCACCGGTTCCGGGTAGAACCGGACCCGATGGCCACCATTAACAGCTATCACTTATTATTTTATTATTATATATTGTTTAATTGTTGATAAAATATTTATTTTAAACATATATTTGTAGCTAAAACAATATATTCTATTCAATTTAATGAAATTCAAAAACATAAATTTAAATTTAATACTGGATATGCCAAGAAATGGAAAATAATGTATATTAGCATATAAAATTATTCTTTAATTATTAAGTATGGTATAAAACATATAATAACTGACAAACCATAATAGTTTGTACAAACAGTTTTGTAATTAATCATTACTTAGCAAGTTGAATACTTATAATTGATATTTCTGAAATATACTACAAATATTTTATACTATAATAATTTGGATATAATTGAAAGTTTACATTGTAATTTTTATTAGTTTGCTCTTTTCTTTGTAGAATATTTTATTAGAATTGATAGATAGTAATAGTTTTAAGAGATTATTTATCTGTATCTGAATAAACAATTTAGAAAAAGACTACTAGTTTAAAACTATTGTTCTATATTATTTTCATTAATTTATAAAACAATATACCAATCTTTATAATTAAACTAAAAATAAAAAGGGAAAATAAACTAATTTATAATATATTAATCTATATATTTCAATTTTAATTTAATTTTGTGTCAAATTTAATATATAATATCATTTTTAAGATATAATTTTAAATATTGAAAATTTAAATTAATTTATTAAAAATTTATTTTTAAATATTAATTAATATTATTAAAATATTCTCACCCCTTAATTACAGTTTTCTGACTCCGCCTCTGTTTACAGTATTCATTATATTTGCAGCATAAATTATTGGTTGTTTTATGGTTGTTTTGTACTGATATATTTGTGACGGTTTTAAAAATTATTGTTCGGTAGTGGTGGTTTGACATTTTTTATCAAAAATACCAAAACTCAAAAATACCGTATTTATACCACATATATACCATCACGGAAGGCAGCTAATACTAAAAACGCCACATAACAACTGCAAATTAGTACAAACAGGGCGAGAAAGAGCAAATAACTAAGAATCACCGGGTGAGTAGCCAACGAGAATGGGACAGCACAGACCTTTTGAAACCACTGTGGTTTCCGGTTTCGTACTTGTAATCTATTTCAAAACCACTCTTCATATTCCTTATGTAGGTGTATAAATATGGAAACTCAGATGAACGGCGATCAAAATCGCACACGCATCGGCGCTGTGAACAGATTTGATCTTTGTAATAACGAACCCAGGAGTTACCTTGTTACAAACACAGAAATGGAAACCTATCCATATTGGTCTCTATATTTTTCCAGCCCTTGATTTCCCCACCTCCCTCCATTTTAAGTTGGTGAAAGTAAAGAACCTTTTTTTGTTTGTTTCTCCATTTCTGTCTCTGGGTGTTGCCATATTCGGCAAGATCCTTGCAGATAGCTGTCTCTCCTGCAGTGCATACAATTACTCTTTTCGGAAGTCAGCATAATTGGTATTAATCCAAAAATGGGAAGAGGTAGGGTTCAGCTGAAGAGAATAGAGAACAAAGTGAGCAGACAAGTAACTTTCTCGAAGAGGAGATCTGGGCTTCTAAAGAAAGCTAATGAGATTTCAGTGCTCTGTGATGCTGAGGTTGCTCTTATTATCTTCTCTACCAAGGGAAAGCTCTACGAGTACTCTACGGATTCAAGGTAAGATACGGATGGTTTATACCTAACTGCATCAATTAAATTAGTTGTTTGCTTCTGTTTGCATCTTTCATTTGTTATGCAAATTTTACAAACCTGGTGATCTCTGTAATTTGTGATGTGGGTTTTTCCCTCCTTTTTCATTTCTACTTTCTGGGTTTACAATTAAGTATTTCTGATAAGCTTTTATACTTAATCAAAACCGCGGCTCAATATATAGTTTCGATCTTCACTTCCCTTCTCACTTTTCTTTCTATCACTCCCCTTGACTTGGGTCTATTGAACTGAGTTAGGAGAGTAGAGTTGACTCCCAAGAGTGGATACAGTTTCGCCTCTTTTGGGATATTCAAGTCCATAAAATAATTATCTGAGATTTTCTTCTCTAGATAGATATGTCTCGTTTTTTATTTCCGGTATCCTTAATAATCAATGATTTAGCTTGATCTTTTCTTCTTAAAAAATGATTTCGCTTGATGTCGTAACTGTTACATTGGGAACCCTTTCTACTCCTCTGCTGTATCTGACACAAACCCAGATTTTCAAACAGATTGGAATGGACGATAATAACTAAGCTATAGTATTGTTTTGGCCCTTTTGGGTGATTAATGTTGTCTATTTTCGGCCTACCTATGCTGTCTAGTTTAAGCTGACACAAAAGGGCATTCATTGGTCAAGGTAGAAAGCTATGCTCTTTTCCTGCATCCCAATGTTCTTATTATCTTTAATACGTCTTAAATAAAGAATTATGTTTGTTTCTGACATTTTATAATTGAGATCCTACAGTACCATGCTAACTCGACTGACGACTGATATAAGAGTTTGAGCGGACGAACTATGAAATTAAAATGAAACTAAGTGTGACAGTACTGTGAACAAATCGTAACGCTCTATATATACCATTGCTAGGATGGTCATGGAACCCTTTGTTGAGGAATATATAGCATTAAGGTTAAAGGGTTCAAGTTCTGCGTTTCAGATCGTGGTTATATGTAAAACCTAGTACCCTTCCATGTTATTCTATCACTGGGTTTAAATGTATGACTAGGGTTTCATTGGAACATGCGCAGTAATTCGTTTGTATAAACAAAGGAGATAAACAAAACGAGGAATGTAGTATCGTTATTGGTGAACTTGGGGGTTACTGGGCAATGCCAAAGTAATATATATATATAAATACAATTCTGTGTGAAAACTTGGGTATTGGATTGACCAACGTTGTTGATCTAGCATTAATTTCAATGCATAGTTGGATTTGTTGTAATATTTGTCTTGGAACAAGTGCAGCTTTGTTTCATAGTCGCCTTAGATCGATCTGATATAGTAGTACTTGATTTGTACTGCGTGCATTTGCTTGAACATTGGATTGTCTGTACTTTTGCATTGTCATGTCACCCATAAGGAGCTTAATTACTATTGTGTTGGTTCACTAATCCATTTTAAAACGGAAAAATGTTTTTTTTTTATATAGTTAGGGTAGTAGGTAGATTTTGAACTCACAGAACCTTTGGTTCTAAAATATCACTCCCTGGTGTTTAATAATTAAAATTGTAATTAACTTTGAGAAAGAAGACAAATGACAGATATCTCTCACGTATATCCCGCCTACAATTGGGAGGAGCAAAAGTTGATCATAAAGGGAAATGCTAATTATATCTAAATCTATATATGGTGGATTAAAATTTAGAACCAAAGATCACTATAACGATAAAATTAATTATATTTGAGGAATTATTAAATTATTTTTAAATTAACGCAAATTCATATGTACGGAACAGCCGTGCCTTATACCGTGCGAACCGTGTGATATGGCAATCCCAGTCAGCAGCTGACTGGGTTGTTTTGCTGACTGGGATGTTTTTTTTATTATATTAACTTTAAATGCTTGTAACTTTTAATATATAAGTCCAAAATAAATAAAAATTATATCATTATTCATCTAAATTCAAGCTCTTCAAAATAAAACCAGTCATAGATATGTTTTGACAACTTTGAAAAAAAACTTATTTTTACATGTGTATGACGATACACTAAAATCATATATGATTCATTAGTTTTGATATATGATTCATTAACCAATAAGTAGTGAATTAGATTACAAATTTCGAACCCAATAAAACTCATTATTGTTTTGTAGTAGTATTATTGTTGTATGGTGTATTTTAAACCTTATATGGTGAATCATGTAATTTTTTATGTATCAATTTTTTTTGTGTTGTATTATTATTTTAGAAAAATTTTTTATATGTGATTGATGATTCACTAAAATGATGTTATGATTCATTAAACTTGATATTACGATTCATTGAAATTGGTGTCATGATTCAATAACTAATAAGTGGTGAATTAGATAACAAACTCCGGAACCGATAAAAAATCATTATTATTTTTAGTGTATTATTATTGTTGTATGGTATATTTTAAACCTTATATGATGAATCATGTATTTTTTATACATACCATATATTGTTTTGTATAATATTTCGTTTAAAATTTTTATTTTTATATGTTTACTTTGATACAATAAAATGAAGATATTGATTCACTAATTTTAATATTATGACTCATTAAAATTGATATTATGATTCATTAATTAATAAATGGTGAATTAGATAATAAACTTCGGAACCGATAAAAATCATTATTGTTTTGTAGTGTATTATTATTATTGTATGATGTATTTTAAACCTTATATGGTGAATCACGTACTTTTCGTAAATATCAAATATTATTTTGTGTTGTATTATTGTGTAATTTTTTTATTATTATATGTTTGCGATGATACACTGAAATGAAGATATGATTCATTAATTTTGATATTATGATTCATTAAAAGTGATATTATGATACACTAAGATGATGTTATGAATCATAAGTCTCATTGATATATATATATATATGCATGTAAATAATATAAAATTTAAAAGTTGTCAAAACATATCCATGTCTGGTCTTGTTTTAAAGAGCTTGAATTTAGATGAATAATGATATATTTTTTTTATTTTGGACTTATATTTTAAAAGTTACAACCAATTGAAGTTAATAGAATAAAAGGCAGTCCAGTCAACAAAACGGTCCAGTCACCTGCTGACTGGACTGCCAAATAGACAAGACTGTACACTCTTGGGTGTGGGCGTCCCGCAGCGTCTACCTACTGTTAAATTAAACTAGGCTCAAATGGTTGTATCTCTCTAATTGAACAACTTGGTCTTCTGCTCATATTGAAGATTAGTTTTCTACAATTACCTTCTAAGATTGTCTGTGATAATCTAAACGGTTGTATTTGGTTACATTAAATCTCATAATACATAGATCAGTTAAAATCCCTACACATCAATATCTATATGATGTAAAAGAAAAAATTTACATATGTCAATGGGTATCTCTATTAATAGTGTAATAATCTTTTTCGCAATAGACTCTCCTTTCCAACCCTGTTAGCTGCCAAATTTAGATTGCAATATCTTATCACATCTCATTGTTCCTTCAAATATGGATTAATATCTCCTTTGACATATTGCTTAATTTCCGACCTCCTACATTCCATTGGATGCTAGTTTTCTTTTTTTGGAATAAAGAGATGTGTATATATATAAGGTAATGTAACAATAGATACATAGGTGCCCTATGCAACTGATAACTATAACGAGCTTATGCTAAGGGAGGTGATGAAATACAAGATCTCCCTAGCAGTGAACAAAAGCCTAAGGGCATATGAAGAGGGGATACAAAGCTCCCAGACAGCGCACAAATAAAACCTAGCTCAATATCGTAGTATTTCGAATTACAAAATATTGGTACTCCTAAGAGCATAGTACCCTATCCAGCCAGTCAAAGTCAGCGCTGGAGCTTTCCATCCTTGTCGAAATAATGGCCTTGATAGCAGATTTGATGTCGGAAACGATGTGGCAGGGGTCTCTGGCTTTGTTGGCCATGGCTCGCTTGCATCTTTCGATCCAGAGGTGGTATACAACGTTGGCGATAGCTGCACGTTTAACTAGGTCAATCGGGCGGTGTCTCTTACAGTAGCGGATGATCCAGGATGAGCAGCTGCGTAGGCTTTTCCGGTTGGTCGGGATTCCTAGCCAGTCACAGATAGTCCACCAAACCCTGCTAGAGTAACTGCAATTGAAAAAAAGATGGTTGCTTGTCTCTTGAGCACGCTCACAGAGCCAGCAGCGGTTAGCTAGACATATGCCCCATGATTGGAGCCTATCACATGTTTTAAGTCTACCTTTAAGTGTAATCCATAATATAAATTTAGCTTTGGGAATAGACCAAGACTTCCAACAAACATTAAACCAATTGAAACCCTGGTGAGTGGGGGAGATATCATTATAGAACGTGCTGACTTTGGGATGGGTGGGATAGGAGTTGAAAAGAGATATGGCATCATTAAGAGACCCACATTGCTCTATCCACCAATCCTTGGCCTGGAGGATAGCTTTCCAGGTCCATGGGTCATTATCTTTTGCAGTGGTCATCCAAATGGAGTTGGAGTTAGATATGAAGAGTTTATGGATCCACTGGATCCAAAGACTCTCAGCGTCATGAGTGATGGCAGAGATGGTCTTGAGCATAAAGCATCTGTTCCATTGTTGGATATCCTTAAGGCCTAGTCCTCCATTTTTCTTAGTGTTGATGATAGCACTCCATGCCACAGAAGGAGTGGCATTACTATCAGCATCTCCCAACCAGAGAAACGAGCGGAGACATTTGGTGACTCCTTTCTCAATAAAATAAAATCTTCCAACTTGCCTTTGTTTACTACAATTACGAGAAGAATATCCTTTTAAATATCTGGTTCGTTATCCGTGTGTTTATCTATAAACAATATGCATGGAAAACAACCATACGCTCCCCGCTCTGTTGTTCTTTAAAATCTCCTTCTCTTTAAAAAAAGAACATCTTTGAGATCTTAGTAGCTTGAGAAAACTTCACGCTAAGTATTGGATCGTGATCATCTCTTTAAATCTCGTACAAAAAAAAAAAAAAAATACTCCGACCTCTAGCTCTAATCTAATTCATATTTTTCAAACCGTTCTTAATTGTCTTCATTCAAGAAATTACTGTTTTTTCTGCAAGGCTACTCAATGAGATTATGTAACATAATGAGATTCTGCGAGGCTACCCCAATTTTAATACCTAAAATCTTCGTAATCACCATATATCTATAGTTCTAAACCAGATAAAGTATAAGTTTTAAACCCTTAATGAGCTCTAAATTGGTGGACTCAAGTAAAGAGTACCCTGACTATATACAACTCTTGATTTCTATTCTTCTATCTTGGAAACTGTAGCACAATTTATACCCTATTCATCTAAACTATTTGAATTTAACAATACATGGTAGCTTCATTGTTTGAGTTATATTTTTAGCTTTGTTAGTAAGTAGGAGCTGGTAATGCCATTGATTTAGCTCAATCTCTATGGATTCCAAATAAACTTTACTTGGTTTGTTGGAGCAGCATGGAAATGATTCTTGAAAGGTACCAGAAGTATAGCAAGGGAGATAATCAAGTTGAAGCTGCAGATCAGTTTGAATCACAGGTTATAAATTCACCCCTTTTTTTATTGTGTATTATTTTTGGTCTACCACCCGGTTCATCCTATTGGACTATATCCGGATCGGGGATCAGCTCTGGGTGGATAGGTTCCAGTCCCCTCCCAATAGCCGTTGCGGGGATCGAACCGTGGTTCTCCCTATCAAGTTCAGTCCCAATCACCACCGAACCAACGGGTCGGTGCCTTAGATAGCACTAATCTTAGGCAGTGTAGTGAAATTACAACACACAAAATGCTTAATTACCCTTAAACAAGGCCCGGTGCCTTGTTACTGATTAAAAATGCTATGGTATCCCTCGAGCGCGCCTGACGCTTCAGTTTGATTATTTTGACAGGGAAGATATCGTCTGGAGTACTCAAAACTAGTCTCGAGGCTTGAGGTCTTACAGAGAAACATGAGGCATGTTGTTTCTATTTCATCCTGATTAGCAGCATCAACAACACAGGACTAGAATGAGAACAAGAAACTATAGCAAATCGATCAGCATTGGATATTTATAGGTTGTATTTAAGATGTTAGGTGTTTCGTGCAGGCATTATATGGGAGAAGACCTAAACTCATTAAGCCTAAGGGAACTTCAACACATTGAGCTACAGCTTGACAATGGTCTCAAGAAAATCAGAAACAAAATGGTATGTACAAACGTGTATAGCAAAATCGATTTATATTTAGACATGCAAACTACTGAATATTAATTTGTGAGGTTCTTCTTCGTGTTATATGCCTGCAGAACAAACTGATGATTGAATCAGTATCTGAGCTTCAAAAGAGGGTAAAATAACTAACAATTTTAAATTATGCTTGTAAAAATTCAATATCGACATGATTGAATTTCTGCAATTGGGGTGATTCATCTTTTTTAATTTTTTTTTCAATGATATGGCCGTATGCAGGAAAAATTATTGCAGGAACAAAAAAATCTGCTCATCAAAGAGGTAACAGTTATGAGAATCGGAGATTAAACTGAACTGTTGATGTTTGGAGATTGCTCCCTGTGGTGCTAACTAATAATTAGCCTAATGTAATCAACTTTTATCGCTTTGTGAGCACCATTGATGATTAAGATCATTTGTAACTTAATTCCTATATGTATTGGTGTATGCGAAACAGGTGACTGAAATTGAGAATCTGAGAGGCAAGACAAGTACAAACCAGTATGGTGGGCAAACTAGTTTTGACCTCAACTCTTCCACTAATCTCCTGCGATCACCACCACTCTCCCTTCCTCTTCCTTCTCTACCCATGGGGTTTGTTTTCTCCCTCCCTCTCTCGCTCTCTCTCTTGATATTTGTGACAATATTTGTACATGTAGATGGATAGATCGATGTATTGCTAAATGTCTTTCTGACTTACAGCTCTTATGCTCATCACGGAGACGCAGTTCAGCCAAGATCAGAATCCAATAGGGCAGCAACTGTCGCTACAACTCTCACCAGATGCCACAACATACCGCCTTGGATGCTTTATCACTGACTGGATTGGTATCCTAGACACGAATTGGTTCAATTTCTCCAAACTCTTTATGCTGAAGTAACTAATTCATGGCCTGAACCGAAGTTGATGGGCGCGTGAAGAGTCAAAAATGATACTGATTCTTTAATGCCCTCTTGGAATGCAGGAGCTTCTCCTTCAGCTGCCTATGTTGCTTCGTTACCGTATGCTTCGGTCGATCTCTTTACGGCACGTTTATAAATAAAGGAAGAACCTCATAATCTGTAATAAGATGAATCTAAACTACAAACGCTAAAGCTTATTAAATATATTGTGTATTGTTGTAAATCGTCCTATTTAGTTTTTTTTTTAAATAAATATTATTGTATATATATATATACATATATATCAAGTGAAGAGATCGAAATAGTAGCGTTAGATATATAAAATCCTATATATCTGATAACTAATAGGGGGCATCTCGCCTAGGGGATGGTGGATATACAAAAGCCCTCCCTAGGGGTGAACAAGACAGCATAGAGCTCGTACAAAAAAAGAACAATCCCAACTAGTGAACAAAAAGCAACGTGTAGAACAACACCAATCCCAGTTAGTGAACAAAAGCAGCATGAGGTTGGCCAAAATAGATGTACAACCGAAATCAAAACAAATCGTTGCTAGGAGCAGAGCACCCTATCTAGCCAGAGTCAAAATCTACGCTGGAGCGTTTCATCTTAGTCCAAATGATGGCTTTAATGGTAGTTTTGATGTCAACAACAACGAGAGTGGGGTCTCTAGTTTAGTTGGTCATAGCTTGCTTGCACCTTTCTATCCAGATATGATAGACCACATTGGCTACTACCGCTCTTTTCACCATGTCGATTTGTCGATACCTCTTGCAGTAGGGGGATCCAGGATGCGCAACTACGAAGACTTCTCCTGTTGGTAGGGATTCCCAGCCAGTCGCAGATAGTCCACCAGACCCTGCAAGAGTACCTGCACTAGAAAAAAAGATGGTTGCTTGTCTCCTGAGCACGCTCACTGAGCCAACATCTGTTAGCAAGACATATGCCCCATGATTGGAGCTTGTCACAGGTTTTAAGTCTATCTTTCAGAGTAACCCACAAGATAAATTTGGCTTTAGGGATAGACCAATTATTCCAGCAGACATTGTACCATTGGAAGATCTAGGGAGGGGTGAAGATGTCTTTTGGTCTACCTCATCTGTCTAACTCTCTAACTTACCAACACTTTCATTTATGTAACTATTAGAGACCTTTGATATTGTGTATTTCTACCACTCAAAGGTTCGGTCAATATTGATATCGTGTACTAAATATAAGGTCATATAATGGAATGAAAGAGGTGTGCCTATTTCCTCTTTCCTTGTCTCATGTAGTCTCTTATTTCTCAATTTTATAATACATTATTAGCATGACATACTCTACTGAAAGATATCTTCATTTTGATGTACATGATCGACAAAGATATTGAGTCGCTTTTCTCATTGCCATTTTCGAGATGATAGCTCTAATCATATTGAAATTGTTGTGCTTTAAATTAAAATATAAGTCCTTATATCTTTATTTTATATTTGTTAACATGTATAAATTGCACTAGTATTAATATTATGAAAGAAAGTGTCAATCTTTGATTGGTGGAAAATGGAGGAAAATATATGTTACAAAGAAGAAGAGGAAAATTGATACATATTTATGGAGCTTCACCTTTCTTTTATTAAATAAAAGAAACTTTAAGCACGAGTAAAAATCACGTTAAAAGGAAAGCGAAATCTTCAACGACAATATATTGTTATAGTTTTTGGAGAACTATATGTTTTGTGGTATAATGATTTTTACATAATCATTTTCTCAATGTATTACTTGATGTTACATATTTCATTCTTGATAAGTGAACCATCTAACATGGTATGATTCCTTTCGTCCAATTTTTGTTTTATGATGGAAATTTAGTATTGTCATAAGAACGAGTTTGAATTACCGTATACAAGACAATCCCCTTTGACAAATTCTTGGCTACATACAACGATAGCTACATTTACTGTACAACTAAAAATGAAAACATGTATAATGAATAAGGAAAACCTATACAATGAATAATTATACTGAAAATACTATTTTTGTGTACAATATTTGTTATATAAGTAATGTACATGTTTTATAGGTGTAATGAACATGTTTCATCTAATAAATGTACATGTAATGTAGCTATCTTTGGCTAAATATAGGTACAACCAAGACATGTTGATCCTTATAAGATAGTAAAAATGTGGTATTACCACGTGCAAGATGTTACACTAGAGGTTAAGAATTCTTTTATGTAATCACTAAAAAGAGATTATAAAATTATAATATTACCTCATGTAAGACGGTGTACTTAAGGTTAATGATTATACTATCTCGTGCAATATGGGTACATTTAAGGTAAGATCGTAATACTTCCTTACAAAAAATGAATGCACTTGAGTTTTAGAACTATAAGATTTGTATACGTCCTTGTGCAAGATTAGGGCACTAGAGGATTTAAAATAAAAGGATCATGTTATTCAATCGTATAAGATAAATGCATTGGAGGTTAAGAATTACAAAGTAGTATTTTCCCTCATGCAAAATCATGCTCATGAGGTTGAGAGCTGTAATATCCTTATACTCCCTCGTGCAAGATAGTTGCATTGAAAATTGAGAATGATAATATATTGTTTTCCCCTCACGCAAGACTATGCATTTGAGGTGGATTGGTTTAAAAATGGTGAACATTTGGTGTGAGATTGGACCAAATTGTAATAGCTCGTGAAGAACTAAAGAGATTTTGAAGAGTTAAAGGTAACTCTATACAAAGTAACTTTGATATAAGTTACATGGTCTCCCAAGTAACCATTGAAGTGTTACATGCGTGGATTATTTGTGGGAAAACTAAAGAGTTTTTACAATGAATTTCCAATCCCATCTCTGAAATGCTAATGTGTATCTTGCATGTTTGTGAAAGAAGTCAAGCTTGAGTCTAATTTGATAATATCTATCTGTAAGATTATTTGATAATACAGAGACCTAAGAGCTTGAATTAGCTTATAAAAATTACCACTTACCTTGTAAAAGTCGATTGTAAACGATGTTATAATCTGTGATAGATTATTGCCTATTCGTATATGGTTGGACCGTGAGTGAAGAGAAAAAACAATGTTTATAGATGACATCATGGTAGATCATCACATATCCATCAAGGATAGTGATCATATGATGTTATTATTGATGTAAAAGTTTTAAGGTGTCACCCTTAACACATTTTTATAAAGTACGAAAGACGCTCTAGAGTACATGGATTTTGACATGTTTAATAACCATGTTATGGGTATTGGTTATTCATACTATGAAGGAATAAAATATGATACATTGGACCATCTTCACAATCTACCAAAGATTCAAGAGCGTATTGTAAGTCACTGAGAAATCGTTTGTTGGCCATGGGAGGTGTTGTTAAAGAGTATTTCTTGCACCTTGGGTGGTGGAGCTTTTGTCATCATTTGAAGATTCTTCTTGGTGGATGGTAGAGAGCCTTTGTAATAATGGTGAGAATTTTCCCACAAACGGTTTCCAATGTTAAGAGTCTAATCCTTGTTATAGGTTTAAATTATCCTAGGTGAAATTATGAGATGCAATTACGAACTAATAAAATTACACAAGGATTTACATGGTTTGACTTTCATTTATCTAGTTCACGGGGGTTTACAGAGGTTTTTAGTATGATTGGGAGAATACAAGTGATGAGAGAGAGAGAGTATTAATGTATTTGTGAGGAATAAATGAGACGTTGAATGCTATTTATAGGGAAAGGGACAAATGAGCTAGCTCACTGCTAATCTGCTGGTCGAGTTGATGACGTGGCTACTTCCATGTGGATTAGGGCTAACGTCACCCGAGATGGGTCTGTTATGAGCGAAACTTCCTTCATTTGCTTGGTTACCCGCTAATCCCTAAATTTACACATCATCTTGGGGTATTAATGATATGTCAAGGAGGTGTGCGAGTGGTAATGATGGGTTGTTTGTACCGATGGGCGGGATGTCATGAGTGCTTCTACATGGCATGTTCGGGGTCGTAGCATCGGGGAGCTGGCCGGAGAAACTAGCCGGGGTTTCTGTTGGGGGAAGCTATTGTGCAAAATATATGAATATATTTTACAAAGTATGGGAAAATGCATCCCAATCGAAGTAGTACAACAAGTGTCGTATCCACAAGGACTTGGAAACTATGTTGCTAATTACAAGTTTAGTAAATGTACATAAATATATACAGAAAGTGGTAAAGTACGAAAAATGAGGTTTGTGATATAAGTGGAATAACGTAAAGCAATAAAGTTAAAATACCTAACTAAGATAGCCATACCCTGGGATAGATCTTTACACTCTTCATTATTTACCACAAATTGCCGTTTCATTAGAGCTAAACAATGGGAACACTTAATTAATAGCAGCAACCATGGTTTACTAATCTTAACCAATTTAGTCGGACCTCGAAGGGTATATCAAGTAACTAATTTCAATTGATAGCATTAAGACAAGTTCCCTCTAAGTTGCAATGAAGTCTTATCTTAAAATCCACGGGAATCATGTACATTGATTTAGTTCCCTCGTCTGTTTTTTTTATCTCAGAACGTCATTTTAATTGAAACCCACACTAATTCTAGACTAATCGACAACCTTGAACCTACCTCAAGATCTAATTATCAATAGATTCCAAGAACAAAAAAAAAACTAATCCACACACATAGATAACACATTGAGCAAAACCCTAAGCAAATCATGTACCCACATGTAAACAAGTTTAAGAGCCATAAATACTCAGTAATATCTTTCATTAAGCATAAGAACTGAACAAAGATACAAAAGAGTTCAAGAATCAACAATGGAGTTTTAGGGATTTTTGGCGCAAAATCCCCATCCCTAGGTACGAGGAGGCTACTCCTCCATTAAAGCATAAATACGATAGAAAGGGGAAGAAGTAGTCATAGGAGAGGTTGAAGAAGAGCTTCACTGGGAGAGGCTTCTCCTCTTCTTTCCCTTCTTTTTCTTCTTCTTCTTCGAACTTTTGTCCGGACTCATATTCCCGGACAAGTCCTAGAGTGGTCTGGGCATGTACACTCACACAGATACCCGGACCACACTCGAAAAGAGGCAGTAGCTTCAGTCTAGAGGTAGTTCTAGTCTATAGACCTGGGCTGAAACCCAAACCAATGTAACTTTGCTCTCGGCACCCGGAACGACGAGTTCCCGAACCTCCTGAATCAGTTCCGGGCTTCTGTCAGGACTTGTATAGCTGGACACATCTTGTACATTGAAAACTCTTCATTTTAACTCCGATTTGAGATCTATTTGCGCCCACATGTTGCTCTCTCTGTTTTTTTATCCTAGATGGTTATTCCTCATGTTTAAGCAGAAAATCTGTAAGAACACCAATACAACAAAATATTTGAGAAAATCTAGCTAAAGTGAAGAAATGAGCATGATACGCACTGATAAAGCACATGAATTTATCCCAAAGTCCTCTACCCTCTATTGACAGTCAGCCTATAGTTCCCTAACCGTTCCCCGACTGATCAGTCAATCAAATACATAAGGTATTGAAACTTGACTCCAATCCTATCCAGCTCACCAACTCTCTAGCTCTTGCACACACTTTAGTCTGACTCACACTTGCTCAGGTTATCTCTAACTTTTTCTCTCTTTATCAAGCTTGATTACATTGGACATAAATGCACGTATATATACATGTTAGTTAAAATATCACTAACAGCCTATGATCACCTAGAATCTAAGAGTCGAGTATTGCTTTACCCTTTAGCATAACAGCCAACTCAATTATAGATTGATCTTCAATTTGATCTGGAGCCGTTAGAACACGTGTCGCCTTGTGATTGAACACGTCGGTGACAGTTCTCTTGATTGGTCAAATACCACTTGTGTACTCAACTTGTCTGATCTTTTCTGGCTCATTAATGCTCATAAATGCTCTCTGTAGACTTCATTATGGCTACGTAATGATGTGTATTAATAGCCCTTAACTTATCTTGTTATCTTGCACATTAATGAGTTATGATTTTGTCATGAGCTGGTTACTTATGTGGATGTGAAGGTCTGCATAGGTTTGTCGATCTCCTTGTGGCGTTTTGTCCTTGTTTTAATTCTGATGCATGAGCGATGTGGTTGTGTGATGCTTGACTTCTTGTGTGTACTAGACTATTTATCATGAGCTCTCCTAGATAGGTGTCCGACTGGTTGGGCACATGTCACGAATTGAGTGTGCTTGGAACCTTGTGTGCTAAGCCACTCCTTTACATGTTTATCTAAATCTCACAGCTTAACAAACGTATTAAACATAAAACACAAGGTTTGCTATCATCAAAACTAAAGGATCTTGATTTAATAATTTCCCCCTTTTTGATGATGAAAATCAATACAAAATCATATGTACTTGGAAACTTGAAATTGGAGAGATTGCCCCTAGGAAGGATTCCCCATGAGTTTGTTAAAGGTTAGAAAATTAATTTGAACCAACAAAAGATAACATCTTTATACCATGACCATAATAGAGAGTTTTTCCATTGAGATAGTTACATAACACAAGGAAAAAAGTCATTAAGTTCACAAGTACATATCTTTCTTTCTCCCTTTGCCATACAACAAAAATAGGGAACAATAACACAACTTAACTTATTGAAAAGGCCATAACATTCCATAGATTACAAACTACAAGTTTGATCGAGACAAGCTAGATAGAGAGGCAATCTTGGGTATCCCATTCTGTGACATCTATGCCATAGGTTTCATCCTCCAAAAAGCCTTTGAACAGTGGAGATTCAGTTGTGGTGGAGGTGTCTGACTCATCACAACTGGTGAACTCCATATAGTGGGGAGTTCTAAACTGAGATGGAGTACCACTTGAGGTTCTAGACAAAGTTGTGAGAGAATCAGAGTCTGGATGGACATAGCTTTGTGCGACATATTTCTTAGGATGTCGTGTGAACATGAGGTTACGAATAGTTGAATGGACTGTATGCTCATTTGAGCTGTACGAACTTTGTGGAGTTTATGGCACTTTATGAGATGTGTAGCAATGTTCGTGAGTGGTAAGTGAAGTGATCAAGGATTTATAGACACTTGGGGATATGCTCAATGAATGATCGGTGATGGGTAATAAATGTGGTGCCACGTCTTATGGGTTATGTTTGTAGGATTTTTAGGTGTCAAGTTAGGAGTTTGGATTAGTGGTATGGATGGGACTGAATATCTCTGATCATTTGTAATTTTTAATCAAGGAAGAAGCAACCAATGCAATAACTTATTTCGTAAACAAAATTATCATTCAAAGAGACAAAGTAATAGTAGCATTTTCATTAATATCAAAAGATTGACTTTGAACCAGATGGTCAATGGCAGTAAAAATTAATGGAAGAAGGAAAAATCAAACTTAAAACTTATTTTCTCACGAACTTCACTCGTGTATCTAAGAGACAAAGAACGCTCAGGCTAAAGGTGGGAATCTATGAAATCCATGGCTCCTTGAACCATGTGATGAACAATTGGTTCTTGAGAAACAGCCTGCACAGGTGTAAGAGTAACTCTTACACCCTGAAGAACGTCCCGAGTTGAAGTATCCAGACTGGTCCCTAACCTGTCGTGGACTGGTGAGAGACCACGCTCCCTCTTGAGGACGGATGTCCTGGCTGTTGGTCGAGGCTCTGACCAAGATTCCTCGCTCTTAGTAGGCTTTGGAGGGACCATGAGCTTATCTCCTCTAGTGTTGATCCCCCTCTTGGACAGCATCTCTGAGCAGATGCAATCCTGAGCGGTGCACGCGCACTCTTGAAAGTGGCTGGTGTCCACTCCATTTTGCTATGGATTCGCGGTTACCACTCCCCCATGTACTAGACCTTGGTTCACATAATGACTCTCCTCAATGGTGAGAAGAATCATTGCTGGGAGGTCTATCTTCTCCTTGGTCATGAGAGCGTACAATAGTCTCACATCTCTCGCGTTGACGATGTGAGTACGTTGATTTCTCGGGGTAATGTTGTGGGTGACCAGGCTGAAGAGGACTATGTCAGGGATGGACATCTCCACAGCGTGGAAGTTCTTCATTGTAGCCCCTTTATTGAGCATGTTGACCATTTTCCCTCCTTGATGTCCTAGGTCATTCCAAGTTGTGTCCTTTGGAACGACCAATCCCTCTGGCACTAGGTTGAAAGTCTTCTAGATCCAAGACTTCGTGATGTTGATACCAGCTCCTGGGACTGTGGAGATGAGGTATTCTTCATCATCATCGCTCTGGAGTATCCCAAGATGTCGCATGTGCTCCTTGAGCAGCTCGGTGTAGACAGCGACTGGCTCCTGAAAGAAATCTACCAATCCTTGGAACTCCAGCAGCTCCTAGATCTTTCCAAGACCCATCTTCTCCATCCAATCCATGTCCAACGTCTTTGGCAAGACGGGAAAGGACTAGTTGTTGACATTCTCAGCCTTGAATATGGCTGGCTCTAACTCCTTGAGCTTCTTCAGGTGCTTGAGAGTTTGCGGTGGCTGTGGCTTCATAACCGCCTTTTTGGATTGGAAGAGCTCCTCGAGCTCTTGAGCATGCGGTGAAGGCACCATCTGTTGTTAACTTTTGGCCTTCTTTATTTGCTCGCTCTCCTCGAGCGTTAGTATGACCGATGAGGGCGACTCTGTGTCGCTATATCCTTCACGACTCGATTGGCGAGGTGTCAGAGACCGGTCTGTGATTGGTACCATAGTCTGAGCAATGAGTTCGATTTCCTCCTCTGAATCTGGTGCTGTCACATTTTCTTCTTGTTCCCTCTCTTCCATTGAAACTTCATTTTGTGACTTCTCATCACTCTAAACCTCTTCTTCTTCTAGTTGGTGAACAATAGTTCGACGACTGCTGAGTGAGTTGCTTCCTCATCGTCGGTGAAGTGCAACTTGCGGGTTGCTCTTTCATAAGTTGAGTGGGCTTTTTGTGGAGTTTCTTGCCTGGTTTGGCTACATTTGGAGGTGCAAGTTGAGCGACTAGTTGTAGCAGTAGAGTGGCTCTTTGGTTTTGGAATCTTGGGATTTTTGGCTTTTGACTGTTTTATGGTGATTTTCAGTGATTGAGCGCGAGAAGACTTGGCTGGTTTTTCTGTGGGGGTTGGAGTAGGTAGGATTGTGGGTTTAAGAGTTCCGGATTGAATGAGGAGGTGAACTTTTGGTAAGTGAGAGCTTATATAAGTTACCTCTTCTTGTAGTAGTTCTCCCTCATCCATGACCCTTCGAACAAGTTGGTCTTCCTCTTCTTTGAACAGACGAGGTGGCGGTGACACTCTGATGAGATATGTCAGCTGTATGTCGGCCTCTTTTTCTGGAGAAACATCCATAAGAATGGCTTTTGTCTTGGAATGAAGAGCAGACTTAGGTGCCATTTTTTATCAGAGGATTCGCTGGAATTTACTAACTTTTCGATTGAGAGTTCTTGAGCGGCTGTGAGGTAAGGAATTTTTCCCACAAAGCTCACTAGAGTGTTGTAATAGAGAAAATAAGTTGCTTGAATTCTTGGCGATTTAAAGAAAGCGAGGGCAAATAGCGTGATGAGAGTAAGACTCCCATCACCCTTTTATAGACATCGAGTAACGGTCTCCTCATCCACTCGCTGACATGTCCCAATGGTACTATTCATAACGGGCAACGGTCGTGACGGTTTTCATCGATCCGTTGAAGATTTCCCGTCTCTAGCCTTACTTTTGTGAAATGATAACATATCTGTTTCAAGTAGTCATTTTGACATAATTTCCATGCCTTAAACTGAACGTTAACTATATTGAACGACATACTTGATGTGTTGCTCATCACGTGTCGGTAACCGATTGTGGGAATCAAAAGATACCCTAATCATGATTAATTAATATCATTCCAAGATCATGAACAATCTTGTTGAATTTTTCTCTACTTAGAGGTTTGGTAAAAATGTCTGCTAGTTGGTTTTTGGTAGATATATATTTTAAACCAACTAATTCCTTTTCACAACAATCTCTAAGAAAGTGATGTCTAATGTCAATATGCTTGGTACGAGAATGATGTACAGGATTTTTGGAAATAGATATGGCACTAGTATTATCACACATAATTGGCAACGTACCTATTTTGACACCATAGTCACCAATTTGTTGTTTGAGCCACAAAAGTTGAGCACAACCTCTTACTACAGCTATGTATTCAGATTCATCAATTGAGATTGCTACACTTTGTTGTTTCTTTGATCCCCATGCGATCAAACATGATCCAACAAAGAATATTGTCCCTGACATACTCTTTCGATTGGTGATAGATCCCCCATAGTCTACATTTGAAAATCCTACAATATTACAGTAAGTTAATTTTTGATAAAAGACCAAGATTCATGGACCCTTTTAGGTATAACATAGGATTCTTTTCATGGCTGTGAGATGACTTTCTCTTGGATCTTCTTGAAACCTGGCACATAAGCAAACACTATACATAATGTCAGGTCTACTAGTAGTTAGATTAGTAGAGAACCAATCATCTCTCTATACGATTGTTGATCGACCGGTTGGTCATCAGTCATGATACATATTTTTGTGCCAACTGTCATAGGTGTGTCAAAAGGTTTACATGCCTCCATTCCAAATCTCTTCAGTAAATCCTTTACGTACTTTTGCTGGGATATGATGGTCCGTTCGTTATCCTGCTTGACTTGAAGTCCTAAGAAGAACTTGAATGCTCCTAGATCACTCATCTCTAATTCCTTTTTCATCAATGCCTCAAATTTCTTGCAATACTTCTCATCAGAGGCTCTAAAGATTATATCATCAACATATACTTGCACAATTAAGAAGTCCTTTTTGTTGTTGTAAACAAACAAGGTTTTGTCTACCTTACCTCTTTTGAACTGGTTTTCTAATAGATAGGAGGATAGGCGGTCGTACCATGATCTTGGAGCTTGTTTGAGCCTATAGAGAGCTTTGTCAAGCTTGAGCACCATGTCTTTTCCTTCTTGTGTCTCAAAACCTGGAGGTTGTTCAACATACACTTCTTCTTTGACGTACCCATTAAGGAAGGCACTCTTGATGTCAAGTTGAAAGAGTTTGATTCCTTTATGTGCAGCAAACGCAATTAGTAATCGGATGAACTCCATCCTTGCTACTAGAGCAAAGGTTGCTTGGAAGTCTATCCCTTCTTTTTGACGATATCCTTGTGCTACTAGATGAGCCTTGTTCCTAACGACTTCTCCCAACTCATTTAGCTTGTTTTTGAAGACCCATTTTGTGTCAAGTACTCCTTGATGTGTGGGACGAGGCATAAGATGCCAGACTTTGCATCTTTCAAACTGATTTAAATCTTCTTGCATTGCTTTAATCCAGTCTGAGTCTTGAAGAGCTTCTTTGATGTTCTTAGGTTTGATGGGTGAAACTGTTGTTGAGAAGGCTAAGAGATCATGAGTTTGTGCTATGGTTTGAATTCCTTTGGAGATATCTGATATGATGTTCTCCAATGGGTGATCTTTATACAGAATACGAGATTGATGAATGGTTGATGGTGATAGAGGATCTTCGACATCATTATTTTCTTCGTCGACTTGTTACTGACCTGTCGCTGACCAGTCGAGCAGGTTTTCTTTGGTTGGTGATTCATCCTTGGGATTGTCTGTGTGATCTTGTTCAGCTAAATCAAATCTAAATTCTTCATCTCCTTCATATTCTTTGATCTTATGGACTTCAGCCTCATCAAAGATTACATGCACACTCTCTTCTACTTTCAATGTTCTCTGTTTGTAGATTTTGTATGCCCGACTTCTTTCTGAGTACCCGAGGAAGATGGCTACATCACTCCTGGCATCAAATTTTCCTAAGGAATTCCTTTCATTGTTGTGGACATAACACTTACAACCAAAGATCCTGAAGTGACTTACGTTTGGTTTTCTCCCCTTGATTAGCTCATAGGGTGTTTTGTTGAGGATTGGTCATATGAGCGTTCTATTTGTAATGTAGCATGCAGTCGCCATAGCTTCAGCCCAGAAGACCTGAGGAAGACTGCTCCCCAACAGTATGGCTCTAGTTACCTCTTATAATGTTCTATTCTTACGCTCAACTACCCCGTTTTGTTGAGGTACGCTCAACTACCCCATTTTGTTGAGGTGTCCTTGATGCTGAATATGTGTGATTGATTCTATGTTGTTTACACATCTCCAAGAATTGTTGATTTTCAAATTCTGTCCCATGATCAGAATAAAGCGACTTAATCATGTGGTTGAGTTGTACATAGACTTTCCCTGCAAAGGCTTGAAATTTCTCAAAGATTTCGTCTTTGGAAGCAATAAAAATTATCCAAACAAATCGTGAGTAGTCATCAACAATTACAAATACATACCAATTGCTTCCAAAACTTCTGATTCTCATAGGTCCACATAACCCCATGTAAAGCAATTCAAGAGGCTTGGATGTACTTACCATGTTCTTTGATTTGAAAGAAGTATTGGTTCATTTGCTTCTAATACACGCATCACAAAGATTGGTCTCAGATCTCTTAATCTCAGGGAGACCTCTTACCAACCGTTTCTTGACAAGTTTTCTTAACAAAGATATGCTAACATGCCCTAGTCTTTTGTGCCATAGTGTGAAGTCATCTATTGATGCAGTCAAACATGGAAGGTTTAGACTGTCAATATCCTCCAAACTGGTTACATAAGTATTTTTCCACCTTTTTCCCTTTAACAAGTCCTTACCATTATCTGACTTACTATGCTACTATGTGTAGAATAGAAGTGAACTGAGTTGCCTTTGTCACATATTTGAGATACACTGAGCAAATTGAATTTTAAGCCATTAACTAAATTGACATTATCAACAACACAATCTGAAGTAAAACCAACCTTACCTACACCGATGATTCTTCCCTTCTTGTTCTCGCCAAAGGAAATAGTTCTTTGGCATCCTGGTTCGAGTGAGAAGAATTTCATTTTGTCTCCTGTCATGTGTTTGGAGCACCCACTGTCAATGTACCAGCAGAGGTCCCTTCCCACTTGATTTTGCGCTTAACAAGTTAGTATTGTGGGGTTAGAGTCCTCATAATGTTTGGACCCATTTCCACCAACAATCATTGTTCTACGATCATTTATGACTACCCATTTTATTCCTATTTTCTTGAGTTGCCAATGCCTCATGAATCGTGTCCTATAGCATTTGGCTTCATGATGACCGGGTTGTCTACATAGGTGGCAGACACCTCTACAAATGGTTCCTGATTGATACCCGACCGGTCGTATGTTTTTCCATATGGGTGTCCTAGAATCAGCTTCTAGCTTTGAATGTTTTTCTTTTATTAATGCTAGTTCATTTTCTTTTACGTTAAGAGCAGCAATCAACTCATCGATTTCAGGTTGTTTGCCTAGCTTCATTTTTTCATGAACGACAAGAATTTCACTATAGTTAGTTTGCAATTTCTTGAGTGCATTCATAAGATTTTCAACCTTATCCTTGTCTGAATTTTCCTCCAATTTTTCATTTTCCTCTAAGAGTTCTCTGTTTTCATTTTCCAATGCCTCTAGTTGATCAACTAGTATGAGAAAAACTTTCTAAGTCCTAGAAGTTAAACCTTTAGAATTTTCTTTCTAAGTTTAGAGTAGTTTACCTAGTTTTGTTCTTCTTCCTTTGATTCTGACGTGTCCTTGTCTAGCGCCATCAAGCAAACTTCCTCAAGGCGTAGGTGATCCTTCTCATCTTCCAAGAGATTGCTATCTGAGGTTTGATTGTTGTCGCTTAGTTCTGAGTCTCCCCATGCAGCAACAAAGGCTTCTTTCCTTGGCCCTTTATTGAACGATCTTCGGACAGATTTCCTGACCCTGTCGTTGTCCTCTTGAGATCATTGAGGACAGTCTTTGATGTGGTGCCCACGCTTTGAGCACCCGAAACACTTGTCATTGTTCTTCTTCTGATGATCGTCAATCTCCTTGGGCTCTTTACCTTTCCTCATGTTGTTTCTTATGAACTTCCGAAAGTACCTCTTAGCATAGAGGACCATTTCATCATTATCTTCTCCTGTCTCGGACTTTTCATTTTCAGCTACCTAAAGGGTTATCCCTTTGCCTCTTTCTCTTGTTGAACTTTATGAGTTTCTTTGCTTTAATTTTAACTCAAACGCCATTAGGGAACCTAACATGTCTGCTAAAGACATCTTAGAGAGATCATGAACTTCTTGCATGGCATTGACTTTGCTATCAAAATAGGCAAGAAAGATATTTGAGGAATTTCTGAATTCGATCCTCATTTGGGATAGTTCTTCCAAGCACAAGCATTTCGTTGATCAGCTTGGTTAACCTTGTGTGCATTTCAGAGATGCTCTCCTTTTCTTCCTTCTTGAATAGCTCCCAATGAGTGAGTAGCAGCTCAATGCGAGTCTTTTTTATCTCATAATTCCCTTCATTCATGACTTCAAGAGTTTTCCAAATCTCTTGAGCTGTTTTAGCTGAGGCTACTTTGGAGTATTGCTCAGGTAGTAGTTCACAGTGTAGAATTCTTACTGCTCGAGCATTGAATATCAACTTCTTGATTTGATCATCAGTCATGTTGTCGACTAATATGTTCTGTCCTTGAGCCTCTTGGAAGGTGTACTCACAACGTGATATAACCCACCACATCCTTGGATCATCAGACTTGATGTGAACCACCATTTTGTTTTTCCAGAGAGTGTAGTTATCTCCATTGAAGAGTGGTGGTTGATTTGGTGCAGAACCTTCTTCTGACACTAGTAGGCTTGAATGAGACATTTTGATTATCTTCCAAAGCTGTTAGCTTTCTAGAAGAGACCCACTCTGATACCAATTGAAACTAGCTGATGCTCCTGATGCGTCCCCGATCGATCGTGGATGTATCGCTGTTCTAAGTGAACAACTTGATAGTTGAGGAAAAGTAATAGATGAACTCAAACTGGAAACTCCATTTCATTTGAGAATTTACACACAAAAATTCACTCAATATCCCTCGCCCTACCCACAGACTCCGGGACAGTTTAGGACTTTATCCCAAAGTCCTCTACCCTCTCCTGACAGTCGGCCTATAGTTCCCCAATTGTTCCCCAACTGATCAGTCTATCAAATACACAACGTATTGAACTTGACTCCAGTCCTATCCAGCTCACCAACTCTTTAGCTCTTACACATACTTTAGTCTGACTCACACTTGCTCAGGTTATCTCTACCTTTTTCTCTCTTTCAAGCTTGCTTACATTGGACATAAATGCACGTATTTATACATGTTAGTTAAGATATAACTAATAGCCGATGATCATCTAGACTCTAGAAGACAATTACTGCTTTACCCTTTAGCGTAACAACCAACTCAATTGTAGATTGATCTTCAACTTGATCTGGAGCTGTCAGAACACATGTCGTCTTGTGATCGAACACGTCGGCGACAGTTCCCTCGATTCGTCAAACACCACTTGTGTACTCAACTTGTCTGATCATGTCTGGCTCATTAATGCTCTCTTTAGACTTTATTACAGCTACGTAATAATGTGTATTAATAGCCCTTGACCTATCTTGTTATCTTGCACATTAATGAGTTATGCTTTTGTCGTGAGCTGGTTGCTTATGTGGATGTGAAGGTCTGCATAGGTTTGTCGATCTCCTTGTGGTGTTATGTCCATGTCTTACTTCTGATACATGAGCAATGTGGTCATGTGATGCTTGACTTCTTGTGTGTACTAGATGATTTATCATGAGCTCTCCTAGACAGGTGCCCGACTGGTTGGGCACATGTCACGAACTGAGTGCACTTGTAACCTTCCATGCTAAGCCACTTCTTTACCTGTGTATCTGAATCTCAAAGCTTAACAAACGTATTAAACATAAAACACAAGGTTTTCTATCATTAAAACTAAAGGATCTTGATTTAACACTAAATGGATATGTCAAGGAAGAGGTATATATGGAACAACCTCTAGGTTTTGAAACACAGGAAGGTTAAAACATGGTCCTTAAGCTTAACAAAGCTCTCTATGGGCTCAAACAATAACCAGAATCGTGGTATGACCGTCTATCCTCCTATCTATTGGAAAATGGCTTCACAAGAGGTAAAATTGACAAAACCTTATTTGTGTACAATAATAGAAAAGACTTTTTAATAGTGCAGGTGTATGTTGATGACATAAACTTTGGAGCTTCAGATGAAAAATACTGCAAGAAGTTTGAATCATTGATGAAAAAGGAATTTAAGATGAGTGATCTAGGGGAATTAAAGTTCTTTCTAGGACTTCAAGTCAAACAAAATGATGGAGGAACAATTATATCTCAACAAAACTTTATAAAAGACTTGATAAAAAGATTTGGAATGGAGACATGCAAGCCATTTGACACTCTAATGGCAGTTGGCACTAAAATGGGTATCATGACAGGTGACCAACCGGTCGATCAACGGTTGTACAAAGAAATGATCGGATCACTGTTATACTTAACTACTAGTAGACCTAACATTGTGTATAGTGTTTGTCTATGTGCCAGGTTCCAAGCTGATCTTAGAGAAAGTCACCTCACAACAGTAAAAAGAGTTATGTGATATCTTAAAGGATCAATGAATCTTGGACTGTTTTACCCTAAGTTTATTAATTATGATATTGTAGGATATTCAGATGCAGACTATGGAGGATCCATAACTGACAGAAAAAGCACGTCAGGGACAGCCTTATTTGTTGGTTCATGCTTGATTGCATGAGGATCCAAGAAACATTATAGCGTTGCAATTTCAACAGTTGAATCAGCATACATAGCCGCTGCAAGTTGTTGTGCACAACTCCTATGGCTTAAACAGCAAACGGGCGACTATGGTGTCAAAACAGGTACGTTACCTATCATGTGTGATAACACTAGTGCTATATCCTTCTCCAAAAATCCAGTGCACCATTCTCGTACTAAACACATTAATATAAGACATCATTTTCTTAGAGACTGTTGTGAAAAGGAACTAGTTAGGTTGAAATACATTTCAACTAAAAATCAACTAGCAGACATCTTCACCAAATCATTAAGAAGAGAAAGATTCAATAAGATTATTCATGACCTTGGTATGATATTCATTAACCGAGACTAGGCCATCTTTCAACCCTCAAGACGGGTCACCGACAGGTATGCAACATTTAAAGTATGTAGTTCAGTAGTCTTAATATGGTTTAAAACATAAATTTTGTATCAAACGACTACTTGAAACAGATGTTAGTGATTTTACAAAGTGGAGATAGATTAGAAGGTGTAACGGCTAGGAAGCTCAAAACCCTAAAAACAATATGTCACACTGCCATCCGTTGTGAATAGTTACCGTTACAACCTATCAACAAGCACCCGGGGAGTGGTTCCCGACCGTTGCCTGATACTCTATAAAGACAACGAAGTTGTCCTTCCATCACACATTGCTTTCACTCTCTCTAACCTATCTACATCTATAAAACAAAGTTTTATTCTCTCTTCTCAAACACTTCTGTGAGATTAGTGCAAAATCCCTTAAGCTCCTATCAAAAAGTTCACTAAGAAGTCTTGATCAAAGAGTACTAAATTCTAGCAACCTCTCAACCGAACTTGGCACCAAAGATGGCTCTTCGCTCCAAAGCCACCAAGGCCTCCCCTAGGGCTATCAGTTCAGAAAAGCCCACCGACAACCCGCCGACAACACCTGCAACAGCACCGGAATCTACAACCGTTGCTCGCCAGTCAGCCGACCAAGAAACTCAACTAAAGCTTAAGGTCGTGGAGGAAGGGGAACTTCAAGTTGAAGAGGAAACCTATTTAAGCCTCCATTTTCCAAAGCTATACAACCTTTCAAACTGGTAACCTCAACCCCGCCATTCTTCCAGCACCAACTCCCACAGAACCCGCTGCAATGACATCAGCTGGTCAACACCTCAAAACCATAAAAATCACTACCAAACAATCAGCCACACCTAATCCAACACTTCCAAAAAGTAAAAGCTTCACCCAAGCCTCCACAAGTCACACACCTCGTGTGTCAAAACGTCTCTAACAAAAACAAGAATAGGCCAAATCCTCTCCTAAATTAGCTTCAAGAATACTTTACATCACTAGCGAAGGTGAAGAGGACACTCCTAGAGCTTACCGAACATATAACTCATGAGGTCAAAGAGTAGGAGGTTTAGAGTGACGAAAAGTCACTAAAATATAATTTAGAAGAAGAACCAACTCAAGAGGAAGGTCTGAAGGCACCAGACTCTGAAGAAAAGCACTCTCCACCAGCCCAAGACGTCTTGGAGTGGTCCCTGACACCTCACCAATTCTCTTGTTGGGCAAAATAGTAGTGAAACTGTCTCGCTAACTATGGACAGTGAAGCCAGTCATTGTAGTACAACAAGGTCGTATGCACAAGGGCTTTGTAACTATCTAGTTAATTATAAGTTTAGTAAATGTGCAAGAAGATAAATAAAAGTGCATAAACTAAAATTTGGGTTTTTAGCTAGATTAAGGGACGATAAAGAAAACAACAAGACTAAACTAACTAAACTAGGATAGATGTAGCTCGAGATGGATCCTTGCACCCGTTCTCCCTTTGCTACCGATTGTCGACCCTTGATCTTATAGCTAAACAACGGAGCACTTAATTAAGTAGCAACCTATCATAGGCCTACTAATCCTAACCAATTTAACTGGAACTTCTCAATCAACTAAACCCCGGGTAAATTGATAGCACTAAGCTTAAGTTCCCTAAGTTGCAATGTAGTCTAATCTCAAAATCATCAAAATTAGAGTACAACGTTCTAGTCCCAACGGTTTAGGTTTCTATCTTAGAATCACATTTTGATAGAATCCCACAATGATGCTAAACTAATCGGTAGGCCAAACCAACCAATTTAACACATAGATGACAATTTGAGTAAAACCCTAAACAAATCCTAAATCATGAGTAACAAGTTTAGAAGCCATAAACACTCAATAACCATCTTCATTAAGCACAAGGACTAAAGTAAAGCATAAAACTAGTTCAATATTCAACAATACAATTTTAGGGGTTTTGGGGAAAAATCCCCATCCCAAACTACAAGGGAGGTTAAGCCTCAATTAGAGCACAAATAAGAGAAAAAGAAGAAGAAATAGCCATTGGAAGTTGAAGAGGAGCTTCAATGGAGGTGATATTTCTCTTCTTTTTCTTTTTCTTCTTCTTCCTCTTCTTTTCCCCCTCTTTTATCTTGTTTTTTTTTGCGTGGCTTTGCTCTCTCATTCGACCCCCTCTCTTTCTTCGATTTCTGCTTTAGAAAATGCAGATTCTGGTAAAATTTTGACCCGACCGACCTACCTTAGGTCGGTCTTAGGGTCGGTCGAAGTCAGTAGCAATTTCGGGAGCATTTTTAAGTCTGGCCAACCCACCATGGGTCGGGGGGCGGTCCAGACCAGAGAAAATTTTGGCCCCCGGAACGAGCGTTTCCGGCCCCCGGAACTTCCGACCGACCAACCCTAGGTCAGTCTTGTGGGTCGGTCTAGTGGCCAGACTAATCTTCAACACTCTATATCTCTTCGTTTTAGCTTTGATTTTGGATCGATTTGCGCCCACACATTTGTCTTTTCGTCTACTTTATTCCTAGCTTTGTTATTCCTCCTGTTTCTACAATAATTCTGTAAAACACCAATAAAACACAAAAGTAGAGGAAATCTAGCTAGAGTGGAGAAATGAGCATGAAAAGTGTTGATAAAATATATGAAATACACAACTAAAACATGCTCATTTGGACACTCATCACCTCTTAGGAAGGAGGAAGCGACATAGAGTCGCTCTCCCTGGTCATCATGCTTCACGAAGGACGTGAAGTCATGAGAAAGGCCAAGGGAAAACACACAATGGCCCCCTCATCAAAGGAACAATTCCTGGATCCAAGCCAAAAGAGTTGTTGCTCAACCGCTATCTCCTTAGTTTCTCAAGCGTCTGGCAATGCTCAACCAACTGCAGCCAACGCTCATCAAGGTTGCAAATGTGGACGAAAAGTCGTGTCCAATCTTACCCACAACTTTGGACATCAAGTGGATGAAGCAGATGGGCTTAGGCGAGATCGTCGAGCTCATTGAGTTCCAAGGATGGCTCGACTTCGAGCAGGAACAAGTCCCCTGCTACACTGAGCTCCTCAGGGAGCATTTGTGAAACCTTGGACCCCTCTAGAGTGAAAATGACGATGACTACCTCATCTTCAAGGTCCAGGACTCCTTCATCAACCTCTCCAAATCATAGACTCGTTAACCACTTCAACTTGGAGCCTGAAGGACTTGTCGTGCCCAAGGACACCACTTGGAATGACCTTGGACACAAGGGCGGAAAGTGGTCCATCTCTTTAACAAGGGTATGACCATGAAAAATTCCCAGTTGTCCAAATGTCCATCATCGATAGGGTGCTCCACAACATACTCACCCACAAAATCACCCTCAGAAATCAGTACACTCACATTGTCAATTCTCGCGATGTCAGGATCATGTATGCTCTCAAGATTAAGGAGAAGTTGGATCTTCCTGCTATGATCCTACTCACTCTGGATGAGAGTCGTCATGTGTGAGCCTGAATTTTCAAACCACTATCCTATGTTGGTTCGGGTTAACTAGGATCTGATCGGGTTCTAAGTCCACTTATAACTTAAGATTAATATGTCATAAACACTAATTATTAAATCCTAAGTTAGCTCAATGGAACCTAGTAAGAGTCGCCACCTAATTTTTACCAAGAGTAAATTAGGAAAGGTAGAGTTCGGGTTCGAGGGCTTGGTATTCGACTTTTTCAGGATTCAAATGACATTTATTACCCCTCTAGGTCATTTTTATTCTACTAAGAATATTTACGGCTTATTACGAGGTCGCTTTAACCTAAGTGCATAAGCTTCTTATTTTGTTTCACATTTTTTGACAAAAAATTAAATTAGAAATTGAAATTACCTAAACTGGGGTTTCGGAAGTCGAATTAGGTTAAACTTTATTTTCGTCCGTGGCTACGCACCTAATGTCTGAACCCACGAACCCTAGTTAACCTAGTTATACAGAAAAAATCAATAGAATGAGAAAACGAAAATTTGAAGAGTCTGGGGCCTCGGACATGGCGTCAATGGGCCTGGACATGAATTACAACATTTGAAAAATTAATTAACGCTGCCGTCCGAGGCTGTCCGTGGCCACGGACAGGCAGTCCAAGGTCTCGGACGGGCCATCCGAGGGCACAGACTAACCACGGATAGTGGAGTTCATGCAAATCCCGGGAGTGTTTTTGGCTAAAAAATTAATGGGTGTGTAGCCTGAAAGATTTCCAATATGTTAGTGATTGAAAGTTTTCAATTTGACTTCAAATTAATGACAATACTTAACAAATAAGTTATTAGGCAGAAGCTAAAATGAATAGCAATACAGAAGCCAGAAAAGGTTTGTTTACACTCAAATTTTGACAGAATACTAATGAAGTCAAAGAGAGTTAGAAAAATAGGATTTCAACCTGTTTTACCTTCAGAATTGACACGGTTCTTCACGACGAGAATCTTCGGTGCTTTGTCGTAATCGGTTCTGAATTGAGTTCGAACCTAGCTTCTAACCCTTATGAATTGATGGTGTTCTTCACGTTTTGGTGATGATTTGGTGGTGGTTTTGACGATTTTTGATGTGGTGGGAGTTGAAAAACGTGTTTATGTGGTGTTTTGGTAATTTCTGTTTTCGGGAGTGGAAAATGTGAGAGAGTTGAGGCGGCTGTGTTTTCTGACTGGATAGGGTTCTTGGTGTTCTCATTTAATGAAGGGGTAAGGTCCCTTATATAGGCCACAATAAAGGTAGAATAAGTTTGGTGAAAACCAAAGTTTACCGGGGTTTCGGTGAAGTGACTTTTGGGATGAATCTGGAGATGAAATTTAAACCACATGTAGAGGAAGATATTTCTGATTTTTCTAAAGAGAAATTAGAATTTTCAAATCATGGGATATTTTTAAATTGAATTTCTCCTTAGATTCGTCTAGAGATTAATAGGAAATTATTGGAAATTCAAAAATTCAAAATTTCTTAAACATTATGCTCTAAGTGTCATCCTTTATCATATGTTGAAATTTCAAAGCATTCTGAGTTGATTTAGACTATTTTCAGAGGAGAGAGAAAGCTTACGTTGTGGCTTAGGAGCCCCAAAAATTATCAAAACGCCTCTTGGGATGACTAAGCTTTTCACTAACGCTCCGGAATGCGCCGAACAAACCAGAATTACATATCACTTGACCAGAATACCCGTTTCAACACATGCCTTAGAGACTCTACCCGGGGGGTTAAAATTTTGGGTATAACAGATTGCCGCCCGTCAACTAGACTTTGTAATGTGAATGAAAGGACTAGTTGATGCTTGAGTGATGCCCCAAAATTTAACCCGGTCTTGAGGAATGAGCTCTCCGTCTTGAATCTCCACTGATGGTTTGTTGGTTGCACCAGACTATTCTGAGATGCCCGCTACCTAAGAGAGATGTTTAAGATTGTTAGGCTATCATGAGGTGCCAACTACTTAAGAGAGAAGTTTGAGATTATTGGGCTATTATGAGGCGCCAACTACCTAAGTGAGAAGTTCAAGATTATTGGGCTATTAAGAGGTGCCAACTACCAAAGAATTGAAAAGTGAGTTGAACTAATAATGAAATAAGCTAAACCGTGCATCTAAGGTGTCGGAAACCTAGAAATAAATGAACTAAATCGATCATCTAAGGTGTCCTAGAAATGAATGAAGCAAGGTGTGATACGTAATGAGATTGATGTGATGTGTTTGATGAATGCAATGTGTGTGGTAAGGCTTATGTGTGCCTGGATGAATGCAAGGTAGGATGGATGCATGGTGAGGCTTATGCGTGCCTGGGATGTTTATGTGGTTGTAGGACTTATGTGCGCCTAAGGTGGGTGAAAGTAAGGTAGGACTTATTGTAACACCCCTCTCGTTATCCGCGTATTAGTTACACACGTAGCATAATTAAAAACGCATCACAGCGGAAAGTAAAGTATAATCGTCCTCACTCGGGTGTCACATGCCATTACTCACCCATGTGAGTAAAGAAGCAAACATCTAACATAATAATTGAACCGATAACTGCTATGATCACCTGAGATATTCCACTACTATAATATACAATACCAAGTCCATAATCTGAATATAAGCGACTAGTGAGCAACAAAACCAAATCCCAAGTTTGCAACCGTAATGTAATAATACAACATAAGTCCGAGAAGTTCGATAACAAAAACAGAAGTCCTCTACCCAAGGTCCCGCACTCCGGCTTCATAACTTGATCAATTCGCTGTGATATGGTGCCGTATAGGCTCAGCAAAACGCTGAATATGCTGAAGTGTAATCCTAGACCCTTTAGGTCACTTAGGTCATTTTAGCCATCTTAACATGAGGTTAATTACATGTAGATTCATTTTACAGTTTATAATGAAAGCAGTAAATAGTGTGAGTAAACACTTAACAGTTCATATACAACAATACATTTCACAAGCATACATTACACGGTGAAAAAAGAGTAAGTGCGATAAAGCGCATAGGTTGTTTTCGGCGAAGGTACTTGTCACTTGGTCATCAAGGCTTGTTAATTATTACCGTGTATACTCTTATACTCATTTGGGTGTCATGTGAGGACAACCCATATTTATCTTTTAATGGACAATCATCCTGTGTGCACCAACAACAGTGCCCTCCGGCCAAAGACCCGTGGATCTCCGGACTTCCTCTTGCCTAATAAAGGCGTCATTAAAAGGCCGTAGCCATGTACCAACAGTAGTACACTCTGACCAATGATCAATCTGGCTCATTGGAATTTAACAAGAGTCGACCCGATCCAGGTGTTATACTCTAGTGATCACTATGCGCAACCAGTAGTCATAAACTAAACTGGATTTCCATTTCATCATATACATTACTCCATAATGTGATTAAGTAATTATTCAGTTATCTAAGATCTGTTCTTAGGTTATGGAGAATTAATTTATAACAGATGCCTTATAGGTCTTTGATAGGTTCAGGGTGTTGACCGAGTAGGTCTAAGGTGTTAGTCTCAGACCAACCCTACTTGGAGACAAGTGTTTGAAACGATAATGATATGGAAGCTTTTGTTTAAACTTAACAAGATAAGATTCTGCTTATATTGAAATTCAATGAGAATTACAACCTAGCTTCCTATCTTGGGATTCGACAGAGGTATTATGTCTCATCCAACACTCGCTCTACTCTAAGCGTAGATTAGTGCGTAACAAGGAATAAAGGGAGTGTTTTGTATGCTCTCTAGGTAATAAATACCTAAGCTAAAATGACAAAGTCTCACTAAGATCTCTCAAAATGCTTTCTCTCTCAAACAATCTTTTCTCTCTCTAAGGCTTAATCTCGGATGCATTTATGATTTATTACAGATGTGAGCTTATACACAGCCTAGAGACATCCTAGAATATCGGAGCATAACTTGTGGAGTGAGTCTCTAGTTTACGTGCGCAAGTATCGGAGTCCACTTGCTCATCCACGATCTTTATGGGTGTGTCTTCCATGTTGCCTTAAATATCGGTGTCGGCCGGTTCTTCGTTGTGATTTCGCGCCAAAGGTTGACCGGGAGTGGATGTCAAAGTGTCTGTGCAGAGCTACTCGAACTGGAAGATCTTAAGGGCTAGTAGTTCTGTAGTGCGACTCTGACTGAGGAGGCAATCATCTGCAAAACTAAGTCTTCAACAGTCTTACACAACACCTAGAAGTAATCTAGGTCATATTCATGTTCAAGAACAATGCTCTAGAGATCGGTATTCCCGAGTCTCCTTAGTGTTTTACTTAGGTTAATTAGGAATGTAACATCTCCTATTTTGTTCATATCTAAGTCGAGTGATAATCGGTATCTCTTTAGTCCAACAGACGTTCTTGCACAATTATAAATGCTTGATAGCCGAGCAATCAATTCATACAATTCATGCATTACACACATGTCGCTCTTAAGCAATTTAAACAAATAATAGCTGAACCCAAGGAAACCCTCAGGATGTTCAGACCACACTGTTACATACCGTGCATCGAAATAAACGCTAGCGTGTATTATCATGCTCGCCCGACACTCCCCGTAAACCAGCTAGTTAAGTTTGTTCGGGTTTTCAATTCGTGTTCTGGATTAATTTAATTCATTAGTTTGTCAGGTTACACATAACTTGTAGTATTGTATTACTACTTAGGATTACAACTTGTGATCTGTATAATATATGGTAAGTCATTTCACTTGGTTATATAAATACTTGCATAAGTATATATATGTATGTATATATATGTATAACAATATAGTTATTGCTATATGTTATTTTGACCAAGTAACGTTGTTACTCTTTAAATTATCATTTAACTTGTGAGTTAGTCAACTTGACTTTCCTTCATTGATTTGGTTGACTCGGTCAATTGGGTTGACTTGTTCAATGGGATCCAAGTCAACAAGCTTATATAATTCATTTTATAGCCATTGAATTATATAATTCATTTGTTTATTCATTTCTTTTCACATAATATTAGTCATTAAACCTAATGTTGCGTACTTAACTTCTTCCATTTCATATTATATCCCATCTTACTTTATATGATTCCCAATCATATTATCTAACTCTCTTGTAATTATATTTCTCTGTAGGAATTATAAATTCAATTGTACAAGGATAACTCCATTCCTTTATGTGAATTCTTACCCTTATACTAGTTCCCATTCTAATGACATTAATACTTTATAATTAATGTAACACTTATATAACAACTAACCATATCATATAATTTACTTCACTACATATATGCTTATACATGTATGAATTATAAAACTCATTTATTAAAATGGTATCCCTTATAATATATTCATCTCTTCCTTAATGAATATTTATTCCTTACAATTGTTATAACATTTATAACAACACAAACCATAGTCTAAATTTCATTCCTCACTATTATAATTCTCGCAACAGCCCTTGTCTTTTCATTAATTACAATCTTACCACATCAAATTATATAATGTTATATTTGTAACCCTCATGTCATATAACATTACATTTTCACTCTTATATATAATTAACCTATGGTTTCCACCATTTTCATTTAATACCGAACAGGCCCCCAATCTGTCCAGGTTTATTTTCTCAGCTCCCGTATTTTTATTTAATTACAAAATGACCCCATTTACTCCTTAAACTTTACAATGTCATCTTAAACTATGTATTATACACCTTAGTTACTTTAACTCCAAATAATTCTCTAAAGATTCACAAAATTTCCCAAACAGACCCTAGTATGTTACTAACTCCATTTCACCCTAGAATTTCTAAAATTTACATTTTCACCCCAATTATATTATAAATTTTACATTTAACTTCTAAATTAAATTTAAAATCTTAATTAATTTATTTAACTCATCAAATTTGGTCAACACCCACACAATGGTCAGGGTTGACCTCCATAGTATTGCCTTGACCAATACTTTCCAGTATTTACAGTTTTACCCCTAAAATTTGTAGAATTTACAATATAGCCCTTAACTTTGTAAAAACTTACGAAATTCATTTAAACTCCTTTTTCACTTTAACTTTCAGCTATATTCTTTTCTAACCCCTCTAATTTTTATTTAATTACACTTAACCCCTCACTTATACACCAGAATGTTATCTAAACTGGTTTTTGCTTTTTTAACTCATTTATGTCATTAATATCCAACTTAAATGTTATAAATTCGTAAGTATTAATAACCTAGAATTCCTAGGTGTTTAAAACTCGACATTTAAGCTGTTAGTAATTTATTTTCCCACCAGACCTTATACTAAATAAATACTTAGCTTAAAATGTAAATAAAGCTTTATATAACATAATAAAATGGCCTAAGTAAATGGCCTTATTACAAGCTTTGTTTATAACATAAAGTGATCATTATGACATACACACTGTCGGCTTTTTACCCATACAACCCATAACTTTTGTTAATTGTATTTTTTACCCCATTAAATCATTTTTATGACATTATAATTCATGTTACACCTAGGTAACTTAATCACATGTGCGCCTAAGGTGAGTGAAAGTAAGGTAGAACTTATTATTACACCCCTCTTGTTATTCTCGTATTAGTCACACATGTAGCATAATTTCCTGCAAAACTTCTGATTCTCATAGGTCCACATAAGTCCATATGAAGCAATTCAAGTGGCTTGGATGTACTTACCATGTTCTTTGATTTGAAAGAAGTCTTGGTTCGTTTGCTTCTAACACACGTATCACAAAGATTGGTCTCAGATCTCTTAATCTCAGGGAGACCTCTTACCAACCGTTTCTTGACAAGATTTCTTAACAAAGAGATGCTAACATGCCCTAGTCTTTTGTGCCATAGTGTGAAGTCATCTATTGATGCAGTCAAACATAGAAGGTTTAGACTATCAATATCCTCCAAACTTGTTACATAAACATTTTTTCACCTTTTTCCCTTTGACAACTCCTTACCATTACTCTGACTTGCTATGCTACAATGCGTAGAATAGAAGTGAACTAAGTTGCCTTTGTCACATATTTGAGAAACACTGAGCAAACTGAATTTTAAACCATTAACTAAATGGACATTATCAACAACATAATCTGAAGTAAAACCAACCTTACCTATACCGCTGATTTTTCACTTCTTGTTGTTGCCAAAGGAAACAGTTTCTTGGCTTCCTGGTTCGAGTGAGAAGAACTTCATTTTGTCTCCTGTCATGTGTTTGGAGCACCCATTGTCGAAGTACCAGGAGGGGTCTCTTCCCACTCGATTCTACACTTAACAAGTTAGTATTGTGGGGTTAGGGACCTCAAAATGTTTGGACTAATTTCAACCAACAATCATTGTCCAAAGATCATTTTTTACTACCCAGTTTAGTCCTATTTTCTTGAGTTGCCAATGCCTCATGAATCGTGTCCTATTGCACTTGGCTTCATGATGACCGGGTTGTCTACATAGGAGGCAGACACCTCTATAAATGGTTCCTGATTGATACCCGACCGATCGTATGTTTTTCCATATGGGTGTCCTAGAATCAGCTTCTAGCTTTGAATGTTTTTCTTTGATTAATGCTAGTTCATTTTCTTTCACGTTAAGAGCAGCAATCAACTCATCGATTTCAGGTTGTTTGCCTAGCTTCATTTTTTCATGAACGACAAGAATTTCACTATAGTCAGTTTGAAATTTCTTGAGTGCATTCATAAGATTTTCTACCTTATCCTTGTCTGAATTTTCCTCTAAGTTTTCATTTTCCTCTAAGAATTCTTTGTTTTCATTTTCCAATGCCTCTTGTTGATCAACTAGTATAAGAGAAAACTTTCTAAGTCCTAGAAGTTTAGCCTTTAAAATTTTCTTTCTAAGTTTAGAGTAGTTTACCTTGTTTTGTTCTTCTTCCTCTGATTTTGACGTGTCCTTATCTTGCACCGTCAAGCAAACTTCCTCAAGGCGTAGGTGAGCCTTATCATCTTCCAAGAGATCACTATCTGTGGTTTAATTGTTGTCGCTTAGTTCTGAGTCTCCCCATGCAGCAACAAATGCTTCTTTCCTTGGCCCTTTGTTGAATGATCTTCGGATAGGTTTCCTGACCCTGTTGTTGTCCTCTCGAGATCGTTGAGGACAGTCTTTGATGTGGTGCCCACGCTTTGAGCACCCGAAACACTTGTCATTGTTCTTCTTCTGATGATCGTCAATCTCTTTGGGCTCTTTACCTTTCCTCATGTTGTTTCTTATGAAATTCCGAAAGTACCTCTTAGCATAGAGGACCATTTCATCATTATCTTATCCTGTCTTGGACTTGTCATTTTCAGCAAACTGAAGGGCTATCCTTTTTCCTCTTTCTCTTGTTGAACTTTTTGAGTTTCTTTGCTTTAATTTTAACTCAAACGCCATTAGAGATCCTAACATGTCTGTCAAAGGCATCTTAGAGAGATCATGAACTTCTTGTATGGCATTGACTTTGCTATCAAAGGAGAAAGGAAGAGATTTGAGGAACTTCTGAATTCGATCCTCATTTGAGATAGTTCTTCCAAGCACAAGCATTTTGTTGATCAGCTTGGTTAACCTTGTGTGCATTTCAGAGATGCTCTCCTTTTCTTCCTTCTTGAATAGCTCCTAATGAGTGAGTAGCAGCTCAATGTGAGTCTTTTTGATCTCATCATTCCCTTCATACGTGACTTCAAGAGTTTTCCAAATCTCTTGAGCTATTTTAGCTAAGGCTACTTTGGAGTAATGCTCAGGTAGTAGTTCACAGTGTAGAATTCTTACTGCATCTTGATTTGACCATCAGTCATGTTGTCGACTGATATGTCTTGTCCTTGAGTCTCTTGGAAGGTGTACTCACCACGAGATATAACCCTCCATATCCTTGGATCATCAGACTTGATGTGAAACACCATTTTGTTTTTCCAGTGAGTGTAGTTATCTCCATTGAAGAGTGGTGGTCAATTTGGTGCAGAACCTTCTTCTGAAGCTAGTAGGCTTGTATGAGACATTTTGATCGTCTTCCAAAGCAGTTAGCTTTCTAGAAGAGACCCACTCTGATACCAATTGAAACTAGCTGATGCTCTGATGCGTCCCCGATCGATCGTGGACGTATCGTCGTTCTATGTGAACTACTTGATAGTTGAGGAAAAGCAATAGATTAACTCAAACTACAAACTCCATTTCGATTGAGAATTTACACATAAAAATTCACTCAAACTCCCTCGCCCTACCCATGGACTCTGGGATAGTTTGGGACTTTATCGCAAAGTCCTCTACCCTCTCCTGACAGTCGGCCTACAGTTCCCCAACTGTTCCCCGACTGATCAGTCTATTAAATACACAACGTATTGAAACGTAACTATAGTCCTATCTAGCTCACCAACTCTCTAGCTCTTACACATACTTTAGTCTAACTCACACTTGCTCAGGTTATCTCTACCCTTTTCTCTCTTTGTCAAGCTTGCTTACATTGGACATAAATGCACGTATTTATACATGTTAGTTGAGATATAACTAACCGCCAATGATCACCTAGACTCTAGGAGTTAATTACTGCTTTACCCTTAAACATAACAGCCAACTCAATTGTAGATTTATCTTCAACTTGATTTGGAGCCGTCAGAACATGTTTCGCCTTGTGATTGGACACGTCGGTTGTAGTTTTCTCGATTGGTCGAACACCACTTGTGTACTCAACTTGTTTGATCTTGTCTGGCTCATTAATGCTCATAAATGCTCTCTTTAGACTTCATTATAGCTACGTAATAATGTGTATTAATAACCCTTGACTTATCTTGTTATATTGCACATTAATGAGTTATGCTTTTGTCGTGAGCTGGTTGCTTATGTGGATATGAAGGTCTGCAAGGTTTCTTGATCTCCTTGTGGTGTTTTGTCCTTGTCTTACTTCTGACGCATGAGTGATGTGGTCATGTGATGCTTGACTTCTTGTGTGTACTTGACGATTTATCTTGAGCTCTCCTAGACAGGTGCCCGACACTAGTTGGGCACATGTCAAGAACTTAGTGCGCTTGTAACCTTGCGTGCTAAGCCACCCCTTTACCTGTTTATCTGAATCTCAAAGCCTAACAAACGTATTAAACGTAAAACACAAGGATTGCTATCAACAAAACAAAAGGATCTTGATTTAAAACTACATGGATATGTCAAGGAAGAGGTATACATGGAACAACGTCTAGGTTTTGAAACACAGGAAGGTAAAAACATGGTCCTTAAGCTTAACAAAGCTCTCTACGGGCTCAAACAATCTCCACGATCGTGGTATAACCATTTATCCTCTTACCTATTGGAAAATGGCTTCACAAGAGGTAAAGTTGACAAAACCCTATTTATGTACAATAATAGAAAAGACTTTTTGATAGTGCGGGTGTATGTAGATGACATAACCTTTGGAGCTTCAGATGAAAAATACTATAAGAAGTTTGAATCATTGATGAAAAAGGAATTTGAGATGAGTGATCTAGGGGAATTAAAGTTCTTTCGAGGACTTCAAGTCAAACAAAATGATGGAGGAACAATTATATCTCAACAAAACTATGTAAAAGACTTGCTAAAAAGATTTGGAATGGAGACATGCAAGCCATTTGACACTCTAATGGCAGTTGGCACTAAAATGGGTATCATGACAGGTGACCAACCGGTCGATCAACGGTTATACAAAGAAATGATCGGATCACTGTTATACTTAACTGCTAGTAGACCTAACATTATGTATAGGGTTTGTCTATGTGCCAGGTTCCAAGCTGATCTTAGAGAAAGTCATCTCGCAACAGTAAAAAGAGTTATGTGATATCTTAAAGGATCAATGAATCTTGGACTGTTTTACCCTAAGTTTACTAATTATGATATTGTAGGATATTTAGATGCAGACTATGGAGGATCCATAACCGACTGAAAAAGCACGTCAGGGACAACCTTATTTGTTGGTTCATGCTTGATTGCATGAGGATCCAAGAAACAACAAAGTGTTGCAATTTCAACAGCTGAATCAGCATACATAGCCGCTGCAATTGTTGTGCATAACTCCTATGGCTTAAACAGCAAACGGGCGACTATGGTGTCAAAACTGGTACGCTACCTATCATGTGTGATAACACTAGTGCTATATCAATGTAACACCCCTACCGCTAATACCGTCATTACCGTCCAATCTCCGTATACATCCATACTCACGCAGCGGATACATACTTACACAACGGCGGGAGATACAATGTCGTTAGCCACCAACGTGACTAACAAGGCTACTACTACATATAGCATTGGTCTGCTGGACCGGAATATCCGAGTACTACACAATTACAATGCATACTTCAATTACCTACAAGTGCTACACAAATACAATCCTTACTACAATTACAACCGAGTACTACAACTTCCCATTCAACACAATACTCCATTACAATACCATACAATCCAATATAACATATCGAGTTTACTAGGTTCCAAATACAAATACAATGCTTCTTTCAAGTTCATACATACTCATTAAGAGTCTACATCTACTCATTCCTCACAACTACATACTTCCAATACATATGGTGTACCCCTTGGTACACTACTACGTCAAGGCTACAAGCCTTATACAATTCACTACTATCGACATTTCACTCCTAGCTATCCAAACTTAGCTGTCAGTCTCTTACTGTGATCATGTCCACTTTGGGTACCTGCACACTAAAAACGTTGCCCTAGGGGCTCAGCTTTCGCTGCATATGACTTCCGCATACCCCGCGTACTAGCGAGGGTACGCCAACCACTTGGTCGGATACATGCAATTCGTTTTACAAGTACATACATACATACATGCTTCATTCATAATGTTACAATGCTGCATAAGGAATACATACATACACTTCAATACATACAAGGAAGACAATGCAAGTCAACCCATACTTACTTACCTTCTTCCGAAATATACATACACAATACTTACACAATACACAATACTTGTTAGCTCCATTTGTCCACCCGGGTTAATCGGGTGGAGATTACTCTTTTACTCGGGGTCAATGACTTACACCAGCCAAGACCATTACTCATACAATACTTTACTTTACTTACTACTTACTCAAGTCAAGTCGTCGGGACCTCCGGCCCGGGGACTACTCTGTCCCACCACTGGGATTTACTTGGTTCACTAATCCAGGATGCTACCCATTTAAGGGGTTTGGGCCGTGGACAAGTTTAAGAACCAGGAATCGGATCCAACCTCTTGTGTCTCCTCATCCTCACGCGTGGTCGATCGGACTTCTACTCATTCCAATTTACTCAGTACTTACGTTAGGAGTTAGGTAGTTAGGAATTAGTAGAAGTCATTCACATCCAAGCCACACAATAATTCAATACTCCCATACACATACATACAAGGTATAATACATTACACAAATACACTACAAAGTACATACACACTTATCTTCATCCATTCATTTCATGAATTATACAAACTATTGTTCAAGACAATTATATCTAGAACAATATAAACAAGCACAAGTAAGTGCAATAAAGTCCGATTCATGCATTTATCTTATTTAGGTGATCAAATAAGCACACAAATCGGGGTAACCAGGTTAGGATACAGAGCATGAAGAAATCATACCTTTTCAGAATTACTTTACAGGGTGTTCCCTTGTTCCTTTGGTTCACTCTCGTTCCTCGAGTCTTATTCTTGAACCTCCGGCTACATGCCAAACGGTTCAATTAATACTAAGTATTACAATACATACATAACTACTACTCAAATACTTACCCCGTTATCCCGTTGTTTCGGTTTAACTTAATGTTTTTAAACTTACAACTTTCCTAATTACTTCTCCTACTTGTTTACACTTCTTAGGACCTTTAAATGTCACCAAACAAGGCCTTAACAACTTCTAAAACCATTACCCATCAATCCCCCATGTTTAGAACCCTAAAAATCACATTTTGCAAGTTTTTGGGGGTGGTCCGGGACTTGGTCCGCACCCAAGGTCCCAGACCAATCAAGGAATACACTCTCGGCCATTTTCATACACTGGTCCGGGACTTGGTCCTGGACTAAGGTCCCGGACCACAACCTGTTTTGAGTCTCGAACTAATTTTTAATGCGGTCCGGGACTTGGTACATATCCTAAGTCCCGGACCCTGCTAAAAACTGCTACTTGGTGGATTTTTTAGCCCCTAATCAACCCTTAATCCACCTCCAATCATTCCATAATATTTTCACATGTTTATACATGTTTAAACACACTTAAACACTCACTAAAACTCCTTAAATCCATGGCCAATACTTACTCAACTTCTTGCTCAAATTCTACAAATTTCCATTCTCATTTTCACACTTTGCACACTTGTGCATTCCTACACTTCTCTTTGCATTTAGCACTTTGTTCTAACTTCATTTTACCATTCCAATTCATTCCCAATCAACTACACTACCTATACCCAAGTCCAACTCTCTTTTTACAAAATCTTGCACACTAATTTTTCCTAGTGTCTACAATGTATTACTACACTTCTTGCTACAGATTTTATATCCTTTCATTCTAATACTACAACTACTACTCCATGGTCATTAAACATCTCTACTATTCCCAATACATACCTTGGTTCTCCCACTCACCAAGTCATCCATAAATGCACAATTCCTACCAAAATTTTGCCATAGTTCACCTACTTTTCTTACTTAGCCACATACATCCTTTATTGCCTAAATCATTCATAATCTAGCCACACCCATACAAGGGTCCTACCAGCACTCAAATCAATACCAATACATCATTACTTCCTCAAATCACAATATCAGTACACATACACAATTCTTTGGCTCTAAGGCCTACAATCCACATGCTTGCTCATAAATACTTAAACTTCCAATACTACAATACTAATACAATAGTTTGGGTTCTTTAAATTGGTTTACCCATTCCCATTACTCTAATGCATTAAAATTTAGCATTCAAGAAAGAGCTCTTACCTTAAGCTCTTAACTCCTTCTTTTCTTTTCCAATTCTCCTCCTTCTCTCTTTCTTGCACAACTCGGTCATATGGGGAATGGAGTTGCCAAACTCCATTCCCACTACCCAATGCACACAAAACAAGTTCAATTAACATACTAACCCTTAGATTAGTGCTAGTTCATTGAAATGCTTAAAACAAGATTTCTAGGGTTTACCTTTGGAGTGTTTAAGGAGGGGTTTTATCCCTTGGTTCAAGAAGGTGATTCCACCACCATTGCAAGGTTGAATTGATACTCAAAGAGAGAGAGAAAACAAGGCATTACAAAGGGGTAGAAATCAGTTATAAGGGAAGGTGGAGAAAACATGAAGTTTTCATAGAGATTTTTACCTTAATGGAGAGAGAAGACTCCAAGCTACCCATTGATGCTATTTTCTCTTTGAATGGGGAAAACCCATGGAGATGAACTTCCTCATTTTTGGATTTTGAAAAGAGATAAGTGTAGAGGATGATGAGGGGAGTAAGAATATGTAATTATTTTTACATTTGGAGCTCACATGGAGGTAGAGCATGAAGAAGAAGAGAGGTTGCCATTGTTGTTGTTGAGAGCTTCAAAAATCGCCAGCCACAAGGGGAGAAGGAGAGAGCATCGGCTGGGAAGGGAGGAAGAAGAAAGAGAAAAGAGAAAAGAGAGAGTGAGGTGAGAGGAAAGGTGGGCACCTTTTTTACTTTATCCACCTTTTTGCTTTTTGCCCCCTTATTTAATTAGCTAGTATGTGAGTGTGTGTGAGAGCTTATTTAGTTCATAAAAACCGGTCCCCACATTACTACTGTTTGGAGCGTTTTTCGTCTTTTACAGAAAACACTCGTTATTTTACCCGGTTTCGGTACTATTCACTAACCGGGCCCGTTTTCCGGAATTTTCTCGTTTCTTTAATTTTATTGGTTATTAAGCTTCCATAAATGCTTAATCATTGTTATTTAATGATTTATAATTTTTACGGGTTCGTTTGACCACTTAAAGTCACATTTTTGGGTTTTCTCGAAAAACGTGCGCTAAAGCTCTATTAGCGTTTTAATACATTATTTGGATCCATTTTCTTCGGAAGTTGTTCCCATATATTATTTAGGCCTTATTAAGCCTTTAGAATCCATATAATACGCTAACCGAGGTCTCATACCTCCTATGGTTATTTAACGCTTATTTAGCGTTTTTCGCTTTTTAAGCGTTTCTTTATTTCTTTTGGATTTATTTTTCCTTACCAACATTACTTAGGCATCATTAGGCCCTTAAATACCTATTAAGATAATTTTAATCGCTATATCTAAGTTTGGGGTATTTCAATCCATCTCCAAAAATCCAGTGCACCATTCTCGTACTAAACACATTGATATAAGACATCAATTTCTTAGAGATTGTTGTGAAAAGGAACTAGTTAGGTTGAAATACATTTCAACTAAAAATAAACAAGCAGACATCTTCACCAAACCATTAAGAAGAGAAAGAGTCAATAAAATTATTCATGACCTTGGTATGATATTCATTAACCAAGACTAGGCCATCTTTCAACCCTCAGGACCGGTCACCGACAGGTATGCAACATTTAAAGTATGTAGTTCAATAGTCTTTATAAGGTATAAAACATAAATTTTGTATTAAACTACAACTTGAAACAAATGTCAGTTATTTTACAAAGTGGAGACAGATTAGAAGGTGTAACGGCTAGGAACCTCAAAACTGTAAAAACAATGTGTCACAACTTCCATCCGTTGTGAATAGTTACCGTTACAACGTGTCAGCGAGCGCCCGAGGAGCGGTTCCCGACCGTTGCCCGATACTCTATAAAGACGACGGAAGTTCTTCTTTCATCACACATTTCTTTCACTCTCTCTAACCTATCTACGTCTATAAAACTAAGTTTTCTTCTCTCTTTTCAAACACTTCTGTGAGATTAGTGTGAAATCCCTAAAGCTCCCACCAAAAAGTTCACTAAAAAGTCTTGATCAAAGAGTACTAAATTCTAGCAACCTCTCAACCGAACTACGCACCAAAGATGGCTCTTCGCTCCAAAGCCACCAAGGCCACCCCTAGGGATATCAGTTCAGAACAGCCCACCGATAACCTGCTGACAACTCCTGCAACAGCACCGGAATCTACAACCACTGCTCGCCAGTCGGCCGACCAAGAAACTCAACTAAAACTAATTAAGGTCGTGGAGGAAGGGGAGCTTCAAGTCGAAGAGGTAACCTATTTAAGCCTCCATTTTCCAAAGCTATACAACTTCATTTAAACCGGTTTCCTTAACCTGCCATACTTCCAGCACTAACTCCCACAGAACCCGCTGCAATGGCGTCATCGGGTCAACACCTTAAAACCACAAAAATCACTACCAAACAATCAGCCACACCTAAGCCAACACTTCCAAAAAGTAAAAGATTCACCCAAGCCTCCACAAGTCACACACTATTGGAACCCAAGGTTTTGCTGATTATGGCAACAGATCAAGTCTGGTCACAGAAGAAGAATCACTGATAATAGCATCAGAGTAAGTCTGGGGGACCAATGAGTCTGACTGCGAAAGGAGTGGTTCTGTGACATAATATTCTCCTGGAAAGTTCTAGAAGCTATAAGGAGAACCTCTACTGGTAAAACGCAGAGAAAAACAAGGAAATAACTGTCACACATGTTCAAATATGATTAGGCCCGAAAATCAAGGCGTTCAAGGTGAAAGAGCGCCAGAACGAGTCCCACCGTAGAGCTGCTGAGATATTTCCCGCCCAAAGCATAATGGGAAGTTGTGGGACGTCGTGGAAACGTCAGTTTACACGTTATAGAAGCGAAAACTTTGGGTATTATCAACATTTAAGCACCTAGAAGTCATTTGTAATCGTTGGAGCTTTCACCTCCACATTTTGAGAGAGAGAGAGAGTCATATTGAGATATAGATCATTTTCGAGAGATCTTAGTGAGACTTTGTCATTTTAGCTTAGGTATCTATTACCTATAGAGCACACAAAACACTCCCCTTTACTCCTTGTTATTCATTGATCTATGCCGAGAGTAGAGCGAGTGTTGGATGAGACAAAGTACCTTTGTCGAATCCCAAGATAGGAAGCTAGGTTGTAATTCACATTGAATTTCAATACAAGCAGAATTCTTTCTTGTTAAGTTTAAACAAAAGCTTCCGCGTTATCATCTTTGGCAAGTACGTATCTCCAAGCATGGTTGGTCTGAGACTAACACCTCAGACCTACTCGGTCAGCACCCCGATCCTATCAAGTGGTATCAGAGCCTGCGTTGGCTGACAAATCTCTCAAGATGGCGGAAATTTCCTACTCAGAAAAGGCTAAGTCAGGTACCATCAGTTTGATGTGCTTGATGGCTCACAATGGTAAGAAAACCGCTCATGATCAGGTAAGTGAGACTCCCTCTGCGATAAAACTTTGCAGATATTATGGTTATTATGGTTATACGGACTCTTCATGTAATAAAATTTGTCATGATTTGTCATTTAATAAATCTCGTGTGTCTTCAATTATCAAAGCTCGCGATCTTTACTATAATTGTTCTTCATCATCGTTTATGAGGGGACCGAAGTATATCTGGGTTCCCAAAACTAACCAGTAGCTTTTTGCAGACAGAGTGGCTCGGAACAATGACTCTTGGTTTCTGGATATTGGTTGTTCAAGATATATGACAGGAAACCAAGTTGAGTTTACGACTGACTCTGACCATCAAGGGGGAAAGGTTACTTTTAGAGACAACATGTACGAAAAGTCATAAGAATTGGCTCCATTGGTAACCCCTCTTTATTTAAAGTTCATAATGTTTATTTAATTGTAATTTTTGGACATAGTCTCTCAAGTGTCTCTCAAATTTGTGATTTCAGCAATCTTATGTTATAAGATTTATGACTCTATCACTCGTGATCGTAAGGAAATATGGTTTATGGCTCTAATAATGGTGATCTTAAGGAAATATGGCATGTGTTGATATGAATATCCGATATATATATATGAGAATCACGTGCAGAAAGCAAGCAAACTCGGTCTGTAAGTCATGTGCAGACGCAAGCCGACTATCTCTACGAATATTGTGTAGAAAGCAAGCTAACTCACTCTAGCTTCAAGTACTTTGAAGACTATAGTATTTTTGATCAAAATGTTACCATTTTGTATGATAATACCAGCTAAGGTCGTCAAACTCTCTAAATTTCATGATCGCACTAAATTTATATACTTGAGTTCTCATTTGTTATGAGATCATGTGGAAATGAACTTAATCTAATTAAACTATGTTTCCACAGATCCTAGCTTGCTGATATCATCACCAAGGCATCACACATGGTTGCATTTGAGCTCTTTCGCACACACCATGGCATGACTTGTTCTGACTGAGGGTGGTTGTATCTCCTCTCCCTCTTGGAGATAGAGTCTGGGTACTCAGTATAGTCTCTCTGGCATCATACTCTCCTTGGTTAAGTAGTTCAACTTAACTTTGTCTGAAAAGTTTTGTTTGAAATGACTAAGTGACCAATCTAATAATAAGATGGTAAAGCATGAAACCAATCTAATAATAAGATGGTTAAAATGACTAAGTGACCATTAGGGTCCAGGCCCGGCATACTCAGCGTCTATCGCTGATACTACACCATTATGCAGGTTGTTAATTATTGCCGAAGCTGAAGTACGGGAACAGGGTAATTAGAGTTTATTTTAATTACCGCACATGGAGTTGTATTAGGGTACGGTTATGTATATTCAGGATTGGGTAGACGCTCACTTGTCATTGTTTATGAGTATGGATTTAGTATGATGTATAGGAATGTTCTCGTTATCACATCGGCTAGCAGTTTGTTTATGTTGGTTGTTGGATATAGTTTGGCTTCGTTGCTCGCATGGGCGAGTAATGGCCGGTGACACCCGAGTGAGTATTGTTATTGTTATTAATTCTTCCGCTGTAAGACGTTTTATTTATTGCTATGTGAGAGATTATTACGTGATTATGGAGAGGGGTGTTACAAAAGTGGTATCAGAGCGGAGTACCGCTCTAATGACGAGAAAATAAGTCAAGACAGTGAGCTTAGGACTTGGGAAATTACGGGAAATGTTTATGAGGTACGAGACGACTCGTCTTAAAAGATATTGTGTTTAGTAACACAAACAGCGTGATCTGTTAGCCTTAAAGGCAATTCAATATCTACTGGTTGTGTACGGTAAATTACCGAGTATTTATGTGACATACTGTACTACAGATGTCTGGGGGAACTAGAGGGTGTGGTACTGGTGGAGGTAGAGGCGGTGACCCCGTGTTTCCAAGAGTTGCTGAGACGATTGCTGCCGTTCTCGCACAGCTTGGTACTCAAATTGGAGGAGCACCAGCCCACCCACCACAGCCCAGGGAAACGAACTGGCTGAAGTCAGTTACCGAGACCCGACCACCTACATATTCAGGGGAGCCAGACCCCGTAGCCTTGGAGCGTTTCATTGTTGAACATGAGAAGGCCTACGAAGCTTTGCAAGTACCTGCCGACCAGAAGGTCGTCATTGCTGCTTTCCATCTGAAGGATGCAGCCAGCACTTGGTGGAGGTTGGTCAAGGACCATCACCTGGCTATGCCCGACTTCTCGTGGGCTGCCTTTGTCGAGTTGCTGAGGGGGAAGTACTACCCGGCACATCTCAAGCAGAAGAAGCGCCATGAGTTCGAGACATTATCTCAGGGACGTCTGACCGTGGATGAGTACAACGCTCGATTCATTGGTCTGCTGGACTATCCCTGGTGTTGATTACTCAGAGACCGTGAAGGTTGAAAAGTTCTGGGGAGGCTTGTTGTTTCGCATTCAGATGGCGATGGGTGCTACCCTCTACACTACCATCCAGGTATTAACAGGAAAGCCAAACTCTTTACTTACTACATTACCGATTAACTTTGTGAGAACTTACCAATGAGATTCCAGGAGTGTTATGATGCTGCCTCGAGGACGGAGCTAATGCTCTAGACTCGGGAAGAGACTCTCGGGACTAAGAAGAGAAAGAACCCTGAGGGAGAGTCTGAGGGTGGAGGAGCATCTCCAGGCGATAGCCAGAAGAAGGGAAAGTAAGGACTTATCCCATTCTAAACTACTTATCATATTAAATACCTTATGAATTCTGATCGAAACCTTAAACAGGAAATTCTTTCAAAAGAAAGGGCAGTAGGGTCACCAGGGAGCGAAGGGGAAAGAGCCCGTCCTTCGGTTGACCAGCCCAGCTATAGATGCTCAGCCTTTGAGATCTGCACCTCCTAAGGGTGAGAACACCTACCTCTTAAATTCAATTGTAACCTTAACCTTTATATCATCAGATATTAACTTAAACTAAATGCTACCATCAGGCACCGGACAGCCCCAGCGCCATTTCTATTGCAAGCGTTGTGGGAAGGACCATCCTGGGGTCGACTGTAATGGCCATAAAGTTGAGTGTCGGTGCTGTAAGAAAGAGAGCCAAAGGGAGTTCGAGTGCTGGATGAACCCTGAGAGCCGTAACTACAGGCCACCAAGGAATACTCAGAATACCTCAGCTGGAGCATCTGAGTACCACGAGGCGGTCAGGGTGGCCAGACATCTACTGATGCTGGAGCCCATAAAGGAAGGGAGTAGATAGGGCATGAGTACCCTGAACTCCGTGAGACCGCTGGTGGAAGACTTTTGTTTACTTTGTTATGTACTTACCTTGGATGTTAGACAAAGACATGTTATAAATATGTGGGAGTGTGTCATGGACCACTCGCCTTTTGTGTATGACTTTTGAGACTAGTTTTGTGGACTCGATGCGAGTAACCTTGGAACCTTGACAGATTACATATATGAACAGGATATTAACGTTTACATTATCATGTAGCCATACTCGACGACGCAGAGTCAATGAGACCAGTGATTGCTGAACCAATATTTCCACCTGCATGGCACACTTGATATTGCAAGCGCTGTGACAGTCAAACTACTGAAATTTCCATCTACCTTGCGCACTTGACAGAGCAAGTGCTGCTACTGCAACTGCAACTACTACTACTTTTAATCTTTTATTATATATATATCAAAAAATTATTTTCATATTTTTCATACAAACCTTAAGATTAGAAACCGATGCAACAGAGGAAATTATACAACTACTGTAATTGTAAACCACATCAGTTTAATTATTCGAGAATTGTCAGACATGGCTTATTAGCCAATACCATCAGTGTATACCCGCATTTAATGCTAATCACTACTAGTGATGAATGTTTAGTCCTTATGGAAAAGCATACCCTTTGTAGATGCACCACCGTCAGTGAGGATGGTTGGAAAGTGGAGAGCCAAGTTGCTCAAGCTATTATGCAATCTGCAATACATCCAGTTAAACGGATGAGGGAATGAATATGAACTATGGATGGGATATGATCATGATAACCAGGGAGAAAAGGAATATGTGTTGTACTCAATGAGATCGAAATAGGAGGACCAAGTTGCTAAATATAGCACGAATTTTACTTACACCGAGCAAAAAAAAACACCGGCTTATGGCATGAATTACCACCGATGCCACTAGGGCAATAGCACTTATTACAAGATAACCGACAACAGGAACTAATAATACTAAAAGGACATCCATCAAAAGGGAGATTGACAACAGAATACTTCACAATACCCGTGTGACAGACATTACCAGTTTACTAAATGAGACATGGGACGACCACACTCCGATAGGAGCATGTGGGCCTGACAGACTCATTTATGAGTTAGTCGGGTAAGTAGTAATGTATCAGTACGGTACCCCATGCAAGTAGACAAGTAGTGTTAGGAACACGAGAAGTAGTCAACTCCGTACTAAGGACAGTGATACAGATTACCTCGAAGATGGACGAGAAGAGCCGCAGTTAAACCAATGGGCTAAAGAAATCAAGAACCTTCAACAGAGAGCAGTAGACAGTATACAGTGAAGACAAGGAAACCGTTCAAGGACAGTAAACCAAAGGAAAGAAACATGGAATACCATTATGGACGAATAATATGTAGAGCCCTCATAAGGGTCGAGCAAATTCTTGCAATCTAGAGGAAATCTACCAGATGATGTGGATAGAAACGCGTGACTACGCAATGATGATAGACATAGCTAATATACTAGCAGATACCTTGCTTAAGGACCAATGGACTTGGAATGTACCACTCACATGATAATTCGCTCACCTTATCTGTTTGACTCATTAGATATTAACTGCTGAGAGTTTACGCCTCTACACTCTGTACGACTGAGTGTTTTGGTATTGCACTTATCCAGTTAGTAATCTAGTGGGAATACAGAAAGATGTAATGGATATCAACACGAGTGTGTATCAAGAACTACAACAGTGTGTTACCCCGGAACAAAACCACCAGGAGACACGGATGACAATCATCAGCTCCGTAGACATATAGGCTGGTACATCTTAGTATTACAAGACAAGTGCAAAGAGCACTAAGTACTACCAATAGCCGATGTCATATTATACCTCAAGCTGGATATCAGTTAGAGAAGACACACGCATGTACGCTAGTGATCCAATGAGAGGATACACAGCAATGAAAAGAGGCAAATTGAGCCTATGTTCATGGGTCTGCACCTCAATACGGAGCGAGTGGGCCCATAAGAACAAACTTGGGAGAGAGCACAAATAGTTCAGTGCCTCACCCTTTATGTATTGTGGAGCCCAGAAGGGCTAGAGTCATACCCGTCTCTCTGATATGAGGATAATCCACGTGTGGGAGAACTCTACGAGAGCCAAGTATCCAGTGCTCCTTATTGAGCGGCTGTTGTGTACTTGTGGGGTACGGGGGCGTAACCTTTTTAAGGGGGGGGGGGGGGGGTAGAGCCTCTTGGCTGTGCACGTATGTGCACTAAGTTTTGTGGTATGCGGGGCATACGAGGTTTGTTTATTTGTTTGTTTCGTATGCATGACATACAAAGAATTGGTGGTATGCGGGGCATACGATGTTTTGTTGGTTATGTTTGGTACGCGGGGCGTACGTTGTTGGTTTGTTTTGTGTGTGATGTGCACTTGTATGTATGTATCTTATGAGATACCTGTATGAATGATGTATATACACCCATGTGTGTAATACTTTTCTTATGCTACTTGTGATATATATATTTATATTGCTTTGTAGAATGATTACATATGGTATCGCCTAGATACGAAATGAATCATTAGATATGGAATGTGGAATGATGGTATGTTATGGACACCTCGGGGAGGTTGTCAGGGTTTGTAGAATTGATAGGAAATAATGGTGCTGATGGATCACCTATATCCATATATGATTGAACTAACACCACAAGGTGATGGCTATGTGCTGTATAAGCGCAATACGATGTGTGTAAATGATATATCACATAGATATACATTATGGGAATGATGGGTAGTCATATATTTATATACTTACCTATTTGATTAAGCGACTTCGGGACGAAGTCTTTTTAAGGGGGGTAGATTGAAATACCCCAAACTAATAAAACATGGATTAAATATCTAATCACATTAATTAAGGCCTAAACATGCCTTAAAAGTCAACTGAGAACAACAGTGGTCAACACAAAGCAAGATATTGCACCCTTTGACTGTTTAGGGTAAATAAATACCCAAATGAACTTCTTAGGACCTAAAACTTTTTCCTAAGCATATTAACACATTAAGGAACACACTACAATTGTTGGACAACACTCCAACACAGAGAACAAGCATTTACATGCTTCAAGGTCAAGTAGAGCAAAAATGTGCTCTAAGAAAATCTTAAAGGTCTAATGACCTCTATTTTATATAAAATTGGATTCCTAAGATCACTTATCATGTAAGGAACACAAAAAAACTGTTCTCAAAGAAAATAGAGCTCAGAAACACCTTGCGACACAAAATGTGCACTAACATAACCTTAAAGCACGTTTTTGTGTATGAGCTCTAAGATAATGACTTTTTGTCATTTTAAAGACTAGAGTATATTCTTTAAAACATTAATGTGACATGATAGACTATATTATAAAGTCTAAATCAAAGTTTGAAAATAAAATCAAAATGGACAATTTAGTATGAATAGTACCCAAAAATAACATTTTAATTACTAAGTATTAACCATGGTCAATTGTCACCCATTGACCACACCCCCATTTCCGACCTCCTACAACTGTTATGCCCACTCATTAATCAACTTCTAAACAAATATCTAGCTAATGTGACGAGTCACCTAATTACTATTTGATAAGTACATTAAAGTAACATATAAGCTAAACTAAGCATTCTCACCTCATTTGCCTTCTTCCCTGCCGACACAGCAGCTCCATCCTCTCTATTTGCTTCTCCAAAACTGAGAGCATACCATATTCAGAGAAGAACATCTTGCTACATAGGTAAGCTTATTAAGCCATTTTATGTTCATTTTCTTCACAATTCTTTCATCTTTCCATGGAGCTAAGCATCAACCATCTCCATACATGGTTCTAGGTTGTTTTGGAGGGTAAAATATGAGTGATTCTCGGCTGTAACAAGGGAAGGAGAAGGGAAGTTCTAATCTTGATCTTTTAAGGTAAAAATGTGCTTTAAGCACTTATATCAATATTCCCTTCAATTCTGGTTTGAAAGTTTGGTTTCTTAGGCTTATAATCTTCATCTTAACATACTTATTCAGTTGGTACATCAAGATCTTCAAGGTATAGCCAGATCCAAGCCAAAAACACATTTTTGGCATTTTAATCAAGGTAAAAATTAGCCATCTTCTAATCTAAGTTATACCGGTTTTAAGACTTGGTTTAGTAGCACTTTTGATGCTCTTTACCTTCTGTATAAACATGCCGAAGACAACCCTTGCTTGTCTTGTTATTCTAAGGTAAATTTTACCTTGAAATCTACATTAAAACACTTCTTATGGTTAGATCTTGCTTGGAGACTAATTATACCTTAATTGCTGTTTGAAAACATGTAAATGATGCTGTGGAAATTTTATCCTAAGCAGGCCGTGGCCAAACAAGGCCTTAACTTGGCAAAAAACAAGGTATAAATCACTTAAACCTACACTTGGTATATTAATATGTGTTTATACATATGTATATATTTATGCCGTGAGTGAATGGGTTAATCAAGGTCTTATTTTGACCTTAAGTGATTAAGGAATGGTTTAGTAAATTTTATAACTAATTAATTAACATAATTATCAAATTTAAGACATTATGTGGAAAATTGGTAAATAAGGAAAAGATGTGTGTAAGGCCGAGAGTTTAATGCATTTTTGGGCATTTATGTGTAATTTATTTTATAAGCTAATGTTTGTAATAAGGCCATGTACTTTAGGCCATTTTATTTATGCATTTATAAGGTTTTATTTAAGTTTAGGTGGTATATATGCATTACCGCATATTATAAGGGGTTAAAGTGTAATTAAATTAAATTTGGGGGCTATATAATAATAAAGCCGAAAATTAGAGGTTTAAATGAGTTTATATAAAAATTATAAGATTATATAAAGTTTTGGGGTTAAATGGTAATTTCTGAAAAATATGGGTATAAAACAGTAATATATGGAGATTGATGGTCAAGGAAATATTAAGGTGGTCAACCTTGACCATATGGTAGGTGTTGACCAAATTAGATAAGTTAAATAACTTATTTAAGGTTTTATAATAAGATAAGTATTTAATTGTAACAATTTTATAACATATGTGGTATATATGTTATTACCGAAAATAAAGGGTGAAGAATGGTATTATAAACACCCATGGGCTATTAGGAATTTTTAGGAATTTATTGGGTTGATTTTGGAATTAAAATAAACTATATATGTATAATATATAGTTATTATGTCATTATGACACTTTGGATAAATATATGTGGTGGAATAGCAAATACCGAAAGTATATGGGTTAGTAAGGGTAATTATAACCCTTTGGTGAAATTTGGTGATTTTTAGAATTATATAAGAGTATTTATTAAGACATGTGTATAATATATAGTTTTAATGATATGATAAAACTATATGTTATAAATTGGGCCAAATGGCAATTATAGAAACCTGGTGGGTTAGAAAATAAATTAGAATAGACATGGGGTCTGTTTGAAATTTATAGCATATATAACCATAGGTTATATTTATATTAAGGTTTAAAATGTTATATTATATGATATATATAACATGGTATAAATTATGGGATGATTTTGTAAATAAGGGAAACTATGGATTATGAAAAGGAATAAGGTTTTGATGTGGTGCCCATGCGGCAATATTAAATAGTTTTACATAAAAACTATATGTTATAAATTAAAGGAAATAAAAATATCATAATATATGATATTAGTATATGGTATAACATTACATAATGTTATGTGGCCAAAATGGAATTTAAATAAATATAAGGGCTGTACCGAATTATAAGAGATTGGAAAATGAATTTTAGACTATGGTCTACTATGTTATAAATGTTATAACAATTATGTGGTTTTAATGGAATTAATAAGTAAGGATAGTCACATTAAATAATGTGACAAACTATAAATAAATAAGATTTATTAACTAAGGTATTTATTGAATAAACCTTAGGAGTTGTAAATTATACAACATAAATTGTTACATAATATTAGGATAATAATCTTAATATAGTTGTATAATACGATACAACTAATGGGAATAATCATCTAATATAAGATGATAAAATGTAACATATAATATAAGAGTTTTATAACTCATGGAATTTACCTATATGGTACATATATACATATACAAGAATAATGTATATAAGGATGGATATATATTATGGTTGGAAACCATATAATATAATGGTGGAGGTTATTACAAAAAATAGTTACGAACTATAAGTTATGAGTTTTTTTAATGCAAATATTTGCTAAGATAATGGATTATATAATACAATGTATTATAATGGATGGTGGGAAAATGATACAGTATGAAAAATAATACAATATAATACTCCCTCCGTCCTGAATTGACCGTCCTGTTTGCTTTATGGCACGTTTTTCCACTTCAATGTTAAATATATAAGATAAAATAATTTTATAAAACTAAATTTTGTAACATATAGTTTATTATGTAAATATTCATATGCAAAACTTAAATTTTTAAAATTAATTTATCTTATATGCTAAAAATTGAAGTCAAACGACATGTCCAAATAGTAAACAGGACAGTCAATTCAGGATGGAGGGAGTATAATAATGCATGCATACATGCAACTATAGGTTATATACTTAAATTAAGTGATGGATAAGATAAAGAAATATAATGAATTAAACTTAGCAGTCGAAATATTTTGACATATGAGTTTTAGTAACAAAGCCGACCGGTTTAGAAAAAACCCGTAACAAATAACTGTAGAAATCCGGGGATGAACTGTCGGGGTTACTTGTTATTCGGAAATACCGGATGTAGTTAGCCATGGAGACTGACTTATAGTTTTATTACCGTTTAGATCATACTTCAGACGGAGGCGCTTGACGAACTAGTGGTCTACACTGCGCATCCTAGGTCTTGGTGAACGGTATGTAAAGGGGTTTGATCCGGGTTGTCCTAAGGATTTCCTTGGGCTCGGATTTGGTTGATATCACTTGTGTGTTAAGTGTTTTGGATACATGTATGTGATTGTGTGCTACTGCATTAATTATTTATGCATGAGCGTCCTACGGGACTAACACTACGTCGACTATAGATCGACTTATATAAACATACATATACGTTATTGTGATGACATGACGGTTACTTGATATAATACCATAATATTAATATTAAGTATATGGCAACCTAAGTAAAATACTTAGGGACGAGTCACGACATTGTCGGTCTCTAGAGCATGGATCTCGAACATGAATATAACCCAGATTACTTCTAGGTATGCGTGAGACCCATTGGGCAGCTAAGTAATAATTATATTCTCCATAAGACTAAGAGCATATCTTAAACATTATGAGAGAGAGTTGGTATGAGTTGAGGTGAGGAATCCCGGTAGTTTACGAACTACTTGGTTACGCATTTGTGATCACTGAGGGGTTCCCGATTGGGTTCCGCTCCAGGTTTATACCCAACGAGCCCTATTTGGATCGTGGGTCAGGTGGCTACGGCCTTTTATATGGACGCCTTACGAGGCTAAGTAAATAGTCAGGGGCCTCCGGACCTCTGGCGAAACGAGCACCTTTGTGTGTACGGGAGGACTACTGTCCATGGTGAGGTTATCGGGTTGTCTTAACATGACGCCCAACTGGTATAAATTAAACATGGTTGGATGGGGCCTTAAAGGCCAAGGTAAATTAACTGTGGAAACTGTACGCTACGGCGATTGTACATTGTACATTATACTGTTGTTATTTCGATACGTTCGATATACAATTGTTGTTTGTAATATTAAATGAATGTTTGGATTGGATGGATGGTTAAGTGTTATGAATGTTTGGATGGATGATTATGTATATTATACATGTATATTAGTATTGTTTATAACTGTAAATGGTAAAGCATGAAACCAATCTAATAATAAGATGGTTAAAATGACTAAGTGACCATTAGGGTCCAGGCCCGGCATACTCAGCGTCTATCGCTGATACTACACCATTATGCAGGTTGTTGATTATTGCCGAAGCCGAAGTGCGGGAACAAGGTAATTAGAGTTTATTTTAATTACCGCACATGGAGTTGTATTAGGGTACGGTTATGTATATTCAGGATTGGGTAGACGCTCACTTGTCATTGTTTATGAGTATGGATTTAGTATGATGTATAGGAATGTTCTCGTTATCACAGCGGCTAGCAGTTTGTTTATGTTGGTTGTTGGATATAGTTTGGCTTCGTTGCTCGCATGGGCGAGTAATGGCCGGTGACACCCGAGTGAGTATTGTTATTGTTATTAATTCTTCCGCTGTAAGACGTTTTATTTATTGCTACGTGAGAGATTATTACGTGATTATGGAGAGGGGTGTTACATATATTCAATTTGAATAAGACGTACTCTTGCTCCCGCCACCTCTTCCAAGAGTGGAACTTGTGTGACTCTGGTTTTCGCTTCACAGCAGGACAACGGGTAGGAGAAATGGAAGTTTGGGCTCTAGAAGGATTTGGCGTTGCTGGAACTCTGCATATGGTCTTTTTTTCCTAGGTGCTCATTTTGTATGGGCTTTTAGTTTAATGTTTTTATTCAGCGGGCTTACTACGCCTTCCTCGTCTCAACATATGGGTATGAATTCTTTGGCTAATACGCTTCACTATAACGGTTAGCCACATCTAGCACTCTCTTGAGATTCAAAATGAATGGGTCAATACCAAGATGCAGACCAAGTCCCTCACCCCATATTCTAGCCTACACCCCTAACCATACTTTTAACCTATCTCAAACTTTGTTTATCTTGGCGTGTTTTTATCAAACTTTGGTAGACCAAGTCGGTTGGATATTTAGCCATGTGATTGCTTATGGATGTCTGGCAGACTCACCCTGCTTTGCCAGATGATGTCAAAAGGGGGGAAAACGGCGAATCCCACTCTCTGTAAGACGAATTAATGTTTTTGGTGGTCGGAATATTTGAATTGCACTTAAGGATTTTGCTCTGCTTGATGGTCAAGCAAACTTTTTCTGTTTAAGCTTAGTTTAATTCTATTATGCTCTTTTTTTATTGGTCTTGTCTTAAATGACGTGCTCAAACTTAGGGGGGATATTGGACTAAGGGGAATCAGTCAATGGCATTGGTTCTTCCACGCTTGTTTGCTTGTATGTATTTTTTTTGCAGGTTAACTCTTGCTACGGGATTCACTCGAGTGATTTTTGGCATCATCAGCAAAAAGGGGGGAAATGCGAGAAGATGTTAGAGTTTTACTGAAGATTTCCAAAGCTTAGCTGCCAACGAGAGTCGGTCTAAAAATTGATGCAACAAAAAGAGACCAAGTCAAAGAGAGTATGAGTTTAGCGAACAATAACTCCCACTGCAGAACAAGTCATCTAGAGCTTGCCCATAGACATAGAGTCACGACAGACGTAGTTTGGTTGTCAAGCGGTTTGCATTCATCTCATCTTATAAATGCTCAACTTAAGGGGGAACTTTATCTCATCTTGACTGAGTCGGTTCCCTTTGCCATCATCAGCAAAAAGGGGGAAATTATTGGAACCCAAGGTTTTGCAGATTATGGCAACAGATCAAGCTTGGTGATAGAAGAAGTATCTCTGATAATAGTGTCACAGTAAGTCTCGGCGACGAAGGAGTCTGACTGCAGAATGAGTCGTTGTGCGACATAATATTCTCTTGGAAAGTTCTAGAAGCTATAAGGCGAACCTCTACTGGTAAAACGTGGAGAAAAACATGGAAATAACTGTCACACATGTTCAAATATGATCAGGCCTGAAAATCAAGGCGGTCAAGGTGAAAGAGCGCTAGAACGAGTCCCACTACAGAGCTGCTGAGATATTTCCCGCCCAAAGCATAGTGAGAACTTGTGGGACATCGTGGAAATGTCAGTTTACACGTTATGGAAGTGAAAACTTCGGGTATTATCAGTATTTAAGCACCTAGAAGTCATTTGTAATCGTTGGAGCTTTCACTTCCACATTTCAAGAGAGAGAGAGTCATATTGAGAGATAGATCATTTTCAAGAGATCTTAGTGAGACTTTGTCATTTTAGCTTAGGTATCTATTACCTATAGAGCACACAAAACACTCCCCTTTACTCCTTGTTACGCATTGATCTACGCCGAAAGTAGAGCGAGTGTTGGATGAGACAGAGTACCTTTGTCGAATCCCAAGATAGGAAGATAGGTTGTAATTCACATTGAATTTCAATACAAGCAGAATCCTATCTTGTTAAGTTTAAACAAAAGCTTTCGTTATAATCTTTGGCAAATACGTATCTCCAAGCAGGGTTGGTCTGAGACTAACACCTCAGACCTACTCGGTCAGTGCCCAATCCTATCACACACCTCGTGTGTCCAAACGTCTCCAACAAAAACAAGAACAAGCCAAATCCTCTCCTAAATTAGCTTCAAGAAAACTTTACATCACTAGCAAAGGTGAAGAGGACACTCCTAGAGCTTATCGAACATATAACTCATGAGGTCGAAGAGGAGGAGGCTTAGAGTGATGAAAAGTCACTAAAAGACAAGTCAGAAGAAGAACCAACTCAAGAGGAAGGTTTGAAGGCACCAGACTTTGAAGAAAAGCACTCTCCACCAGCCCAAGATGTCTCGGAGTGGTTCCCGACACCTCATCAATCCTCTTGTAGGACAAAATAGTAGTGAAAATATCTCGCTAACTATGGGCAGTGAACCCAGTCATTGTAGTACTACAAGGCCGTATCCACTGGGACTTTGTAACTATCTAGTTAATTATAAGTTTAGTAAATGTGCAAGAAGATAAATAAAGGTGCATAAACTTAAATTGGGGTTTTTGGTTTGATTAAGGGAAGATAAAGAAAACAACAAGACTAAACTAACTATACTAGGATAGATGTATCTCGGGATGGATCCTTGCACCCGTCCTCCCTTTACTACCGATTGTTGACCCTTGAACTCATAGCTAAACAACGTAACACTTAATTAAGTAGCAACCTATCCTAGGCCTACTAATCCTAACCAATTTAACTGGAACTTCTCAATCAGCTAAGCCCGGGTTAATCGATAGCACTAAGCTTAAGTTCTCTAAGTGGCAATGTAGTCTAATCTCAAAATCATCAAAATTAGAGTACAGCGGTCTAGTCCCAACGGTTTAGGTTTCTATCTCAGAATCACATTTTGATAGAATCCCACAATAATGCTAAACTAATCGGTAGGCTAAACCAACCAATTTAACACATAGATGACAATTTGAGTAAAACCCTAAACAAATCCCAAATCATAAGTAACAAGTTTAGAAGCCATAAACACTTAATAATCATCTTCATTTAGGACAAAGACTGAAATTAAGCATTTAAAAATGTTCAAGAGCCAAGCCCCTATGGCTTGGTCGGTAGGAGGTGGTATCATAGAACCAAAGGTTTGGGGTTCAAAACCTACACTAGTAGAAAAAATGTTTTTAATGACGGTTATTTTGCCTATATACCACGGTTAGGAACCGTGGTTTATGCTCGTCGCATATAGAAAATTGCCTATATACCACGGTTGAAAACCGACGTTTAAAAGAAGACTATATACCACGGTTTGCTATAACCGTCGTTTAAGACCGTTTTTGGACGCGGTCCTCACCGGTTTTAAACGACGGTTAAGGTTAGAACCATGGTATAAAGTCCTTTTATACGACGGTTAAAGGTCAAAACCATGGTATATTATGTATAAAATCAACGAATAAACCACGGTTATACATATAACCGTGGTTTATAGTCTATGAACTCTTTTTCAAAATCGCCGGCGATTTAGAAGCGCCGCTTCACAGATCTCAAACAGAGCAACAGAAGAGAATGAAGAGGCTATAGAACATGTATGTTCCTCATTTGCGATTTAGGGTTGAAAATAATGAGTGAAGAACTCTGGTGTAGTATGTTCCTTGTTCGCGGTGGGTTGCAAAATTACCGTGAGGAGACTGAAGAATGGAGGCGTAGGCCATGTTCCTTGTTCGCCGGTTATGGTTACGAAAATTGCAGTGAGTGGAGATGATGCAGAGCATGTGTTCCTTGTTCTAGGTGTAAGCTGCAAAAAATACCGAAAAACAAGAGAATGAGTGAGGACGGAGCATGTTCCTTGTGCGCTGGTTAGGGTTACAAAAATTACCGTGAAGTTGAAGAGAATGAAGAAGAGTTGCAGAGCATGTTCGTCGGTTGGGTTCCAAAATTACCGTGAGGTTGAAGAGAATAAAGAAGAGTTGCAGAGCATGTTCATCGGTTTGGGTTCCAAAATTACCGTGAGAATATAAGAGAATAGATAGAAAGAGCCGCATTAAATTTGGGCCGAAAATTAAAAATCCCGCCTAGACTATATACCACGGTTGACCAAAAAACCGTGGTTTAATATAGTAAGATATGCAATATAAATGACGGTTTCCTTGGAACCGTGGTATATAGGTACCCTATATACGACGGTTCTCCAAGAACCGTGGTATATTCACTATGGCGTGTACTATATACCACGGTTGCCCGGAAAACCGTGGTATATAAGTAACCTATATACGACGGTTCTCCAAAAACTGTGGTATATGCACTCTGGCGTGTACCTTAAATGATGGTTTCTATGATAACCGTGGTTTAAACGCCATCATTAAAAACATTTTTTCTACTAGTGCTACCGCTACCGTAATTATCAAAAAAAAGTTCAAGATTCAACAATGGAATTTTAGGGATTTTGGGGCAAAATCCCAATGCCAAACTATAAGGGAGATTAAGCCTCCATTAGAGCACAAATAAGAGAAAACGAAGAAGAAATAGCCATGGGAAGTTGAAGAGGAGCTTTAATGGAGGTGATATTTCTCCTCTTCTTCCTTTTCTTCTTCTTCCTCTTCTTTTCCCTATCTTTTCTCTTCTTTTTTTGCATGACTTTGCTCTCTCATCTGACCCCCCTCTCTCTCCTTCTATTTTTGCTTTTAAAAACACAGATCTGGGAGAAATTTTGACCCGACCGACCCCCCTTAGGTCGGACTTAGGGTCGGTCAAAGTTAGTAGCAATTTCGGGAGCATTTTTAAGTCCGACCAACACACCATGGGTCGGTCCCTGGGGCGGTCTAGACCAGAAGCAATTTTGGCCCCCGGAACAAGCGTTTCCAACCTCTGGAACTTCCGACCGACCCACCCTGGGTCGATCTTGTGGGTCAGTCTAGTGGGCAGGCTAATCTTCAACACTTTGTATCTTCTTCGTTTTAGCTTCGATTTTGGATCGATTTGCGCCCACATATTTGTCTTTTCATCTACTTTATGACTAGCTATGTTATTCCTCCCGTTTCAGCAATAATTGTGTAAAACACCAATAAAACACAAAAGTAGAGGAAAGCTAGCTAGAGTGAAGAAATGAGCACGAAAAGTGTTGATAAAATATATGAAATACACCACTAAAATATGCTCATTTGGACACTAATCACCTCTTAGGAAGGAGGAAGCGACACAGAGTCGCTCTCCCCTGTCATCCTGCTTCACGTAGGACGTGAAGTCATGAGAAAGGCCAAGGGAAAACAGGCAATGGCCCCCTCATCCAAGGAACAAGAGCTGGAGCTCTTCCAAGCCAAAAGAGTTGTTGCTCAACCGCTACCTCCTTAGTCGCTCAAGCGTCTGGAAAAGCTCAACCAACTGCAGCCAACGCTCATCAAGGTTGCAAATGTAGACGACAAGTCGTGTCCAATCTTACCCACAACTTTGGACATCGAGTGGATGAAGCAGATGGGCTTAGGCAAGATCGTCGAGCTCATTGAGTTCCTAGGATGGCTCAACTTCTTGTAGGAACCAGTCCCCAGCTACACTAGCTCCTCAGGGAGCATATGTGAAACCTTGGACCCCTCCAGAGTGAAAATGACTACGACTACCTCATTTCAAGGTCCAGGACACCTTCATCAACCTCTCCAACTCATGGATCGCTAACCACTTCAACTTGGAGCCAAAAGGACTTGTCGTGCCTAAGGACACCACTTGGAATGACCTTGGACACAAGGGCAGAAGTGGTCCATCTCTTCAACAAGGGTGCGACCATGAAGACTTCCCAGTTTTCCAAATGTCCATCATCGATAGGGTTCTCCACAGCATACTCACCCACAAAATCACCCTCAGAAATCAGCGCACTCACAACATCAATGCTCGCGACGTCAGGATCATGTATGCTCTCAAGATTAAGGAGAAGTTGGATCTTCCTGCTATGATCCTACTCACTCTGGATGAGGTCGTCATGTGTGAGCCTAGATTTTTGAACCACTTCCTATGTTGATTCGGGTGACTAGGATCTGATCGGGTTCTAGGTCCACTTATAACTTAAGATTAATAACTATGTCATAAACACTAATTATTAAATCGTAAGTTAGGTCACTGGAACTTGTTAAGAGTCACCACCTAATTTTTACCAAGATTAAATTAGGAAAGGTAGAGTTTGGGTTCGAGGGCTTGGTATTCGACTTTTTCAGGCTTTAAATTACTTTTATTACCCCTCTAGGTCGTTTTTCCTCAACTTAGATTATTTGCGGCTTATTACAAGGTCGCTTTAACCTAAGTGCATAAGCTTTAAAAAAAATTCACATTTTTTCACAAAAAATTAAAGTGGAAATTGAAATTACCTACACTGGGGTTTCAGAAGTTGAATTAGGTCAAACTTTAGTTTCATCCGTGGCTACAGACCTAATGTCCGAACCCACGGACCCTGGTTAACCTAGTTATACAGAAAGTCGAAAGAATGAGAAAACTAAAATTTGAAGAGTCTGGGGCCACGGACATGGCGTCCATGGGCCCGGACATGAATTGGAACATTTGAAAAATTAATTCACGTTGTCGTCCGAGGTTGTCCGTGGCCACAGACAGGCAGTCAAAGGTCTCGGATGGGTCATCCAAGGGCACAGACTTGGCACGGACATTGGAGTTCGTGCATTTCCCGGGAGTGTTTTTGGCTAAAAAATTAATGGGTGTGTAGCCTGACAGATTTTCAATATGTTAGTGATCGAAAGTTTTCAATTTGACTTCGAATTAATGACAAAACTTAATAAATAAGTTATTGGATAGAAGCTAAAAAAAATAGCAATACAGAAGCCGGAAAAGGTTAGTTTACGCTTAAATTTTGACAGAATACTAATGAAGAAAAGGGAGTTAGAAAAATAGGATTTCAACCTGTTTTACCTTCGGAATTGACACGGTTCTTCACGTCGGGAATCTTCGGCGCTTTGTCGTAATCGGTTCTGAATTGAGTTCGAACCCACCTTATAACCCTTATTAATTGATGGTGTTCTTCACGTTTTGGTGTTGATTTAGTGGTGGTTTTGAAGATTTTTTGATGTGGCGGGAGTTGAAAAACGTGTTTATGTGGAGTTTCTGTGAATTTTGGTGAGATTTCTATTTTCAGGAGTAGAAAATGTGAGGGAGTTGAGGCGGCTGTTTTCTGACTGGATAGGGTTCTTGGTGTTCTCATTAAATGAAGGGGTAAGGTCCCTTATATAGGCCACACTAAAGGTAGAATAAGTTCGGTCAAAACCGAAGTGTACCGTGGTTTTAGTGAAGTGACTTCTGGGATGAATTTGGCTATAAAATTTAAACCACATGTAGAGGAAGATATTTCTTATTTTTCTAAAGAAAAGTTAGAATTTTCGGATCATGGAATATTTTTAAATACAATTTCTCCTCAGATGCGTTCAGAAATTAATAGGAAATTATTGGAAATTCAAAAATTTAAAATTTCTTATAAATTATGCTCTAAGTGTCATCCTTTATCATGTGTTGAAATTTCGAAGCATTCTGAGTTGATTTAGGTTATTTTTAGAGGAGAGAGAAAGCTTACGTGGTGGCTTAGTAGCCCCAAAAATTATCAAAACTCCTCTCGAGATGACTAAGTTGTCACTAACGCTCCGGAATGCGCTGAACGGACTGGAATTACATATCACTTGACCAGAATACCCTTTTCAACACATGCCTTAGAGACTCTACTCCGGGGGTTAAAATTTTGGGTATAACAGATTGCCGCCCGTCAACTAGACTTTGTAATGTGAATGAAAGGACTAGTTGATGCTTGAGTGATGCCCCAAAATTTTACCGGGTCTTGAGGAATGAGCTCTCGGTCTTGAATCTCCACTGAAGGTTTGTTGGTTGCACCGGACTATTCTGAGATGCCGGCTACCTAAAAGAGATGCTTAAGATTGTTAGGCTATCATGAGGTGCCCACTACCTAAAACAGAAGTTTGAGATTATTGGGCTATTATGAGGCGCCAACTACCTAAGAAGGAAGTTTGAGATTATTGGGCTATTATGAGGTGCCAACTACCTAAGAATGTGAAAAGAGAGTTGAACTAATAATGAAATAAGCTAAACTGTGCATCTAAGGTGTCGGATACCTAGAAATGAATGAACTAAATCGATCATCTAAGTTGTCCTGGAATGAATGAAACGAGGTGTGATATGTAATGAGATTGATGTGATGTGTTTGATGAATGCAATGGGTGTGGTAAGGCTTATGTGTGCCTGGATGAATGCAAGGTAGGAAGGATGCAGGGTAGGGCTTATGCGTGCCTGGGATGTTTATGTGGTGGTAGGACTTATGTGTGCCTAAGGTGAGTGAAAGTAAGGTCGGACTTATTGTAACACCCCTCTCTTTATTCTCGTATTAGTCACACACGTAGCATAATTAAAAATGTGTCGCAGCGGAAAGTAAAGTATAATCGTCCTCACTCGGTTGTCACATGCCATTACTCACCCATGTGAGTAAAGAAGCAAACATCAAACATAATAATTGAACCGATAACCACTATGATCATCTGAGATATTCCGCTACTATAATATACAATACTAAGTCCATAATCTGAATATAAGCGACTAGTGAGCAACTAAACCAAATCCCAAGTTTACAACCGTAATGTAATAATACAACATAAGTCCGAGAAGTGCGATAACAAAAAAAAAGTCCTCTATCCAAGGTCCCGCACTCCGGCTTCATTACTCAATCAAGTCCCTGTAATGTGGTGCCATATAGGCTCAGCAAAACGCTGAATATGCTGAAGTATAATCCTAGACCCTTTAGGTCACTTAGGTCATTTTAGCCATCTTAACATGAGGTTAATTACATGTTGAGTCATTTTACAGTTTATAATGAAAGCAGTAAATAGCGTGAGTAAGCACACAAGAGTTCATATTCAACAATACATTTCACAAGCATACATTATACGGCGAAAAACGAGTAAGTGCGATAAAACGCATAGGTTGCTTTCGGTGAAGGTACTTGTCACTTGGTCTTCAAGGCTCGTTAATTATTACCGTGTATACTCTTATACTCATTTGGGTGTCATGTTAGGGCAACCCGTATTTATCTTTTAATGGACAGTCGTCCTGTGTGCACTAATAGCAGTGCCCTCCGGCCAAAGATCTGTGGATCTCGGGACTTCCTCTTGCCTAATAAAGGCATCATTAAAAGGCCGTAGCCATGTACCAACAACAATACACTCTGACCAATGATCAATCTGGCTCGTTGAAATTTAACAAGAGTCGACCCGATCCGGGTGTTATACTCTAGTGATCACTATGCGCAACCAGTAGTCAGAAACTAAATTGGATTTCTGTTTCATCATATACATTTCTCCATTATGAGATTAAGTAGTTTAATCAGTTATCTAAGATCTGTTCTTAGGTTATGGAGAATTCATTTATAACAGATGCCTTATAGGTCTTACACAACACCTAGAAGTAATCTAGGTCATATTCATGTTCGAGAACAACGCTCTAGAGATCGGTATTCCAGAGTCTTATTAGTGTTTTACGAAGGTTAATTAGGAATGTAACGTCTCCTAATTTGTTCATATCTAAGTCGAGTGATAATCGGTATCACTTTAGTCCAACAGACGTTCGCGCACAATTATAAATGTTTGAAAGTCGAGCAATCAATTCATACAATTCATGCATAACACACATATCGCTCTTAAGAAATTTAAACAAATAATAGCTGAACCCAAGGAAACCCTCAGGGTGTTCAGACCACACAGTTAACATACCGTGCACCGAAATGAACACTAGCGTGTATTTTCATGCTCGTCCGGCACTCCCCGTAAACCAGCTAGTTAAGTTTGTTCGGGTTTTCAATTCGTGTTCGGGATTAATTTAATTCATTAGCTTGTCATGTTACACATAACTTGTAGCATTGTATTACTACTTAGGATGAAATCTTGTAATCCATATAATATATGCTAAGTCGTTTCACTTGGTTATATAAATACTTGCATAAGTATATGTATGTATGTATATATAATATATATATATGTATAGCAATATAGTTATTAATATATGTTATTTTGACCTCGTAATGTTGTTACTCTTTAATTTATCATTTAACTTGTGAGTTAGTCAACTTCACTTTCCTTTGTTGACTTGGTTGACTCGGTCAATTAGGTTGACTTGGTCAATGGGATCCAAGTCAACAAGCTTATATAATTCATTTATAGTCTTTGAATTATATAATTCATTTGTTTATTCATTTCTTTTCACATAACATTAGTCATTAAACCTAATGTTGCATAATTAACTTCCTCCATTTCATATTATGTCCCATCTTACTTTATATGATTCCCAATCATATTATCTAACTCTCTTGTAATTATATTCCTCTATAGGAATTATAAAATCAATTGTACAAGGATAACTCCATTACTTTATGTGAATTTTTACCCTTATACTAGTTCCCATTCTAATGACATTAATACTTTATAATTAATGTAACACTTATATAACAACTAACCATATCATATAATTTACTTCACTGAATATATTCTTATACATGTATGAATTATAAAACTCATTTATCAAAATGGTATCCCTCATAATATATTCATCTATTCCTTAATGAATATTTATACCTACAATTGTTATAACATTTATAACAACACAAACCATAGTCTAAATTTCATTCCTCACTATTTAATTCTCGTAACAGCCCTTGTCTTTTCATTAATCACAATCTTACCACATCAAATTATATAATGTTATAATCATAACTCTAATGTCATATAACATTACATTTTCACTCTTATATATAATTAACCTATGGTTTCCACCATTTTCATTTAATACCGAACAGGCCCCCAATCTGTCCAGGTTATTTTCTCAGCTCCCATATTTTTCTTTAATTACAAGTCGACCCCATTTACTCCTTAAACTTTACAATGTCATCTTAAACTATATATTATACACCTTAGTTAATTTAACTCCAAATAATTCTCTAAAGATTCACAAAATCTCCCAAACAGACTCTAGTCTGTTACTAACTCCATTTCACCGCAGAATTTCCGAAAATTACATTTTTCACCCCAATTATTTTATAAATTTTACATTTAACTTCTAAATTTAATTTAAAGTCATAATTAATTTATTTAACTCATCAAATTTGGTCAACACCCACACCATGGTCAGGGTTGACCTCCATAGTACTGCCTTGACCAATACTTTCCAGTATTTACAATTTTGCCCCTAAATTTCCTAGAATTTACATTTTAGCCCTTAACTTTGTAAAAACTTTCAAAATTCATTTAAACTCCTTTTTCACTCCAACTTTCTGCCATATTCTTTTCTAATCCTCTAATTTTTATTTAATTACACTTAACCCCTCACTTATACACCAGAATGTTATCTAAACTTATATATGCTTTTATAACTCATTTATGTTATAAATTTCCAACTTAAATGTTATAAATTCGTAAGTATTAATTACCTAAAATTCCTAGGTGTTTAAAAATCAATATTTAAGTTGTTAGTAATTTATTTTCCCACCAAACCTTATACTAAATAAATACTTAGCTTAAAATGTAAATAAAGCTTTATATAACATAATAAAATGGCCTAAGTAGATGGCCTATTTACAAGCTTTGTTTATAACATAAAGTGATCATTATGACATAAACACTCTGGCTTTTTACCCATACAGCTCATAACTTTTGTTAATTGTATTTTTTACCCCCTTTAAATCATTTTTATGACATTATAATTCATGTAACACCTAGGTAACATAAACAAATGTGTCACCTAACACTTTAGTGAATTAATAAGCCAATTAAACTCATTTAAGCCATACACCCATTCGGCCCTATTTTATTTTGCAAGAATAATTAACTTAAAGCTTAAAACATAACTTAAACTTTAACTTACTTGATTTTGCTCCCAAAATCAGCAAGTGACCTTAGTGAATCTCAACCCTAATTTAAAAAGGCCTAGATTATTTTTTGGCTCAAAACTTAAGCATTAACTTGATGATTTATTTCTTAAAGCTTAGTAATTTATTTACCCTCTAAAGATGAACTTTTTGAGCTTGTTTTCCACCACCTTTGTCAAGAGCAAGGCTTTGGTCTTCATGACCATTTTGGTAAATTTTAATGCATGTAAATAAGAGATTAAGTTAGGTCTTTGAATGACTTAACAACATAAGGAACTTTAAGGCTTTAAATAGACTTAAAAGAATCATGACTTTACCTTGACAAATCAAGTCATTCTTGGCCTATTTTAAGAGGGAATGAAGAGCGTTAGTTCTCCACCAAAACCATGAATTAGATTAAAACATATGGAAAGTCTAGTTAAGCTTACCCTTGAATAACTCCTTAAAGGATGATTTTAAGATGAATTTGGCCACCTCTTTAAGGATATGAAAGAGCTACTTTACAAGCATGAAAAGGGGGAGAAAATGAGTGGAATGACTCATGGAAATCAGCCAATACAAGTATAGAAAGGAACATGGAAGCTTAGAGCATATTTTTACCATAAGAAGTGATTTTGTGTTTCTTAGCTCCAAACCTTATTTTCAGCCAAAAATGTGTGCCATCTTTGAAGAGTGACTTGGCCTGATTGATCCATCAGAGTGGTTTGATTATTAGCTCATTGGATAGACAATTAAAAGATGAATATAATGGTATATAATATGGCTTATGAGCTTACCTTATGCACTTGGAGTTGGATTTCTCTTGAACTTGCTCAAGAACTCAATGATGGAAGGAATGAGGTGTTTGAAAAGGGGGGAATTTTCCAGCTACAGGAGAGGATGAAAGGGAGAGAGCAAAGTTGACTTACTTTGAATTAATGAGAAGGGATGGGAGATGACTAGTACCTAATGAGTAGGATATGCTTTTAAGATATTTTGTTAAGTCTTGCACAACTGGGGAAGGTCAAAGGAGTTTGCCGCCCACCTTTAGGATTTTTGGGTTATTTGATTTTTCATTTTATCTTATAATGTAATGCTGTGTCTTAATGTGTTCTAGAATTATATCAAGTGTAAGTTTATGTCCAACATGATTTATTTGTCTTAAAGTGTGTTTATTTGTGTTTTTAAGTGATTTGGTATACTTACTATTCATTGTGACTAGTAAAAATACATTCTTTAATTAACTCTTGAAGTTAGTGTTTTTATTTCTTGTAAATGTGTATTACATGTTATATTAACTTTAGGAGTGGTTTTCTCCTTATTAATATCTCCTTTTTAGTCCATTGTTTAATGTGAGACTTATTGCTCACTTTTGGACTTTACATATTTATGTATATATGTACGTTTAAAGGTTATAAAATTCCTTAATGAATTTGGATAGTGAGCCTTTCCTTTAAGGTTTAAACTTAGGTTTATACCTTTTAATTTAATTAATCCCTTATTAATTTAGGTGATTAATGTTTGGGGAATTTCACTTATGGGTGCCTGAAGTGAATGAATGTAAGGTAGGACTTATGGGAGCCTAAGGTGAATGAATGTAATGTACAACTTATGGGTGCCTGAAGTGAATGAATGTAAGGTAGGACTTGTGGGTGCGTGAAGTGAATGAAAGTAAGGTAGGACTTATGGGTGCCTGAAGTGAATGAATGTAAGGTAGGACTTATGGGTGCCTGAAGTGGATAAATGTAAGGTATGACTTATGGGAGCCTAAGGTAAATGAACGTAAGGTACAACTTATGGGTGCCTGAAGTGAATGAATGTAAGGTAGGACTTGTGGGTGCCTGAAGTGAATGAAAGTAAGGTAGGACTTATGGGTGCCTAAAGTGAATGAATGTAAGGTAGGACTTATGGGTGTTTGAAGTGAATAAATGTAAAGTAGGACTTATGGGTGCCTGAAGTGAATGAATGTAAGGTAAGACTTATGGTGCCTGAGGTAAATTAATGTAAGGTATGATTTATGGGTGCTTGGGGTGAATGAATGTAAGGTAGGACTTATGGGTACCTAAAGTGAATAAATGTAAAGTAGGACTTATGAGTGCCTGAAGTGAATGAATGTAAGGTAGGACTTATGGGTGTTTGAGGTAACTTAATGTAAGGTAGTACTTATGGGTGCCTAAGGTTTGGGGGTGAGATCCATTCTAACTCTGATTGCTTATGGAGACCGAGACCCAATCTAACTCGGTTGCTTATGGAGACCGAGACCCGTTAACTCGGTTGCTTAGGGAGTCCGAGACCCATCTAACTCGGTTGCTTATAGAGACCGAGACCCATCTAACTCGGTTGCTTATGGAGACCGACACCCGATCCATCTCGGTTGCTTATGAAGACTGAGACCCATCTAACTGCTTTGCTTATGGAGACCGAGACCTATCTAACTCGGTTGCTTATGGAGAAAGACCCACCTAACTCGGTCGCTTATGGAGACCGAGACTCGATCTAACTCGATTTCTTATGGAGACTGAGACCCATCTAACTCGGTTGCTTATGAAGTCCGATACCCATCTAACTCGGTTGCTTATAGAAACCGAGACCCATCTAACTCGGTTGCGCATGGAGACCGAGACCCATCTAACTAGGGTGCTTATGGAGACCGAGACCCAATCTAAACTTGTCCTGTCTATTTGAAGAATGCTATAAGTTTGATCATGCAAAGTATGTTTTATGAAAATGATTGTGATTATGATGAAAACATATTGTCAAACTGCCAGACATGGCAATGATGAGGTTTGTACGGATATTGTAAAATGAAATTGATGTGCTTGTAGGGACTGAAAATTGTCCAAAGAAAGAAATTGTTGAAAATGTGATAAACGTGTCAGTGTTTGAGAAAAATATTGTATTTTGAATAGGAAAGTGAAATTATCATTACCTTACTAAAGATTTCAGATTTGCGATTTGCTTCTTAGAAGATGAACATGCCGCTGGTGGGAGTATGTGGTGTTTGTTGTGGGGGGTTTAACGCTTTTGAGTGGTGGTTAGGAATTATGACTAGCCTATGGTGTATGATGTGAAGGTAAGGGCTTATGTGGGCCTGTGGTGAAGTGGTGTTTGTGTGGAGGTAGTGTTTTTCGGTTGGTGTTGTCATGGAAATTGTTGGAGCAACAATCGCCCCCAGTATTTCCCTTAAGGCAGTCTAAGCTAGAGTTAATCACAATCAATCATTCCGATCAATTGCCCCCAGTATTTTCTTTGATAAAATGTGTGAATCAAGTCTCACTCTCACGGGGTCAAAATTTGTTTGATGTGGTGCTTCCTTACCTACACTCGACGTGTTTGGTGTTTGCACTCGTTTCTTGCTTATGGTCACAACTTCTAGATCATTGAATTTTATAATTTTTGGATTTACACCTTGGATCTGTTACTTTCACATGATTAGATACACAAGTACCAAGTTGGAAGTCTTTAAAGCTTATAATGTGGCCATGAGGTGTGGTGAAAGACAACGGGGCCATAGGGGATATTTGAAGTATGTGGACCTTAAAGGGGTGACCAAAGCTACAACTTGCATCTTCCCTCGGGTTTGCCTTCCTCGTTTTGAAGTCGTCTAGCTGCTTTGCGGTGACGTTACTTTCGAGCTTTCAGACTTGAACTTTTGAAGTCTTCCTTTACACAATTTCTCTTCTTTTCTGGTTTTTGAATTTCTTTGATGATTTTCATATTTGCCTCTTTTATCCTTTTCTTTTCTTAGGGTTCTAGTGTCTCCCGGTTTTGGACTTTGAGAGTTGTCTTGGTGTAGGCTCTTTGGATCCTGTGTCACTCAGGGACCATTCGTGGATCACCTCATCATATTGGTAGCGGTATTGCTCCTAATGAAAACGTTATGTGAGAGTCAAGCTTCTCGCTTCCTTTGGTCACCGGGTCGGTTATTCATAGCGGGCTGGCTTGTTTTCTGAAGCTTAACGTACCAAAAAGGGAGACATATGAAAAGCTAAGCGGGGTTGCCTAGGGTTTAATGTCAAGTTCACAAGCTTTTGGCTATGTGGTGTTGTACCTAGGCTTCGTTATCCTTGGTAATTGTGTATCCGTTCTTAGTTACTTTTCCCAGGAGTAAGAGTAAATTTACAAATGATCTCCTTAGGTCGGAGTTATGCCGTTTACCTTACCTTTGAATGTGGCCTCACCAAAGTCTTGTAAAAATGACATGCTCGTTCGCTCATGGTTTTACCTCTCAAGGCACTCTCACGAATCTCCACTGGGGGACTTTTTCTCATGTACAAACGAAAGATTAAGGATGGCAAACCTAAACTCAGAGTGCCCCCAGTATTGACTTGGAGTTTATGACAACAATTTAACAAGTGTGCACTTGGAACCGCCCTTTTTTCGATGTTTTGTGATTAGTTGTGGTGTTTGGTAACGCATGTTCAAACTTTTAGAAACAAGAGACAAGTCATTCTGTTCCATAGTCATAAAATAATTACGTTGTGCTCCTTGAAAGACGTGAGTGCTCATCATGTTTTTTGTTTTTTTAATTAATGAATAATGCTTTGCACATAAATTATGAAAATGGAACTATGTTTTATTCAATGAATGAAAGATAACATTGGAAATTACAAACTCAAGAAAACTACCCAAAATGATAAAGGAAATTAACTACTACAAAAGTTTAAAGACGACTAATCAAGAAAAGAAATCTACTTAATGGAGAAAATAAAATAGCAATTTCTAATGATGCTCGGGTAGGGGTGCTCTGCTTATTCTGCCACGTTCTGGGAATCGAAGCCGTTGATTGATGAGATCTTGGATTATGTGCTTCAATTTTCTACAGTTGTCGGTGTCATGACCTGGTAGTTTATGGTACGGATAAAACTGATCCACTTGCTTTCCGATCTGTGTGACCCCAAGACAAAGCATTAGAGGTGCAACAAATTCCATTCTTAAAGATCCTTGAACACTTGGCTTAAAGGTTGCTCGATGTTGGTGAGCCATTCCAAGGTCTTAAATTTTTCTAGTTCGGGATTGAGTGTTGGTGATTTGCCTTGGATTCCTGGGTTGTCGTATGGCACATGCTGGAGCTACTGCTTCTGTCCTGGTTGCCTCTTCCATAGAAAATTTAATGCTCACACCCTGGGCCTTGAGTTGTTATAACCTTAATCCATATTCGTGATTATGCGGCTTTGACCTTGCAAGGATACCGATTTCGGGGCATGCCCCCACGGAAAAGTTGGAACTGGCTAGCTTGTTGGCTTCTTCGGGTCACCTAATCACTCTCTTGAGTTCCACAACAATTTCCTTGATATTTTCCTTTGTGAAGCTTGGGCCCAAATGGTGCCAACTACAATGCAGTCATAACGACAATTAATAAGCCTCTGCACTAATTCGCCTCGAGCTTGACGTTCAGCCTCAAGGGAAAGAGCCTTTTCTTTCAACTCCTCGATAATGGTGACATAGTTGGATTACATGGCGTCCATGACGGCACTATGTCTCCGTTCCATGGAAACCATCATGGCTTCTAGTTCAGCACAGTTATTCTCTCTTGCACTAGTAGCTTTCCTTGGGACTTGAAAGTCTGCATCCTGAGAGTTGATTTTATTTTTCAAACCTTCGAAGGCTACTGCCATGGCTTTTCACTTAAGCTCTAACTCTGACACTCTATCTTCTACCCCAACTGACCTTCCTTTTCCAGACGTGCTTGTGATGGTAGTTTACCTATTTCCAAAATGTTGTTCATCAGAAAACAAAAGAGAAGTGGACTGAAATTCCAGGTTGGGAAGGAGTACTTGATAAAATAGCATTCTAAGTTAAACTTGTTTGAGCTGCAGGAAATGCATATGAGCCGGAATGTTTTGAAGACTGTGGGTAGGCAGTAGGGCCCAAATGAATTGGAAGAGAGGCGCATGGGCTGGAATGATTCATGAGCTGTGAACTAGCTCCTAGGCTGAAATGTTTTGAGAATGTATCACTTGGACGGAAAGTTTTTTGAGAGTTTGGCACCTGGGCCAGAATGTGTATGGGCTAGAATTAAAGCACATGGCCTGGAATGGTCTCTAAACCAAAAATGGGCCTAACTTTATTCGGGTTAGATAAGATGGCTACTGAGCCGAAAAAGGATTTCAAGAGTAAGACCTTATTTCTAATGATTGATTTTCAGGACTTGTGAGTTATTTCAAGTTCAGGTGGATTTCTTTTTATGGGCTTAATCCTAAATGGTCCAAGATGAATGATCAAATTTTGGGTCAAAGAGAGATTACATAGACCTAGATGTTTGGGCCAAACAAATCACTTATTGACTTTGACTAAGCTAGGTTTTTACGCCGCAAACAATAAAGTTAAAAATTTATGTTGGGCTGAACCGGGTTTAAGGAATACTCATATCAATTTCTAGGCTGGTGATGGACTGATCATACAAGCAAACAAGGTTCACACACAAGTTCAACATGTCCTCACTAGACGATTCGGACCAACGGGTACGGATCGATCCAGAGAGGTGCTTGGGACTTGGGCCCAGGTCACATCAAAGGAATAGGGTGTGCGCGCTATTGTCTTTGAGCTTCCCCACTTTTTTCACATCACCGTGAGGTGTACGTTTACGGTCGGGTCTTTGAATGACCAAACAAAGGGCTAGGTAAGGATATTGCCGGAGAGGTGCTAAGCCGAAGCCCAGGTATTAAGGGGATCTAGTTAGACGACATCCTCCTCTTTTCCCCCACTTATTCACATCACCTGAGAAGGTGTGAGTCTCGCATGGGGGTTGCCTAATGCGGGTCCCAGGGTGAAATCGGTTTGTGTAGACCCTCGCTCTCATATGATGCAAGGCTGCAGAAATTTAAATTGCGCACAAAAGTAAACAAACAACATAATAAAAGCCATAATTAAACAATTTTCGAGTTAAGCTCTCACTCTGTGAGCCTCGATTTTTGAACCACTATCCTATGTTGATTCGGGTTGACTAGGATCTGATAAGGCTCTAGGTCCACTTATAACCTAAGATTAATAAATATGTCATAAACACTAGTTATTAAATCTAAAGTTAGCTCACTGGAACCTATTAAGAGTCTCCACCAAATTTTTACCTCGGGTAAATTAGGAAAGGTAGAGTTCGGGTTCGGTGGCTTGGTATTCGAATTTTTCAGGGTTCAAATTACTTTCATTACCCATCTAGGTCATTTTTCCTCTACTTAGATTATTTACGGCTTATTACGAGGTCGCTTTAACCTAAGTGCGCAAGCTTCTGATTATCTTTGATAGAAAATTAAAGTGGAAATTGAAATGACCTAAACTGGGTTTCGGAAGTCGAATTAGGTCAAATTTTAGTTTCGTCCATGGCTACGGGCCTAATGTCCGAACCCATAGACCCTAGTAAACCTAGTTATACATAAATGTCGAAAGAACGAGAAAACTAAAATTTGAAGAGTGGCCACGGTGTCCATAGGCCAGGACATGAATTGGAAAACTTAAAAACATTTGAAAAATTAATTCCTGCCGCCATCCAAGGCTGTCCGTGGCCATGGACAATGGCGTTTATGTGTTTCCTGGCGATGCTATCGGCTAAAAAATTTATGGGTGTGGAGCCTAAAAGATTTCCAATATGTTAGTGATCGAAAGTTTTCAATTTGACTTTGAATTATAGATAAAACTTAATATACAAGTTATTGGGTAGAAGATAAAAGGAATAGCAATACAGAAGCCAGAAAAGGTTGGTTTATGCTCAAAGTTGGACAGAATACTAATGAAGTCAAAGGGAGTTAGAAAAATAGGATTTCAACCTGTTTTACCTTTGCAATTGACACGGTTCTTCATGTCGAGAATATTTTGGTGTTTTGTCAGAGTCGGTTCTAAGTTGAATTTGAACCCGGTTTCTGACCCTTATGAATTGATGGTGTTCTTCACGTTTTTGTGTTGATTTGGTGGTGGGAGTTGAAAAACGTGTTTATGTGGTGATTTCGGTGAATTTCGGTGAGATTTCGGTTCTTGGAGTGGCAAAACGTGAGGGAGTTGAGACGGCTGTGTTTTCTGACTAGTTAGAATTCTTGGTGTTCTCATTTGATGAAGGGGTAAGGTCCCTTATATAGGCAACACTAAAGATATAATAAGTTCGGTAAAAACCAAAGTTTACCGGGGTTTCGGTAAAGTGACTTCTGGGATAAATCTGGCTATGACATTCTAACCACATTTAAAGAAAGATATTTATGATTTTTCTAAAGATAAATTTGAATTTTTTGATAATGGAATATTTTAAAATTAAATTTCTCGTCTGATTCGTTCAGAAATTACTAGGAAATTATTGGAAATTCAAAAATTCAAAATTCCAAGAATAAGTGTCATTCTTTATCATGTGTTGAAAATTAAAAGCATTCCGAGTTGATTTGGGTTGTTTTCGGAGGAGAGAGAAAGCTGAAGGGGTGGCTTAGGAGCCCTAAAAATTATGAAATCGCCCCTCAGGATGATTAAGCTCTGATTGCTTTTGGAGGGGAGACCGACCGCTTCACCGCGTGCTCAAGGAGTGCTCAAGACTGCATCTGCTCTGAGATGCTCTCCAAGATAAGGATCAAGACTCTGGGAGACAAGCTCACAGTCCTTCATAAGCCTGCCAAAAGCGAGGACTCCCGCTTAGAACCTCGCTCGCTTGTCAAGACCTCGGCTCACAAGAGGAAGCACAGTCTCTCACCGGTCCAAGATAGGTCGAGGACACGTCTGGATACTTGATAAGTGTCAAAATGAGCATGTTTTAGAGGTGTATTTCATATGTTTTATCAACACTTTTCATACTCATTTCTCCACTCTAGCTAGTTTTCCACTAGTTTTGTGTTTATTGGTGTTTTACAAAACTATTACTGAAACAGGAGGAACAACATAGCTAGAAATAAAGAAGACAAAACGATAAAAGCATGGGCGCAAACGAATCCAAAATCGGAGTTGAAACGAAGAAAATACAGCATTTCGAAGTTAGCCTGTCCATTGGACCGACCCACAGGACCGAACCAGAGTGGGTCGGTCGCTTGATTCCGGAGGCCAAGCTATTGGAATCGACCGACCCATAGAGTATGGGTCGGTCATGGGTCGGTCGGACTTAAAAACGCAATTTTCGGCCCCAAAATTACTTTTGGAAGCGACCGACCCACGGGACCAACCCAGGCTGGGTCGGTCGGGTCGAAATTTTGCCCAGATTTCTGTTTTTAAAAGCAGAAAAAGAAGGAAAGAGGGGGGAGTTCGAACACAGACCAAAAGCGACGCCAAAGAAAGAAAAAGAGGGGGGAAAGAGGAATAAGAAGAAGAGAATAAGGAGAGGAGGAAGACCCAGCTCCATTGAAGCTCCCAAGCTCCATTAATGGCCATTTCTTACTCTCTCTCTCTCCCCTTTACTCTCTAATGGTTGTTTGAACTCTTGTATACCTTGGGATGGGGTTTCTCCCCAAAATCCCCAAATTGCTTTTGTAAACCTAACTCATCTTTTGTAGTTGTTTTCTCCTTATCAATTTTTAGTTAATGCTTTAGATTTGATCTCTTATTGCATTTATTGTGGTTCCTTGCGAAATTATATCTTGAGCTTGGGATTAGACAAATTGGGGATGAGCCCTAATTTCCATTTCTCTAGAATAGGGAGTGGAACTTTAGGGTTGTTGTTAGGAGCTTGAAATTAATGTTATCTAGTGACTCTATCCTTTCTTGAATTTGGAGGTTTGATTAATTAGGTAAGATTCGATTAATCCAAGACTTGGATAATATTTACAATATCTCTAATAGACAACTTAGTGAGGTAGAAATGAAAACATATTTGGGTGATTTAGGAGATTCCCACTATCCCAAGATATATACCTATCTTAGTTTAATTAGTTTAACTTTATTGTTTTTCTTCAATTTCCAATATCAACCAAAAACCCCCAATTTACATTTATGCACTTTTGTATATATCTTCTTGCACATTTACTAACCTTATAATTAACTAGATAGTTACGAATTCCCTGTGGATACGACCTTGTTGTACTACAATGATTGGGTTCACTGCCCATAGTTAGCAATTTAGTTTAACCACGACTTTACATAACAAGTTTTTGGCGCCGTTGCCGGGGACTTCGGTCCAACTATCTGGTTAATTATTTTTTTTTTTCGTGCATTTTTTTTCATTTCATTATTTGCCCTTTGTGCATAATTTTTTTTTTCTTTTTTTAGGAACTTTAAGCTGATGGGTGGTTATTATGATCCAGCTGGAGGTTGGAATGGCTACTCTTATGGGCAAGAAAACTACAATCAATGGTTTGTGTGTGAGAGATGCAGAGGAAACCATGACAGTTCTCAATGTCAGGTTGGAAGCTCTAGGTTGGAGGACATGATAGTAGATTTTATCTTAAGATGCCAACCAGATGGGAGTAGACCAACCGGATTGAAGGACTATCATGAGTTTACACAAGTCGCCAACCCATGGATTGTATGCCAAGAATGTGGAGGAGACCATGAGCGTTCTCAATGTCCGATTGTAATGTCTAGATTGGAGGCTCTCATGGAGGATTTCACCACTTCCATCAAGTTTGTGCACCAAGCAACAAAGTCAATGTTAGCTGAGCAAAGCACTATCAAAATGAACGTTCAAGCTCAGGTAGATCAAATTGCGCAACAACTTGAGAGCAAAACAATTCAAAAGGTGGAACAACCTTCTGAAGACATGAGTTACCCTCACTCTCCTCCCTTGAGTGAATCAAAAACTCCACCGCCAAACAACCACCAGCTTGATTATAAAGACAACTCGTTAGAAGAGAGTTTTTACTTTGACCTCATGGAGTTTCCTCCCTCTGAAGTCAACCACCTAGTTGTCTCCCCCTCCCTTGTTCATCAATACAATGAGGATGACAACATCCTCGACTTTTAGAAGGAGGAGACACCGTCTCCCTCCGAATCATCAGAGGAGAGTGCTACAATCAACTTCAAGGAGCCACCTCCTTATGAAGTTGATTTCAATCAAGGCTCTTCCTATGAGCCGCACCCCAAAGACGAGGATGTCTACATCCTTGAAACTGAGGAGGAGGAGCCATCCACCTTTGATCTTCACCTGGAGGATCAAGGCTTTCCCCACCCGTGCACTAATGAAGTAGGGTGGAAACTCAAAGTTCACTGCAGACTATATATTGTGAGTGGTTGGAACTGGTGTAATTAAAACAAAAGAAAAGAAATTAAAACTCAAAATAATAGTCGGGCTGCAAACAAATCCCGGTCGCAGTAGTATTGTAAAGTGTAAGCGACCGGATATCGAACCGTGGGACTTATAGTGAAATAAGTAGTACCTAAGCGTGTCACAAGAGGGGGGATTAATTGACTTGTTTCTGAAAAATGAAAAAACAGATTAATTTAGTGAACTGAAGTTGAATTAAACGGGACTCCGGGTTCAGGTTAATATGATCTGATTAATTGTGCTATCTCTACCGGTTTAATAAAATAATTTGGCAAGATTCCTGTTATTTTCTTAAGGTCCGATGAAAACTCATAAGAACTCGTTTACCTGAAAATGCAAGGTCCGATGAAAACTCAAGCAAAATGCGTGTAAACGGCTGAGGAGTGTGAGGAATTTTATTCTTGCAACTTGTACTAACTTAAACGATGAAAATAAGTTCCTACAGTTTTACGGCTTAATTAACCTGTCTGTTCGTCACCGATGAAATGAAAAAAACAGATTTAGTAAGGCTTTTTAATAAATCGATGAAATTTATTAAAAAGGGAGCGTGATAAAACTTTAATCGTAACGAACTGAATTTATTTTAACCGGTAGAAATATATATTACACAACTAAACAAACCACAATTAAACCCTCGCCCGGAGTATATGCTCTTAGCCCGACATATCTAAGACAGAATAAGAAGTAGAGGAATACATTTGAAAAGATGTTTATTTCCGCTCCGCTATCTTATCTGCTAATATTTTTGACAGAGGTTGGACAGGATAACGGTATGAAGTGGAATGATTTATGGGATGAGATGTAGTATGGAATTTATGTGGATGAAATGAGTGATTTTGTGGAGAGTTTTATGGTATTTTTATGGAAGGAAAATGGCATAAGTTTGGGGTGGAATGAGATATGATTTAATGGAGGTTTGGAGGTGTATTTATAGAGAAATATAGGGTAAATGGGGTGGTAAGGCGGTGGCATTTGTGTGTGAAGAGATAAGGCTTTTATCTCTTCACACGGCTCCTTTCTAGCTGTCAAAATAGCAGTGTCCGGACCAGTTGGTTCGGACGAGGTCGATGCAGCGCGGAGCGCGCGTCCGAATCAGTACGTCCGGACGAAAATTGTTTTGCCTCTAAAATCTTCGTTTGAGCTCCGATTTGATCCTCGTTTTCGCCTACGCGTTCGTCTCTTCGTGTACTTTGCTCCTAGATTGGTTTTCCTCATGTTTAACCAATAAATTTGTGAGATAATCAATAAAACTTAACTAGAGGAAAAACTAACCAAAGTGGAGAGCAAGCAAAGTGCTAATACAATATATGAAATACACCTATAAAACATGCTCATTTGGACACTTATCACACCCCCACACTTATCTTTTTGCTTGTCCTCAAGCAAAACCATGTACCCAAGTAAGTAGGGAATGCTCAATACTAACAAATATTATTATGAAGGGTAGGATATTGAGGAGTGTGATCTATCAACTGCTGGTGGCATAGGTGTGCTCAAGGTAAAAATAAAATATAGAGTTTCGGGGTTGTAGACACCAAAAATTCTCACCCCATAAAACAAAATTCAGATAAATAAATAAAATAAAGGGTAGTCGCCTTTCTTTTCAACACTTATTCATGTGCGTACCAAAATAAATCTGTCATTTTATGTAATTTTTTTTCTTTCTTTCTTCTTTTTTTTAAATTAATTTTCAAAGTGTTTCCCAAAAAACCAATCCTAGTTTTATTTCACTTTACTTTACTTACTTCACATATTTACTGTCATATTATTATATATTTTGATTTCATTTTATCTTATCTTACCTATTTAGTCTTAGATTGTGTTACTTTTTTTTTTTTAATCTTATCAAATTACTTATTTCATGCCTGTAAAAACACTCCTTTTATTATTCTTTGTAAAATACATACAAGAATGTAACAATGGTCTAGTGATGGTGCTCCCCACCCTCCTTGTGCAATCGAGCCGAGTTACTAGAGCAAGAACGGTCCATCATTTCAGTCCACTTCCGCCCCCATTCCTCATCTCGTTCATCCGGCCCAGATGAAATCCCAAACCCAGCAAACATCCCGGAAAAACCTAGCTCCACCTCACTGTTATAAAGGTAATAACTACAACTAGGGATCAAGAGCAGCCGACATGCACAAATCCCAACCCTGGAATCTTTGGTCGATGAACCTCTCTCTCAAAAAACAACGAACGAAAAAAAACAGAACAAAGATATCTCTGCTCGCAGCTCTTTCATTCTCTTCAATCTGTAAACAAGGAGGATCCATCTCCATCATTCCTCATCTCTTCCTCACGGTATATTGCAACCCAGATCGGAAAACCAAGACTATCCATCTCCTTCATTCTTCAGTCATTTCCTCATGCTGCTGGCGAACACCATTCTCAACAAGGAAGCAGCCGCCAACACTCTTCAATCCTCTCTCGATCTTCAGCCTCCACAAAAAAACCAAGCCTCAGTGGTCTCCCTCACTCGTGGCACCCAGAACAAAGAACATACATGTTTTGTCTCGTCATTCTCTTCACAAAGAACAGGAAATATATTCCCTCTCCTTCATTCACTTCACTCATGTTATTTTGCAACCAAACTGGTGAATGAGAAACATACGGCTCTACCCTCCATTCTTCTCCTTACGGTATCTTTACAACCAAACTGGAGAACAAGGAACGTATTCTGCACCTTCTTCAAGCCCCACGTTGATGAGCAGGAACATACCAGCTCTGCATCGACATTTCTCTCAACCGACGGTAATTTTGCAGTCTTACCGGTAGAGGAATATACAAGCTACTGCGCCATCTTCATTTCTTTCATTTGCGTACACGGAATGTACGAACTTAAGGCCATCTCCATTCTCTTCACTGGCAAGAAAGGAACATATGGGCCCAGCTCGATCCATCTTCATTCTCTTCTCACCGGCGAACTAGAACGTACCAGCTCCACCCCTCTGTTTCGCTTCACCGATGACAGTTTTGCATCCCAAACTGGTCGCCAAGGGACACACTAGCTACGCCGTCGATTTCTTCACCTGATGAACATGGAGCACTCACGTAACTGACGAACAAAACTGGAGTATACATGCTCCTCCCTTCCTCATCTTCAACAAACTGGAGAACCTGGCTGGTGAAGTGAGGAACATATACTCTGCGCTCTTCATTCTCTTTACAGACGATAAAAAGAAAAAAGAAGGTCCTCCCGAGCTGCCTTGAGCTTTGAAGTCGAAGAGAAAGAAATTGCTCCCTGTGCTGGTACTTCATTCTGAACTGAAGCTTGTAAAATTCTGATGTTAATATGTATTCGAATGACTCAACGTCTTCTGGTAGTATCACTCGACCTACCTGTTCTTTGATCAGAGTTGTTTTGTTTTCTTTATTCCATTTAATCTCTGCTCAACAATTTATCCCTCGTACAGGTGAGTTGTCAATATTTTTTGAGTTCGAAATCCTTCAGTTCTAGCACTTGCTTATTGGCTAATACGATTCGATTTTGTCTAGTTAACCCTTGATGGATTTATAAAGCTTTGAATTCGTTTCAAAACCAGCGTATGAACTTGAACCCAGAATTTTTTGTTCGTCGTCAGATCTTTGTCTGGTTATTTGGGTGAATTGTTAACATAACTGTATCGCGGTGCCTCCCTCCTCTGCGTTTGGTATAGGTAATCCTACTTCGAATTTGGCTCGAACTAAGTCCTGGTAGTGTGAATCAGATTCAAGGTGAGGCTGCATATGTCAGCTGTTTATTTTATAGTTCTGTTCACCGATTTGTTCCATTGTCGACGAGGTTTGTGGCCTCCGTAAGGAGTTCTAGATGCAGTCCCCTTCAACTGCAAGTATCCATGACCTGTTGTCTTCCTCTCTTTTGTCCATTCGATTATGCTCAGCTACTAACATTCATGTGTTTCATTTTATTGTTCTTTGCGGAGAATATTTATCTTCCATTCCGGTATTTTATTCTAAAATTTGATGCATGACCATGTGTGGAAAAGACACTGTTTATATTGACGAGGATGTCTTTGCTTTTTATTTTATTTTATTTTGTTATAATAATGATCCTATGTTCGCTAATGAATATGCCCATGTGATTAAGTTTGTTTCATCTCTGTGATATTTGATTCAAATAGTTTAAGGGATTTTACATATTTGTCTTTGTTTCCATTTCAGATCTATAAATCTAGATGCTCGGCATAAGCCGTTGACAAAAAAAAGGGAAGAGGTTAATACTAGATAATACTTGGGGTTTAGAACTTACCGATTTCGAAGGGAATAAAATCTAAATTTTTGTCTAGTTTACCTTGAGCTTGACAATTTCAGAATTTTGATTCACCACTTTAGACCCATAACTTTACTTGTTAGCTTAACCTACTTTGTTTGATGTCTTAACCGAGGTACATGCGCAAAAATCATTGAGGCTTGGGCTGCACATATTCGCTAGGAGTTGGACATCAGATTAAGCACATTGATCTTTTGAATGGCTGAAGCGGGACTATGAGCATTTGACTCAAATCGGCTGGATGTCTTCTTATATATATGATGGAGTGATAAACCGGGGGCAGGCCACCCCGTAGGTTGGTTTCCCATCACCTACACCTCTCCTTGATCATGACCAACAACATGTTTACATATCTAGCTTCACTGTTTGCTCCTTGTGCATAGATTCGACTTGAGAAATTGATTCCAACCATGATCCTAGTTTGATTTTCACTTGGGAACGATTCATTTTAATTGTTAAATCTCGTTTCATTATGCTATTTTTGTTGTTTTGACATGTCTATGATCGTTATGTTTCGCTCCTTGCGCATAGATTCATTTTCGAAATTGATTCAAAAAGCATGATTCTAATCTAGTCTTCACTTGAGACCAACTCATTTAATTGCAAAGTCTTGCTTTGTTATGCTATTCTCGTTGTCTTAACATCATCTTCAATCCTTATAGTGGTTCTGTTTTGCCTCTGTTATGCTTTCGTCGCTTTTGCTCCCTTGTATATGCTCCATTGTACGCGTGTTATTTCACTTCTATGCCCTTTTCGCAACCCTGGAATTGTTTGATTCGTTAATCCTGACCTTTATTTAAGCCCTAGTTATTCCTCTTAGGACCTTTTAAGCTGACATAAAAGTTTAGGATGTATTATCGCCCCACACCTAACGGGTCTCTCATACGTTTCGTGGGGCAATAATCTCCTATAACTTCATAAAATACCTTAACCACCATTATATGTATATAAGAACAAAAACTTCAAAAAACAAGCCCTTAAGGCCATTTTAGGAGGGCTTAGGATACGAAACCACCCCATGCCTAGTGGGTCTCTCATTCGTTTTATGTGGGTGGAATCCCCCTTCGCCTTCAACACACCCATAATCAAGAGTTAGTAAACCAATAAATCAATCTCTTTCACTTGTTAATATCTCACAAATTGAGCCCAAAAATCAATAAGCCCCATCTTTGGCCCATAAAGCCCAATTCGGCCCACAACCCAATCACCTCGAAGCTCACATGCTCAATTCTAACTCAGCCCACCTCAAATTCTAAGGCCCCATTCCGGCCCAACCTTTTAAGGCCAATTCCGGCCCACTTTCTAAGGCCCATTTCGGCCCAACATTCCAAGACCCAATTCGGCTCACTTTCTAAGGTCCCACTCTGGTCCACATTTCAAGGCCCAAATTCGGCCCACATTCCAAGGTGCTCAGTTCGGCCCATATTTCAAAACCCCTTTTGGCCCACTTTTCCAAGGCCCAAACATGGCCCATCAGTTCAAATTTGGCACACAATCAATCCAAAAACCGATTCAATCCAAAATCAATTTTATTCAACCTAAATTCAACCCGACTTGTAAATTCCAATTCGATTCAAAACTTTATTCAATCATTCATTCATTCAAAAATTCAATCTAATTCAATTCTCATTCAATTAAATTCAATTCCGAATTCAAATTCAATTCCGAATTCAAATTCAATTCCAATTCAAATTCAATTCCTTCCAGTTACAATTCAATTCCACTTCAATCTCAATTCCAATTCGAATCAAAATTCATCCAATTCAACTTCGATTTCAATTTCATTCCAATTTCCCCACATTCGAATGTCTCACAGACCCGAGTGTCTCACAGACTTTGTTATCCCAATGATTCAAATTTCTCACAGACCAGAGTATCTCACAGACCCGAGCGTCTCACAGATCCGAGTGTCTCACAGACTTTGACATCTCAAGATTTCAAAAGTCTTATAGACCTGAGCGTCTCACAGACTATAACATCCCACACTTCAAACATCAAAACTTCCAAAATCTTAAAATAGTGAACTACGTAAGGTCTGATCTCAACATGGAGTTGAGTACGTAGGCAGCCCATCAAGGGTCCGACCCCATTCCAAACAAAAATCCCTTTTCCCCCCTCTAAGGTGTTCTTCATACCTCTCAAAACACTCAAACCTTCTACGACTCCCACAAACTTGAAACCGGCATACTCCAAGCCTTGTACATTCACTCAACCTTATACTTTTCCCAAACCTTCGTTCTATACTCATTCGAACTCATCAAATTTTCTTCTTGGCGCTAGCTTGGCAGAAAAGCTCGCCTCACCCACTCGTTTTCTCTCCTCCTGTCCTAATCCTATCCTTTGGCTTTAATTGAATCTCTCTAAAAAGGTTTTGAAAGAAGGCAATCCCGACAATTGGAGACCGAGGTTTCCTCGGGCACCAATCCGAAGTCGTGGTTGTTGCCACTTCCGAGGGGTGTAACCCAGTGCGAACCCACACAGAATCTCTAGTATGATCAGATAAGTCTTATCCATAGGCAACAAATCATTCAGAGTCAATTAACGGTTCTTAGAACCCTTCTCCTCCTTCCTAGTTATCATAGGTCAAACTAGGTGGCGACTCTAGTCAACTCCGCCTTATAGAGGCATAAGTCCGCGTGGAGCCCATCGAGAGCGGGTGTGGTGCACACTTGCACTCTCCCTTATGCTTTCTGGGAAAGACGGACGATTTAGTAGGTATTTGAGGGATGCCAGAATAACAGGTTTTCACCCTCCACAGAATGGCATTTTAGGATCTAGACTTTTCAGTCAAGAAATATCCTTAGATAGACCCCCCTCATACCGAAAAATCACCCTCCACAGGGGTATGATCTAAGGTACTTCAATGTTTCTTTTGTTTAGGTGACTCTAAGAACTTTTACCATGGCCAATTTCTCTCAAGAATGGGCATTGAGGAGAAAACAAAAGGAAAAATAGATTTATGCATTTTGTTTCTCTTTTGCATAAGGGAAGAGAAGATAAAATGTAGGCATCACGCCTTTGTATTTAAGAACACTCAACTCTCTTTTGTTGGTTACCAATGGTGTCTCACAAGTCCTTATTTTTTTTTGTATTTTTCTTTCTTCTTTTTTTTTAACAGAGAAGCACCCCTTAGCAATCCCTAAGAGAGAAGACAGAAAGAAACCCTGAGCAATAAAATCCAACCATTTGCAGATTTTTTGGTCACACCGCATAAGAAAAAAATGCTCCTCAAAAGTAATCAAATGAATTTTTTTTAAATTTGTACCATTTATCCCATAATTCATAATAGTATTTGTTTTTAAAGAGAACAACCTACATTAGCAGGGTACATAATTTTAATTTTTGAACAAATGCAAGATAAGTAGAGAGATTTAAAAATTTTTAGCACAAAATGCCCTAAAAGGCTCTTCCCCCACACTTAAGCTCAAGCAATGCCCTCATTGCGTAGATGGAATAAAATTAATAGGGCATGCAATTAATAAAGGAAAGAGTGTACTCCCCAGATTCGTAGAGTGTGTAGAGCTCCCCCACACTTGAGTGCAGCTGTGGAATGTCATGAAATGAACCTGTAAAGAATATTCTACACAGCCAGAAGAACTCAAGTAAAACCTGCATTTTATTATGACATAAAAAGGGAAATATAGTACAAAAAGGAAAACAACATTAAATTTAAAGGAAAGAAAAAAAATAAATAGTGGGTTGCCTCCCACCAAGCTGCCCGGGTTTAACGTCTCTAGCTAGACGTTTTTGACCAAGCTTTAGGTTGGAGAAGAGTTTGAGGGCGAGGTTTTTGAACTGCTGGTGTTAGGAAGTTTGTACACTTTTGCAAACCTATGATGTAGAGGTGTTGTCTGTTGTTCCTTTGGGGTGGAGGCTTCCTCGTGATTCCTGTAGAGAAAAAATGGTGAACAGAGCATTATTATTTTCAGAATTCCGGCATACCTTTTTAGACGGGATCCATTGACCTTGAGCTTTCTCCTTTTTTTGATTCTGGAGTTCGTAAACACCAAAAGGAGTGGTGTCCCCACTTGGATGCCATCCAAGTGAGACTGACTTGAGTTTTCCAGAAATAGTCTCAATCTTGAATTATAAAGTAGCACCGGCACCGTCGCCGCCAACCTTAAAGTCGCGTTGGTGGATCATTTGGTCATGATGTTTCTTGGTGCCTCCTTGTATTTGTCACTACGGTATGCCTGATCTCTAACTCCTCGAGTTCAGAGAGTTGAAACTTTTGCTTTTCTGCCTGCGGTTCTAAATCGAAGTTTAGGGCCTTGAGTGCCCAATATGCCTTATGTTCCAGCTCTACAGGCAGGTGACAAGATTTCCCATAAACAAGCTTAAAAGGAGACATCCCGATGGGAGTCTTGAATGCAGTGCGGTAAGCCCAAAGCGCATCATCTAGCTTAAGTGCCCAATCCTTTCGTGATGAGTTAACCGTTTTCTGGAGAATCCATTTTAACTCACGGTTCGGAACTTCTGCTTGGCCGTTTGTCTGGGAGTGATAAGGTAGAGCTACTTTATGACGTACCCCATACTTACCCATAAGCGCTTCAAATGAACGGTTGCAGAAGTGAGATCCTCCGTCACTGATGATAATTCTAGGCACGCCAAAACGCGTAAAGATGTGCTTCTTAAGGAATCTGGTTACTGTCTTTGCATCAGCATGATGACAGGGTATGGCTTCTACCCATTTCGACACGTAATCCACTGCCACTAAAACATATTGGTGGCCCTGCGAGGAAGGGAACGGTCCCATAAAATCAATGCCCCAACAATCAAAGAGTTCCACCTCTAGTATTCCCTGTTGTGGCATTTCATCATGTCTCCTAGATGTGTTACCCATTCTCTGACATTATCACATATTTGTTTGCAGAATTGGTAAACATCTTTGTGAAGAGTTGGCCAATAAAATCCTGAGGCCAGGATCTTAGCAGCGGTCCTTGTGGGTCCATAGTGACCTCCGGCTTCCCGTGAGTGACAAAAATGTATGACGCTGTAAACCTCATCTTCAGGAAGACACCGGCGAATCAACCCATCAGCACAGACTCGGAACAAATAAGGATCTTCCCAAAAATAATGCTTTGAATCAGAAAGGAATTTCTTCTTCTGGGAGTAAGATAGATCATAGGGTATTGTTCCAGAGACTAGATAATTGGCCAGGTCCGCATACCATGGCTCCTGCATCTTGGTGATTGAAAAGACAGTCTCATCGGGGAAAAATTCGTTGATAGGCACACTATCCGTAGGAGTTACCAATCTGGAGAGATGGTCAGCGACGACATTTAACTTTCCGCTCTTGTCTTTGACTTCGATGTCAAACTCTTGCAGTAGAAGAATCCAGCGCAATAAGCAAGGCTTGGCTTCTTGTTTTGCAAATAGGTATTTGAGAGCAGAGTGGTCTGTGTGCACGATGACTTTGCTGCCCCACAAGTACGACCTGAACTTATCAAGGGAGAATACGATAGCCAGAAGTTCTTTTTCAGTGGTCGTATAGTTTTTCCGGGCGTCGTTTAACGTCCTGCTGGCATAAGCAATCACTCTCAAAATTTTCTCTTTTTTCTGGCATAGAGCTGCCCCCACGGCGTAGTCACTTGCATCACACATGATCTCAAACGGAAGAGACCAGTCAGGTGGTATGACAACAGGTGCTGATACCAATTTTTTGTTATAGTTTGAAAGCAGCTGAACACCTTTCATCAAAATGGAACGGGGCATCTTTTTGTAGCAGGTCGGTCAATGGTTTACTGATTTTGGAGAAGTCTTGTATAAACCGCCGATAGAATCCTGCATGCCCGAGAAATGCTCGGATGTCTTTAGCAGTAGTTGGCGCTGGTAATTTCTCGATAACCTCTACCTTGGCCTTATCCACCTCTATTCCTTCAGCTGATATTTTATGTCCAAGGACAATCCCGTCCTTGACCATAAAATGACATTTTTCCCAGTTCAAAACGAGATTTGTATCCTCACACCGTCCTAGGATCAAATCAAGTTGTGCCAAGCATTTATCGAAACTAGAGCCATAGACCGAGAAGTCATCCATAAAGACTTCTATGCTCCGTTCGATGAAATTAGCGAATATTGCTTGCATGCATCTTTGGAAGGTAGCAGGGGCATTACATAGACCGAAGGGCATTCGTCTGTATGCAAAGGTACCGTATGGACAAGTGAAGGTGGTCTTGTCCTGGTCCTCTGGTGCGACTGGTATTTGGAAATACCCTGAGAACCCATCTAAAAAAACAGTAGTACTCTTGCCCTGCTAGTCGCTCCAACATCTGATCGATAAAGGGGAGAGGGAAGTGATCCTTCCTGGTTGCCAAGTTTAAGCGCCTGTAGTCGATACACATGCGCCAACCTGTGATTTTTCGTTGAGGGATAGCCTCTCCCTTATCATTTATAACAGCTTCGATGCCCCCCTTCTTCGGGACAACTTGAACAGGACTGACCCATGGACTGTCAGAAATTGGATAAATGATGTTCGCGTCAAGGAGTTTCAGAACTTCCTTTCGAACTACCTCTTTTAGGTTAGGGTTTAGCCGACGTTGGGGTTGCCTGATAGGCTTGTAGTTTTCCTCCATATAAATGTGGTGCGTGCAATAAGAGGGATCAATTCCTTTGATATCAGCAATAGTCCACCCGATCGCCGTTCTGTGTTTCTTCAATACCTCAAGTAGCCTTGTTTCCTCCCCGGAATTCAGAGAAGAGGAAATAATGACAGGCAAATGGTCATCTTCAGCTAAGAAGGCATACTTGAGTTTAGAAGGTAGCTCCTTAAGTTCGAGCTCTGGTGGCTATTCTATTGATGGAATTGATTTTTGAGGTTTTCTGTCGAGTTCTTCGATTGGTGGCCGGTATGCTTGAAAAGTTGCCTTTCCTTGTTCCAAGTATGCCAGCATGGCGTTAACTTCCGGATCCTCCACCTTTTCTTTTAGAGAAGTACATAATACCTCCTCTAGCGGTTCTGTTTCAGCTTTCGGGGTGGAAGATAGGGAATACATATCCTCGTCTGTAGAAGAATCGCCTTCTTCTTCCTCATCATCTGTTAATCCCACTGTTTTAGCATGAGGAGAAAAGTTAGAGCTTTTCTTCATCATTTTCTGCATGTCGAATTCGATCGTTTCATCCTCGTATCTTAAAGTGATCTTCCCATCGTGGACATCAATTATGGCTTTGGCAGTACTCAGAAACGGTCGACTTAGAATCAAGGGAACCTCAACATCGTCATCCATTTCTAGAATGACGAAGTCAGCTGGAAAGATAAAGCGAGATACTCCAACTACCAGATCCCGGACTATTCCCATGGGCTTGATCTCTGATCTGTCTGCTAGTTGGAGTTTAAAAGGAACCGGTTGCATTTCTCCTCCTTTCACTTTCAAGAAAGTGGCGTATGGCATGATATTAATGCTGGCTCCTAGGTCGCATAGGCCGCTTCCACAGTCCACTCCACCTATAAAACACGGGATCACAGGATTTCCCGGATCTGTTTGTTTGGGAGGGAGTGCTCGAAGAAGGGCAGCAGAGCACTCCTCCGTGAGGTGCACTGTCTCTTTTCCAGGTTTCTTTTTCTTCTTTGTCAAGAGATCCTTTAGAAATTTGGCGTAATTAGGCATCTCTTGCAAAGCATAAAGTATAGGTATGTCGAGGGTCAGTTTCTTGAAAATACTCAAGAATTTGGAGAACTGCTCATCTAGGTGTTTCTTTTTCATTCTGTTCGGAAATGGGAGTTCACTGTTTTTATGAGTGGAAGTTGGGATGTCGATGGTAATTCGAGATGGAGGTGGAGTTGCAGGAGTAGGAACTTGAATTTCTGAGGGAGGTGAAGCTGGTTTGGTAGTTTCTTCATCATTGATATAGGCCTCTTCATGATTTTCTTTTTCTTTTCCTTTTCTGGTGGCAAGTTCCCTACCACTCCTTAAGGAGACTGCACACAAGTTTGTTGATTGAAATGTGCCATCGTCTATAAGGATTGAATTCGCTTGTTCTTTTGGATTGGGGTTAGTCTGTGAAGGGAATTGACCAGGTGGCCTTTGTTGAGTGAGTAACTGTTGAATCTGAGATTGCAAGGCTTTTTGGTCTTTGCGCAGAGCTGTGACCTCTTCTTGCGTATCTCGGGATTTACCCATCATCGCCTTAAACATCTCTTGCATTTGAGACATATCAGACTCAGGATTCGAAGGAGGTTGAGTCGGTCGACTCGAAGAAGCTTCATTGCCATAAGGCTGTTGTTGATATTGCCTTTGGCCTCCTTGGAAATTGGATTGAGGTCTGTAATTTTGAGATGGTTGTAGGGTATGTGGGTTTTGGATATTTTCTGTGTTTGAGTAGCGAAGATTTGGGTGCATGTTGCGTTGCCAAGGTTGTCTGTACCCTTGATTGTTGGTGATGTAGTTTGCTTCCTCCGCTGCTTTTATTTCTTGTAGTTGTGGGCATTGTTCGTAGTCGTGAGGCCCGCCACATTGCGTACAAGAAATAACAGGAGATGATTGGGACAAAGGTGCATAGCCTGGAGGGATTGTAGATGATCTGGAAATCATTGACTTAGCTTGCTGGGGGTAGGAATTCATAGCCATCTGCTCAACCACTTTTTGCAGAGTACTAACTTTTGTTGCCTGCTGAGCATTGCTTTCCATGAGTTGCTCATGGCTTTTCATCAGCTGGTCAAACTTGTTATCACTTTCCCCAACATGATATAAACCTGGAGTACCGCTCCTTGATCCACCGGAGGCCCAGTCTCTGATTTCTTCACAGAGAGACTCCATGCTATTCAGGAATTGAGCTCCTGGCTTTTTCAGAATATCGGCCCCTAAGGAGGATAATACCATTGTTCTGCACGGACCTATCAAGCCTTTGTAGAACAATTGTGATACTTGTTCTTTCGTCAGACCATGGTGAGGACAAGTAAGTAGTAAACCTTTGAAACGATCCCAAGTTTCATAAATATTTTCCGACCCAGGTTGCTTGAAATTATAGATTTCAGCAATCATCTCCAATGTTCGGCTCGGGGGTAGGAATTTGTTGTAGAACTTGGTGGCCATGTCGTCCCAGGTACCGATGGTACTTGGTGTCAGGCTATGATACCACTTGCTCGCACTTCCCGTCAGGCTGTGAGGGAATAATGACAATCTTGCGTACTGAAGTACTGCGTCGGTCGCAGTAAGACTGTTGGCATGTTGCAAGAATTTTGTAACATGTAACAGGGCTTCGTCTGGACTGGTGCCATCAAACATGCCCAACTCCTTCACACATCTGATTTGATGATATGGCTTCAGTTTCTGCCACTCATCGTATTCAGATGGGCTAAGGTGAGGAAGGATGATAGCAGGCTGTTGTCCTTGGTTAGACGGCCTGTTGATATTCGAACTGTCGCTGGTGTAGATGCCATGCCAGTTTCCGGGTCAGATTTTATCACTGTGGTGGTATTTTGTTGAGTTCGTCTCTGCCTTAGGGTACGCAGAAAGGTTCTCTCGATCTCTGGATTATAACCAACCGTGTGATTATTAATATTTTCTAGGTAGCTGTGTGACCTGGTAAAAGGCATTCACCACTCAAATTAGAGAAAAGAACTGGTTATGTGTTAGAAAAAATAAAATGTTAGGAATTAGTTGACAGAAATTATAAGTTAGTAGTTAGAGACAATGGAAAGAAATGACAGAAAATTGAAATGACAATGGAAAGAAATGACAATGGAACGAAATGACAGGAAATTTGAAGTTAGTAGTTAGAGACAATGGAAATTGAAGGACAATGGAAATTAAATGTTAAGGACAATGGAAATTAAATGACAATAATATAAAGAGTTAGTAATTAGATGTCAGAAGTCAGAAGTCCGAAGTCCAAAGTTAGATGTCCATAATTAGATTAACAACAAAATAATATTAACAGATTATTATAATATAACAGGTGAATTATCCGGGGCTTAGGGACTAGATTAAATCAAGTCCCCGGCAACGGCGCCATTTTGCAGACTATATTGTGAGTGGTTGGAACTGGTGTAATTAAAACAAAAGAAAAGAAATTAAAACTCAAAATAATAGTCGGGCTGCAAACAAATCCCGGTCGTAGTAGTATAGTAAAGTGTAAGCGACCGGATATCGAACCGTGGGACTTATAGTGAAATAAGTAGTACCTAAGCGTGTCACAAGAGGGGGGATTAATTGACTTGTTTCTGAAAAATGAAAAAACAGATTAATTTAGTGAACTGAAGTTGAATTAAACAGGACTCCGGGTTCAGGTTAATATGATCTGATTAATTGTGCTATCTCTACCGGTTTAATAAAATAATTTGGCAAGATTCCTGTTATTTTCTTAAGGTCCGATGAAAACTCATAAGAACTCGTTTACCTGAAAATGCAAGGTCCGATGAAAACTCAAGCAAAATGTGTGTAAACGGCTGAGGAGTGTGAGGAATTTTATTCTTGCAACTTGTACTAACTTAAACGATGAAAATAAGTTCCTACAGTTTTACGGCTTAATTAACCTGTCTGTTCGTCACCGATGAAATGAAAAAAACAGATTTAGTAAGGCTTTTTAATAAATCGATGAAATTTATTAAAAAGGGAGCGTGATAAAACTTTAATCGTAACGAACTGAATTTATTTTAACCGGTAGAAATATATATTACACAACTAAACAAACCACAATTAAACCCTCGCCCGGAGTATATGCTCTTAGCCCGACATATCTAAGACAGAATAAGAAGTAGAGTAATACATTTGAAAAGATGTTTATTTCCGCTCCGCTATCTTATCTGCTAATATTTTTGACAGAGGTTGGACAGGATAACGGTATGAAGTGGAATGATTTATGGGATGAGATGTAGTATGGAATTTATGTGGATGAAATGAGTGATTTTGTGGAGAGTTTTATGGTATTTTTATGGAAGGAAAATGGCATAAGTTTGGGGTGGAATGAGATATGATTTAATGGAGGTTTGGAGGTGTATTTATAAAGAAATATAGGGTAAATGGGGTGGTAAGGCGGTGGTATTTGCGTGTTATCTCTTCACACGGCTCCTTTCTAGCTGTCAAAATAGCAGTGTCCGGACCAGTGTCCGGACCAGTTGGTTCGGACGAGGTCGATGCAGCGCGGAGCGCGCGTCCGAATCAGTACGTCCGGACGAAAATTGTTTTGCCTCTAAAATCTTCGTTTGAGCTCCGATTTGATCCCCGTTTTCGCCTACGCGTTCGTCTCTTCGTGTACTTTGCTCCTAGCTTGGTTTTCCTCATGTTTAACCAATAAATTTGTGAGATAATCAATAAAAATTAACTAGAGGAAAAACTAACCAAAGTGGAGAAATGAGCAAGAAAAGTGCTAATACAATATATGAAATACACCTATAAAACATGCTCATTTGGACACTTATCATTCACCCGCTAAGTGTGGATTCCACCTTTCCCTTTGATCCAGGACCAGATTTTGAAGACAAAGTCCGCCTCGGAGTTCTCCCTGCACCGCTCATTGAAGATAAGGATGTCTTCATCCTTAAATTTGTAGAGGAGTCACCACAACAAGATGATTCTTGCACCAAGGATCATCAACCAAAAAATCTGGTCCGTTCTTCAAAGAAAAATGATACCCGCCCAACCTACCCGTTGAAGCCCCCGTTAACATTCATTTTCGATCTTGGAGGAATTCGATGTGGTATGGTCTAGCTAAAGACCTTAAAGATGGGCAGCTTCCCGGGAGACAACCCGGATGAATTTCTTTCATTTGCAGTTATTTTAATTTTTCAAGTTCTCCTTTGATTTTGTTTTCACTAACTCTACACCCCAGTTGTAGTTTGGTTGCTTCAAGTGTTTTATGCAGGTGCAAATTAACGTCCACACCACGACCAAGCTACGCTACTTGAGGCTAAAACTCAAGTGTGGGGGAGTTCCTTCAATGAAAGCAAGACCAATCTCAGGGGAGTACTAGTTTCTTTTATTTTGCTAATCTCACTTCTCTTCCTTCATTTTTGACCATGCTGGTTTTTTTCAATGGGCGTCGCTTATGTGATATAATGTTGTTTGTGTCCCATGCATTTTCTCTTTGTTTGCTTCCCGAAAAGGTCTTCTGGAACCTTCCCCAGTTTGTTTGGTGAACAATGAGGACATTGTTCAAGTTAAGTGTGGGGGAGTGACCTTTTAGGTGAATGTTGTGCTTAAATGCTTAATCCCTTTGCTTATCTTGCGTTTGTCCAAAATCAAAAACTTGGACTCTTGTGTTGTGAGTTATTCTCATTAAGAATAAATACTGTTATGAATTGTGGGATAAATGCTCAAAATTTTCAATTTGATTGCTTTTGAGAAGCATTTTTCAGGCGGTGTGGCCAAGTGATCTTATTTGGTTGGATTTTTATTGCTTCGGGGTTCCTTCTGTCTTCTTTCTTAGGGATTGCTAAGGGGTGCTTCTCTGTAAAAATTCTTTAAGGGACTCGTGAGACGCCATTGGTAACCAATAATAAGAGTTGAGTGTTCTTAATTGCAAAGGCTTGATGCCAAAATTTTGCCTCCTCGTCTCTTATGCAAAAGTGAAAAAAATGCATAAATCTATTTTTCCTTTTATTTTCTTCTCAATACCCATTCTTGAGAGAAGTTGGCCATGGTAAAAGCTCTCTAAGTTACCTAATCTTTAGAACTTTGAAGCACTCCAGATCATGCCCCAAAACTCTAGTTTTTGTTTTTCCCCTAAGCACACCTATGCCACCACTAAGATATGGTTCACACTCCTCAAAGGTTTCAATCACTTTTTGCTTCTTCTCTTATCTTACAATTCTTGTTAGTATTTGTTAGTCTTGAGCATTCCTTACTTGCTTGGGTGCTTGGTTTTGCCTGAGGACAAACAAAACGGTAAGTATGGGGGTGTGATGAGTGTTAAAATGAGCATGTTTTAGAGGTGTATTTCATATGTTTTATCAGCACTTTTCATGCTCATTTCTCTACTCTAGCTAGTTTTCCTCTAGTTTTGTGTTTATTGGAGTTTTACACAACTATTGCTGAAACAGGAGGAACAACATAGCTAGAAATAAAGAAGACAAAAAGAAAAACGCGTGAGCGCAAACAGATCCAAAATCGGAGTTGAAACGAAGACGATACAACATTTCTGTGAGCCTTGATTTTAAACCCAATCCTATGTTGATTAAATTGATTGGGATCTAGTTGGGTTTTAGGTCCACTTATAACCTAAGATTAATAACTATGTCATAAAACAATAATTATTAAAACCTAAGCTAGCTCACTGGAACCTATTATGAGTCACCACCTAATTTTTACCTAGATCAAATTAGGAAAGAAGAGTTCGGGTTCGGGGGCTTGATATTCGACTTAATTAGGGTTCAATTACTTTCATTACCCCTAGAAGTCGTTTTTCCTCTACTTAGTTTAATTACGGCTTATTACGAGTCGTTTTAACCTAAATGCGCGAGCTTCGGTTTTTTTTGTGTTTTTTAGCATTTTTTGACAGAAAATTAAAATAAAATTAAAGATTCCTAAACTAGGGTTTCGGAGGCAGAATTAGGTCAAATTTTGTTTTCGTCGTGGCTACGGACCTAATGTCCGAACCCACAGACCCTAGTTAACCTATGTGAACAAAAAAGTCGAATTAAACAGAAAACGCAATTTCGCAAGGTCCGGGGCCACGGACAAGATGTCCGTGGGCCCGAACATTATTTTAGAAAACCTAAATTTTGAAAATTTTGAAATACCGCCACCATCTGGGGATGTCCGGGCTTACGGACAAGGCGTCCGGGACCCCGGACATAGCGTCCGTGGGTGCGGACCGCCCTCAGACGGCGGCGTTTGGGATGTTCCCGATGGTGTTTTGAGCTCAAATTTTATGTGTGTGTAGCCTGAAAGATGTACAAGACGTTAGTGATTGAAAGTTTTCAATTTGAAATCGAATTAATGCGAAACTTAACGAACAAGTTAGAAGGCAGAAACACAAACAAACCTTAATTCATAAGCAAGAAAAAATCAATTCGGTTAGAAATTTTAACCAGAAGTGTACTTAGACCAGAAGGGTTAGAGAATTTGGTTTTTACCCTATTTTGATTTCAAAAATTTGTTGTTCCTTCACGTCGGGAATCTCTGAAAGCTTCGTTGGTGGCCGATCCGGTTCGACTTTGACCCGAGCTTCTGACCTCTTCTTCCTTGTGTTGTAAAGCACGTTTTGGTTCTGTATTTGTGGTGTTTTGATGCTTGGAAGTTCAATGGGAGAAGAACGAATGTGTTTTTGGTGATTTTGGGATGATTTTGGTAGAGTTTCGGTGTTGGGAGTGTTGAAAACGTGGGAGGCAAGTAGACGGCTGTGTTCTCTGACTATGGGACTGTTCTCCTCTGCCCTAGGTCATTTTTGGAAGGTCCTTTTATAGAAAGAGCAAGGCCATGTTGATAGAACAAGATTTTTATCTAAAACCCTGATTTTGTGCTCTAAGGGAATCTGATTTTTTAAAATATGTTGCAGGCTGATAAAATTATGAAATTTTAACTGAAGATAAAGGATGATTTTTTAGAATTTTGAGAGTTGGAATCGGGTTATTTTGATAAATAACCGATTAGATAAAAATCTCACAATCTGGAATCTCCCATAATTCATAACTTATTATTGGAAAGTCGAAATAACGAAATTCCAACGGAATTAGTCTCTAATAATCGTCCTCTATCTTGTGTTACAATTGCATGACGTTTTGTTTTGATTTCAGTATTTTCCGTAGGAGAGAGAAAATTGCAAAAATGATTGAATTTCTCTTTTAAATTTTGGGTTAAGGTTCCAAATAAAATAATTTCAGGTTTATGACTGTATGTAGTCATGCTAACCATATGACAATTTTATTTTAATTTTGGAAACCTTTTATTTCTATTTTGAGGTTATTTCATGTGTTAATTATTAAAGAAATTAGCTCATAATATGAATTGAAAGCTTAATTTCCAGAATAAATATTATCTGAAAATGATGAAATACCTTTCATAATGACTATGATATTTGGGAGTGTTTGGAGGTTATGAACAAGTCATATGAAAAATAGACAATCCCAAAAATGTCCTTGGAAAATCCCGCCTTGGTGCTTTTTGACCCCTTTTGCCCTTTGTAACACGTATGCCTTAGAGACTACTCTGGGGGGGGTTGAAATTTTGGGTATAACAGATTTCCCCCCGTCAACTAGGCTTTGTAATGAAGATGAAATGACTAGTTGATGCCTGAGTGATACCCCAAAATTTTGGGATCTTAAAAGACCCTATATGTAGATTGTGTCGAGCTATTCTAAGGCGCTGACTACCTATGAGTGAGAATGAAAATGAAAAGATGTCAAGTGATTCTAAGGCGTTGATTACCTAAAAATGAAATGATGAAGTAAATGTCAAGCGATTCTAAGGCGTTGATTACCTAAAAATGAAATGATGAAGTAAATGTCAAGCGATTCTAAGGCGTTGACTACCTGAAGGTGATGAAAATGATGCCAAACTATTCTAACGTGTTGATTGCCTGAAAATGATGAAAGCTAAATAATGTGTAGATGTAAGATTGCTGATATGCTAGCGATGCTAATGATGCTGATGATGCTGATGATGTTGATGATGATGTTGATGATGCCGATGATGCTGATGATGCTGATGATGCTTGGATGCTTCTGGGGACCGAAACCCGTGCCAATGCTCCTGGCTGGACCCAATGTGGACTTATTGCCATCGCCCCCCAAGCCGGTGTGCAGGGATAACTCCTGGTAAAAACCCTAGGGACTTATTGCCTTTGCCCACCATTCGTTGATCCCAAAAATAAGTTGACATCACAAAAGGAGGATTTATTGCCATCACCTCGCCAACTTTCTGTCCCCAGGTCTTGTGACGCGCCTGGATAATGTAACTAGGTCTTATGACGAGCCTATATGAATGAGATGAATGCAATGTGTTTGATGAGAGTGGGTAAACTAAAAGGTAATGCTAGGTCTTGCTACGAGCCTAAGGGAATGCAACTAGGTCTTATGACGAGCCTAAAGGATGGTTCTAGGTCTTATGACAAGCCTAAGGAAAGATCTAGGTCTTATGACGAGCCTATGGGTGGATCTAGGTCTTATGATGAGCCTAAAGGTTGGATCTAGGTCTTATGACGAGCCTAAAGGTTGGACCTAGGTCTTATGACGAGCCTAAAGGTTGGAACTAGGTCTTATGACGAGCCTAAAGGTTGGATCTAGGTTTTATGACGAGCCTAAAGGTTGGATCTAGGTCTTATGACGAGCCTAAAGGTTGGATCTAGGTGAAAATGTGTTAGGTGCATGATGAATGTAGAAGGACTAAGGCTTATGGCAAACCTGGAGATGGTAAGGCTCATGACGGGCCTGTGGGTGTTTAAATGTGAAGGAAGGGCTTAGGACGGGCCTGAGGATGTTTGAAAGTGGAGGAAGGGCTTAGGACGAGCCTGTGGATATTTGAGTGTGGAGGAAGGGCTTAGAACGGGCCTGTGGATATTTGAATGTGGAGGTAGGGGCTTAGGACGGGCCTGTGGATATTTGAGTGTGGAGAAGGGCTTAGGACGGGCCTGTGGATCCTGAATGAGAGGGTTTAAAACCTTTGGGTTTCGGTTTTTGGGCTCTATCGGTGTCGTTGTTGCAATTGTTGGGACCAACAATTACCCCAGTATTTTTCCTTGAGGCGATCTGAGTTTTCAGGGCTTTAATGGCAATCAAACGGAATGATCGATTGCCCCCAGTATCTTCTTTGATTAAACATGCGAACAAGTCTCGTCCTCAGGGTCAGGCTTATGTTTTGATGTGTTGCTTCCTAACCTACACTCGACGTGTTTGGTGTTTGCACTCGTTTCTCACTTACGTCCACAACTTCTCAACCATTGAATTTGACACTTGTTAGATTTACGCATTCACCTGTTACTTTCACGTGATTGGATACACAACTACTAAGTCGGAAGTCTTTTAAGCTTATAACGTGGCTATGAGGTGTGATGAAAGACAAGGGATGATGGAGGAATGTTTAGGATATGTGGAGCTATAAGGGTGACCAAATGCAACTTGCACCTTCTCCCGGCCTTGCTTTCTTTGTCTTGAAGTCGTTCGGCTACTTGTGATGACTTCGCTTATGAGCTTGGAACTCTGGATTCTCAGGTTGCACACCTTCTCCTCTTTTTTTTTTCTGATTTTGGATTACTTCGAGGCTTTTCAGGTTTGCCTTCCTTTGAATCTCTTTTCCTTCGGGGTTCTTGTGTTTCCCGGTTTTGAACTTTGAGAGTTGTTTTTGATGTTAGCTCATTGGAATCCTGTGCCACTTTGGGGCCATTTATGAATCGTTTCGTCGTCATATTGGTAGCAGTTTTGTTTCTTTGGGCTTGTGAAGTTGCTGTTCGGAAGTCGGGCTCCTTGCTTCCTTTGGTCACCGGGTCGGTTATTCATCACTTGCTGGCTCGTTTGTGGAGTTTGTAGTGTTGTAAAGAGGATGTACACGAAAGCTTAGCAGGGGTGCCTAGGGTTAATGTCAGGGTTCACAAGCTTTTTGGCTGTGTGGTGCTATACCTAGGTGCTTCATCATCCCTAATAGTTGTGTATCCTTCTTTGTTTACTTTTCATAGGTTTAAGCGTAAATTTACAAATTATCTCCTTCGGTTGGAGTCATGCCATTTACCTTACCTTTGAATGTGACCTCCCTGAAGTCGTGTAAAAATGACACGCTTGTTCTCCTTGGTTTTACCACTCAACGCTTTCACGCAATGTACACTCAAGGACTTGCTACAAGATAAGCAACATTGTCATTCCTTAACTCAGATTGCCCTCAGTATTGTTGTGGGGTTTTTTGACGAGCCCTTTGGTACCAGGTTATTTGTGGTGGATGGCTGTGTGTGTAATGGCGAGTGGTGATGAGGTGATCCTGTGGGGAGGTGATGGGTGATTTTGTGAGAACAATGTTGGCTTCACGTATTTGGTGACATGTTGAGAAAGTGGAGTGGTGAGACACATGGGATGTATATGATGAAAGTGGTGTCTGTATGCGGAGTGGTGGCTTTGCACAGAGGAATTGGTGAAAACAAGGGTTCTACCTTATAACACTTACAGGTGGGTTCCATGAGACAGCATGCTTTTTTTTTGAAAGATGCGAGAATGAATGTATAAATACCAATTCGGACTTTTCATGAAAGCAAAACGAACATTTCTCTTATTAATAGCAGACAAGTGCGACAACAAAATCCCTTATTGTTTAGACTATTTCAAAAGAAAAGCAACGACCAACTAAGCTAATTAAGGAAAAAAAAGAAACTACACCGAATGACTAAGGAAACAAGTAGGGAAACCAAAATGAAGATAACTCCTAGCGATGCTCTAGCATGGAACTTCCGAAAATGTTCTCGCGCTTCGAGAACTGAAATCCCTGGTCAATAAAGTCTTGGATCTTATGCTGCAAGGCCCAACAATGGTCAGTGTCATGACCGGGAAGCTGATGGTAGTGATAGAATTGGTTCAGATCTTTCCCCAATCGAGCAAGTCCTGCCTTCGGGGCCTTTGGTTGTAGCAGACTTCTCCTTCGAAGTTCCTCAAGCGCTTGACTTAGGGTCTGGCCGATATTAGTAAATTGTCTCAGATTAGAGTTCTGTTGTGGTGACTCTATTGCTCTAACTTCCCAACGTGGTCCTCCTATCCACCCACTGGCCCTTCCTCATGCTGTCTAGTCCTTTTTCGGGTGAACCTTGAATACAAGTTGCTGCCTGGTTGACCACTTCCGGCTGCTTAATAGCTTTCTGGAATTTTGTAACAAGTTCCTCGACATTTCCCTGTGAACCCTGTGCCCAGATGGGGCCAGCTTCTGTACGACCATGAAGAGAGTTAAGAAGTCTGCCCGCTAGTTCGTCCTGAGCTTGACGTTCGGCTTCCAGGGAGAGAACCTTTGCCTTCAATTCTTCAATTACAGCAATATAGTTGGACTCCATGGCAACCCTGACAGCGCCATGTCTCCGCTCCATGGCACATCATGGCTTCTAGTTCAGCTTGGCCATTCTCTCATGCATTAGCGGCTCTATGAAAGTCCGCATCCCGAGAGTTGATCCTGTTTCTCAACTCTTCTACGCTTCCTCCATGGATTTTAGCCTAAGCTCTATCTCTGCCATTCTATCCTCTATTGTAACTGACCTTCCTTTTCCCTCCATGCTTGTGATGACAGTTTACCTGTTTTCAAAATGCCGTCTGTCAGAAAATAAAAGAGGACTGGACTGAAGTTCTGGGCCGGGAAGGAGTACTTGGTAAGATGGTGTTCTAATTTCAAAAACTTGTTTGGGTCGAGTAACTCTGATTAGGCATAAAAGATGACACCTAAATCTAGAATTTTGGGCCAAAGCCCGAGTGAAAGTTTTTCCTAAACCGGAATGGGCCTTGAAATGAAGAGGCCTGATGGATTTTCACGGATTGCTTTAGGTGAATTTGTTCTTCAAGGGCCTAGAACTAAGTTGATAATTTAAATTGGGCCGAAAGTGTAATCACCTAAGTCTAGGCTTTTGGGCCAAAGCCCAAACGACTCACATATTAAACCAGACAGGGCCTCTGGGCCGCAAACAAATAGAGCTGCCAATTCGTGTTGGGCTAGGTTGATGTAGGAGAAGTTCCTATCAATCTCTAGGCTGGGTAGTGGGCCGATCATACAAGCAAACAAGGCCCACACAAATTCAACATGTCCTCACTAGACGTTTAAATCAAACCGGGTATGGATCGATCCGAGAGGTGCATGGGGCGCGGGCCCAGGTCACCACAAAGGAATAGGGCTTGCATGCTATTCTCTTTGGGCTTCCCCACTCTTTTCACATCACCTGAAGGTGTGCGTCTACGGTCGGGTCTTTGACTGACCAAACAAAGGGCTAGGTAAGGGCACTGTCAGGAAAACGCTTGGGGCTAAGGCCCAGGTATTAAGGGGGTGTGGTTAGACGACACCCTCCTCTTTTCCCCCGCTTATTCACATCACCTAAAAGGTGTGAGTCCCTGACAGGGGACCCTCAAACGGGTCCCGGGGTGAAATCGGTTTATGTGGACCCTCGCTCTCATATGATGCAAAAGTATAGAAATTTAAATTGCGCACAAAAGTAAACAAACAATGTAATAAGCCATAAATAAACATTTTCGAGTTAAGCCCTCTTTCTTAAAATTAAACAAGTTAATATTAAGAATCTTTTCCCCAGCAGAGTCGCCAGTCTGTGAGCCTCGATTTTAAACCCTATCCTATGTTGATTAAATTGATTGGGATCTAGTCGGGTTTTAGGTCCACTTATAACCTAAGATTAATAACTATGTCATAAAACAATATTATTAAAACCTAAGCTAGCTCACTGGAACCTATTATGAGTCGCCACCTAATTTTTACCTAGATCAAAGGAAAAGGAGAGTTCGGGTTCGGGGCTTGATATTCGACTTAATTAGAGTTCAATTACTTTCATTACCCCTAGAAGTCGTTTTTCCTCTACTTAGTTTAATTATGGCTTATTACGAGTCGTTTTAACCTAAGAGCGCGAGCTTCTGTTTTTTTTTTGTGTTTTTTAGCATTTTTTGACAGAAAATTAAAATAAAATTAAAGATTCCTAAACTAGGGTTTCGGAGGCAGAATTAGGTCAAATTTTGTTTCCGTCCGTGGCTACGGACCTAATGTCAAAACCCATGGACCCTAGTTAACCTATGTGAACATAAAAGTCGAATTAAACAGAAAACGCAATTTTGCAAGGTCCGGGGCCACGGACAGGATGTCCGTGGGCCCGGACATTATTTTAGAAAACCTAAATTTTGAAATTTTTGAAATACCGCCACCGTCTGGGGACGTCCGGGCTTACGGACAAGGCGTCCGGGACCCCGGACATAGCGTCCGTGGGTGCAGACCGCCCTCGGACGGCGGCGTTTGGGATGTTCCCGATGGATTTTGAGCTCAAATTTTATGTGTGTAGCTTGAAAGATGTACAAGACGTTAGTGATTGAAAGTTTTCAATTTGAAATCGAATTTAAGTGCGAAACTTAATGAACAAGTTAGAAGGCAGAAACACAAACAAACCTTAATTCAGAAGCAATAAAAAATCAATTCGGTTAGCAATTTTAACCAGAAGTGTACTTAGACCAGAAGGGTTAGAGAATTTGGTTTTTACCCTGTTTTGATTTCGAAAATTTGTTGTTCCTTCACGTCGGGAATCTCTGAAAGCTTCGTTGGTGGCCTATCCGGTTCGACTTTGACCCGAGCTTCTGACCTCTTCTTCCTTTTGTTGTAAAGCACGTTTTGGTTCTGTATTTGTGGTGTTTTGATGCTTGGAAGTTCAATGGGAGAAGAAAGAATGTGTTTTTGGTGATTTTGGGATGATTTTGGTAGAGTTTCGGTGTTGGGAGTGTTGAAAACGTGGGAGGCAAGTAGACGGCTGTGTTCTCTGACTATGGGAATGTTCTCCTCTGCCCTAGGTTGTTTTTGGAAGGTCCTTTTATAGAAAGAGCAAGACCATGTTGATAGAACAAGATTTTTATCTAAAACCCTGATTTTGTGCTCTAAGGGAATCTGATTTTTTAAAATATGTTGCAGGCCGATAAAATGAAATTTTAACTGAAGATAAAAGATGATTTTTAAGAATTTTGAGAGTTGGAATCGGGTTATTTTGATAAATAACCGATTAGATAAAAATCTCACAATCTGGAATATCCCATAATTCATAAATTATTATTGGAAAGTCGAAATAACGAAATTCCAACGGCATTAGTCTCTAATAATCATCCTCTATCTTGTGTTAAAATTTCATGACGTTTTGCTTTGATTTCGGTATTTTCCGTAGGAGAGAGAAAATTGCAAAAATGATTGAATTTCTCTTTTAAATTTTGGGTTAAGGTTCCAAACAAAATAATTTCAGGTTTATGACTGTATGTAGTCATGCTAACCATGTGACAATTTTATTTTAATTTGGGAAACCTTTTCTATTTTGAGGTTATTTCATGTGTTAATTATTAAAGAAATTAGCTCATAATATGAATTGAAAGCTTAATTTCCAGAATAAATATTATCTGAAAATGATGAAATACCTTTCATAATGACTATGATATTTGGGAGTGTTTGGAGGTTATGGACAAGTCATATGAAAAATAGAAAATCCCGAAAATGTCCTTGGAAAATCCCGCCTTGGTGCTTTTTGACCCCTTTTGCCCTTTGTAACACGTATGCCTTAGAGACTACTCTGGGGGGGGGGGGTTGAAATTTTGGGTATAACAATTTCGAAGTTAGCCTGCCCACTGGACTGACCCAGAGTGGGTCAGTCGGATGATTCCGGAGGCCAAGCTACTGGAATCGACTGACCCATAGAGTCTAGGTCGGTCATGGGTCGGTCAGACTTAAAAACGTGATTTTGGCCCCAAAATTACTTCTAGAAGCGACCAACCCATGGGACCGACCCAGGGTGGGTCGGTCGGGTCGAAATTTTGCCCAGATTTCTATTTTTAAAAGCAGAAAAAAATAAGGAAAGAGGGGGGAGTTCGAACGCAGACCAAAGCGACGCCAAAGGAAGAAAAAGAGGGGGAAAAAGGAAGAAGAAGAAGATAAGAAGGAGAGGAGGAAGACCCACCTCCATTGAAGCTCTCAAGCTCAATTAATGGCCATTTCTTACTCTCTCTCTATCTCTCTCTCTCCTTTACTCTTTAATGGCTGTTTGAACTCTTGTATACCTTGGGATGGGGTTTCTCCCCAAAATCCCTAAGTTTATTTTGTAAACCTAACTCATCTTTTGTAGTTGTTTTCTTCTCATCAATTCTTAGTTAATGCTTTAGATTTGATCTCCTATTGCATTTATTGTGGTTCCTTGCGAAATTATATCTTGAGCTTGGGATAAGACAAATTGGGGATGAACCCTAATTTCCATTTCTCTAGATTAGGGAGTGGAACTTTAGGGCTATTGTTAGGAGCTTGAAATTAATGTTATCTAGTGACTCTAGCCTTTCTTGAATTGGGAGGTTTGATTAATTAGGTTAGATTCGATTAGTCCAAGACTTGGATAATCTTTACAATAGCTCTAATAGACAACTTAGTGAGATAGAAATGAAAGCATATTTGGGTGATTTAGGAGATTCCCACTATCCCAAGGTATACACCTATCTTAGATTAATTACTTTAACTTTAATGTTTTTCTTCGATTTCCAATATCAACCAAAAACCCAAAACCCCCCAATTTACATTTATGCACTTTTGTATATATCTTCTTGCATATTTACTAAGCTTATAATTAACTAGATAGTTACGAAGTCCCTATGGATACGACCTTGTTGTACTACAATGATTGGGTTCACTGCTCATAGTTAGCAATTTAGTTTAACCACTATTTTGCACAACAATACTCAAGCTCAAGACATTCTTACGCGTGTAAAGCTTACTCTTAGGGCTGTCTAGGTTGTATCCGATAAACCTAGTGTTCAAGCTATGCTTCAAGGATCTATAGATTACATTGACAAATACCTAGACTAAGATTTCTACGCCTCTTAGAGGCTTGAGAGTTACCGTGAGCTACCTTAGACTAAGATAGTTTTTTTTTGTTCTTTGCCTTTGATAAATTTGTTTCAACGTTGTTATTTTGGTTTCGACATGCATGTAACACCTTCAAATTCTAACACTAAATCCATGTCTTACTTTGTGAATGACATTATTGACACGTCTATTTTTTTCTTGATTAAAAATTGCAACAATATAACTCACACCATTCCACTAATCCATCTTTATCACTTGACACCTAAACCTACATCCTATACTGCACAAAAACGTTGTGACTCATTTGTTACAACTTCCCGGTCAATCGGTGAAGCTATCTTTCAGCTATCTATAAAATCCATGACCAGCCATCTCTTTAATCACCACTTTTATTCACCATCATCCACTCTTTTCTTCCTCTTCATACAAATTCCATCTTACATTCCCTTATTTTCATCATGGAGCAAGAACCTCAAAGTTAATCAAGCTCAAATGGACAAACAGTTTACTCTACCATTCGAAAATTCATGTACACCAAGCATCCAAAGAAATATGTTGCCCACAATTACATACATCCTGATTCCACTTCTTCCACAGCATGGTCCACTAATGCAAGTCCTAGCCAATCTATGACAAGCTGCTCTATGGATGCCTCAGATGCCTCAACCACTGTAGAATCCTTTCACACCCAGAAAAATATCCTCATCAAAAGTGATTCCAATGATGAAGTATATGGTTTAGATGTGTCCACCTCCACCACTTCCAAACGCCACACAATATAGATGTCTCTATCTCCTTACAATTTGTAATCTATGAAACGTTTAAACTTTTCAATCGTGTCAGTCGTTTAGTTGCGTCCCTATTTTGCTGTATGGCAAAGGGGGAAAGATGTGTCCTACTCGTTACTGAATGTCTTCTATGTTTTGTGAAATCTTAATGAAAATTCTAGTATCTTATGGGCGGGTAAAAGTTGTTATCTCTGCATCACTCTTAACAAACTCATTGGGAATCTTCTTAGGAGGAATTCTCTCTTTTGGAGTTAACATGGATTGTTCAAAGCGTGTATGACATTCATACTTAAAATGCTTATACTTGTATTGGTTGTCATCATCAAAAAGGGGGAAATTGTTAAGTCAAGTTCCTCAAGTTTTGTTGATAGCAAACCAAGTGTTGTTTATCTGACATGTTTGAGTTACAATGTAGTATCATCTCAAATTCCTTGACAAGCGATTACATTGATTTAGTCACCATGGTTTAGATTTCTACTTCCGTAAACCGTTCAATAGAAACCCACAAAGATAACACATTGAACAAACCCTAAGGAAATCCCCAAATCACAAGTATATACATGCTTAATAGCATAAATGCATAATAATTATTTTTCATTAAGCACAAGAACTAAATAAAGCATTAAAGGGGTTCAAGATTTAACAATGGAGTTTTAGAGATTTTGGGGCAGAATCCTCATCCCTAGGTACAAGGGGATATTCCTTTATTAGAGCAAATAAGAGAAAATGAAAAAGAAATATCCATGGAGGTTGAAGAAGGGTTTCAATGGAGGTGGAGCTTCTTCTTCTTCTTTTCTTCTTATTTCCCCTCTTTTCTCTTATGTTTCTTCGTTTATGGTGCAGATGCTCCAATACCCCTCTTTATTGTCTTTATTTTGAATTTGATTCCCAAGAATATGCTGTCTTCGGAGTCCTGTCCAGACATACGTAAAATGTATGTAATGTTGCTCTCGGCTTGTGACCAAACATGCACGGTCAGACGCATGTCTGGACACAACTTGTAAGGGGCTCATATTCTTCGTTATAACTTCGATTTGAGATCTGTTTACGCCCATGTGTTGCTCTCTTTGTCTACTGTGATTCTAGCTAGGTGTTCTTCATGTTTACACAATAATGTGTAAAGACGCCAATAAAACATAAAACTAAAGGAAAGCTAGCTAAAGTGGAGAAATTAGTGTGATAAGTGTTGACAAAGCATTTGTAAAGCACGTGAATACACCCCTAAAATGCTCATTTTCTCACTCATAACACCCCACACTTACCTTTTTGCTTGTCCTCAAGTAAAATCAAGAACCCAAGGAAGTAGGACATGCTCAAAGTTAACAAATACTAGCATGAATTGTAAGATACAAGATAAAGGAAAAGGTGATTAAAACCTTTAAAGAGTGTGAACCATCACCTACTCGTGGCATGGTCGTGCTTAGGGAAAACTAAAATATAGAATTTCAGGGTATGATCCAGAGTGCTTTAAAGCTTTGAAGATTAGGTAACTTGAAGAACTTTTACCATGGCCAACTTCTCTCAAGAATGGGCATTGTGGGGAAAACAAGGAAAATAGATTTATGCATTTGATTCACTTTTGCATAAGAGATGAGGAGACAAATTTAGGTTTTTAGCCTTTATATTGAATAACACTCAACTCCCATTGTAGGTTATCAACGATGTCTTACAAGTCCCTTAAATAGTTTCACAAAGAAGCACCCTTTTAGCAATCCCAAAGAGAGAAGACATAAGGAACCCCTAAGCGAAAAAATCCTATCATTCTAGATCACTTGATCGCCGCATGAAAATTGCTACTTAAAAGAAATCAAAACAAAAAATTTTGAGCATTAATCCCACAATTCATAATACTGAATGAGAACAACCACACATAGATCTAGGTTTTTGTTTTGGATAACACAATATAAGCATTTGGATTAAGAATTTAAGCATTTATTAACCAAAAAGGTCACTCCCCCATACTTAGATTGAACAATGTCCTTATTGTTCACCAGACAACCCGAGGAAGGATTTAGAATATCTTTTCTAGAAGTAAATCAGAGAGAAAACTCTAGGAACACAAACAAGCAATTAAGCACGGAAGCTATCCCCAGTGAAAGATTCAGACAGAAAAAAAAATGAAAGAAAAGTGTAAGGGATACAAAATGAAAGGAACTAGTACTCCTTCTATATTCTTGTCACTTGCATTAAGAATTCCCCACACTTGAGGTTTATCCTCACTGTAGTGTAGCTTGGTTTATGGTAAAGACATGAAATTGCACTTGCATAAAACACTAGAAACAACCTCACTACACACGGAACGGGGTTAAGAGTTTGAAAAAAAAAATCAAAGGAGAACTTAAACAAAATTTAAAAGAAAGTGACAAAAAGTTCATTCGGGTTGCCTCCCGGGAATATGCTTGTGTTTAAGGTCTCCGGATAGACCATACCACCTTGAAGTCATCCAGGATCGAATATAAACGTTGAATTCGGCTTCAATGAGTGGGTTGGACAGGCATCATTTATCAAAAAGAATGACCCGATCAAATGGAAATGTTACCTCAACACTAAAGATTTCATAATATAAACTCCATCGGTTTTGCTTGAGATGGGTGTGTTGAGGTTGTTGATCCTTGGTGTGAGGATCATATTGTGGTGGAGTCTCCTCTTCAAAATTAAGGATGGGGGCATCTTTATCTTCATTGAGCGGTGCAGGGAGAACTTCGGGGTGAACTTTGAGTTCTAACTCTTATTCGGGATCAAACGAAATTTTGCCTCCATACTTAATGGGTGCAAGTGAGTTTTCCACCTTACATCATTTGAGCACCGGTAGAGATGGCCATGATCCTCCTGGTGAAAATCAAAGGGTGATGGCTCCTCCTTCATAAATTTGAGGTTCTCATCTTCTTAGTGAGGCTCATTGGAAAAGCCTTCATGAAAATCAATTTTAGAGGGAGGAGGCTCCTTGAAGTTGATGGTGGCACTCTCCTCTGACGACTCAGATGGAAGTAATGGCCTCTTCTTTTCAAAGTTGAGGATGCAAGCATCCTCATTGTCTTGGTAAAGCATAAAGGGACAGTCTTTGTAATAATCAACTTTAGAGAGAAGAAAGGGCTCCATGAACTCACTGGCGGTGCCTTCCTCTGATGATTCGTCAATGTACTCAGGCAGGGGGTAGAGCGACGGTACTTTATAATTCAAACAAGGGAGGAGAGAGAGGTTATCTCAAGCCCTCAGTAGGTTGCTCCGCCTCTTGAACCATTATGCTCTCAAGTTGTTGGAATATATGATCTATCTTAGCTTGAATTTCTTGCATTGATGGCTTCTTGTTCAGCTTTGATGGTGCCTTGTCTAGCAAAATATGAATTACATTCCAAGATGCATTTTTCTATTAGACCCTTCAATTTGGGGATTGCAACCGCACATTGAGAATGTTCATGGTCTCCTCCACATTCATGGCACTCAATCTTGATGGATGAGAAAATTTTCCATTAGAGCCTCCATTCAGGTGCAAAAACCTTTGTTCTGGTTTAAAGAAAATTTTCATGGTCTCCTCCACAAACTTGACACACATTCTATTGATTGTAATTCTCTTTGTCATAAGAGTACCCATACCAAGCTCCTTCCTGATTGTAATAACCATCCATCAGATTAAGGTACCTAAAAAAATAAAAGAAAAATTTCTACATAAAAGGGAAAATAGAAAAGTTTAAAAAAATAAGTACAACTAAACCGATAATGAGCTAAATAGTTGAACCGAAGTCCCTGACAACGACACCAAAAACTTGTTGTGGAAGAATGTAAATGAATATATCTTACAAACTAATGGGCAGTGAACCCACTTAAAGTAGTACAACAAGTGTCATATCCACAAGGACTTTGCAACTATACAGCTTCTTAACAGTTCAGTAGTGTACATACAAATATATACAAAAAGGATAAAGTGTAGTAAATGTCTTAGGGGATTTGTTGAATTGGGTTGATAAACTGGAATGAAGAAAACAACAAAAATAACTAACTAATTTAGGATAGATGTACCCCGGGATGGATATTTACCCACTTCACCCTTTACTACCGATTGGCTAATCTTGAACTCATAGCTAAACAACAGGAAAAATTAAATAAATAATTAACAAATCTTGGTCTTCTAATCCTAACCAGTTGAGTCGGGATCTAACGGTTAGTCAAGCACCTATTCAATCGATAGCACTAACCATAAGTTCCCCTAAGTTGCAATGTAGTCTCATCTCAAATGCCTTGACAAGCGAGTACATTGATTTAGTCCCCACAGTTTAGATTTCTACTTCTGTAAACCCATCCCTAGAAACCTACAAAGTTAACACATTGAGCAAACCCTAAGAAAATCTCTTAATCGGAAGTAGACAAGCTGCATAAATGCACAATAGTTATCTTTCATTAAGCACAAGAACTAAGATGAAGCATTAAAAGAGCACAAGATTCAACAATGGAATTTATGGATTTGAGGGGAAAATCTCTATCCTTGGGTACAAGGAGGTTATTCCTTCATTAGAGCACAAATAAGAGAGGGAGAAGAAATATCAATGGGAGGTTGAAGTGGCGTTTCAATGGAGGTGGAACTTCTTCTCCTCTTATTCTTTTTCTTCTTCCTCTTCTTCTTCTTCATTCCCTTCTTTTCACTTATTTTTCTTTGGTACTAGTGCGGGTGCTCGAATACCGCTATTTCTTCTCTTTATTTTGTGTTTTATTCCCTTGAATCTGCTTAATCTAGAGTCTTGTCCAGACTTGTTTCTGCACTTTTATGTTTGGACATAAGTCGAATGTATGTAATGCTTATGTTGGCTTGTGTCTGGAGATGTATGGTCGGACGCATGTCTGGATACAACTTGTACAGGGCCCGGATTCTTGGTTATAGCTCCGATTTGAGATTCATTTGCACCTAAGCGTTGCTCTCTTTGTCTACTTTGCTCCTAGATCATTTTTCCTTATTTTTAAGCAATAAATGTGTAAGTACACCAATAAAACACAAAACTAGAAGAAAGGTAGATAAAGTGGAGAAGTAAGCATGATAAGTATTGATTAAGCATTGACAAATCACATGAATACACCTCTAAAACATGCTCATTTGTTCACTCATCAGCAGGAAGCGAGATTTGATTCACCTATTCAGAGAAGGGATCTTTGTCTTCCATTTTCCCTCAGTTTGCACCCGTTGTTTTCTGCTAACGGGGGAAGAATTGGGCCAGATCAGCCATCAATCATTACAAAGCCATAAATTTCTTCATGGAAACCATTTGTTGGCCATGAGAAGTGTTTTCATAGAGTATTTCTTTCTCCTGGGATGGTCGGCTACTGTCATTCAGAGATTTGTCTTGGTAGAGGGTGAAAAGACTTTGTAGTGATGGTGAGAATTTTCTCACAAACGGCGTCAAATGTTAGAGTGTAATCATGTTAAAGGTTTAGATTTCTATTTTGTGTTTGAGGCGTGATTATGAGATGTAATTACAAACAAACAAACAAACAAACAAAGTGACACAAGGATTTACACGGTTTGATCTTGAATGATCTAGTCCATTGGGGTTGATAGAGGTTCTTAGTATGATTGGTAGAAAACAAGTGACGAGAGAGTATTAATGTATGCGTGAGGAATATATGAAGCATTGATCGTTATTTATAGGGAAAGAGACAAATGAGCCGGCTCACTACTCATCTGCTGGCTGGGTTGATGATACGGGCTACATCGATGTTGAATACGGCTAATGTCACCAGGGATGGACTGTCAGAACAAAGCTTCCTTCCTTTGCCTGGTTGCTCGCTATTCCTAAAAATGACACATCAGTCTTATGGTCCTTAATGACGTGTCAGGAAGCTGTGTGAGTGGTAATGACAGGTTGTTCAACAAAATGATGGGACGGGATGTCAGCGCCGCACGTGCTAGATCATGAGTGCTTCTACGTGGCAGGGTCAAGGTTAGTGCAACAGGGAGCTGGCCAGGAACTGGTCGGGGTTTCTGTTAGGGGAACTTGGCTTCTGGCCCAGTAACATTAGGCTCATCTTTTACCCTAGGCTGGGGTTTTTATCGGGAAAACCTGGCTTCTTGGGCTTCACGCTTGGAGGTCGGCTATCTCTTATCCTATTTATTGTCTCCTCGTTTAGGGTAAATGTTTAGAAGTACAGAAGTATGATTAGTTCTCTTAATGACATAGTTAAGGTGAGGTTAATTACACCATATCATTACTATGTTTTGTTCAATAATGATTGTAGAAGATTCACCTAGTTGTATCTTCTGATGAAAAAGTCAAATATCTAATAGACTTTAATCAAGTTTCAGAAAATGGTTGAATGTCAGTTTTCTAAGAAGATAAAGTGTTTCAATGTGATGACATTGTGAATTTCTAAGTTCTGCCTGTGTTCAATTACTAAGTAGTTTGGGGATAATGCAGCAAGTCTCTTGTCCAGCTACTCCACAGCAAAATACAGCTGAATGTAAGCATCGACACATTGTCGAGACAGGCCTCACCTTGTTATATCATTCTAATCTTCCTCTATCTTTCTGGGCAGAAGCCTTTATGATTGTAGTTTTCCTAATAAATCAGCTACCATCCTCAGTTTTACATACTCTGATTTAGCAGTCAACCTGGCCATTCTTGCTTCCGAACCTTTGGGTGTAGATGTTCTCCCTTCTTTGGCAGCAAAACAATCCACAAACTTGAGCCATAATCTTTGCCTTGTGTTTCTATTGGGTACATCCACATACACAAAAGCTACAGATGCTGTTTTTAATGTGCATGTTTTCTCTTATATAGATTCCCATTCTTCCTCCACTACCCTTAAGAGCTTTGTCACAACTTTCAACCTGTTTATGGATAAAGATAGAGTTGATGGCCCAAGCTTTGTTTCTCAGTCTAACTCACCGGTTATACCATCAACATTGACAAATCATACACTATCTCTCTATATACTAGAATCTGAAACCAATCATCATTCATCCATTGAAAAGGTTCTCTGTTTCAACTGATCTTCTCACTCTTCCTCCACTACCCTTAATAGCTTTGTCACAACATTCAACCTGTTTATGGATAAAGACAGGATTGATGACCCAAGCTTTGTTTCTCATTCTAACTCACAAGTTATACCATCAACATTGATAAATCATAGATTATCTCTCTATATACCAGAATCTGAAACCAATCATCATCCATCCATTGAAAAGGTTGACTCTGTTTCAGCTGATCTTCCTATAACTTTGTACAATGATGTAGCCATACATAAGGTCAAAGTGCTTCACCAGATCGCGGTATATCTCGTACTTCAGCTCAGCCTCCTAAATCTAGTATACCTTTAGATAAGATCAATCTTGTTGCTGAACTACCTGTCGCTACTGCGCCTCGGCAAAATGTTGTCAACACTCATCTTATGTTGACTAGATCCAAACCCATACTAAATGTAGAAGGACGTACAACTTGACAGAGTTTAATACCTGCTGAACCACGATCTTTCTAATAGGCTGTATAGGATCCTCGTTGGTTTCGGGCAATACAAGAAGAAATGGATGCCCTCACTCACAACCAAACCTGTTTTTTGATTCCTCAACCAACTAAAATGACTGTTTTTGGTTACAAATGCGTTTTTTGAACCAAATGTAAAGTTGATGGGTCTGTGAAACGTCTCAAAGCCAGACTTTTTCCAAGGGATTTCACAAAGTTCCAGGGATTAATTCTCATGAAACTTACAACCGTGTGATTAAGTTTCCTACTATGTGAATTTGTTTTATCAATAGTTGTTAATCAGAATTGGGAAAGAAGACAACTTGATGTTAAAAATACATTTCTTTATAGTGAAATTATGGAGGATGTCTTCACAGAAGAACCATTTGAAATCATTAAAGAAGATAAAGAGGATCTTGTGAGCAAGCTACAAAAATCCCTTTACGGGTTGAAACAGGCGCCATAAGCCTGGTTTGATAAGTTAAGCTCCTTTTGTTTGGGATTGGTGTGAGCCTCGATTTTTGAACCACTATCCTATGTAGAATCGAGTTGATTAGAATCTATTCTGGTTCTAGGTCCACTTACAACCTAAGTTTAATAACTAAGTCATATAACTATAATTATTAAAGCCTAAGTTAGCTCACTTGAACCTATTATAAGTCACCACCTAATTTTAACCTAGATTAAATTAGGAATGGAGAGTCCGGGTTCGGGGACTTGGTATACGATTTTATTTTGGGTTCAAATTGCTTTCATTACCCCTCTTAGGTCGTTTTTCCCTTACTTTGGTTATTTACGACTTTTTATGAGTTTGTTTTACCTAAGCAGCATGTTTCTGAGTTTTTTTGTATTTTTGATATTTTTTGACTAAAAATTAAATTGGAAATTAAAATGGCCTAAACTAGGGTTTCAGAGGAAGAATAAAGTCAACTTTTGTTTCCTTCCGTAGCCACGGACCTAATGTCCGTAGGCCCGGACAGGGTGTCCGTAGGCCCGGACGTATTTTGAAAAAACCTAAAATTTTTGAAAATTAAATTCTCGCCACGGTCCGGGGGTGTCCGTGGCCACCGACATGCTGTCCAGCACCCCGGACATGCAGTCTGCAGACACGGACTACCCTCGGGCGGCGGCATTCTAGTGGTTCCCGGTGGTGTTTTTGGCTCAAATTTTATGGGTTTGTAGCCTGAAAGATTATAAACACGTTAGTAATCAAAAAATTTTAATTTTACTTCGAATTAATGGTAAAACTTAACGAACAAGTTATTGGACAGAGGCGAAGAAAAATACTAATTCGAGAGCCTAAAAAGTTCAGTTTGATTCCAAGTTGTAATAGAGAGTTGTTGAAGTCAAGAAGAGTTAGAAAACCTGAGTTCTAACGTGTTTTACATTCGAAGTGAGGTGACCTTTCACGTCGGAATTCTTTTAATGCTTAGTTGATGCCGGTTCCGGATTGACTTCAAAGTGAGCTGCTGACTCCTTCTTCTTTATGTTAGTAAGGACGTTTTTCTTCTGTATTTGTGGTGTTTTGTGTGTTTTTGATGTTTGAAAATCTGATTAGGATAGTAAGATTGTGTTTTCAGAGGTTTCGAGGTGATTTCAGTAGAGTTTCAGTATAGAATTGAGGGTTAGGAGTGCAAAAACATGGGGAGAAGGTTGGTGGATGTGTTTTATGACTTTTGGATTGTTCTCCTCTGCCCTAGGTCATTTTTGGAAGGTCCTTTTATTGAAAGGGCATGGCTAAATTGATAGAACAAAAGTTTTTATCCAAAACTCTGATTTGTGCTCTAAGAGAATCTGATTTTTTAAAATATGCTACAGGTTGATAAAATTCTGAAATTTTTACCAGCGATAAAAGACGATGTTTGGGAATTTCGAGAGTTGGAATCGGACTATTTAGATAAATAACAGATTAGATAAAAATGTTACAATCTGAGACCTCCCAAAATTCATAACTTATGATTAGAAAGTCGAAATTATGAAATTCCAACGGGTTAGTCTTTAAAACTAATAATATATCTTGTGTTAAAAATTCATGATATTTGGAAAATTTTGGGTATTTTTCAAAGGAGAGAGAAAACTGCAAGAGTGTTTGAATTTTTCTTTTGAATTTTGGGTTAAGGTTCCAAATAATTTTTTTAGGTTGGTGACTTCATGTAGCCAGGATAACCATGTGGCAATTTTATTTTAATTTTTGAAGACCTTTTTTTTCCATTTTAAGGCTATTTCATGTGTTAATTATTAAGGAAATTAGCTTATAATGTGAATTAAAAGCTAAATTTCCAAAAATAAATATTATCTAAAATACCATTCATAATGACTATGGTGTTTGGAAGTATTTGGAGATAGTGAACAAGTCATATGAAAATAGAAAATCCCGAATTGGAAAATCACACCTTGGTGCATTTTGCCATTGTCTTCGCATTTGAGCGCTTGGGCCCTTCCTGAGGGTCAAAATTTTGGGTATAACAGATTGCCCCCCGTTAACTAGAATTTTTAATGGATATGAAGAGTCTAGTTGATGCTTGAGTAACATCCCAAAATTTTGCCTGACTTTGGTAAGTCTATTCCCTTTTCAAAATGCTACCGAAAACCCTGAATTTTGTCAAGCTTAGAGCTATTATAAGGCGCTGACTACCTGAACAATGGAAAATGATACGATTTCAAGCTATTCTAAGGTGTTGACAACCTAAAGTGATGAAATGGTGTCGAGCTGTTCTAAGGCGTTGACTACCTACACGATAGAAAATGATATGATGTCAAGCTATTCTAAGGCGCTGACTACCTAAAAGAGAAGCTTCTCTTTACTGTGCTATTCTAAGGTGCCAAAACCTAAGGATGAATTAACTATACCGAGCATTCTAAGGTGTCAGGAAGCTAAAATGGATGAACTACGCCAAGCATGAAGGTGTCAGGAACCTAAAATGGATAAACTACACCGAGCATGAAGGTGTCATGATCCTAAAATGGATAAACTACGCCAAGCATGAAGGTGTCGGGAACCTAAAATGGATAAAATACTCCGAGCATGAAGGTGTCAGGAACCAAAAATGGATAAACTATGCCAAGCATGAAGTTGTAGGGAACCTGAAATGGCTAAACTACGCTGAGCATGAAGGTGTCGGGAACCTGTAGTGCAAATGTAGATAACATTCCAATGATATGCAAATGAAGATGATATGATATGCTGATGATGCTCGGATGCTTCTAGGGACCGAAACCTGTTCCAATGCTCCTTGTTGGTATACTATGGGGACTTATTGCCTCTGCCACCAACTGGAGTGCTGGGATAACTTCTAGATTACCAAGGGGACTTATTGCCACTGCCCACTAGTTGTTTCTCCCTAAAAATTTGACATGAATATGGGGACTTATTGCCTCTCCCCACTAACTTGGATCACGCATTGTCTCGTACTTGTCTTGCACTGATGTTGATACTTGGTCTCGTACAGGTCTCGCACTGATCTCGCACTGAAATCTCGTACTAAATGAAGATACTAAGTCTCACACTGATTCTAGGTCTCGCACTAAAGATGAAGATGTTGGGTCTCGCACTGAATGGAGAAAATATTGGGTCTCGTACTGAATAAAGAAAATGCTAGGTCTCGCACTGAATGAAGAAAATGTTAGGTCTCACACTGAATGAAGAAAATACTGGGTCTCGCACTGAATGAAGAAGCAAGGTCTCACACTGAAAATGATGCTAGGTATCGCACTGAATGAAGAAAATGTTGGGTCTCGTACTAATGTTGGGCTGCATTCTCACATATGAGGTGATCCAATGATAATGGTCTCGTACTAATGTTGGGCTGGATTCTCACATATGAGGTGATCCAATGATAATGATCTCGTACAAATGATTATGATAAGAACTAATTGTGAAAGTGCCAAACGTGGCAATGATGTTGTATGAAAATTTTCCAACGCAAGAAATTGTTGGAAAACATGCCAAACATGGTTATGATGAAGATTAAAATTTATCCAAAACAAGAAATTCCTGGAAAATGTGTCAAACGTGGCTTAAAAAATGTCCAAAGCAAGAAATTTCTGAAAATGTGCCAAATGTGGAAATGATGAGGATTGAAAATTGTCCAAAGCAAAAAACATTGCTGGAAAACGTGCCAAACATGGCTATGATGAGGATTGGAAAGTGTCTAAAGCAAGAAATTTCTGGAAAATGTGTCGAGCGTGGCTATGATGAGGTGAAAGGATTGCAAATGGTGAAAACCGATTTTCAAAGTGCCAAACGTAGCAATGATGAGGTGTATGCAGAAGTTGTAAAATGCAATCAAGGTGTTTGTTGGAAACTTTTCGAAAACAAAAAACTGGTGAAAAAGGTGCCAAACATGGCAATGTGTGAGAAAATTTTTGTCTATTGGAAAATAAAATCATCATTTCCTGACTAAAGACTTCTGATCTGCAATTTGTTTCTTAGAAGATGAACATGTTGCGGGTGAGAGTGTGTGATGTCTGTTGTGGGGGTTTAAGGCTTTTGAGTGGTGATCGGGGCCTATGTGTGTATGTGGTGTATGATGTGAAGGTAAGGGCTTATGTGGGCCTAAGATTGTTTGTGTGGAGGCTAAGGCTTATGTGTGCCTGTGTGGTGAAGTGACGTTTGTGTGGTTGTGGTGCTTAAGCTCCAAATTTCGGTTGGTGTTGTCATGGCAATTGTTGGAACCAACAATTGCCCCAATATTCTTTCCTTGAGATAATTTGAGCTAGGGTTCATGGCAATCGATCGTCCCGATCGATTGCCCCCAATATTTTCTATGATTAAATGTGCTAACAAGTCCCATCCTCACAAGGTCAAGACTTATGTTATGATGTGGTGCTTCCTAACCTACACTCGATGTGTTTGGTGTTTTCACTTGTTTCTTGCTTACGGTCAAAACTTATGGACCATTGAATTTGACATATGTTGGATTTACGCATTCGATCTATTATTTCACGTGATTGAACACACAACTACCAAATCAGAAGTTTTTAAAGCTTATAACGTGGCCATGGGGTGTGATGAAAGACAACAGAACTATGGAGGGATATTTAAGGTATTTGGAGCTTAAAGGGATGACCAAAGCTGCACCTTGCGTCTTCTCTCTAATTTATCTTCCTTGTCTTAAAGTCATCTAGCTGCTTTATGCTGTCATTATTTTCAAGCTTCGGGACTTAGACTTTTGAAGTGATCCTTTACGCCATTTCTCTTCTTCTCGTCATTCGGATTTCTTTGAGGCACTTCCGGGTTTGCCTTTTTTATCCTTTCTTGACTTCACCCTCAGGGTTCTTATGTATCCCGTTTTTGAGCTTTGAGAATGGTTTTGATGTGAGCTCTTTGGATCCTGTGTCAGTCTGGGACCTTTTACGGATCGCTTTGTCACGCTTACTGCGGTGTTGCTTCTTTGGACTGATGAAAATGTTTTCCGAGAATCAGGCTCCTTGCTTCCTTTGGTCACCAAGTTGGATATTCATCACGGGCTGGCTTGTTTTGTAGAGCTTTGTAATATCAAAAAAGAATATATGAAAGGCTCAGTGGGAGTGCCTAGGGTTTAATTTCAAAGTTCATAAGCTTTTTAGCTGTGTGGTGTTGTACCTAGGTGTTTCGTCATTCCTGATAGTTATGTATCCGTTCTTCGTTACTTTTCACATGTATAAGAGTAAATTTACAAATGATCTCCTTCGATCGAGTTATGCCGTTTGCCTCACTTTTGAATGTGGTCTCACCGGAGTCGTGTAAAAAAATGACACGCTCGTTCACTCATGGTTTTTCTGCTCAAGACACTCTCATGAAATTTTCACTCGAAGACTTGTTCACACGTTTAAATGAAAGACGAGAGATAGCAAACGTAGACTCAGATCGCCCCCAGTATTAATTTATGGTTTATGACAACACTTTTTACATGTGTGCACTTGGAACTGCTTTGTGGATTATTTTAGATGTTTTGTGATGGTATTTGGACGGACATGTTCAACTTTTGGAGACAAAATACAAATCACTGCATTTCATTGTTGGGAAATGATTATTTCATGAACCATTTTCTCAGAAGAAATTTTTGTGAAATAAAATCTCTTTTGTACCATTTAGACTTGAAAAAGCCATTCATTTGTCAACATGAGGAAGAAGATGATTTAACAAAATCGATGCTTCTTATTAGTGGTATGAAATCAATTCTTCTTTGAAAACTCTGAGTGATGCATTTGAAAGATTAATGTTTTAGCAAGTTATGCAGTAGATTGCATGTGAGATGACCGTGCTGATGTTGCCATGCTGAAGATTCGAGCTCTTGAGATGACCGTGACCGTCTTCTTTTTGGACTCTGAGTGGGCTATGTGAAAAGTCTGAACTAGGAATGCCTATAAGTTGTGCATGAGGCACTTGGGCCTGAATCTTTTCCAAACTGATAGTGATGTGCATGGGCTGAGATAGTTTTATGAATGTGGATGGGCCTTTGGGCCTGGATGAATTGAAAGTAAGGCACATGGGCCGGAATGATTCATAGGTTGTGAACTGGCACTCGGGCCGAAAAGGTTTTGTTGATGTGTCACTTGGGCCGAAATGATTTCTTAACTGTGACTTGGCACTCCAGCCGGAATGCTTTGGGAAAGTGGCACTTGGACCGGAATGATTTGGGAATGTGGCGCTTGGGCCATAAAGTGTTTGGGCTAGAAGTAAGACATATGGGCCAGAGGGACTTCAAGACTAGAATGGAAGTATGGGCTTGAATGCCCATAATCTGGAAGTGATGCATACGGGCTGAAGGAAGCCACATGGACTGTGAATGGGCCACTGGGCTGAGAGAAAAACTTTGAAGTCCAAGATTTGTTTGATGTTCCTGTTGGGCCTTGAGGCCAGAAACTAGAATGAATGAGTTACATAAACTATCTTGAATTCGAATGGGCTGAAATCTAAACAAGCGGTCCTGATTGGGCCTAAAAGATATGACACCTAGACGTAGGATTTTGGGCCAGAGCCCGAATGAAAAGTTTGCCTAGACTAGAATGGACCTTAGGCCGAAATGGAAAGGCCTGGTTGATTGTGATGTCTTATGGATTCACTTTAAGTTTTTTTTTTATGGGCCTAGACTAGATTGATAATTCAATTAGGCCGAAAAGAGAATCACCTAAATCAAAACTTTTGGGCCGAAGCCCAAATGACTCACATATTAAACCAAACAGGGCCTTTGGGCCGCAAACAATAAAGCCGCAAATTCGGGTTGGGCTGAGTTGCGGTAGAAAAAGTTCCTATCAATATCTAGGCTGGTAGTGGGTCGATCACACAAGAAAATAAGGTTTCACAAAAGTTCAACATGTCCTCATTAGACGAATTGAACAAATGGGTATGGATCGATCTGGAGAGATGCTTGGGGTGTGGGCCCAGGTCACCGCGAAGGAATAAAGCTTGCACGTTATTCTCTTTGGGCTTCCCCACTCTTTTCACATCACGTAAAGGTGTGAATCTCCGGCCGGGTCTTTGAATGACCAAACATGGGCTAGGTAAGGGCACTGCCAGGAAAATGCTTAGGGCTAAAGCCTAGGTATTAAGGGGATGTGGTTAGACAACATCCTTCTCTTTTCCCTCACTTATTCACATCACCTTAAAAGGTGTGAGTCCCTGACAGGGGACCCTAAGGCGGGTCTTGGGGTGAAATCGGTTTGTGTGGAACCTCGCTCTCATATGATTCAAGATTGCAGAAATTTAAATTACGCACAAATGTAAATAAACTACATAAAAGTCGTAAATAAACAAACTTTTGAGTTAAGCCCTCATTCTTAAAATTAAACAAGTTAATATTAAGAGTTTGTCCCCAGCAGAGTCGTCATTCTGTGAGCCACGATTTTTGAACCATTATCCTATGTTGATTTGGGTTGATTATTAAAGTCTGAGTTAGCTCACTGGGATCTATTATGAGTCACCACATAATTTTAACCTAGATTAAATTAGGAATGGAAAGACCGGGTTCAGGGGCTTGGTATACGACTTATTTAGGGTTCAAATTGCTTTCATTACCCCTCCTAGGTTGTTTTTCCTCTACTTAGGTTATTTACGGCTTTTTTACGAGTTTGTTTTACCTAAGCGTGCATGTTTATGATTTTTTTAGTATTTTTGATATTTTTAACTGAAAATTAAAGTGGAAATTAAAATTACCTAAACAAGGGTTTCAGAGGCAGAATTAAGTCAAATTTTGTTTCCTTCCGTAGCCACGGTCCTAATGTCCGAGGCCATAGACCCTTGTTAACCTAAATATGCAAAAAAGTCAAATTTACAAGAAAGCAAAAAATTGAAAAGTCCGGGGCCGCGGACAGGGTGTCCATACGCCGGACATAGTTTGAAAAGACCTAAAATGTTTAAAAATTAAATTCCCGCCACATTCTGGGGGTGTCCGTGGCCACGGACATGCTATCCAAGACCCCGGACATGCAGTCCGCAGGCACGGACTACCCTCGGACGGTGGCGTTCTAGTGGTTCCCGATGGTGTTTTTGGCTCAAATTTTATGGGTTTGTAGCCTGAAAGATTCTAAACACGTTAGTAATCAAATATTTTCAATTTGACTTCGAATTAATGCCGAAACTTAATGAACAAGTTATTGTACAGAGGTGAAGAAAACTGCTAATTCGAGAGCCAAAAAGTTTGGTTTCATTCCAAGTTGTAACAGAGAGTTGGTGAAGTCATGGAGAGTTAGAAAACCTGAGTTCTAGCCTATTTTACCTTCGAATTGAGGTGACTTTTCACGTCGGGATTTTTTTTGAAGCTTAGTCGATGCCGGTTCCGGATTGACTTCGAATTGAGCTTCTAACTCCTTCTTGATGTTGTTAAGGATGTTTTTCTTCTGTATTTGTGGTGTTTTTGTGTGTTGTTGATGTTTGGAAATCTGATTTGGATAGAAAGATTATGTTTTCAGTGGTTTAAGGGTGATTTCAACAGAGTTTCGGTATAGATTTGAGGGTCGGGAGTGCAAAAACGGGGAAAAGGTTGGTGGCAGTGTTTTATGACTTTGGGATTGTTCTCCTCTGCCCTAGGTCATTTTTGGAAGGTCCTTTTATAGAAATAGCATGGCCAAATTCATAGAATAAATTTTTTTATCTAAAACTCTGATTTGTGCTCTAAGAGAATCTAATTTTTTAAAATATACTACGGGTTGATAAAAATTCAAAACTTTTAACCAGATATAAAAGTTGATGTTTGGGAATTTTGAGAGTTATAATCGGGTTATTTAGATAAAAAAAAACCGATTAGATAAAAATGTTACAATCTGAAACATCCCAAAATTCATAACTTATGATTGGAAAGCCGAAATTACCAAATTCCAACCGGGTTAGTCTCTAAAAATCATAATCTATCTTTTGTTAAAACTTCATGATATTTGGATGTTATTTGGGTATTTTCCAAAGGAGAGAGAAAACTGCAAGAATGGTTGAATTTCTCTTTTGAATTTTGGGTTAAGGTTCCAAGTAAAACTTTTACAGGCTGATGACTACATGTAGCCATGATAACCATGAGGCAATTTTATTTTAATTTTTGGAGACCTTTTATTTCCATTTAAGGCTATTTCATGTGTTAATTATTAAGGAAATTAGCTTATAATGTGAATTAAAAGCTAAATTTCCAAAATAAATATTATCTAAAATACCGTTCATAATGACTATGGTGTTTGGAAGTACTTGGAGATAGTGAACAAGTCATATGAAAATAGAAAATCCCAAGTTGGAAAATCACGCCTTGGTGCATTTTGACCATTTTTCCCTTGTCTTCGCATTTGAGCGCTTGAGCCCTTCCCGAGGGTCAAAATTTTGGGTATAACATTTGGTTTCTGTCACAGCAAGGCTGACACATCATTATTTTTTAGACATAAAAATCATGGTATTTTTAACTTGCTTGCTTATGTCAATGATATAGTGATTACAGGCAGCAATCACTCCTTGGTTCAAGATGTTATTGACACGCTAGGGAGATCATGTGCTCCAAAGAACTTGGGACCATTTCATTTCTTCCTTTGCATTGAAGCAAAGTTTACTACTTCAGGTTTGTTTTTAATCCAAGAGAATATGACGTAACTTGCAAAAACAAGAAGGTCTCAGTGAAGCTAATCCAGCTTGAACGCATTTAAGCGCCAATCATAAACTAGATTCCCCATCTTCTTCGTTAATTGATCCAATAAAGTATCGAAGTGTTGTTGGTGCTCTTCGGTACCAAATTCTCTCTAGACCTGCTATCACTTATGCTGTCAACTTGACATGTCAATATATGAGCTACCCTCTTGAAGTTCACTGGTAGGCTGTAAAGCAGATTCTACGTTACATCTTGGGACTTCCACTCATGGTCTACCCTCTATTCCAAATCATATCTGAATCTTGTTGCTTACTCAAATGTTGATTAGGGAAGTTGTGCTCTTATGCGAATTTCTACCATTTGGATTTATGTTTTTCTTGGTGCAATCTGATATCTAGGGCGTCTCACAAGCAAAAAATATTGCAAGATCCAGTACAAAAGCTGATTATCGTGCACTTGCAGCAGCTGCTTAGAGGTCTTGTGATTAACTTACATTCTTAGAGATCTCCCATGAACCCTACTTTTTTCTATGATAATCTCAGTGTTTTCCACCTATCAAAGAATCCAGTTTGACATACTTGTATTAAGCACAATGAAATGGGCTATCACTTTGTTCAAGAGAAGGTAACTAGTGACAACTTCTCGTCAAGTTTGTTCGCTCCAAACACCAACTCGTTGATGGATTCACAAAACCAATGACACGTAACTCTGTTTGTTTAATACAAAAAAAACTGGGCTGCACTCTACCATAGTCCAGTTAGTGGAGGGATGTTAGATATATCTTATTATGTAACCGTATTAGTAGCTTATATGTGTGCCAACTTTAATTAGTATAAAGTCTTCCCAATAAATACTATGTTATAGTCTCATCTTTTTAAACAAGAAATATATCATCTCAAATCTTTTCTCTCATTCTCCCTTAGGAATGAAAATTACCTTCTCATCTCAATACTTCTCCAGACATAGCTACTTTTTCCTACCAATTAAGAGAGTTTGTCTTTGTATGTTTCAAAATCGTTGTAACTTAACCAATCACACTCTTAGATACAACTATATGTAGCCATCACTTATGTTGTCACTTGGCATGTCAATATCGAGCAACCCGCTTGAAGTTCACTGACAGGCTGTAAAGCGGATTCTATATTACATCGTGGGACTTACACTCATGGTCTACCCTCTATTCCAAATCATCTCTGAATCTTGTTGCTTACTCAAATACTGATTGAGGAAGTGTGCTATTATGCGAAGATCTACCAGTGGGACTTATGTTTTTCTTGGTGCAATGATATCTAGGGCATCCCACAAGCAGAAACTATTGCAAGATCCGTACAAAAGTTGAGTATCGTGCACTTGTAGCAGCTGCTTAGAGGTCTTGTGATTAACATCATTCTTAGAGATCTCCCATGAAACTCTACTTTTTTCTACGATAATCTTAATGTTATCCATCTATCAGAATCCAGTTGACATGCTTGTACAAAGCACAATGAAATGGCTATCACTTTGTTCAAGATAAGGTACCAGTGGCAGCTCCTCATCAAGTTTGTTCACTCCAAACACCAACTCATTGATGGATTCATAAAACCAATGACAAGGAAAGGTCTGGTTAAAGAACTTCTTCCTATAAAAGAGCGGGCAGAGAGCTATCCGAGAATTACTAGGGTTGTCTGCGCCCTGGGTGATGCATGAGGATGGTGTACGCTACTTCAGGGAGTCAGCGAATGATATTTACCAAGACTAGGTCTGGTTCTCGATCTCATTTGGCACCAAGGGGAGAAGGATTTTGAAAATGACACTTATTTTATGGGTAAGGTAGCAAGGATTGGAGTGTTAGTGTGTCACAGTAGTCTCGGTTTGTATCTAGGACCTTTAGTTAAAATTTTCTGATGTCCTGTTGAAACTCCTAAGCTTCGACGTTAGGGTGTAATTTCTATTGGTGGGTACTCTATTTCCTTCCTAGGCTTTTTCCCAATGGGATTTACCTTGGGGTTTTAATGAGGCCCAATATTACCACTTTTTTCTTTTATTAAAATGGCTTTAACACCCCTAATTATAAAAAAAACTATGTTTGTATGATACAAAGAGAATTAGGACTGCAATCTACCCTAGTCCAGTTAGTGGAGGGATGTTAGTGTTATACCCAAAATTTTAACCCCCCGGAAGAGAGTACCTAGAGGAACAGGTACTAAAGGAGATCTTGGTCAAATAGCGAGGATTCCCAGTTCGATCGGCACATTCCGGGGTGCCAGGGGCAGTCTGGTCATCTTCAGGGGCATTTCTGTAATTTTTCAGGGCTCCTAAGCCCACTATGAGCTTTCTCTCTCCTCCAAAAGCGGCCCACAATTCAAAATACTTTGAAATTTTAAACCATGATAAAGGAGGACATTTTGAGCATAATGGCGTTGGAATTTTGATTTTTTCAAATTTCCGATAATTTTCTAGCATTTTCTGATTGAATCTGACGAGAAATTGAATTTAAAAATATTCCAATATTTAAAAAATTCGATTCCACCACAGAAAAATCATAATTGTCATCCTTGACACGTGGCTAAAATTTCACAGTAAAATTACTTTGAGAAGTCACTTGATTAAAATACCAAAAAATCTTGTTTTTACTAGATTTTCTTTATCTTTAAGAAAGTCTATATAAAGGAGCAAATCTATCGATAAAAACAGAATCACACAAGCTCAAGAACCCTAAGGAATCAGAAAACACAGCCTCCCTCAACTCTCTCTCGTTTTTCAACACCTGGCCATCAAAAGCATACCGAAATTCTCCCGTAATCACCGTTAAAACACGTTTTCCAACTCCCAAAGCATCAACCATCATCAAAACCCCACAAAACACCCTGTGAGCCTTGATTTTAAACCCTATCCTATATTGATTAAAGCTGATTAGGATCTAATGGGTTTTAGGTCCACTTATAACCAGAGATTAACAGCTATGTCATAAGACAATAATTATTAAAACCTAAGCTAGCTCACTGGAACCTATTATGGGTCGCCACCTAATTTTAACCTAGATCAAATTAGGAAAGGAGAGTTCGGGTTCGGGGGCTTGGTATTTGACTTATTTAGGGTTCAAATTACTTTCATTACCCTTCCTAGGTCGTTTTTCCTCTACTTGGTTTATTTATAGTTTTCTACAAAGTTGCTTTTAACCTAAGTGCGCGCTTCTGTTTTTTTTTTTTTTTAGCGTTTTTTGACAGAAAATTAAAGTGAAATTAAGACAACCTAAACTAGGGTTTTGGAGGCAGAATTAGGTCAAATTTTGTTTCCGTCCGTGGCTACGGACCTAATGTCCGAACCCACAGACCCCAGTTAACCTAATTACACAGAAAAGTCAAATTTAAACAGAAACTAGATTTTGAAAAGTCCGGGGCCACGGACAGGACGTCCGTGGGCCCGGACATGTTTTATTAAACCCTAACTTTTGAAAATAAAAATATCTCGCCAACCGTCCGAGCGTCTGTGCTTACGGACAGAGAGTCCGGGACCCCGGACATGGCGTCCGTGGGTGCGGACCGCCCTCGGACGGCGGCGTTGAGGCTGTTCCCGACGGTGTTTTTAGCTTAAATTTTATGGGTATGTAGCCTGGAAAATTATAAACACGTTAGTAATTGAAAGAATGCAATTTGAAGTAAAAAATAATACGAAACTTAGCTTACAAGTTAGAAGGCAGAAACACAAACGAACCTTAATTCAGAAGCAAGGAAAAATCAATTCGGTTAGAAATTTCAACCAGAAGTGTATTTAGACAAGAAGGGTTAGAGAATTTGGTTTTTACCCTGTTTTGATTTCGAAAATTTGTTGTTCCTTCACATCGGGAATCTCCGAAAGCTTCGTTGGTGGCCGATCTGGTTCGACTTTGACCTGAGCTTCTGACCTGTTCTTCCTTATGTTGTTAAGCACGTTTTGGTTCTGTATTTGTGGTGTTTTGATGCTTGGAAGTCCAATAGGAGAAGAAAGAATGTGTTTTTGGTGATTTTGGGATGATTTCGGTAGAGTTTCGGTGTTGAGAGTGTTGAAAACGTGGGAGGCAAGTAGACGGCTGTGTTTTCTGACTATGGGAATGTTATCCTCTGCCCTAGGTCGTTTTTGGAAGGTCCTTTTATAGAAGAAGCAAGGCCATGTTGATAGAACAAGATCTTTATCTAAAACACTAATTTTGTGCTCTAAGGGAATCTGATTTTTTAGAATATGCTGCAGGCCGAGAAAATTATGAAAATTTAACTGCAAATAAAGAATGATTTTTAGGAATTTTGAGAGTTGGAATCAGGTTATTTTGGTAAATAACCAAATAGATAAAAATCTCACAATCTGGAATCTCCCATAATTCATAACTTATTATTGGAAAGTCTAAATAACGTAATTCCAACGGCATGAGTCTCTAAAGATCAGCCTCTACGTTGTGTTAAAATTTCATGACATTTTGTTTTGATTTCGGTATTTTCCAAAGGAGAGAGAAAATTGCAAAAATGATTAAATTTCTCTTTTAAATTTTGGGCTAAGGTTCCAAATAAAATAATTTCAGGTTTATGACTGTATGTAGTCATTCTAACCATGTGACAATTTTATTTTAATTTTGGAAACCTTTTATTTCTATTTTGAGGTTATTTCATGTGTTTTAATTAAAGAATTAGCTTATAATATGAATTAAAAGCTTAATTTCCAGAATAAATATTTCTGAAAATGATGAAATACCTTTCATAATGACTATGATATTTGGGAGTGTTTGGAGGTTATGAACAAGTCATATGAAAAATAGAAAATCCCGAAAATGTCCTTGGAAAACCCCGTCTTGGTGAATTTTGACCGTTTTGCCCTTGTCTTTGCATTTGTGTGCTTGAGCCTTTTCCCGGGGGTCAAAATTTTGGGTATAACAGATTGCCCCCCGTCAACTAGACTTTGTAATGAAGATGAAAATACTAGTTGATGCTTGAGTGATATCCCAAAAATTTTGCCCGACTTTGTTAGGTCTATTCCCTCTTTTTTCTTCGAAATGCTACCGAAAACCCTGGATTTTGTCGAGCTATTCTAAGGCGCTGACTACCTAAAGTGATGAAATGCTGTCAGACTATTTTAAGGCGTCGACTACCTAAAGGCAAAGATAAGATGATATGCAGATGGCGGAATGATGCGGATGATGCCGATATGCTAATGATGTTGTTAGTGCTGATGATGTTGATGATGCTGATGATGATGTTGATGCTGATGATGTTCGGATGCTTCTGGGCACCGAAACCCGTGCCAATGCTCCTGGTAGGACCCAATGTGGACTTATTGCCATCGCCCCCCAAGCCGGTGTGCAGGGATAACTCCTGGCAAAAACCTTGGGGACTTATTGCCATCGCCCACCATTCGTTGATCCCAAAATAAGTTGACATCGCATAGGAGGATTTATTGCCATCACCTCGCCAACTTTTATGTCGCCAGGTCTTGTGACGCGCCTGGATAATGCAACTAGGTCTTATGACGAGCCTATATGAATGCAATGTGTTTGATGAGAGTGGGTAAGCTAAAAGGTCTTTACGAGCCTAAAGGAATGCAACTAGGTCTTATGCGAGCCTAAAGGAGTTCTAGGTCTTATGACGAGCCTAACGGTTGGATCTAGGTCTTATGACGAGCTTAAAGGTTGGATCTAGTCTTATGACGAGCCTAAAGGTTGGATCTAGGTCTATTACGAGCCTAAAGGTTGGAATCTAGGTTCTTATGACGAGCTAAAGGTTGGGTTCTCTCTTCCTACTCGGGTGAGTTCCTTCTACTCTGGTGAGTTCTTCTACTCTGGTGAGCTGTATCTCTGAAGAATCCGTATCTTCGGGGTGAGAATCTGTATCTCTGAAGAATCTGTATCTTTGGGATGAGAATCTGTATCTCTAAGAATTTGTATCTTCGGGGTGAGAATCTGTATCTCTGAAGAATCTGTATCTTCGGGGTGAGAAACTGTATCTCTGAAGAATCTATATCTTCGGGGTGAGAATCTGTATCTCTGAAGAATCTGTATCTTCGGGGCGAGAATCTGTATCTTTGAAGAATCTGTATCTTCGGGGTGAGAATCTGTATCTTCGGGGCGAGAATCCGTATCTCTGAAGAATCTGTATCTCTGGTCTATGATGAGTAGTCTCGTACGGATGGATGCAAGGTAAATTTTATGCAAACGATCATGATGAAAGTTGATTATGAAAGTGCCAAACGTGGCAATGATGATGTACATGTCAAAATACAATCAAAGCGTATGTAGGAAACTTGTCCAAAACAAGAAATCATTGGAAAATGTACCAAACATGGCAATGTTAAGGATCAAAAATTGTCCAAAGCAAGACATTTCTAGAAAGTGTGCCAAATGTGGCCATGATGAGGTTTATGAAACCGAAGTGTTTGAAGGAAAGTTGTTCAAGACAAGAAATTGTTGAAAGAGGTGCCAAACGTGGCAGTGTTTGAAAAATTCTGTTTACTAAAAAGAAAGTGAAATTATCATTTCCTGACTATAGACTTTGGACCTATAATTTATATCCTAGGAGATGAACATGCCATCGGTGGGGTATGGTGTATGATGTGAAGGTAAGGGCTTATGTGGGCCTGTGTAGTGGTGGTGTGGAGGTGAGGGATTATTTGGGCCTGTGTGGTGTATGATGTGTGCGAGCCTGTGTACGATGTGAAAGGTAAGGGCTTATGTGGGCCAGTGGATGTTTGAATGTGGAGATAGGGCTTAGGACGGGCCTAAGGAAATTTGATGTGGAGGTAAGGCTTAGGACGGGCCTGTGTGATATGAGGAGGGTTTGACCCTTTGGGCTTGGGGTTTTTTGGGCCTCCATCGGTGTCGTTGTTGCAATTGTTGGGACCAACAATTGCCCCCAGTATTCTTCCTTAAGGCAATCTGAGTTTTCAGGACTTTATGGCAATCGATCGTTCCGATCGATTGCCCCTAGTATTTTCTTTGATTAATCATGCAAACAAGTCTCGTCCTCACAGGGTCAAGACTTATGTTTTGATGTGGTGCTTCCTAACCTACACTCGACGTGTTTGGTGTTTGCACTCGTTTCTCGCTTACGGTCACAACTTCTCAACCATTAAATTTGACACTTGTTAGATTTACGCGTTCAACCTGTTACTTTCACGTGATTGGATACACAACTACTAAGTCGAAGGTCTCTTAAGCTTGTAACGTGGCTATAGGGTGTGATGAATGACAACAGGACAATGGAGGAATGTTTAGGATATGTGGAGCTATAAGGGTGACCAAATCTGCAACTTGCACCTTCTCCCGGACTTGCCTTCTTTGTCTTTAAGTCGTTTGGCTACTTTGTGATGACTTCGCTTATGAGCTTGGAACATGGGACTTTTGAGTTGTTCCTTGCACCTTCTCTCTTTTTCCAATCTTGGATTTCTTCGAGGCTTTTCAGGTTTGCCCTTCTTTGAATCTCTTTTCCTTCGGGGTTCTTGTGCTTCCCGGTTTTGAACTTTGAGAGCTGTTTTTGATGTCAGCCCATTTGGATCCTGTGTCACTGTGGGACCATTTGCAGATCGTTTCATCATGCTGGTAGCAGTTTTGCTTCTTTGGACTTGTGAAGTTGTTGTTCGGAAGTCGGGCTCCTTGCTTCCTTTGGTCACCGGGTCAGTTATTCATCATTGGTTGGGTTATTTTGTGGAGTTCATAATATCGAAAAGGGATATATGAAAGGCTCAGCGGGGGTGCCTAGGGTTTAATGTCAGGGTTCACAAGCTTTTGGCTATGTGGTGTTGTACCTAGGTGCTTCGTCATTCCTGATAGTTGTGTATCCATTCATTGTTACTTTTCGCAGGTTTAAGCGTAAATCTACAAATTATCTCCTTCGATCGGACTTATGCCGTTTGCCTCACTTTTGAATGTGGCCTCCCTTGAGTCATGTAAAAATGACACGCTCTTTCACTCTTGGTCTTACTACTCAATGCACTCTCGCGAAATGTTCAATCAGAGACTTGTTCACACAATTAAACGAAAGAAATAATCGTTATTGGTCTTTAAACTCAGATTGCCCCTAGTGTTGATCTGAGGTTTATGACAACAACTAAATAGATGTTGAATTTGAGCAAGCTTTGCAGGTTGTTTTGGATGATGGTGTTTGGACGACATGTTCAACTTTTTGGAGACAAAAGACAAATCTTCATACTCCATTGTCGAAAAATGTAACCTCATCTTAAAAGGCATTTTGAAATCGATCTTGAAAAAGTCGTTTGTTATGATGATCGTTTAGTAAAACCATTGTCTTCTATTAGTGATTTGGAAAACAGCCATTCTTTGAAAACATTGAATGATACATTTGAAAGATGAATGTTATGGCAGGTTATGCATGTGGAGACTTTCATTGCTGAAGACTCGAGCTCTCGACCGTTGGGACATTGCTGAGATGACTATGACCGCCTTCTTCCTGGACTGTGAGTATGCTCTACAAAATGCCTGAACTAGGAGTGCCCATGGATGACACATGAAGCACTTGGGCCTGAATCTTTTACGAATTGAATGATGCCGTCATGGATGTGGATAGGCATTTGGGCCTAGATAAATTGAAAGTGAGGCACATGGGCCAGAAATATTTTGAGGATATGGCGCTTGGGCCGGAGTGTTGTGAGAATGTGGCACTTAAGCCGGAATGTTGTGAAGAGGTGGTGCTTAGGCCAGAATGTTTAAAGAATGTGGCACTTGGGTCAAAATGTTGTGAAGATGTGGCGCTTGGGCGAGAAAGTGTTTGAAAGTGTGGCGCTTGGGCCAAGATGTGTTTAGGAATTGGGCGCTTGGCCAGAATGTGTTTAGGAATGTGGCACTTGGGCCAAATGATTTGGGATTGTGGCTCTTGGGCCGGAATGATTTGGGATTGAAGTGAGACATATGGGCCAGGGGGACTTCTAGACTAGAATGGATGTGTGGGCCTGAATGCCCTTAATCTGGAAGTGATGCATACAGGCTAAAGGAAGCCACATGAACTGTGAACTGGGCCGAGAGAGAAACTTTGAAGTCTAAGATTTGTTTGATGTTCCTGTTGGGCCTTGAGGCCAGAAACTAGAACGAATGAGTTACGAAAACTATCTTGAATTCGAATGGGTTGAAACCTAAATAAACGGTTTTGAGTGGGCCTAAAAGGTATGACACCTAGATCTAGGACTTTGGGCCAGGGCCCGAACAAAAAGTTTACCTAGACTAGAATGGGCCTTGGGCCGAAATGGAAAAACCTGACTGATTTTCATGCCTTATGGACTGCTTTAGGTAGATTTATTCTTTCATGGGCCTAGAACTAAATTGATAATTCAAACTAGGCTGAAAGAGAAATCACCTAAGTTTAAACATTTGGGCCGAAGCCCAAATGACTCACATATCAAACCAAACAGGGCCTCTTGGCCGCAAACAATAAAGCTGCCAACCCGGGTTGGGCTGAGTTGATGTAAGAGAGGTTCCTATCAATCTCTAGGCTGGGTAGTGGGCCGATCATACAAGCAAACAAGGCCCACACAAATTCAACATGTCCTCACTAGACGTTCAAATCAAACTGGGTATGGATCGATCTGGAGAGGTGCTTGGGGCATGGGCCCAGGTCACCACAAAGGAATAGGGCTTGCACGCTATTCTCTTTGGGCTTCCCCACTCTTTTCACATCACCTGAAGGTGTGTGTCTATGATCGGATCTTTGACTGACCAAACAATGGGCTAGGTAAGGGCACTTCCAGGAAAATGCTTGGGGCTAAAGCCCAGGTATTAAGGGGGTGTGGTTAGACGACACCCTCCTCTTTTCTCCCACTTATTCACATCACCTAGAAGGTGTGAGTCCCTGACAGGGGACCCTCAAACGGGTCCCAGAGTGAAATCAGTTTGTGTGGACCCTCACTCTCACATGATGCAAAGGTGCAGGGAATTAAAGTGCGCACAAAGGTAAACAAACAATGTAATAAAAGCCATAAATAAACATTTTTTCAAGTTCGGCCCTCTTTCTTAAAATTAAACAAGTTAATATTAAGAATTTTGTCCCCAGCAGAGTCGCCAGTCTGTGAGCCTCTATTTTAAACCCTATCCTATGTTGATTAAAGCTGATTAGGATCTAATTGGGTTTTAGGTCGACTTATAACCTAAGATTAACAACTATGTCATAAAACAATAATTATTAAAACCTAAGCTAGCTCACTGGACCCTATTATGGGTCGCCACCTAATTTTAACCTAGATCAAATTAGGAAAGGAAAGTTCGGGTTCGGGGGCTTGGTATTCGACTTATTTAGGGTTCAAATTACTTTCATTACCCTTCCTAGGTCGTTTTTCCTCTACTTGGTTTATTTATAGCTTTCTACAAAGTCGCTTTTAACCTAAGTGTGCGCTTCTGTTTTTTTATTTTTATTTTTTAGGGTTCAAATTACTTTCATTACTTAGAGGAATCTGTATCTTCGGGGCGAGAATCTGTATCTCTGAAGAATCTGTATCTTCGGGGCGAGAATCTGTATCTCTGAAGAATCTATATCTTCGGGGTGAGAATCTGTATCTCTGAAGAATCTGTATCTTTGGGGCGAGAAACTGTATCTCTGAAGAATCTGTATCTTCGGGGTGAGAATCTGTATCTTCGGAGGTAGAATTAGGTCAAATTTTGTTTCCGTCCGTGGCTACGGACCTAATGTCCGAACCCACAGACCCCAGTTAACCTAATTACACAGAAAAGTCAAATTTAAACAGAAACGAAATTTTGAAAAGTCCGGGGCCACATACATGTTTTATAAAACCCTAACTTTTGAAAATAAAAATATCCCACCACCGTCCGAGAGCGTCCGTGCTTACGGACAGGGAGTCCGGGACCCCGGACATGGCGTCCGTGGGTGCGGACCGCCCTCGGACGGCGGCGTTGAGGCTGTTCCCGGTGGTGTTTTAGCTTAACTTTTATGGGTACGCAGCCTTAAAGATTATAAACACGTTAGTAATTGAAAGAATGCAATTTGAAGTAAAAAATAATACGAAACTTAGCGAACAAGTTAGAAGGCAGAAACACAAACGAACCTTAATTCAGAAGCAAAGAAAAATCAATTCGGTTAGAAATTTCAACCAGAAGTGTATTTAGACCAGAAGGGTTAGAGAATTTGGTTTTTACCCTGTTTTGATTTCGAAAATTTGTTGTTCCTTCACGTCGGGAATCTCCGAAAGCTTCGTTGGTGGCCGATCCGGTTCGACTTTGATCCGAGTTTCTGACCTGTTCTTCCTTATGTTGTTAAGCACGTTTTGGTTCTGTATTTGTGGTGTTTTGATGCTTGAAGTCCAATGGGAGAAGAAAGAATGTGTTTTTGATGATTTTGGGATGATTTCGGTAGAGTTTCGGTGTTAAGAGTGCTGAAAACGTGGGAGGCAAGTAGACGGCCGTGTTTTCTGACTATGGGAATGTTCTCCTCTGCCCTAGGTCATTTTTGGAAGGTCCTTTTATAGAAGAAGCAAGGCCATGTTGATAGAACAAGATCTTTATCTAAAACACTGATTTTGTGCTCTAAGGGAATCTGATTTTTTAGAATATGCTGCAGGCCGAGAAAAATTATGAAATTTAACTGAAGATAAAGAATGATTTTTAGGAATTTTGAGATTTGGAATCAGGTTATTTCGATAAATAACCGATTAGATAAAAATCTCAGAATCTGGAATCTCCCATAATTCATAACTTATTATTGGAAAGTCGAAATAACGTAATTCCAACAGAATTAGTCTCTAAAAATCATCCTTTATGTTGTGTTAAAATTTCATGACATTTTGTTTTGATTTCGGTATTTTCCAAAGGAGAGAGAAAATTGTAAAAATGATTAAATTTCTCTTTTAAATTTTGGGCTAAGGTTCCAAATAAAATAATTTCAGGTTTATGACTGTATGTTGTCATTCTAACCATGTGACTATTTTATTTTAATTTTGGAAACCTTTTATTTCTATTTTGAGGTTATTTCATGTGTTAATTATTAAAGAAATTAGCTTATAATATGAATTAAAAGCTTAATTTCCAGAATAAATATTATCTGAAAATGATGAAATACCTTTCATAATAACTATGATATTTGGGAGTGTTTGGAGGTTATGAACAAGTCATATGAAAAATAGAAAATCCCGAAAATGTCCTTGGAAAACCTAGTCTTGGTGCATTTTGACCGTTTTGCCCTTGTCTTTGCATTTGTGTGCTTGAGCCTTTTCCCGGGGGTCAGAATTTTGGGTATAACACACCCCTAAAACGTGAACAACATCAAGAGCAACTAGTGACCAGAAGCCTGGTTCAAAGCCCTTTCAAATCGGCCATCAACGGAGCTCCCGACGAATCCCGACGTGAATAATCATTGTGAATTCGAAGGTAAAACAGGTGGGAATTTCACTTTTCTAATTCTCCACAACTTTATTAACCTTATCTCAAAATTTGGGTTTAAACCGACTCTTTTGGGTTCTGTACTGACAATTGTTTTTGCTTCTGCCTTATTACTTGTTTGCTAAGTTTCATGCATAATTCGACTTCAAACTGTGAATATTTGAATACTAACATCTTGGAAATATTTCAGGCTACGCGTGCATAAGTTTTGAGCCGAAAACACCTTCGGGAACCACCAAAAACCCACCATCAGTGGGTGGTTCGTACTCGCGGACCTGTGGTCAGGGACCACGGACGGGTTATCTGTGGCCACGTACACCCATGGATGGCGGCGGGATTTTATTTTTCAAATTTTGTGGGTTTAACCGTACATGTCCGGGCCCACGGACAGCCTGTCCGTGGCCCCGGACTTTTCAAAATTTCGTTTTCTGTTTAATTTGATTTTTATTTTGGGAAAATTCACGTTATACCCCTGTTTTCTTTCGTAGTTCACAATATACCCCTGTGTTTTTCGTATTTCAACTTTAAACATGCTTAAATGTTGTCCAAAATTGATGAAATTTTACATGGACGATGTTAAAGTGTTATATTTTGTCCAATATCAAATATGAAGTTTTTTAAGCTCACGTGTGACCTGTGGGACCCAATGAATATGCCACATGTTCATTGGGTCCCACAGGTCACACGTGAGCTTTAAAAACTTCAAATTTGGAATTGAACCAAAATATAACACTTTAGCATTGTCCATGTAAAGTTTCATCAATTTTGGACAACATTTAAAGATGTTTAAAGTTGAATTACAAAAAGTATAGGGGTATATTGTGAATTACGAAAGAAAACAGGGGTATATCATGAATTTTCCCTTTTATTTTCATGTAATTTAACTGGGGTCCGTGGTTACGGACATTAGGTCCATGGCTATGGACAGAAAAAAATTTGACCTAATTCTGCCTCAAACCCTAGTTTAGGTAATTTCAATTTCACTTTAGTTTTTTGTCAAAAAATGTCAAAAATACTAAAAAATCATAAACTCGCGCACTTAGGTTAAAACGACTCTGGAATAAGCTGTAATTAAACTAAGTAGAGGAAAAACGACTTCTAGGGTAATGAAAGTAATTGAACCCTAATTAAGTTGAATATCAAGCTCCCGAACCCGAACTCTACCTTTCCAAATTTACCATAGGTTAAAATTAGGTGGCGACTCATAATAGGTTCCAGTGAGCTAACTTAGGTTTTAATAATTGTGGTTATATGACTTAGTTATTAAACTTAGGTTATAAGTGGACCTAAAACCCGAACAGATCCTAATCAGCTCAAATCAACATAGGATAGGGTTTAAAAATTGAGGCTCACAAAATGGTGACTCTGCTGGGGAAAAAATTCTTAAAGTTGACTTGTTTAATTTTTAAGAAAGAGGGCTTAACTTGAAAATTGTTTATTTACGGCTTTTATTAAATTGTTTGTTTACTTTCGTGCGCACTTCAATTCTGCGCTTTTGCATCATATGAGAGCGAGGGTCCACGCAAACAAGTTTCACCCCGGGACCCATTTTAGGGTCCCCTATCAGAGACTCACACCTATTAAGGTGATGTGAATAAGCGGGGGCAAAGAGGAGGATGTCGTCTAACCACATCACCTTAATACCTAGGCTTTAGCCCCAAGCGTTTTCCTGACAGTGCCCTAACCTAGCCATGCTTGGTCATTCAAAGACCTGACCGCAGACGCACACCTTCAGGTGATGTGAAAAAAGTGGGGAAGCCCAATGAGAATAGCGTGCAAGCCCTATTCCTTTGTGGTGATCTGGGCTCTCGCCCCAAGCACTTCTCCGGATCAATCTATACCTGTTAGACTAAGTCATTTTGTGAGGACATTTGCACAACCCTTTTTTTGTATGATCTCTATCTGTGTGTGTATATCTTTCTCTGGGCCTCAGGCCCAACATTCTTATCAAGTCCTCAAATATTTTTAGCCTGAATAAGATCCCTCGTGGCACAAACAAACTCACTTCCACAAAGTAATCTCCTCAATGGACTCCTCTGAAATTATTAGCCCAATCCATATGTCAAAATTTCCAACTCTCCCGACCCGGATAATAAAAAAGGGGGAGGATACCGCTTGTAACTAGAACATAGTGTATCTTAAGATAAAATATTCTCTTACTCATGAAATAATAGTTTTTGTTTCATGTTCTTAAAACAGAAGGGAGACAAATTTTCAGAAAGGCGTTGGGATAGAAGTTCCGGGTGTTCGATCCGACTACCCACTCCCCCACCTTTTTTACTCCCCGCTGAAATCACCTCCGTCTCATCCGACATGGTAGTCGAAGCCCATGATAATATCCCTCACGAAAACCAACAGCCAGTGGGGGGATCTGGAGGTGTTGCCTCTGTTGAAGAACTCATGGAGGCTTTTGATCTAAAACATAAAAAGGCAGTCCAAGCGCTGGAGAACAAGTATGTGGATACAATTGCTAAACTGGAAGAAAAAATGGCCACACTAGAAATGGCAGCTCAAAGTGGGACCACCAGAGCTCCTGCAGTGGAACAAGACCAGATAGCTAGCTTGGTACAGAAACACTAGGCTGCCATTGAAGCCTTGGAAGCTCGTCATGTGGCTGCTACTGATGAACTCCATGAGAAGATTGGATCCCTGGAGGTGGCAAGGCGGGAGAGACCCCTGCAGAGGTTTGTCAATCCTTTATACGGCATGGACAACACCTCTATGGAAGGGCATGACACTTAAGGCGGGTATAGAGGGGATGTCCCTGGAAATCAACTAGCTGCAGAAGTCCAGAGCGTTTTAAAACGTGTCGGCGCATGGAAAAAGCCGGTAAACCTGCTGGTTTTGACAACTTTTCCATGGGATCCTACCCAACATCGAGCTACCTTCAAAGCTGAAGCTCCCAACCTTGGCTCTCTACAAGGGCTCAACCGATCCTCAGATCCATTTGGCCATGTTTGACCGAGAGATGCCTATCCTAAGGCTCAATGACATGCAAAAGGCCAAGGTTTTTTCCAGGTATCTGGACGAGACTCCCCAACGGTGGTACCTAACTCAAAAATGAACACTAAGACGTACGAGGAGGTATGCGAAGCTTTTCTGATCCACTTTGAATATGCTAAGAATTTAGAGATTACCCGGTCCGACCTTGCTAGCACTCGCCAGACAGGGAGTGAGTCCATGTCTGACTTCATAAAACGGTGGAGGAGGAAGGCAGCAGGCATGCCCACCAGGATGGATGAACAGGAGAAAATTCGCATGATCTTCGAGAACATGTAGAAGCAGTATCATGATGAGCTAAAGTACATGTACTTTCCAAGCTTTAACATGCTGATGGGTCAGGTAGGTGTGCTAGAGGAAAAGATCCACAAGGAAGATTTGAAGCTCGGATATTCTCGGGGGTCTGGAGGTAATTCGAAGTCCCCAAAATCTGAGCCAGCAAAAACTTCTTATTCAACAGCGGCTTACACTCAGGGCACACCACAAAGGTGTGTAGAGCAATATGAGGTGAATGTAGTCCAACAGCCAAGAAGTCAAGGTTGGAACTATAGAGTAGTTCCCCCTCCAAGACATGACTTCCATCTGCGAGAGTTCACCGATATCGGTCGACCTTTGAGCCAAGCTTTGAAGAAGCTCCAGGAGCATAATATTTTAAAACCAGTTTCACCGCGACCAGGGGTTACCCAGGCAGGTAAACATTTGGGTCAATTCTGCAACTATCATCAGTTTTCTCGTCATAACACCGATCATGGCAGAGCATTACAGCACAAGATCCAAAATCTAATTGACCAAGGACTCTAGTTCTCAGAGCGTGGGAATATCTTTGGGAACCCCATGCCGGAACATCGCTAGGAGTTATGTTGTTTCTCTTTCTAGTCGTTTTAGTTGATAGGGAAAGTCTTCTTTCTTTTCTTTTTTATAGTTTTTAGTCAGTTTATTCGGGTTACCTTACTTTTGATGATGGAAGTTGTACTTGATATTCGATGTTGTTTTACCTTTCCTATCGTTATTAACAAAAGAAAGCATTTTTTCATTTTTCTTCTTCTTGTTCATGATCCTTTATATCAAGCTTGAACCTTGTACTTATGCATTCATTCATATGTCAAAAACAAAAAAAAGGTAGAAAGTAAAAGATAAGAAAAAGAAGGAAAGGCCATTTCATGAAACATGCTTACAATTGCTAGAGACGGAAATATTGATTGAACACATTATCATGGATCCTGAAATAACTCACCTTTGCATATAGCATGTCTTTCACCCCGACATCACTTCACCAAAACACCGAAAAAAAGGGGTCGCCATGTCATTTCACCCATATCCACCACCTTCACCACATACATCTCATGTGTCTCACCACACTCCCCTTCCATAAAAAACTCATTCTTGCACATGGAATACCTCACCACCTTGTTTGCTTCCATCATTCATCATCTCTCCAAAGAAAATTTCACCACACACTGAAAACATCCCACTACCATGTTTTACTTTCATCACTACACCACTCCACCAAAACAGCAAAACCTCATCACCACTCACCGTCACACACAATCACCTTCTACGAATAACCAAGGCATTCAAAAGGTTTGTTAATTAAACCCCGAAACAGTACTGGGGGCAATCTCAGTTAAGGATCGATAACGTTTAAAACGCGCAAACAAGTCTCTGAGTGAACATTTCGCGAGAGTGCCTTGAGCAGTAAAACCAAGAGCGAAAGAGCGTGTCATTTTTACACGACTCAATATAGGTCACATTCAAAGGTGAGGTAAACGGCATAACTCCAACCAAACGAGACACTTTGTAAATTTACGCCTAAACCTGTGAAAAGTAACAAAGAACGGATACAGAACTGCTAGGGATGACGAAGAATCTAGGTACAACACCACACAACCAAAAGCCTGAAAACACTAACATTACACCCTAGGAACCCCCACTGAGCTTTTCATATGTCTGCTCTTTTTCAACATTACAAACTCCACAAAACAAGCCAGCCAATGATGATTAACCGACCCGGTGACCAAAGGAAGCAAGGAGCCCGACTCCTGGACAACAACTTCGCAAGTCCAAAGAAGCAATGCTGCTACCAAGACAATGAAACGATCCGCAAAAGGTCCCAAAGCGACACAGGATCCAAAGAGCTCACATCAAAAACAGCTCTCAAAGTTCAAAAACGGGAAACACAAGAACCCCGAAAAAGGAAAAGGATGCAAGGCAAATCTGAAAAGCCTAATAGAAATCTCAGTCTAAAACCAAAAGAAGAGAGAGATGATGACTTCAAAAGTTCCAAGTCAACGTCCAAAAGCAAGATCAATGCAAAGTAGCCAAATGACTTCAAGACAAAGAAGGCAAATCCAAAAGAAGGCACAAGTTGCAGCTTTGGTCACCCTCATTGCTCCACATATCCCAAACATTCCTCCATGGTCCCATTGTCATTCACCACACCCTATGACCATGTTATAAGCTTTAAAGACTTCCAACTTAGTAGTGTATCCAATCACGCGAAAGTAACAGGTTGAACGCGTAAATCTAACAAATGTCAAATTCAATGGTTGAGACGTTTTGACTGAAAGGGGAGCATGAGTGCAAACACTAAACACTTTGAGTGTAGGATAGGAAGCACCACATCAAAATAAACCTCGACCCGTGAGAATGAGACTTATTTTCGCGCAATTAATCAAGGAAATTACTGGGGGCAATCGATCAGTCCCGATCGATTGCCACAAATCTTAAGACTTAGATTGCCTTAAGGAAGAATACTGGGGGCAATTGTTGGTTCCAACAATTGCAAGAACAATGCCTATTGAAATCCCAAAAGCTCAAGCACCAATACCACCACAAAAAATATATATATACCTCAGGCACACATAAGCCCTTCCACCACAAAAACACCTTCCCAGCACACATAAGCCCTAGCATCACAAAAAGACACCTCCTTAGACACCCATGATCATTACCATACACCTTTTCCTTAGGCACACATAAGCCCTGTCTTGCGTTCTTTCATAAAAATCATCCTTAGGCACACATAAGCCCTACCTTGCATTTCTTACCTTTCATAAAATCACCCTTAAGCACATATAAGCGCTGTCTTGCATCCTTTCATAGAAATCATCTTTAGTCACACATAAGCCCTACCTTGCATTTCCAACCTCTCATAAAATCATCCTTAGGCACACATAAGCCCTACCTTGCATTTCCTACTATGAGCCTCGATTTTAAACCCTATCCTGTGTTGATTAAAGCTGATAAGGATCTAACCGGGTTTTAGGTCCACTTATAACCTAAGGTTAATAACTATGTCATATAACAATAATTATTAAAACCTAAGCTAGCTCACTGGAACCTATTATGAGTCACCACCTAATTTTAACCTAGAGCAAATTAGGAAAGGTAAAGTTCGGGTTCGGGGGCTTGGTATTCGAATTATTTAGGGTTCAATTACTTTCATTACCCCCAGAAGTCGTTTTTCCTCTACTTAGTTTATTTATGACTTATTACGAAGTCGTTTTAACCTAAGTGTGCGGGCTTCTGTTTTTTATGGTTTTAAGCATTTTTTGACAGAAAATAAAAGTGGAAATTAAGACAACCTAAACTAGGGTTTCGGAGGCAGAATTAGGTCAAATTTTGTTTCCGTCCGTGGCTACAGACCTAATGTCCGAGCCCACGGACCCTAGTTAACCTATGTGAATATAAAAGTTGAATTAAATGGAAAACACAAATTTGAAAAGTCCGGGGCCACGCACACGACGTTGTAGGCCCGGACATAGTTTAGCAAAATCTAATTTTTTTAAAATTTTAAAAATCCCGCCGCCGTTCGTGGGTGTTCGTGGCCACAGACAACCCGTCCGTGGTCCCGGACCACCCACGGACAGGGGTTTTCTGGCGGTTCCCGATGGTGTTTTCGGTTAAAAAATTATGTACGTGTAGCCTGAAAGGTATACAATACGTTAGTAATTGAAAGATTGCAGTTTGAAGTCGAATTATGCACGAAACTTGACAAGCAAGTAACAAGGTAGAAGCAAAAGCAATTAGCAATACAGAAGCCGAAAAGGGTTGGTTTGAGCCCAAAATTTAACAGAGAGTTAATAAGGTTGTGGGGAGTTAGAAAAGTAGAATTATAACCTGTTTTACCTTCGAATTCAAGATGATTCTTGACGTTGGGATTCTTCAGAGGCTCCGATGATGCCGGTTCAGGATTGAGTTCGACCCGAGCTTCTAGTTGTTGATTGTTTATGATGTTCTTCACGTTTTGGAGGTGGTTTGGTTGATGTTTGATGATTGTTGATGTGTTGGGAGCTGAAAAGTGTGTTTAGGTGGTGATTTCGGGGCATTTTTGATGTGATTTTGGTGCTTGGATGTGTAAAAATGTGGGGGACTTGTAACGGCTAGGTTTTCTGGTTGCTTAGGGTTCATGAGGTTCTGATTTGATCAAGGGATAAGGCTCCTTATATAGGCTTCCTTAAAGATAGAAAAATCCGGTAAAAATCGAGATTTACCGACGTTTGAGCTCAAGGGCTTCCAAAAGGAATTTGACTATGAAATTTTAAACATGGATAAAGGATGATATTTCTGATCTTTCTAAAGTGGAATCGAATTTTTTGGATATTGGAATATTTTTAAATTCAATTTCTCGTCAGATTCAATCATAAATTGCTAGAATATTATTGGAAATTCAAAAAATCAAAATTCCAACACCATTATGACCAAAATATCATCCTCTATCATGGGTTAAAATTTCAAAGCCTTTTGAATTGCTTTGACCCTTCTTTGGAGGAGAGAGAAAGCCTATAGTGGGCTTAGGAGCCTTGAAAAATTAGAAAAATGCCCCTGGAGATGACTTAGCTATCCTTAGTACTCTGAAATGTGCCGATCGAACTGGGAACCCTCGTTACTTGATCAAACTAGCCTGTTAGTAGAGACTCTCTTCCAGGGGGTTGAAATTTTGGGTATAACAGATTGCCCCCCGTCAACTAGATTTTGTAATGGAAATGAAAAGTCAAGTTGATGCCTAAGTGATACCCCAAAATTTTAGATGTTAGAAGACCCCACATGCAATTGAAATCCGACAAGTTGTGTCGAGCTGTTCTAAGGCGCTGACTACCTATGAGTAAAGTGGAAGGATGTCGAGCGATTCTAAGGCGTCGACCACCTATGGGTAAAAATGAAGTAATGTCAAACTATTCTAAGGCGCCGACTACTTGTAAGGATGATATGATGTCAAGCTATTCTAAGGCGTTGACTACCTATAATGAATGAAATAATGTCTAGTTATTCTAAGGCGCTGACTACCTATAATGAGTGAAATATGCTTAATGTGATGATGAATTGTATGACCTAGGTGCATCTAGGGACCTGAACCTATTCCGAAGGGTGTGTAAAAGGTTAAGGACTGAGAGTGCCAAACGTGGCAAGTGCTAACAAAAGTGGGTAAGACTTATGACGAGCTTGAGGGTGAGTTCTTCTACTCAAGTGAGAAGTTGTATCTGTAAAGAATCTGCATCTTAGTGGTGAGAATCTGTATCTGAATCTATGAGTGATAATCTGTATCTCTGAAGAATCTGTATGTATGGATGAGAATCTGTATCTCTGAAGAATCTGTATCGTCGGCTGAGAATCTGTATCTCTAAAGAATCTATATCTTCGGCTGAGAATCTATATCTCTGAAGAATCTGTATCTTCGGCTGAGAATCTGTATCTCTGAATAATCTGTATCTTTGGCTGAGAATCTGTATCTCTGAAGAATCTGTATCTTCGTGGTGAGAATTTGTATCTCTGATTTGTGACGATAAATCTCGTATGAATAGATGCAAGGTAAATTTTATGCAAATGATCATGATAAAAGTTGATTATGAAAGTGCCAAACATGGCAATGTTGAGGTGTTATGCAAAAGTTGTAAAATGCAACTAAAGTGTTTGTTGGAAGCTTGTACAAAACAAGGGAACTGTTGAAGAATGTGCCAAACATGGCAATGTTTGAGAAAAACTCTATTGAAAAAGGAAAGTGAAATGATCATTTCCTGACTAAAAATTTCATATCTGCAATTCGTTTCTTAGAGAATGAACATGCCGTTGGTGGAAGTGTGTGGTGCTTGTTGTGGTGCTAAAGGCTTTTGCTGGTGTTCAGGATTTATCATAGTCCTTGGATTAGGTTGTGCTTTTGGATGGTGGTCAGGGTTATGACCGGCCTGATGTTTTTGTGGTGGTAAGGCTAAAGACGGGCCTGAGTGTGTATGTGTGGAGGTAAGGGCTTATGTGTGCCTGTGGTGGGATGGTGGTGCTCAAGTTTTGGGTTTCCGTTGGTGTTGTCATGGCAATTGTTGGAACCAACAGTTGCCCCCAGTATTTTTCTTTAGGACAATCTAAGCTAGAGTTCATGGCCATCGATCAAAACGATCGATTGCCCCCAGTATTTTCTTTGATTAAACGTGCGAACGAGTCTCATCCTCACAGGGTCAAGGTTTATGTTTTGATTTGGTGCATCCTAACCTACACTTGACGTGTTTGGTGTTTGCACTTATTTCTCGCTTACGGTCACAACTTCCAGACCATTGAACTTGATATTTGATGAATTTACGCATTCGATTTGTTACTTTCACGTGATTAGATACACAATTATCAAGTCGGAAGTCTTTAAAGCTTATAACGTGGCCATGGGGTGTGATGAAAGACAACGGGACCATGGAGGAATATTTGAGGTATGTGGAGCTATAAGGGTGACCAAAGTAGCACCTTGCGTCTTCTCTCGGAATCATCTTGTCTTGAAGCCGTCTAGCTGCTTCGTTCATGTTGCTTTCGATCTTCTGGATCTAGACTTTTGAAGTTGTCCTTTACACCATTTCTCTTTTCGTTATTTGGATTTCTTCGAGGCACTTCGGGTTTGCCTTTATTTTTATCCTTTCTTGGCTTTGCCTTCAGGGTTCTTGTGTTTCCCGGTTTTGGGCTTCGAGAGCTGTTTTGATCCTGTGTCACTCTGGGACCATTTGCGGATCGCTTCGTCATGCTGATAGCGACATTGCTTCTTTGGACTAATGAGAATGTTATCTGAGAGTAACGGGATCCTCGCTTCCTTTGGTCACCGAGTCGGACATTCATCATTGGCTGGGTTATTTTGTGGAGCTCATAATATTGAAAAGGGATATACGAAAGGCTCAACGGGGGTGCCTAGGGTTTAATGATATGTTTACCTGCTTTTGGCTATGTGGTGGTGCTTCGTCATTCCTGATAGTTGTGTATCCGTTCTTTGTTACTTTTCTTAGGTCTAAGAGTAAATTTACAAGTTATCTCCTTCGGTCGGAGTTATACCGTTTACCTCACCTTTGAATGTGGTCTCACCGGAGTCGTGTAAAAATGACACGCTCGTTCACTCATGGTTTTTCCGCTCAAGACACTCTCGTGAATTCTCACTCTGAGATTTGTTCGCACATTTAAACAAAAGGTGAAAGATGACAAACTTAAACCCAGATTGCCCCCAGTATTAAACCAGGGTTTATAACAACAATTTGACAAATGTAGACTTTGAACCATTATGTAGTTTGTTTGGATGCTTTAGGGGTGAGCTGTGGCATTTGGTTGGGCATGTTCATCCTTTTAGAAACAAAAAGACAAGTCATTCAATTGCGAGAAAATGACCGTTTCATGAACATTAGTTTTGAAAGATGATTTGGTTGAAGGTGCAAAATGAATGAACATTTGTTTTTATTTTTTTGAGAATGCAAATCGAAAAGACAAAAGACTGAAACTTGAACATCTAAACCTCATTAAAAATGGAAATATCATAAACTCCTTACAAAATTGAAAAGAAAAATTAAGAAAGAAACATGCAACTAACTCTAGACTACTCGACAAATTGGAGCCCTTGCTCGATAAAGTCCTCAATCTTATGCTTCAAAGCTCTACAATCGTCAGTATTGTGTCTTGGTAATTGATGAAACTGGCAAAACTGATGGAGATGTTCCCCGGCTTGGGTGATCCCAGGACTAGGTGTGAGAGGCTGTAGTAAGTCTAGCTCTTGTAGCTTCACGAGTGCTTGACTGAGAGGTCGGCCAATGTCGGTAAACTGTCTCGGTGCAGAGAACCTCCTAGATTGGGGTGAGGCCTTGATGCTCTGCTTTGCTGCACTCGGTTTCTATATGGTGCTCACTTGGTATGAAACTCGAGCTGCTTTGGCCGGTCCTGACATAAAGGTTTCAATACCCACACCCTGGGCTTTGGGTTGTCCCAGCTTCAGCTCACCTTTGTGAATCTTTTCTCCCATGACTCTTACTGTCCCATCAACATGTCGAAATTAGGGAAGTATGTGCAACTCAGCTCATTGTTGTATTGCTTCTGCATATTGTCCTCAATCATTCAAATCTGCTCTTGCTCATCCATTTTCATAGGCATAGCAGCGGCATTCATCCTCCACCGTTTGATGAAGTCGAACATTGATTCACTGTCTCTCTGCCGAGTGCTGGCAAGGTCAGACCTGGTGACTACGAGATTCTTAGCATACTCGAAATGGTGCAAGAAAGCCTCACAAACCTCCTCATAGGTTTTGGTGTTCATCCTCTGAGTCAAGTACCAACGTTGAGGTATTTCATCGAGGTAACGAGCGAAGACCTTGGCCTTCTGCATCGCTAGATGAACCTGCGGGTCTGAGGAACCCTTGTATAGAGCAAGTGTGGGTAACTTCAACTTTGGAGGGAGATCAACCACAGGGTATGACACCATAGAAGAGTAATCGAAACCAGCCGGCTTGCTAGCCTTTTCCATGCGCTCGATCCTTTTCAGAGCCTTCTTGAGTTCTACAGTTAGTTGGTGGTCTGGGGCAGCTTTTCTTACAAATCTTTGCGCATCCTGGGCCCCAACGGAGTTAATTTCGATGTAGTCATGCTCGTTTCCGGAGTTGGCAATCTTTACTGCAATGTTTTCCTGATGACCAACCTCAAGGGAATTGATTTTGCTTTTCAGTTCTTCGATGATGGTGACATACTTAGCCTCCATTTCATTAGTGGCAGACCTATGTTTTTATTCCATGGCATCAAAGGCGGCCATGTACTTTTGCTCTAAGGCTGCAAACTAGGCCTCCATGCTGATTGGGTCTCCTCCCTCTGCCATACTTAGGACTTGGGTCTACCTGTTTCCAAGGTGTCCATCATTAGCTAATCAAAGGGAAGTGGGCTGAATGATACAAGGGTGAGAATGACACTTCACAATGTAAATTGAAGACCAGAACAGATTTGGTCTGAAAGCAAGTGGGCCAGAATACCCAAGAAATGAGGTGTTTGGGCCAGAGTATTTTTCAGACTGTGAATTGGAATTTGGACTGAAATCTAAATGGATGGCTTTGATTGTGCTTGAGAAGTGACACCTGGATCTAAGGTTTTGGACTAGAGCATGGATAAGAAGTCTACCTAGACTAGAATGAGCCCTTGGGCTAGAATGTGTTTGGGCCTGAAGTAAAGCACATGGGCTGGAGTGGTCCCTAAATCACAAATGGGCCTAACTTTCTTTGGGTCAGAGAAGATGGTTGCTAAGCCGAAAAATATTTCAGGACTTGTGAGTCATTTCAAGTTCAGGTGGATTTCTTTTTGTGGGCCTAAAACTAATTGGATAATTCAAATTGGGCCGGAAGAGAAATCACCTAAGTCTAAGCTTTTGGGCCGAAGCCCGAATAACTCACATATTAAACCAAACAGGGCCTCTGGGCCGCAAACAACTAGAGCTGCCAATCCGGGTTGGGCTAGGTTGAAGTAGGAGAAGTTCCTATCAATCTCTAGTCTGGGTAATGGGCCGATCATACAAGCAAACAAGGCCCACACAAATTCAACATGTCTCACTAGACGTTTAAATCAAACCGGGTATGGATCGATCCAGAGAGGTGCTTGGGCGCGGACCCAGGTCACCACAAAGGAATAGGGCTTGCATGTTATTCTCTTTGGGCTTCCCCACAGTTTTCACATCACCTGAAGGTGTGCGTCTACTGTCGGGTGTTTGACTGACCAAACAATGGGCTAGGTAAGGGCACTGCCAGGAAAACGCTTGGGGCTAAGGCCCAGGTATTAAGGGGGTGTGGTTAGACGACACCCTCCTCTTTTCCCCCGCTTATTCACGTCACCTAAAAGGTGTGAGTCCCTGACAGGGGACCCTCAAATGGGTCCCGGGGTGAAATCGGTTTGCGTGGACCCTCGCTCTCATATGATGCAAAGGTGCAAAAAATTAAAGTGCGCATGAAAGTAAACAAAAGAGTAATAAAGCCACAAATAAACATTTTCGAGTTAAGCCCTCTTTCTTAAAATTAAAACAAGTTAAAATTAAGAAGTTTGTCCCCAGCAGAGTCGCCAGTCTGTGAGCCTCGATTTTAAACCCTATCCTGTGTTGATTAAAGCTGATTAGGATCTAACCGGGTTTTAGGTCCACTTATAACCTAAGGTTAATAACTATGTCATATAACAATAATTATTAAAACCTAAGCCACCTCACTGGAACCTATTATGAGTCGCCACCTAATTTTAACCTAGAGTAAATTAGGAAAGGTAAAGTTCGGGTTCGGGGGCTTGGTATTCGACTTATTTAGGGTTCAATTACTTTCATTACCCCCAGAAGTCGTTTTTCCTCTACTTAGTTTATTTACGGCTTATTATGAAGTCGTTTTAACCTAAGTGCGCAGGCTTCTGTTTTTTATGTTTTTAAGCATTTTTCGACAGAAAATAAAAGTGGAAATTAAGACAACCTAAACTAGGGTTTCGGAGGCAGAATTAGGTTAAATTTTGTTTCTGTCCGTGGCTACGGACCTAATGTCCGAACCCACGGACCCTAGTTAACCTATGTGAATAAAAAAGTTGAATTAAACAGAAAACACAAATTTGAAAAGTCTGGGGCCACGGACAGGACGTCCGTAGGCCCGGACATAGTTTAGCAAAACCTAAATTTTTTAAAATTTTAAAAATCCGCCGCCGTCCGTGGGTGTCCGTGGCCACGCACAACTCGTCCGTGGTCCAGGACCATAGGTCCGAGATCCCGGACCACCCACGGACAGGGGTCTTCTGGCGGTTCCCGACGGTGTTTTCGGCTAAAAAATTTTGTACGTGTAGCCTGAAAGGTATACAATACGTTAGTAATTGAAAGATTGCAGTTTGAAGTCGAATTATGCACGAAACTTGACAAACAAGTAACAAGGCAGAAGCAAATCAATTAGCAATACAGAAGCCGAAAAGGGTTGGTTTGATCCCAATATTTAACAGAGAGTTAATAAGGTTGTGGGGAGTTAGAAAAGTAGAATTATAACCTGTTTTACCTTCGAATTCAAGATGATTCTTCACGTTGGGATTCTTCAGAGGCTCCGATGATGCCGGTTCTGGATTGGGTTCGACCCGAGCTTCTGGTTGTTGATTGTTGATGATGTTCTTCACGTTTTGGAGGTGGTTTGGTTGATGTTTGATGATTGTTGATGTGTTGGGAGTTGAAAAGTGTGTTTAGGTGGTGATTTCGGGGGATTTTTGATGTGATTTTGGTGCTTGGATGTGTAAAAACGTGGGGGACATGTGACGGCTAGGTATTCTGGTTGCTTAGGGTTCTTTAGGTTCCGATTTGATCAAGGGAGAAGGCTCCTTATATAGGCTTCCTTAAAGATAGAAAAATCCGGTAAAAATCGAGATTTACCGACATTTGAGCTCAAGGGCTTCCAAAAGGAATTTGACTATGAAATTTTAAACATGGATAAAGGATGATATGTCTGATTTTTCTAAATTGGAATCGAATGTTTTGGATATTGGAATATTTTTAAATTCAATTTCTCGTCAGATTCAATCAGAAATTGCTAGAAAATTATTGGAAATTCAAAAAATCATAATTCCAACGCTATTATGACCAAAATGTCATCCTCTATCATGGGTTAAAATTTCAAAGCATTTTGAATTGATTTGACCCTTCTTTGGAGGAGAGAGAAAGCCTATAGGGGTCTTAGGAGGCTTTAAAAATTATGAAAATGCCCCTGGAGATGACTTAGCTGTCCCTAGTACTCTGAAATGTGCCGATCGAACTGGAAACCCTCGTTACTTGATCAAACTAGCCTGTTAGTAGAGACTCTCTTCCGGGGGTTGAAATTTTGGGTATAACACCTACCTTACATAGAATCACCCTCAGGCACGCATAAGCCCTACCTTGCATACTGCATCATCAAACATTTGCATAACCTAGGCTCGCATAAGCCCTGGCTATAGAAGTTGATGAGGTGATGGCAATAAATCCACCTTAGTTATGTCAGATTATTTTGGGATTAACGAATGGTAGGCAAAGGCAATAAGTCCTCAGGGTTTATACCAGGAGTTATCTCTGCACACCGGTTTGGGGGCGATGGCAATAAGTCCACATAGGGTCCAACCAGGAGCATTGGCACAGGTTTCGGTCCCTAAATGCACCGAGCATCATTTAAATATCATCTTCATTCGCATATCATATGCATAATCATATCCAACAGCATATCATGCATACAACTCTCATATTCTGCATTCTTAGGTTTTTAAAACCTTCAATACACAGTCTGTTATACCCTTTTTCTCTGTTCAACTCATTCCCCAGGTAGCTAGCGCCTCATAATAGCACAGCATAATCATTAGACTTTCAGCAGAAATCTAATTCATTCTTCACTACTGGTCAAATTTTTGGGGCATCAACCAGTCTTTTCATTCTTATTACAAAGACAAGTTGACGGAGGGCAATCTGTTAGAGTACCCAGAGGCATAGGTACTAAAAGAGATCTTGGTCAAATAGCAAGGATTCCCAGTTCGATCGGCACATTCCGGGGTGCCAGGGGCAGTTTGGTCATCTTCAGGGGCATTTCTATAATTTTTTAGGGCTCTTAAGCCCCTATGAGCTTTCTCTCTCCTCCAAAAATGGCCTAAATCAATTCAAAATACTTTGAAATTTTAACCCATGATAAAGGATGACATTTTGAGCATAATGGCGTTGGAATTTTGATTTTCTGAATTTCCGATAATTTTCTAGCAATTTCTGATTGAATCTGACAAGAAATTGAATTTAAAATTATTCCAATATTTCAAAAATTCGATTCCACCTCAGAAAAATCATAATTGTCATCCTTGACACGTGACTAAAATTTCACAGGAAAATTCCTTTGAGAAGTCACATTATTAAAATATCGAAAAATCTCGTTTTTACTAGATTTTCTTTATCTTTAAGAAAGTCTATATAAAGGAGCAAATCTATTGATAAAAACATAATCACACAAGCTAAAGAACCCTAAGGAATCAGAAAATGCAGCCTCCCTCAACTTTCTCTCGTTTTTCAACACCCGTCCATCAAAAGCATACCGAAATTTTCCTGAAATCACCATTAAAACACGTTTTCCAACTCCCAAAGCATCAACCATCATCAAAACCCCACAAAAACACCACCAAAAAGTGAAGAACATCAAGAGCAACTAGTGACTAGAAGCCCGGTTCAAAGCCCTTTCGAATCTGTCATCAACGGAGCTCCCGATGAATCCCAACGTGAAGAATCATTGTGAATTCGAAGGTCACTTTTCTAGTTCTCCACAACTTTATTAACCTTGTCTCAACATTTGGGTTCAAACCGACTCTTTTCGGGTTCTGTATTGACAATTGTCTTCACATCTACCTTGTTACTTGTTTGCTAAGTTTCATGCATAATTCGACTTCAAACGGCGAATATTTGATTACTAACATCTTGGAAATCTTTCAGGCTACGCGTGCATAAGTTTTGAGCTGAAAACACTGAAATCGGATTGAGGTTACTCTCCGACACAATTTCCACACAGAGATGTATAGTGGTTCGGCCAATAATCTGGCCTAAATCCACTTCTAGATAGAGCTCTTATTTATTTCCTTGATTACAAAACTAGAGAACTCTGTGGAGAGAGCCCTCTCTTTTTTTTAACCTCCCTCAACAAATGAGCTCCCATCTTCTATTTATAGACTTTATATGGCCAAGTTTTACTTTTTAGCCCTTATACATGCGGTACCATTATACTAATATAACTGTTAGTCTCTTTTAGATAATCCTTCCGGACTGGGACACTGCTCCCGCACTGGACTAATTCTTCCGGGCCGTCTCTTCAGTTAGCAATCCTACTGGTAGCGGGTCTTCTGGTATGAGGCCTCTCGGTAGCAGGCCTTCCGGTAGTGGGTCTTTCGGTAGCAGGACTTCCGGTAACAGTCCTTCCGGTAGCGGGTCTTCCGGTAAGAGGCCTTCCGGTAACAGGCCTTTCAGTAGCGGGTCTTTCGGTAGCAGGCCTTCCGGTAACAGGCATTTTAGTCATGGTATATTCCATACCATCACATCAGTCGCACAAGTTCTACTTTTTAACATTAAAAAGTGGAACTTATAAAAAGAAGATAAAATTTACACTTTGTACTCTTTTCTTTTCTACTATATATCTCCTAAACCCACAAGTTCTTTTTCTTTTGCCTAAAAAAGGAAATGAACTTACAAACTTTGGACTACATAAGAGCTTTCCAGTAAGAATACCATGTCTTCCAGTCACAAAGAAGTCCCATGGGCTCGGGGGCGATGAAGCCCCACTTGTACTTTAGACAAAGGTCCTCGGTCCTCAACCATGCCATGATAAGAAATCCGAAGGTCTTGAATTCCGAAGGACCATATCAATTCCAGACGACCATAATAATCTCAAGAAGTCAGAGATAATAATAATGGGATATTTACTTCCGTAATTAGATTTATGCTTGAATTATTTTATCCCTTGGACCTGCATACTCAAATATTGATAGATTAAAAAGAACATTAATCTTTGGGGCTTCCCGGAGTGACCGGGCTCCCCAAAAGTATTTACTGACCATATCTCATACTTTTGTAACACACTCTACCATTGTACAGATGGTGAGATCGTCGATTTGTCACTCTTACGACTTTAAGACGGTGAGATCGTCGGATAAACACTCTACTGGCTTTAAGACAGTGAGATCGTCGGATACAAAACACTCTACCAACATGGTGAGATCGTCGGATACAATCACTCTACCATCTTTAAGATGGTGAGATCGTCGAATACTTTCTTTGTCTTTCTTTTCTCTTATCAAGACTCTCTGGTCTTGGTTTTAAGTAAATCAAAAAATGTTTTACAATATTTCTTTTTGTTTGAAAACTTTACATATTTTTACTAGAGGGTGATCAATCCCCTAGTGGAAAAAGAATTTCATAAATGTTCAATGACAAAAGAACGTTCAAAATGAAACATCTAAAAAGTGTGGTGCCTCTTTTTTACTGGTGGAGATTTTTGAAGTTGTTACCGGTGGAGACTCCAAGTTGCTACCGGTGGAGACACCAAGTTGCTACCGGTGGAGATGGCAAATTGCTACTGATAAAGATAACAAGTTACTACCGGTCAAGATGGCAAGAGGATTTGCTACCGGTGGAGATTACAAGTTTCTACCGGCACATGGCCAGAAATGAAACGTAACACGGGAGCCACAACTAAAATACCCTGTAATTAAAAATAGTGATTAATTAGGATAATAAGTATTTTAAAGGCTTAATTACATCTAAATAAACATGAGGGAACAAATCCCGAAGAAAACGGATCCTTAAAATGGATTAAAAGCACAAACGAACCATAAATCGCGTTTTCGAGGAAACGGGGAAAACACAACTTTAAGCGGGTTAAATAGACTCGTAATAATTTTGGTCAGCCAAATAGTCATTAATAAACATTAATGAAGGTTTAGAACCAATAAAATTGATTAAACGAGAAAATTCCGGAAAACGGGTTCCGGTTAGTAAAAACTGTAACAACCGGGAAGTTGTGGGGTGAGAGTGTAAATAAACAAAACTAATGTGTCCACTTTTGAAAATAAAAATCAAAAATTTGATTGTGTGTGTGAGTGTGGCCGCCCCCCTCTCTCTCTCACTCTCTTTATTTCTTTCTTATTTGCTAAAAGACAAACAAATAAGTAAAAAGCAAAAGTGAATTCTCTCTCCTCACAACCCACTCCCTCTCTCATGTAAAGCACCCCTCTCTCTCATTTTCTTCTTCCTCCCCACAGCCATAAATGGAGATTTTGTAGAGCTCACCCAACTCACCTATTGCTCTCCATTTTCTTGGCCAAGATCAACTCCAAATGCAAAGAAAATTACACCACTAAACTCCTCTCTCCTTGGGCAACATTACCCTCTTTTCAAAAATTGAAAACACCCACTTTCATCTCCATGGGTATTCTCCATTTGAAGGTTTGAGTCCACCATTAGAAGCTCCTCCTTCACCTTGTTACTTTGAGGTAAAAAGAAGTTTAAAAATCCACCATTTCTAGCTCTTATTTGCATTATGAAAATTTCCAGATTTTGAACTTCTTGTTCTTTATGCTCCAGCCGATTTTGGCTTCTCCATTGGGCTAAGAATCTTACTCTCTTGCTAACCAAGGACCTCACTCATTGGTTGGAAGGTAATACCTTTTCTAAACCCTAAAAACATCTAAATTCTAGGGTTAGTTCAGAATGAATCCTAAGTAGTTGTTGTGTATTGGTATGGTGGTTGTAGCATTATTGGTTGTGTGAGGAAGAACAAGGAAGAAGGAAAGAAGAAAGGAGAAGGCAAGAAAGAAAGCAAAAACTAGAAACAACAAGGTAATTGTTCTTATCTTGAACTAAATTTGAATGCATTAGTGTAACAGATTTTAGTATCTAAAATGAGTAATGTATATGGTAATGAGTAATAGGTATGTTGCAGTATAATGAAGAAGGTAATGTAGCTGTTTTGAAACTTGTAAAGGATATTTAAAAGCTTGGGAAAACCTTGGGGAATAAATGTGTAAGTGCAGGAAAATATAATGTGTTGTAGTGTGTAGAATTATGTGTGAATTATGGGCTGAAATAATGTGTGGGCAATGTTAAAAATATAGGGGAACCTCTGTCAAAATTTTTCTAGAAATTATAAGACTTAAGTGGCTAGAAGAGGGAATAACCTAGACAATAACTAGGTGTATTTCGGTACTTGTTGCGAGTGTTTAATCACCTTGAAAACAGATTTGGAGAGGAGCTTGGTAATGGGAAAGAACTAGGAAGTGAGGTAAGGCAATTAGAATGCTAGGAATGGCATTGGTAGAGGGAGTAATGGATGGTAGAAGTGGAAGTAAAAATATGTAGCATTAGGGAAACAAAAGCTGATGTAAGTGTTGAAATGAAGTGAGGAAAAATTGTGTAAGTGGATTTAGATTTGAGTAAGGAATTTGGTGGATGAACTAAGGTGATCTAGAGGGTCAAAATGAGTGTTAAACATGTGGGGAATGTATTGGTGAAGGTTAAGGAAGCAATGGGAAAGTAAGGAACTGAAAATAGAAATTAAAACAAAAGTACTAGGCCGGACCGACCTTGGGACCGAACTTGCAAGGTCGGTCGAGCCTTAAAATACAAAGACTTGAAGTCTTCTGACTTCGACCGACCTTGGGACCGAACTTGACAAGGTCGGTCGGGTCGTAAAATTGTAGAACCAGAAGTCACTGACTTCGACCGACCTTGGGACCGGACTTGGCAAGGTCGGTCGAGTCACAAATTTCAAACCCAGAACACACTGACTTGAACCGACCTTGGGACCGAACTTGCAAGGTCGGTCGGGTCTGAATTTTCCAGCGTTGTAACTCACTGACTTCGACCGAGCTTGGGTCCGACCCTGGGTAAGGTCAGTCGAGTCAAAATATATATATATGTAGTAGTACATCATTAATGGAATAAAAATGGTAAGGAAGTAAGTACTTGAGTAAGAAGACTAGTTAAAGAAGTAATAAGAAAAGAACGATTTTTATAATCAAGTATTGAATATAAAGAACTAGTAAGTATGTAATGGAAGTAGTAAAGTACGGATAAGTTGGGTCAATAATAGATCATTGACCATACAACTTCATGTACGTATAGGACTTGGATAGTTGAACATCGAAGGAACCCGGTAGTACGAGTACAACGATGAACGGTATATGATTTTCTCATGCCCTGTATCCTAACTTGGTTACTCTGATTTGTGTGCTTATGTGATCACTCAAATAAGATAAATGCACGAATCGGATTTTATTGCACTTAATTGTGTTTGAGCTATATTGTTCTTGTTGTATTACCTTGAACACTTAGTTTGTATAATTCATGAAATGAATGGATGAGAATGAAGTGTGTGTGTAAACTGATATGCACTGTGTAGTGTACTATTCTTTGGTATGAAAGTAATGACTTCTACTAATTCCTAACTACCTAACTCCTAACTTGAGTATTAAGTAAAATGGAATGAGTAGAAGTCCGATATAGTTTCGGCCATGCGTGAGGATAAGGAAACACAAGAGGCTGGATCCGAATCCTGGCCTTAATCCTTTCCATGGACCAAACCCCTTAAATGGGTAGCATCCTGGATTGGTGAGCCACCTCAAAGCCCGGTGGTGGGATATAGTAGTCCCTGCCCAAAGGTTATACCGACTTGGCTTGAGTAAGTAAGTAAGTAAGTAAAGTATTGTATGAGTAATGGTCTGACTAGTGTAAGTCATTGACCTTGAGTAAAAGAGTAATGTACACCCGATTAACCCGGGTGGGTGAAGAAGCTAACAAGTATTGTGTATGTATTGGAGAAGCGTATCTTCGTATTCCGGTATGTATGACTGGTTGACTTGTAATGTCTTCCTTGTATACATTGAATGTATGTATGTTTGTGAAATGAATGTATTGTATAAGAGCATGTATGTATGTATGAATAAAACGAACCACATGTATTCGACCAAGTAGTCGGTGTACCCTCGCTAGTACGCGGCGTATGCGAATTTCATATGCAGCGTTTCACTAAGCCCCTTGGGGCACTGTTTTTTTTACAGCTACCTGCGAGATATGAAGGTCGAGTAAGGACCGGGATGAATTCATTTTGGGGTAGTTAATAGATTAAAAGATGGTGTACAGAGTTGTACACAGCTTAAGCCTTTTTGAGTCACCGGTGTACCATGTGGTACACCCTTTTGGAGAATTGAAATTGTGAAACTTAGTATGAATGAGTAGATGTACAAACTCATATTTTTGGAATAGACTTGTAGAACTGAAATGTAATTCAAGTACTATTGGATACTCGGTAATCAAAGTGTAAGTAAGTATTTGGTATTGTAATGTAAGTATTATGTACTCGGTATATCTACATCTTCAGACCATTACAGTAAGTAGTAGTAGCCTTGTTGGTCTTGGAATGGCCAACAGCGTTGTATCACCCGCCGGGAGTATGTAAGTATCCGCTGCGTGTAAGGTAACTAAGGAGACGATTAGAGGATAATGGAAGATTAGCGGTTGGGGTGTTACAAAAAGTGGTATCAGGGCACAGTAGCGCTCTGAAGATTAGATTACCGGGAGTAGTGATTACCGAGTTAGGCTATGAACCGTTTTACAACGGAGAATTAGAAACCTAACTAGGAATAACCGTTAATGATAACGGATACCCTTGACGTCCTTGCAGACGATACTATTGCTTGAATTCAAGACCAATTGGTCATGGTGCCATAGTGTCACAATGCCATCTTGCTTAATGAGAATGTTAAATGTTCAGATGTCAGGATGAGGTCCAGGCCGACCCAGAGGAGGGACTGCTGATGGACCGGGTGCGCAGACCATAGCTGAAATCGTCGCCGCCACGGTAGCACAAATGCTGCCACAAGTAATCACCGTCGTACAACAAACACAGCAAAACCAACAACAACAGCAACAGCCCGACCCGCCTCATCCTCGTGAGACCAATTGGGTAAAGGCAGTCGTCGACCTTCGACCTCCCTGCTTTAGAGGCGAGAGCGACCCCGCCAAGCTCAAGGCCTATATCTCCGAGATGGAGACGGCCTTCGAGACTCTCGAGGCTCCCGCTGGAGTTCGAGTGAGGATAGCAGCGTACTATCTCAAGGACGCGGCTATGGATTGGTGGAAGCTCATCAAGGCAGAGCACGTTGCCGACCCCACATTCGGTTGGGAAGCATTCATCTCTCTCCTCCGATCTAAATACTATCCCGAGCATGTCAAGACAAAGAAGAGGCTTGAGCTCGATGCCCTCAAAATGACGGAGAAGATGATGGTTGATGAGTATTACCGTACCTTTACCTCCATTCTCAGACTCCTACCCGACCTTGGGTATACCGACCAGGTCTTGGTCGACCGCTTCTATGGCGGATTGAGCCATCAACTCCGGTATGGCATGGGATTCACACGGTTTACCTCCCTTCAGGTAAACATCGTTTAAACCCTTAGATGCCATGAACAATACGAATTAGTATCCCCGTATGTAAATGTGTAACCTAATATCCAAATACTCAGGAGTGTTACCACGCTGCATCTCGAGTTGAGATCGCCTGCCAGCTAAGAGATGAGGAGCAAGCGCTGAAGCGCAAGGTGAGCAGCAAGGGTAACAACTCCAATGATCAAAGCCAAAACAAACCATGGAAGAAGAAGAAGGGGAAGTACTCCCACAAAAACCAGAAGAACACCTCTAGAGACAGCAGTGCCCATGCTGAGAATGGCAAGGCAGCTGAGCCGTTGCAGCTCGCCTACACTGCACCAGTGGCAGCAAAGCCACTGAGGTCTCAGCCCTACAAGGGTAAGAACCAAAACCGAATTAGTAAACTTGTGAATTAGTGAGTATGTGAATTAGTATAAGTATACCGAACCTCGCTAACTTAGAAGTTACAGGTTCTGGTACTGGCTATGGCAAGAGCCAAAATGATGGTCGAAGCTACGTGTGCCGAAACTGCAACAAGGATCATCCCGGCACCGATTGCCAAGGGAGGGAGATCCGATGCTACAATTGCCAGAAGCCGGGGCACCGTGCTAATGTATGCCCAGAGAACTTCAAGCCCAAGGGCAACTACCAGGGCTACAAGCAACGTGAAGGCAAGGAGGTTGCATCTGGTGATGCTCAGACCCAGCACACCTCACAGGGACAGGGGTCCCGAGGTCCGCAGAAGGGCGCACCACCGAGGCAGCCGGCCTTGCACATCATTGACTGTGACGGGACCGGTACTAAGTCCGGCCTAGGTATTAACTGTAACCCTTAATCCTTGAAGAGCATGTCTAAAGTATTGAAATACTTGTATGAATGGATGCATGAATGCGTAAGTACTCAAAGTATGAATTTAAGCATGAGTAAGTAGAACTGGAGTGTGTATTTGAGCATGAAATGAACTAGTGAGCCTAGAACTCACACTAGATGAAATTTACCACCTTAGGGAAATTCAATATCTATTACCCAATACCTTCAAACCCACTTCATGAAGAAGCTGACATCACCACTCACCACTTCACCGACAAGCAGTGTCAGGTTATCCACCCATGTATGATTTTATTAAAAGGATACCTGACACCCGGAGCGTAAATTTCAATCATCCAGCGATGCAACGAACTAGGAATGGGTCCAGGAGGATTTTATACACCCGAATTCCCCGATGGAGTAACAATGAAGCTGAAGACGATGTGCTTGGGAAAGGATTGGAACCCTTATACCAAGACATACCAAAAGACACGAGCAGGAGATGGAGCAACACCTCCATCAATACCCACTGAATTTCAGACGCTTGTTACACAAGCTGTAGAAATCGCACAACAATGTGAAGATGACTCAATCCCTGCACTTGAAGCAGACCTCTGTATCGCCAACTTCTATGAGAAAGAAGGACGACTTGGCTTACACCAAGATAAGGACAAGATGACAGAATCTCTTGAACGAGGAGTGCCTGTAGTGTCTTGGTCCATTGGTGATGACGCAGTATTTTTGTATAGCGAGTAGAAGTGCGTGGACCTCACGGAGAAGCTAGTATTGAAATCAGGAGATGTCTTGATCATGGGTGGAAAATCAAGGTTGCTGTATCACGGGATCAAGAAGATCAAGTTGAATACGGCACCGCCGGCAATAATCAATGCCACACACATGAAACCAGGACGCCTGAACCTTACCTTAGGAAGTATTAATTTTGTAGTAGCATGTAACACAATAGTAACGTGTATTAGAGACACAGTATGTATGATGGTTGGTTTATTCAATAAAAGCAGTGTTGGGTATTAAATTCCACGTGCGTTCCACCATCGTTACTTATAAATCTTATGAATCAATAGGTTGTGGACTCGGTACCAAAGGTAACCTGAGTATCCTCACCGAAGCACAAGCCGATAAAAGTGGCACCATTCTAACGGGAATCTTCCCAGTAAACGGCATCGAAGCCTCAGTACTATTCGACTCCGACGCCTCTCACACCTTTGTATCGCCATCATTTGCGAAGAGGTTGGGGCTAGATGAGCTACCAAACTTCTTGGTTACTCTCCCGTCGAAGGAGCGAGTAAGATGTACCAAGTACTACCCCACCGCCATAATTCGAATCAAAGGCGAAGAGTTTCTCATCTCCTTCATCGAATTTAACGGGTTGGGATTGACTTAATAATCAGAATGAACTGGTTGGAGCGGCACAAGGGGCGAATCCTCTGTGCTGAGCATCGACTACTGCTCAAGAGTCCATTGGGGTCACTCTTTCACACCGCCAGAGACCGAGAGAGCCTTCGACTACAGTCATCTCCGTATGGCCATGTACCAGGAGCTCAGAAAAGGGCACGATGTTTATCTGTGCCATGTACAAGATCTGGAGAGAGATCTAGAATTCAGTAACGATGTAGCAGTTGTATCAGAATTCCCCGACGTATTTCTGAAAGAGCTGTCTGGTATGCCACCACAGAGAGCAGTTGAGTTCGAAATCGACCTCGTGCTTGGAACTGGTCCCATTGCTAGGGCACCATACCGTATGGCACCTGCTGAAATGACAGAGCTTAAATAGCAACTACGTGGTCTTCTCGACAAAGGGTTTATACGCCCGAGCGTATCACCCTGGGGAGCACCGGTCCTCTTCGTGAAGAAGAAGGACGGTAGCCTCCGACTCTGCATCAACTACCGCGAATTGAATGCGGTCACTGTAAAGAACAAGTATCCACTACCACACATCGACGGCCTGTTCGATCAGTTGGAGGGAGCTTCGGTCTTTTCTAAGATTGATCTCCGATCCGGATATCCCAGATTGCTATCAAAGAGCAAGACATCGAGAAAACAGCATTCCGAACGAGATATGGCCACTACGAATTCACGGTGATACCTTCTGGTTTGTCTAACACACCAGCTGAATTCATGGACTTAATGAATCGGTTATTCAGTGATCAGCTGGACACTTCTGTAGTAGTATTCATTGACAACATTCTCGTGTATTCGAAGTCAGCAGAAGAACATGAAAACCATTTGAGAAGAGTACTCGATACACTGCGCGAGAACCAGCTGTATGCGAAGTTCTCCAAATCCGAGTTTTGGCTAGATCAGGTATCTTTCCTTGGTCATGTTATCTTGAGCGCGGGTATCTCAGTTGACCCATCGATAATCGAAGTTGTACGATCATGGCCTAGACCTAAGACTGTCACCGACATCCGGAGCTTTCTTAGTCTAGCCGGTTATTACCGGAGGTTTGTAAAGGACTTCTCTGAATTTACTAAGCCCATGACGTCATTGATGAAGAAAGATGCACCGTTTGTGTGGACAGACGAGTGCGAGGTATCCTTCCAAGCCTAAAAGACTCATTGACCTCAGCGCCAATTATCACTCTTCTAGAGGGCACAGAGGGATTTGAGGTGTATTGTGATGCATCAGGCAAGGGCATGGGATGCGTACTCATGCAGCATGGCAAGATGGTAGCCTACGCCTCTTGCCAGCTGAAAAAGCATGAGGAGAATTACCCGACACACGATCTAGAGTTAGGAGCCATTGTCTTCGCCTTGAAGATATGTTAACACTATCTCTATGGGGTAAGCATCACCATCTACTCCGACCACAAAAGTTTACAGTATGGATTCACACAAAGGAGTTGAACTTGAGACAGAAGGTGGATGGAGTTTCTCTCAGATTACGACATCAACCTCCAGTACAAAGAAGGGAAGGCAAACGTTGTAGTCAATGCCCTGAGCCTTCGAGCACACTCGCTCCATTCACTACTCGCTTCTTCTAGCTTGGTTGACGAGGTGCGAGACACTCAGTTGAGCGACCTTTACTTCACAGAGATCAGACAGAAAATCACAGAGGGTACCTTCGAGAACCGAAAGTACGACTTCAAATTGCATGAAGATGGTCTGATCCGATTGAATGGCAGATTATGCATCCCCCAAAGCAATGCTGAGCTAAGGGATCGCATTCTGCGAGAGTCACATTGTTCCACATTGCATGTCCATCCGGGAGCCTCCAAAATGTATAAAGACATGAAGAGGTACTTCTGGTGGTCAGGAATGAAATCCGATGTGACTGAGTATGTTCTGAGGTGTCTCACATGCCAGAAGGTGAAATTCAAGCACCGAAGACTGGGAGGAATGGTACAATCTATGCCAATTCCGGAGTGGAAATTCCACGATATCTCCATGGATTTTGTTGTTGGACTCCCATCTGCCAGGGGAGGACTCAACATGATCTGGGTAGTAGTCGATCGCCTCACCAAGGTTGCCCGATTCATACCGATGAAGGACATCTGGAAGGTGGCGAAGCTCGCGGAGCTATTCGACAAGGAGATCATCTGACACCACGGAGTCCCGAAAACCATAGTTGTAGCACCCCCCCCAAACACTGGCCTAGGAGTTAAGGGTATTACACGCCGCGTACTATTACTTAATAACGCAAGGCTCTAACTAATGCGAACAAATAAACAGAGTAAAGGCCCAAAACGAATACTCATATAAAAGTATTGCGTAACAAAACGTAACAGGGTAACTCAGACCCGAATACAAAATAGTAGTCAGAGGTAGTGTCAATACTCAGGCCCGAAGGCTACAAAGCTAAATATAAATGTCTTAAAACTGGAATAACATAACAAAGCTCCAGAAGCTGCAGGAAGACGATCCTCGCCAATCAATCTGCAATATTAGTAAGAGTAGGGGAATGAGCATCCAACTATGCCCAGTAGATGACTAACATCATCAACCAGCATGTTCAAAACATTTAAATAAATAGTATCAAATTAGAGGTAAACAGAAGGAAAGCCATATTCCATAAATACAGGAACCAGAAGCAGAAGTCCGAACACCAAAGGACTAATCAGAGTTCAAACGGAAGCAGAAACAGAAGGGGACCCTAGTTGATCACAGCATACAGACAGAACGAGAACAACCCGTGAACAAAACGAGGAAACCTCACTCGTAAACAAAACAGGTGGAACACCTGTGAACAGAACGGGGAACATCACCCGTGAAACAGAAGGATATCCTACATAGCGCACTACGAGACAGCTAAACCAGCCGTCCACGGTTCAGATACAGAGATAACTAGGTCCCATAACAGAAGCTTAAATACAATTAAGCATATGTGCACCAATGGCACCACAAAGCATACAAATAGCTTAGAAATCATAAGGGGAATCCAACCCCGCAAATGGAAGTCAAAATGGAGCTCAAACGAGCAAGTTATGGTCAAAACAGTGTCATGTCTGAACTTGTGTCCAGACATCAAAGTTCGGACGCAAGTCGAGACTCAAAGGCCAAAATCAGACGAGTGTCCGAACATCAAAGCTTGTACAGACGTTCGAACACGTCAAAATGCAGTTTTCCAGAAGTGAAATTGTACACGACCAGAGGCTCAAAACACAACACAAATCAGAAGCAATTTGGTAGAAAACAACCTTAGGGGTTTGTAGACATTAAACAGCGATAAATAGACAGATTTACAACACAACGCAGAGGCAATTCACAACTAGAATCCAGAATCTGAAACTCCCAAGGTTGAACACACTAGCCGAATCCGAAAGCCACCTACCTCGAATTAACAGAGTCGAAATCCCAATCTGAACAGCAGAGCCCAAACCAATGCAGTCACCGAAACGCAAACTAGAAATGCAATCCCAAAACACTGAGCACAACGCAAATGAAGAACAGACTGGAATTAGAACTTGAACCCTCAAAATAAGACTGTCAAGACAATGGGTTCTCAATCCTTACCTGAATTCGACCTCGAACTTGTAGAGAACGCCAACCAGAGCAGAATCCACAGCAGAACTCGATGAAGAACCACAATTAGCATGACTTGAGAGGTGGAACAGAATGTAACTTTGAGAGAGAGAGGAAACAGGAGAGAAGAGGGAGAGGAGCGACTTATGATTTTCAAAACTGAACGAGAAGAGGAGCGTGACTGAGATCGTGAATAGAAAGTGGGGAAAAGAAAATATTAATTAAGGAAATTAGGGAATTAATAGATATGAAATGTTAATTCTCACCTTTCATAACCATTAGAGGGGAGAAAGGCTCCTTCGTCATCGTCTTTAATCAAAAGGACTCCCATGCCCTGAAGGATTAATAAATCCACTTAGTCAACTTGTGACGAAATAAAATGCAAGGAAAATTCTGACATCAAACCTTGGGTTATAACATCACCTCCCCCTTAAAAGAATTTTGTCCTCGAAATTATCATACCTACTACTCGAAGAGGGCGGGAAACCTGGATCGCACTTCACTCTCCAGCTCCCAAGTCGCCTCCTCCTCGGACTGACCTGTCCACTGAACTTTGACCAAAGGTGTGGTCTTACTTCTGAGCTTACGGACATCTCTGGCTAGGATCCTTGAAGGAGCTGCTTTGAACGAGAAGTCCACCCTCAACTGAAGCGGACTGAAATCAATAACATGTGATGGATCCGGAACATATTTCCTCAGCATGGAAACATGAAACACCCTATGCACTGCTGCTAGCGACGGGCAAGGCCAAACGGTAGGCAACCGGTCCGATCCTCTCCAGGATCTCGAAAGGTCCAACGAAGCAAGGACTAAGCTTGCCTCTCTTCCCAAACCGCACAACTCCACGGACTGGGGAAACCTTCAGATACACATGGTCACCAACCTCAAACTCTAGAGGCCGCCTCCTTTGATCGGCGTAACTCTTCTGACGACTCTGAGCCATAAGAAGACGCTCTCTAATGGACTGAATCTTACCCACAGCATCTTCAACCAAGTCCGGACCCACTACAGCTCTCTCCTTCAGATCATCCCAACAGATGGGTGATCTGCACCTCCTACCATACAGAGCCTCAAACGGGGTCATCCCGATGCTAGACTGGAAGCTATTATTATAAGCAAACTCTATCAGCGCAACGTGCTGATCTCAACTGCCTCCGAAGTCGAGCACACATGCTCTAAGCATGTCCTCCAGGACCTGATTCGTCCTCTCTGTCTGCCCATCTGACTGAGGATGGTACGCTGAGCTGAGCGACAACTTCATCCCCATAGCCTGATGCAAACTCTGCCAGAATTTGGATACAAAGCGCGGGTCTCTGTCAGACACAATCGAAGCTGGGACTCCATGCAATCGTACTATCTCATCCATATATATCTGCACTAGGCGATGCAAACTGAAGGTCTTCCTAACCGGCAAGAAGTGGGCACTCTTCGTGAGTCTGTCCATTATCACCCAAACTGCATCGAACTCTCTGGGAGTCTTAGGCAGTCCCATGATGAAGTCCATGCCTATGCTCTCCCACTTCCACTCCGGAATGGGTAGAGGCTGAAGCAAACCAGCTGGTCTCTGATGCTCAGCTTTGACCTGCTGACAGGTCCGACATCTAGATACAAAATCAGAAATGTCTCTCTTCATATTGCTCCACCAGAATGTCTCTCGAAGGTCCCGGTACATCTTCACACCTCCTGGGTGTACCGAGTATGGGGCTCCATGAGCCTCCTGCATAATCTCCCGCCTCAGAGCATTGTCTGCAGGCACACAAACACGGTCTCTGAATCTCAGGCAGATATCCTCTAAAACCCGAAACTCGGACTCCTGACCAGCAGATAACCCCTCTCTAATCTTACTCAACTCGGCGTCGAGCTCCTGACTGGCCTTGATCCGGTCAATCAAGGTAGGCTAAATCTGTAATGCTGCTAACATCCTAGACCTCTCTGGATGGACGACCCAAATACCCATACGCTGCAACTAGAGAGCAGACCTCTGCACACCAGACAAGGCACAAACAGCTCTAGACGGACCTCTCCTACTGAGCGCATCAGCAACAACATTCGCTCTACCAGGATGGTAGAGGATCTCCAAATCGTAGTCGTTCAACAACTCCAGCCACCTTCTCTGCCTCAAGTTCAGCTCCTTCTGAGTGAACAAGTACTTGAGGCTCTTGTGGTCCGTATACACCTTGCTCAAAGCTCCATAAAGGTAGTGCCTCTAGATCTTCAGAGCAAACTACTGCAGCAAACTCCAGATCATGGGTCGGATAGTTCTTCTCGTATGGCTTAAGCTGACGGGAACCATACGCTACTACCTTCCCTTGCTGCATCAGAACACACCCAAGTCCCTTATGGGACGCATCACAGAACACCTCTAGACCCTCGGTCCCCTCTGGAAGAGTCAGAATCGGCGCAGACGTCAACCTCTTCTTCAACTCCTGGAAGCACTGCTCACAGGCCTCGCTCCACTCAAACTTCACCTCCTTCTGTAGCAGACGGGTCAACGGAATCACCAACTTGGAGAAGCCCTCCATAAATTTATGATAGTAGCCTGCTTGTCCAAGGAAGCTACGAATCTCACCAACATTAGTGGGTCTGGCCCACTCTGTAATAGCTCTAATCTTCTCCGGGTCCATAGAGATACCATCCTTGGAGACCACATGTCCCAAGAATACCACCTGGTCCAACCAGAACTCACACTTCTTCAGCTTCACGTACAGCTCCTTCTCCCTCAGAGTCTGGAGAACGGTCCTCAAATGCTCCTCGTGCTCCTCAGCACTCTTGGAATACACCAAGATATCATCAATAAACACCACGGCGAACTGGTCCAAAAACGGCTTAACGACTCAGTTCATCATAACCATAAATACAGACGGCGCATTCGTCAGACCGAATGGCATCACTAGGAACTCGTAATGTCCATAGCGAGTCCTAAAGGTGGACTTAGGCACGTCGTCTGCCTTAATCCTCAGCTGATGATAACCGGACCTCAGATTGATCTTCGAAAACACTGTAGCTCCTGCTAACTGGTCGAACAAGTCGTCTATGCGCGGGAGAGGATACCTATTCTTAATGGTAACCTTATTGAGCTCCCTGTAGTCAATGCACAAACGCATGCTACCATCCTTCTTGACAAACAAGACGGGCGCTCCCCAAGGAGACACACTAGGGCGAATAAAGCCCTTATCCAACAGTTCCTCCAACTGAACCTTCAGCTCCTTAAGCTCAGCAGGCGCCATCCGCTATGGGGCCTTAGAAATCGGTTGAGTCTCAGGTGCAAGCTCGATCGAGAACTCCACCTCTCTAATAGGGGAAGCCCAGGCACATCGTCATGAAACACGTCGGGAAAATCTCTGACCACTAGGATATCCTCTAACTTCGCATCCTTGTGAACCAAGGATGTAGCACAGAAATCCCTAGCATCCCTTCCTTAGATAGCAAAACGCCTGCATGGCTGAAATAGCTGACAGCGAGCAGGGGATCCCATTCCCTGCTACAGTTAGACGGGGCTGATCCGGCTCCTCAAAAGTAACCCTCGACGTAGCACAATCAATATGGGCATGGTGGGCAGCAAGCCAATCCATTCCCAAAATCACATCAAAGTTGCTCATCTCCATAGGGATGAGGTCAGCGAGTAAAATCCTATCTTGTACTAGCACAGAACTATCCTTACAAACAGAGTTTAACAGCATAGAAGAGTTCCTAACCAAAGGGCTATGAACACTCAGTTCCACACTCAAGGGCACAACAGGCAGATCGAGCTCACTCACTAACTCAGCAGAAATAAAAGAGTGAGTGGCTCCAGAATCAAACAGACAGAAAACAGAGCGAGATGACAGCTGGAGAATACCTGTGACAACTCTGTCAGTGGATCGGTCCCTCTCTCCAGCCATCGCATATACTCTGGCCTGGCCCTAGGGCTTCTTCTGCTCAGCCCGGTCTGATCTCTGGACGCTGAAGCAGACCCTCCAGTCCTACCTCCTGAGCTACCTCTGCACCTCTCGGCCTGAGGGCAGTCAGCTATCCTGTGCTCCAAGGACCCACACTTGAAGCAAGCTCCAAACTTCTTGTAGCAGTCCCGACCCCGATGGAACTTGCCACAAACCTCACACTTAGGGGCGGTCGATGAAGAAGACGAGCCAACTCTATCTCTCGAACCCTGACGGTCCCCAGATCGGTCTCCAGTAGACTGCTTCTTTTGAGAAGCAGACTGATCCCTCATGTCGCTCTCGTCGTACCTCTGCTTCCTCTTCTGGTCCTTCCTACCAGACTGGCGGCCTCTCAGATCAGCCTCCACCAACAGGGCGACATCAGCAACGTCCCGGAAGGTCTTATGACGCAGGGGCGTCACAGCAGAGGATGTCTGGCCTCAGACCGCTCTCGAACTTCCTGGCCTTCCTATGCTCGTCAGGCTCAGGTGTAAACTTCGATAGGCTTATAAACTTCCTGACGTACTCCTCAACGCTCATGTCCCGGCCCTGGCGAAGTCGATTATACTCCAGGATGCGTTGGTCCTTATAGACGTCGGGGTAGAACTGCTTATTGAACTCCCCGGTAAACTGGTCCTAAGTCCAAGGCTGTGGAAACCTCCCCATCACGGACCTCCACCACTCCTTAGCCTCAGCCTTAAATAGGAAGGTGCTGAAATCAACCTTCTGCTCCTCCTCGGAGCCCATGACCCGTAGCAGATCCTCCACCTCAGTCAACCAATGACTGGCCTCCTGGGGGTCTCCTGCCCCATCGAAAGACGGAGGCTTCAGCTTCATGAACTCCTGAAGCGCCTTCACATTCCGGCCTCCTACCTCAGCAGCCCTAACACCGGCTGCACCACCAGCTGCTCCTCCAACTGGTCCTCCTCCAGGGGCTCCTCCAGCGGCCACTGTCTGCAGCAGCTGGGTCATGAACTGCTGAACCGCCTTAGCGACACCGCCCTGGGGAGTAACTGGAGCTCTTCGTGGCGGCATTTTGAAAATCCAAGAGCAAGCAATTCAGACTTGATACTCCAAGGCACAAATACGGACTGGCTGACTGACTAACACTAGATTCCCATCAGATTAGAACCCAGAGCTCTGATACCACTAAATGTAACACCCCCAAACACTGGCCTAGGAGTTGGGGGTATTACACGCCGCGTATTATTACTTAATAACGCAAGGCTCTAACTAATGCGAACAAATAAACAGAGTAAATGCCCAAAATGAATACTCATATAAAAGTATAGCGTCACAAAACGTAACAGGGTAACTCAGACCCGAATACAAAATAGTAGTCAGAGGTAGTGTCAATACTTAGGCCCGAAGGCTACAAAGCTAAATATAAATGTCTTAAAACTGGAATAACATAACAAAGCTCTAGAAGATGCAAGAAGATGATCCTCGCTAATCAATCTGCAATGTTAGTAAGAGTAGGGGAATGAGCATCCAACTATGCCCAGTAGATGACTAACATCATCAACCAGCATGCTCAAAACATTTAAATAAATAGTATCAAATCAGAGGTAAACAGAAGGAAAACCATATTCCATAAATACAGGAACTAGAAGCAGAAGTCCAAACACCAAAGGACTAATCAGAGTTCAAAACAAACGGAAGCAGAAACAGAAGGGGACCCTAGTTGATCACAGCATACAGACAGAACGGGAACAACCCGAACAAAACGAGGAAACCTCACTCGTAAACAGAACAGGTGGAACACCTGTTGAAATACCCCGTAATTAAAAATAGTGATTAATTAGGCTAAATATTTCAGAAGCTTAATTATGTCTAAATAATCATTAGGGAACAAATCCCGAAGAAAACGGATCCTTAAAACGGATTAAAAACACTAACAACCCTTAAAGCGCGTTTTTCGAGGAAACTGGGAAAACGTGACTTTAAGCGGGTCAAATAGACTCGTAACAATTTTGGTCAACCAAATAGTCATTAATAAACATTAGTGAAGGTCTATAACCAATAAAATCAACAAAACGAGAAAATAGTAAAAACTGTCAAAAACGGGAAGTTGTGGGGTAAAAACATAAATAACTCAAACTAGTGTGTCCACTATTAGAAAAAGAAAATTTAAAAGGGCTGTGTGAGGGTGTGTGTGACCAGCTACCCATACCCCTCTCTCACTCCCTTAATTCTCCTCTATGTACAAAAGACAAAAGAAACAAAAAGTCAAAAAGTAAACTCTCCCTCCTATCCCTCACACATCCCACGTACTGCACTCTCTCTTCTTCCTCTCTATTTCTCTTCTCCTTCCTGCGACTGCAATGGCGATTTGAGCACCCCCCCTCACAACAGCCACTTTGTCTCTATTTTTGAAACCACAAATCATCTCCAAACACTACAAAAATTATACCGTTGGATTCGTCTCGTCAAGGACATCATTCTACACCCTTCGAAAATCAAAAACCTCCAACTTTATTTTTGAGGGTATAATCATTTTAGAGCTTGAGAAGCACCATTTGAAGATCCATCTTCTTCTCCATGTTCTAAGGTAAGAAGAAGACCAAAGTTTCACTCTTTTCCATTTTTCCTTGCAAGAATCTGAAACTCACGTAAGCACCACTATTCCATTACTCAGCCGGTTTTGGCATTTCAAAGAGGAGCTGAAGCCTTGCCATTTTCTACCCAAAAAACTTCATTAGAAGCTCAAGGTAAGACCTACTAAGTGGCTTAAATGATTTCTCTCAAGTTAGGGTTTAAAAACCTACGTTAGAAATTTACTAGTTTTGTGTGTATGTATGCCTTGTTACACGGGTAGCGTGGCTCAAACAAAACCAAGAAAATAAAGAAACAAGAACAAGAAGGAAAGAGGAGCAAGAAAGGAGAAAGAGAGAATGCGAAAAGAATCAAGAGCTCAAGGTAATGAAAGCCTCTGTACAACTTTAATGTTTCTGTATGTATAAGTATAGTGTTGTAGCAATGGTTTAAAAACCACCGTAACAGTAGGAAGAGAATGGGTATATTAATGTGGATGGTATTTGTAGTTGAAATGGTACAAACCCCAGGATCCTCACACTGTTCTCTCACGTAGTCTAATGATTGGGATTCTAATCTATTGCTGAGTTCTACCAGGTTACCTTGTTACCGAAGGGGGAGCTCAAGAACAGGGATGAAGAGAGAGAGATTCGCAACAACACAATGCAACAGTGAGAATTCTCAAGTATTGTTCGCGTGCCTTTTATTGAGGGGTGAACCCCTATTTATAGTGTTTCCCGTCTGCCTTCTGGCCTATCACGTTGTGCCAGCCTGGCACCAAAATATCTCGGTAGACTTACAAAATATCTGACAAATATTATCCTAATCTCCCTACCGACCGGTCACAGACGACGGTCGCTATTCGGTTTACTAGGCGTCCGGTCACAGGCGACCGACCGCTTCTCATACTGCCCTTTATGTCTCGGGCGACGGTCGTAACCGAACCGGTCGTAGCGATACTTTTGGAGGGCGATCGGTCACTCTTTACGCTGGGTTCTAGGATTCTTGGCGACCGGTCGAATGCGACCGGTCACCGCTTGAGGCCTGTTTGGGCTTGGTCAGGGACGCCCGGTCGTTGTCTTGGCCTTATTAGACTGTTGCTCTTTCTTTAGGGCCTCTGGACACATTTTCCCCTCTCATCAGTCCCACAAGTTCTACTTTTAGCGCTTTGCGAAGAAAGTAGAACTTAGGTCTTGACTTTGCGGCCCTGTTTTGGGGGATGAAAAATTTTTTCTTTCGCGCGGCCTCTCCTTCTTGTTTCCTATCTCCCGGTACCACAAGTTCCACCGTTTTTCTTTGGACAAAAGGGTGGGACTTCTTTGGTCCGTGCGATGCGCGTGCCACGCCCGTGCCACACACGCGTCTGTGCTCGTACGGAGTGACCGTTGTAGAATTCCTATCGTTTCGCGCACGCCAGCTGTCACTGCAGAATATGCAGAGTCCCTGCAATTTTCCTGCAAAAAGCTTTTTTTTTGTTTGCTTTTACATTTTAAATATTTCCGAGATTATTTCACCGCCTTTAAAAGGTTTCAGGAGGGTGACGCTTTCTTTCCTCCGATTTTTTACTCTTCTCAGGCTTTCGAACTCTCTCCCTTCTTTCGCCTTGCTTTTCCGCTTTCCCTCTTTCTTCCTTCTCTTTGCTCCTTTCCTGCCTTACTTTGGTGCTTCAATGGCGTCTTCCAGCTCCAAATCATCTCGCGTTTCTGCTAAAAGTGCCATCGTGGGCTTTAAATCTGATGGGAAATTCCGCCCGACACTCTTGAAGCCTAAGTCCGCTTATTCCAGTAATCGGGAACCGTTGCCCAGCATTCTGGATGTGAAGGTTCTCGATTCGCTTCTTGTGAAGGTAGACGTTCCCACAGGGACTCAGATTTTCCTTCCCTCGAAGATTCGCACCCGCTGGACGACTTCGGGCGTGGGTACGCCGTGTACTCCGATTTCTTTTTGCGTGGGATGACGGTTCCTCCTCACCCGTTCGTGATGGGCTTTCTAATCCGCCGCTGCTGCACACTCGCTCAGCTTCACCCGAAGGCGGTGTGTCACCTCCACGCCTACATTGCTCTTTGCGCCGAGAAGGGGGTTGCGCTTTTTGCTACGGAGTTCGTCCAGTTCTTCACCAGTAGGGTCGACTCCAATAATTTGACCATATCCGGTTGAAACGGTAGGATTCGGTACCCTCCAATACGAACTCGAACACCAAGGATTATAGTGGTTCGGCCAATAATCCGGCCTACGTCCACTTCTAGACAGAGCTATTATTCATCATTTGATTTACAACGCTAGAGAGCTTTTGGGATGAGTCCTCCCTTTTCTAACTTGAGTCCCTTACAAATGAGCCCCTCTACTCCTATTTATAGACTTTCTATCACTAGGTTTACCCTTTTGCCCCTATACATGTGATGGTATTACATAAACATAACTATCAGTCCTTTTACGGGTCTCCGGACTGAGATACTGCTTCCGCATTGGACTAACTCTTCCGGACCGTCACTTTAACAATAATCTCTCCGGTAGTTACTCTATCGGTAGCGATCCTTTAGATAGCAACTCTTTCGATAGCGGGTCCTCCGGTAGTAGGGCTTCCATCGATAGGCCTTCCGACAATTGGCCTCCGGTAGACTCTCTTGGTAGATCCTTCCGCATTGGGGCCTTTCGGTAGCAGGCCTTCCGACAACTGGTCTCCGATAGTAGTCCTTCCGCTAGCAGGTCTTCGGTGGACACTTTGGCCTTCCGCATGGTATATTTCATACCATTACATCAGTCCCACAAGTTCTACTTTTTAGCACTAAAAAGTGGGACTTATAAAAAGAAGATGAAATGTACACTTTGTACTCTTTTCTTTTCTACTATATATCCCCTAGTCCCACAAGTTCATTTTCTTTTGCCTAAAAAGGAAATGAACTTAAAAACTTTAGCCTATGTAAGAGCTTGTCTTCCGGTAACAAAGAAGTCCCACAGGTTCCGGGGGCGATGAAGTCCCACTTGTGCTCCTGAGAAAAGGTCTCCGCTCCTTGATCGTGCCATAATAAGAAATCCAAAGATCTGTAATTCCGAAGGGCCATAATAATCCCAGAAGACCATAATAATTCCAGAAGACCATAATAATCTCAAGAAGTCCGAGATAATTATAATGGGATATTACTTCACAATCAGATTGCTGCTTGAATCACTTTATCCCTTGGACCTGCATACCTAAATTTAACAGATTAAAAGATATTTGTCTTTTGGGCTGCCCGGAGCGACCAGACTTCCCAAAAGTTTTTTGTTAGTTAGAGCATATTAATCACGGGGATAAAAAACCCAAATATGCATCCTATAGGTTGCTTAGAGCTGCCTGACTAAGTACATGGATAGCACAAGTCTGAGTTGAACAAAAAGGAATTCCTAAAAATTCTATTGCTTCCCAAAAGTTGGAGATTCTTATAATGAAGAATTTTAGACTGCTCTTTTGCTTTTTTTTGCCAAGATCTCTTTTGGTAACCCCTTAGTTACACTTTTATGCTTTCACACTCTACCACTGTACACATGGTGAGATCGTCGGTTTAACACTCTACCGACTTTGAGTCGGTGAGATCGTCTGATTATCACTCTACTGGCAGTAAGACAGCGAGATCGTCGGATGAATTACACTACCATCGTTGATGGTAGATCGTCGGATATAAAACACTCTACCATGGCCAATGGTGAGATCGTCGGATACATTCTTTTTCTTTCTTTTCTTTTCTCAAGACTCGCTGGTCTTGGTTTTAAGTAAATCAGAAATTGTTTTTTAAAATACTTCTTTCTTTGAAAACTAGAGGGTGATCAATCCTCTAAAGAACGTTTCGTAAACTTCCAGCGATAAAAGAATATTCACAATGAAATATCAAAAGTTTGGTACCTCTTTTTTTACCGGTTGAATGATATCACCGGTAGATTGACTTTACCGACGTGCTTGCTGGAAGCTTATGTCTGCCCAAAACATGGTTTCCTCCGGTATTCCTTTTATGCAGATGGTTTCTATCGGAGAGGATATCAAATTTCTTGAATGCTGCCCGGTGTGGGAGAAGTGAAGTGTAACAAATTGTTACCAGACGGTGGGAAAGGCTACTGGTTGAGGAGTGAGAATTGCCCTGGAGAGTGAATCAATTTGCTATTGGTGGAGACCTCAAACTGTTACCGGTGGTGACCTACCGGGAGGGTATCCAATTGTTATCGGAGTAGAAAAAGACTTTCCACTGCCCCAAACCCGTACTTTGCCATCGCCTTGGTCGTGACCTTATCGTGCGTTGTTTCATTTGACTGCTATTGAAGTTGAGTTCCTTGGGCGTATACCATGGCACCGAAAATGGAATCATACTTATTTTGTTCTCATCCGAAATATCTTCCGGAGAGGATACCAACATTTCTACCCATTGTTTCACATCCATCTCTGTGTCCAAGCTTCTACCGGACTGCTGCATAACTCTGCGGTGCTTCCTTAGTGATACCCCTCCGTAGGACCTTTCGGTAGCCGATTTGAGTGACAACGGTAGCCTGATATTACCGGTAGGACTTCACTTTGTTACTGGTGGAGATTCTACTGGTGGAGGCTTTGAAGTTGCTACCGACTGAGATCACGAGCTTTCTCCACTGAACATGGTACTTCTACAGCGGAGATTGCGGATTGCCACCGACAAAGATAGCAAGTTGCTACCGGTCTGGACTAGCTGCTACTGGTGGAAGCGTAATACTTTCCTACCGGTTGAAGTAACCACTTGTTACCGTAGAGATGATTTCTCTTTATTTGACACTATTGATGTAGGGCAAATTTGGGGCAAGCATATGTATAACCCGAGCAAATGCATAGTACCCCTAGTGCGCACCAGTTGTTCATGGGTCATGAAATACAAAGCAGAAACCAGATGATTAGAAAGCAAGACAACCATAATGAATTTGGAGCAAAATGAAACATAATTCTGGAAACACTGGAATCACAATTCGGTAACCATGTCTTAATTAGCTAATCAAGCATATTATGACAGAATATAGCTGACTGAGTGCTTCAAACGAATCCTCAAGTGCTTTCCTGGAATAGCATATCATCTCAGTCTCATAAACATTTAAACATAAGCTTGGAATCTATTCGTTCCATTTTCAGTAGTAAAACCTTAGCATGAGCGCATAAGCAGATGAAGACTGCTGAGACTGCTTCTTTTGAAGCAGTAAAAAAAAGAAGCAGTACAAACAAATATTTACTCTTCTAAGCAGGTAGGTTTATAAAGTGAGAATCTGAATTGAAATCATGTGCATACTCATGTTCTTTCAGATCAAGGGGAATCATCACAGGAGAAATTATACCATTCCAGAAGCAATTTAAAAGCTGTTCTCAGTTTGTACTGCTTACAAACAAATTTTTACAAAATCAATTTTGGATGGGTGAGATCCCATCAACGTTATGTCTTACAAGCAGAGGCAGCCACTGAATAATATCTTCCCACCGTATTTAGGTAATGGGCAAAAATCAAAGACTTGAATTTTATCAGCACACTCATTCGACAGAGTGACAGACCATTGCTATTAACAAAGAACTTAAATGACTTTTATACTTCAGCTTTCAAAGGGTGAAGGAACGGATAATACAACATATATATAGCATTTAAGCAGGCCAGCCACAATAAACAGAATTAATGTAGCCCATCCAAATTATCAGTGTGTATAGTAACTGACTTTGTGACTGACGCGTGAATGTGCCAAAGTTTTAGCAGAAAATGCTCATTTGACAGTAAGTGCGAAAGCGTATGCAATATCAAGCAAATCAAGCAGCAGTAGCAGTTATACTTAAATATAAATGGAAAAGAGTTCTCAGCTCAAAATAATCACAAACCATTTTTATCAAAGCCAAATAAGCATAATCGAATTCGTTAGTCAAAGGCTGAAGCGAAATTTTCATTTCATTGGTTGGAAAGGCTGTTGTGATAAGTATTTTTAACAACGATAGAAATCAGAAGGAAAACTGTATAGTTAGAAGATAGAAAGTTGTTGAGATGAGTTAAATAATTTAGCAACAAAGACGCTCATATTTGGGAGAAATAAACAGCATAATAATAGTGTGGAAACTGAGCAAAATTCAGATTTTTTTTTGCAGTGCAGATTGTAATTAACCAAATACCATAGAACAAATCCTATGCGAATGTTTTGCCCAAAAGAATGAGTTTTGAGATTTATATCCCCTTTGTTATAATGGCTGAATAAGAATATAGGTCAAAGGAGCCGAGGCAAAAAAATAGTTTTCATACATGGCATAAGTGCCTCCTACGATCCTGTTGGATGTTATCATTATATTGATAACGGAAGCTAGATGCAATGTTATTCTTAATTGTAATGTAAAAAACAGATTCGCTAAATTGTGTAAGCCATAAGGGCAAAACAAGACTCTTAATCTCATATTTTGAGAACAACATACTTCTGAAACAATAGTTGATGTAAAAGCAACAGAATAAAAATTAGATTCACACTACAATTTCCTTATTACCGTACCTTAAACAAGCTTGTAATTCTCAAAACCTCAGGTTTATTAGAGATTAGGATAGGAGGTTAGGGAATTAGGAACTTACTATTTCATTTTGGCGCCGTCTGTGGGAAACGAATGGCTCAAGATCTTTCTTAGCAACCACGAGTCTACCGGAGGTAGTCTGATTTTGAACAAAACAACGAAACTTTGAAACTTTGAGGTTGTGTCTTTTGCAGGTGTAAGCGAAGGAGTTACGCGAGCAAAGATGGCTCCAAGAACAAGAAAGACACCCCGACCTGAAGGCGAGATCAACAATGTGGAAGCAAATAGAGTGGAAGCCGAAGATGTGGTCTCCAAGCAAGCGTTGGAAGAGATGTTGAAAAGCTTAGTCAGAACCATTGACGAGAGAATAGTGGAGGGGAATGAAGTCTTGCAGCAGGAGCTGATGCGGCGAGATGAGGAATACCAGAAGAAATGGGAGGACATGACTGAGGCGCTCGAATCGCTCAAGAATCGCGGCTCCGAAGCGAGCAACAGCCGGAAGAAAGAGCAGCTAGAGAAACTCTGATCGTCAGCGATGAAACTGAGGAAGATGATTCGATCGACATGACTCTTTACCCCTTCTCTGAGAAAATCAGGAAGGCAAAGCTTCCTCCCCACTTTGTCGCGCCTGCAGTGGAAAAGTATGATGGAACCGGGGATCCTGCTCTTCACGTTCAGAAATTTATGTTCGCAATGAACATGCAAGGGATAAGTTCGCTCGCCCTCTGCAATCTGTTTCCGGGAACATTATCTAAAAGAGCGCTCGGTTGGATCTCAACAAGGCCCCCGCAGTGGATCTCAAGTTTTAAGCAACTAACTGAGGAGTTCCAGCAGTACTTTGCTGCAAGCAAGAAAATCAAGAAGGAAACGATAGAACTAATGGATCTCAAACAGAGGAAGGGGGAGACGGTGAAAGAGTTCAGTGAAAGGTTTCATAAGCAGGTAGCCAAAATCGATGACATTGATGAGAAGATTCTAATCAAGGCTTTCAAACGGGCTGGCACAGCCCAGGCTTGCCGGGAAAATCGCGACAAAAGCCCCAAAAACCCATGGAGAGCTGGCCGAAATGATTCATGAATTTCTAAAGTCAGAAGTGGCGGAAAATAAGGCCAGAGATTTGGCAAATAGCTTCAAAACGATCAACGACAAGAAGGGAGGACCGAATGGGAATGGCTCTTCCGGCAATGCTTCAGGAAGTTTGTCCGGGGGAGGCTCAAGATACAAGCCTTACTACAAAGCTCCATCCCAGGCGCCTCAGTATCAGAACGCCCGGGTTGCCGTTCAGATTGATCCAGGCAGGTATGCGGCGGCGGTTAAAGAAGGATATTTGCCTCCACCAAAGAAGCCTTACCCAGGGGAGATTCCGGTAGCCTTCTGTGAATATCATGGCTGCAAAAGCCATAGAACTGCAAATTGCGCCACTCTGGCCAAAGAATCGAGGATCATCGAAGAAGACAAGAAGAGCAAGGGAAAACAGGTGGTAGGCCAGCAGAAGCAATATGGCAGGCAAAATCAGTCCACCTCTCGAAATCACCAGCAAGAAGAGATCCACCCTGAGCTGAATCACGGCAAAACAGTCGGTATGATCTCAGGTTTGTAAGAAGGAGGAGAAGTTTTTGTTTCTCTGGTATTAGGTAGGCCCTGCCATGATTAGTAAAAAAGGCGAGGGCTGTGTAATTGGACTTTTTTCTCTTCTTTTCAGAAAAAAACACATGTTGTAAAAATCTACCGGAATCTTCCGGTAAGTCTTTTCCGGAAAAAATAAAAAGCCTAATAAACCTTTTTCTCTTAAGCAAATTCTCAGGTCTCTTTTCAGAGGTAGGACCGTTGACCCCAAACGAAAGAAAAAGACATATTCATGCGGTACATCAAGAACTACCGGAAAGAAAAATCGCCAAGCGAGAAAACCTTCCCCAGATTTTCTTTACAGACGAAGATGAAGAAGGGGTGTTATACCCTCACAATGATCCGCGTCATCGGGCGCAAGTGAATGACAGGATGATGGAAGGAATCCTGATAGATAGCGGGGCTGGAGCGAATGTCATATCTGAGGCAGTAGTAAAAAGGTTGGAAATCCCAGAAAGTAAGATTAAGCCGTATTCGGCGGTTCTTGGAGGCTTTGTTGGGGGCGTTTCTACCAAGTCTTCGGGGAGCATAGACTTCACCATAACATTAAGATTGGGAGACAAACGAAGAACTGAAAAGCTCACAGCCTTCATTGTACCAGGATTTTCCGGGTACAATATGTATCTCGGCCGGCCAGGGATTAATGCTTTCAAAGCAATTTGCAGCACTCACCACCTGAAGATGAAGTATCTAACCAGGGCTGGAAAGGTGGTAACCATAAAAGGGAGTCAAAAGATGGCTCGAGTATGTGAGGTCCGCATCATGGAGGGAATGCCGGAAGAAGAGATGGTCAAAACGGTGGGGTCGGAAAAGGAATTCAAGGGAAAGCTTCCTTTCCCGCCGGAGCCGGATCAAAGAACAGAAGACTGTGGAACCTCTAAGGAACCACCAAGAGAGGTACACTTAAGAACTGACCCTTCTAAATTTTTTAAAATAGGAAATGCGTTCGGCAGTGGAGAACAAACTCACCTAATGAGATTCCTGGAAAAAAGAAGGACAACTTTCGCCTGGAGTACGGACGAAATGCCAGGAGTAGACCCAAGCGTTATCCAGCATGACCTACGAGTGGATCCAAAGCACCCAGCCATCCGGCAAAGGAGAAGGATAATAGGAGAGGAAAGAGACCTTGCGGCACGTGCTGAGGTGCAAAAAACTGCTCAAAGCCGGATTCATCAGAGAGGTGTCCTATCCCAAGTGGCTGGCCAATGTCGTGATGGTTAAAAAATCAAATGGCAAATGGAGAATGTGTGTGGACTTCACAGATCTGAATAAAGCATGTCCTAAAGACTTTTATCCATTACCATCAATAGATAGATTGGTTGCTTCAACGGCTCAAAGTTCTGTACCATTCGCCCGGATGCATTTGGATTGTTTGCTATCTGTTTCAGTGGCCAATTCGTTCTAACGAATACTCGGTGCGACTGAAAATAAGGTCGAAGCTTTCGAGATGCAACGACTAATGCAAACAATATTTTTTCGATGTTGGTGTAACGGCTTTCTGCCGGAGTTAGGATTTTTCCGGTGTAATATACTGGTATCTCTTTTTCTCCTCCTCCATTATTAACACAGCCGCTACCGCCCAATCCGTGGCAGACAGGTAGAGATACAAGTCCTGACCAGGTGCCGGAACACCTAGTTTTGGCAGTTCTTTGAGCATCTCCTTGATCCTTTCAAAGGCATCTACACATTCTTGATTCCACTAGAATCTCTTGTTCTTCCGTAGAGTACTGAAAAAAGGTATTGACTTTTCTTGGAGTTTTGAACAGAATCTGGCTAAAGCTGTGAGCCTTCCGTTCAATGCTTGCACATCTTTAATGTTCTTTGGTGGCGATAGATCGAGGATTGCCTGGGTTTTTTCGGGATCTACTTCAATCCCTCTTTGCCCAACGATGAAGCCTAAGAACTTCCCCTTTGTAACTCCAAATACACATTTTTCCGGATTCAGCTTGATCTGGAACCTGTCCAGGGTGTCAAAGGTTTCTCTTAGATCTTCCATGTGCTGCGCCCAGGAATTACTTCTTACCACGATATCATCGACATATGCTTCTACATTCCGGGCCAACTGTTGCCTGAACACTTTGTCTATCATTCTTTGGAAGGTTGCACCCGCATTTTTTAATCCGAAAGGCATCACCTTATAGCAAAAGGTTCCGGCCGAGGTAATAAAAGATGTTTTTTCTGAATCCTCTTCATTCATTCTTATTTGATTATATCCTGAAAACGCATCCAAAAAACTTAAGACAGAACTTTGAGCCGTTGAAGCAACCAATCTATCTATTGATGGTAATGGATAAAAGTCTTTAGGACATGCTTTATTCAGATCTGTGAAGTCCACACACATTCTCCATTTGCCATTTGATTTTTTAACCATCACGACATTGGCCAGCCACTTGGGATAGGACACCTCTCTGATGAATCCGGCTTTGAGCAGTTTTTGCACCTCAGCACGTGCCGCAAGGTCTCTTTCCTCTCCTATTATCCTTCTCCTTTGCCGGATGGCTGGGTGCTTTGGATCCACTCGTAGGTCATGCTGGATAACGCTTGGGTCTACTCCTGGCATTTCGTCCGTACTCCAGGCGAAAGTTGTCCTTCTTTTTTCCAGGAATCTCATTAGGTGAGTTTGTTCTCCACTGCCGAACGCATTTCCTATTTTAAAAAATTTAGAAGGGTCAGTTCTTAAGTGTACCTCTCTTGGTGGTTCCTTAGAGGTTCCACAGTCTTCTGTTCTTTGATCCGGCTCCGGCGGGAAAGGAAGCTTTCCCTTGAATTCCTTTTCCGACCCCACCGTTTTGACCATCTCTTCTTCCGGCATTCCCTCCATGATGCGGACCTCACACACTCGAGCCATCTTTTGACTCCCTTTTATGGTTACCACCTTTCCAGCCCTGGTTAGATACTTCATCTTCAGGTGGTGAGTGCTGCAAATTGCTTTGAAAGCATTAATCCCTGGCCGGCCGAGATACATATTGTACCCGGAAAGTCCTGGTACAATGAAGGCTGTGAGCTTTTCAGTTCTTCGTTCGTCTCCCAATCCTAATGTTATGGTGAAGTCTATGCTCCCCGAAGACTTGGTAGAAACGCCCCCAACAAAGCCTCCAAGAACCGCCGAATACGGCTTAATCTTACTTTCTGGGATTTCCAACCTTTTACTGCCTCAGCAGATATGACATTCGCTCCAGCCCCGCTATCTATCAGGATTCCTTCCATCATCCTGTCATTCACTTGCGCCCGAATGACCAGCGGATCATTGTGAGGGTATAACACCCCTTCTTCATCTTCGTCTGTAAAGAAAATCTGGGGAAGGTTTTCTCGCTTGGCGATTTTTCTTTCCGGTAGTTCTTGATGTACCGCATGAATATGTCTTTTTCTTTCGTTTGGGGTCAACGGTCCTACCTCTGAAAAGAGACCTGAGAATTTGCTTAAGAGAAAAAGGTTTATTAGGCTTTTTATTTTTTCCGAAAAAGACTTACCGGAAGATTCCGGTAGATTTTTACAACATGTGTTTTTTTCTGAAAAGAAGAGAAAAAAGTCCAATTACACAGCCCTCGCCTTTTTTACTAATCATGGCAGGGCCTACCTAATACCAGAGAAACAAAAACTTCTCCTCCTTCTTACAAACCTGAGATCATACCGACTGTTTTGCCGTGATTCAGCTCAGGGTGGATCTCTTCTTGCTGGTGATTTCGAGAGGTGGACTGATTTTGCCTGCCATATTGCTTCTGCTGGCCTACCACCTGTTTTCCCTTGCTCTTCTTGTCTTCTTCGATGATCCTCAATTCTTTGGCCAGAGTGGCGCAATTTGCAGTTCTATGGCTTTTGCAGCCATGATATTCACAGAAGGCTACCGGAATCTCCCCTGGGTAAGGCTTCTTTGGTGGAGGCAATATCCCTCTTTAACCGCCGCCGCATACCTGCCTGGATCAATCTGAACGGCAACCCGGGCGTTCTGATACTGAGGTGCCTGGGATGGAGCTTTGTAGTAAGGCTTGTATCTTGAGCCTCCCCCGGACGAACTTCCTGAAGCGTTGCCGGAAGAGCCATTCCCATTCGGTCCTCCCTTCTTGTCGTTGATCGTTTTGAAGCTATTTGCCAAATCTCTGGCCTTATTTTCCGCCACTTCTGACTTTAGAAATTCATGAATCATTTCGGCCAGCTCTCCATGGGTTTTTGGGGCTTTTGTCGCGATTTTCCCGGCAAGCCTGGGCTGTGCCAGCCCGTTTCCGAAAGCCTTGATTAGAATCTTCTCATCAATGTCATCGATTTCGGCTACCTGCTTATGAAACCTTTCACTGAACTCTTTCACCGTCTCCCCCTTCCTCTGTTTGAGATCCATTAGTTCTATCGTTTCCTTCTTGATTTTCTTGCTTGCAGCAAAGTACTGCTGGAACTCCTCAGTTAGTTGCTTAAAACTTGAGATCGACTGCGGGGGCCTTGTTGAGATCCAACCGAGCGCTCTTTTAGATAATGTTCCCGGAAACAGATTGCAGAGGGCGAGCGAACTTATCCCTTGCGTGTTCATTGCGAACATAAATTTCTGAACGTGAAGAGCAGGATCCCCGGTTCCATCATACTTTTCCACTGCAGGCGCGACAAAGTGGGGAGGAAGCTTTGCCTTCCTGATTTTCTCAGAGAAGGGGTAAAGAGTCATGTCGATCGAATCATCTTCCTCAGTTTCATCGCTGACGATCAGAGTTTTCTCTAGCTGCTCTTTCTTCCGGCTGTTGCTCGCTTCGGAGCCGCGATTCTTGAGCGATTCGAGCGCCTCAGTCATGTCCTCCCATTTCTTCTGGTATTCCTCATCTCGCTGCATCAGCTCCTGCTGCAAGACTTCATTCCCCTCCACTATTCTCTCGTCAATGGTTCTGACTAAGCTTTTCAACATCTCTTCCAACGCTTGCTTGGAGACCACATCTTCGGCTTCCACTCTGTTTGCTTCCACATTGTTGATCTCGCCTTCAGGTCGGGGTGTCTTTCTTGTTCTTGGAGCCATCTTTGCTCGCGTATCTCCTTCGCTTACACCTGCAAAAGACACAACCTCAAAGTTTCAAAGTTTCGTTGTTTTGTTCAAAATCAGACTACCTCCGGTGGACTCGTGGTTGCTAAGAAAGATCTTGAGCCATTCGTTTCCCACAGACGGCGCCAAAATGAAATAGTAAGTTCCTAATTCCCTAACCTCCTATCCTAATCTCTAATCTGATTCTTATTCTGCTACTAGACCTTTTACCCTTTATCGAGTTACCTTTCTACTTCGCACTGAGCTTTTTGAGAGAGGAATCGTAAAGGCAATGCAACAGTGTATATTTTCGAGTGTGAAAAACGTATCTTTTACCGTGGGGCTGAACCCCTATTTATAGTGTTTACACTGCCAGATTGAGAGTTGCCAGCCTGTACTTCTTTTTAATTGCCAGGCTGGCGTTTACATATAAGCAGGATATTAAATTTACTCATCCGGCCGGAACATTCTCCGACCCGGCGACATTCCCTGTTCTAAGCTGTTCCTTCTAGTCACATAGGACCGGATGTTCTACCTTTCCTTATTCTCGTACTTTTCCCTCTTCAAAGGTAGAACAAAAGGCTCAGGCAGGAACCGAATTTATACTATCTGTATCTCCATCAATATCAATGAGTCGATAGGGGAAAACATACTGAGCATTCACAGCGTTTTCAAACTTCTTGGGGTTGCATAAGTAAGTTTAGAATTTATCGCAGAACCTTATCTCATAAACTATTCTACCTAAAGTCTTAGTTCCTTACCGACTACAATATTACTGAAGTTAGGAGACCTACCTCACCTGGCTTCCACTGAAGACGATGATTGACAGTAGTTCTTTGAAGAGGTCAAACGTTGTTTTAGAAATGTACGAACCAAGATAACAATGATGCCCGGGCTGGAATCAGGATGCCGTCCAGATCGAAACTAGGACCACGCCTGGGTCTAGGGCCGCGCCTGGGGCTAGGGCCGCGCCTGGGGCTAGGGCCGCGCCTGGGGTTGCTGGATACTCTGAAATACCACTTGTGGAGTTGATCGTATTTCCTTTCTTGAATCTTTCGGTTGTGTTCTGATATTTTAAGGAAATCGGGCTTTAGCAGTTGTATTCATAAGTTGATGTAGCCGATGATCGAATCTTGATCAACAATTCTTTGGAATGTAATCCGCAAGTGATTTCTCTTTGAACAGAGGAGTCTGAAGCGAATCCATCTTCTCGAGAGTGAGTTCGGCCTTTTATTGTTCGTGACTTCGCTGAAGCATTCGATCTCCGAGAGCCGGCGCTATGTTGCAAATATCAGGAGGATACTCCATTTTGAAGTGACGAAAACGCTACTACATCGGCTTGAAAGAAAGAATGATTCGTCCTTGAATCATTGATTCACTGATCGTGCTTTTTGACTCTTTTTGAGTCTCGCTTGCTCATCGTGCTCTCAATTACTCTATCCGAATTGAGCACTCGATGTGAATCTTAAAATTTTGATCGTGCAAATGGAATTCTTGGATGAATCTGATGAATCTCGTCGGCTTCATCCCTCAATCGGATATTCACCCTTTGTTGTGATTAAACCGTGGTCACTGTTCTCGGCTGTTCGATTCTCACTGACCGATCGATTATTACAAGACAGTCGTTCATTACTTCTCTTATCTTCACAAATCGTTGCTACTTTTAGACGGTTGTTCACCATTTCTTCGGTAATCGAGAATCGATACTCGAACGTGCTACTTCATCCCTTCGCCGTACATAATTCCTAAATCTGAAGTGCGATACGCTCCACTTCTTTCTTGATCAGGTTTCAATCAAAAAACGAAACTCAATCGATCAATTACTCCTGATCGTGGTTGAATCGTGGCAACTCCTCGTCGAGAACCAGTTGTCAGGAGAATGAGTTGATTCTTTCATGAATTTCTGGATCGTGGTTCAATCGTGGTTGATGCTCTTTCCCACAGACGGCGCCAAATGAAACGGTAGGATTCGGTACCCTCCGATACGAACTCGAACACCAAGGATTATAGTGGTTCGGCCAATAATCCGGCCTACGTCCACTTCTAGACAGAGCTATTATTTATCATTTGATTTACAACGCTAGAGAGCTTTTGGGATGAGTCCTCCCTTTTCTAACTTGAGTCCCTTACAAATGAGCCCCTCTACTCCTATTTATAGACTTTCTATCACTAGGTTTACCCTTTTGCCCCTATACATGTGATGGTATTACATAAACATAACTATCAGTCCTTTTACGGGTCTCCGGACTGAGATACTGCTTCCGCATTGGACTAACTCTTCCGGACCGTCACTTTAACAATAATCCCTCCGGTAGTTACTCTATCGGTAGCGATCCTTTAGATAGCAACTCTTCCGATAGCGGGTCCTCCGGTAGTAGGGCTTCCATCGATAGGCCTTCCGACAATTGGCCTCCGGTAGACTCTCTTGGTAGATCCTTCCGTATCGGGGCCTTTCGGTAGCAGGCCTTCCGACAACTGGTCTCCGATAGTAGTCCTTCCGCTAGCAGGTCTTCGGTTGACACTTTGGCCTTCCGCATGGTATATTTCATACCATTACACCGGTCGGTCCGGATATTCGCTTTTTGAGTACAAGAAGCTCGCTCAACGCTGGAGTGCACGGTGGTTCGTCATCGTCCCCCCCGCCGGGAGGTATCTCGGGGTTGCCTACTGCCCCTTGATTATTAGGGGCTCTTTGCACAGTCCTGTAGTACCGAAGTCGGAGCTCACCATGTCCCGGGCCCTGAAGGCGGTTGCCGACCTTCATCCGAGTGTGGAGGATTTTTTCACCGGTCCGCGCCTGGCCTCGCTCGCACACTCTGAGGGTAAGAGTTTTCCCCTCCCCTTTTTGCTTTCTTTATCGTTTTTGTCTTGTCCCAAACTTACCTATCCCTTTGTCGTCGCAGATTTCCCTCATCTCGGGGCGAAGGTTGGCCCCTTTCACAGCTGGCAACTGGTGTCCTTCAAGACCGGGGAAGGAAAGGTGGACTACTACGCCACCCTGGAGGCTGTGGAGCAGTCGGCCCTTCGCGAGGAAGAGGCGGTTGTCGTTGGTCGGAAGAGGTCCGGGGGCGAAGCTGATCACCTGGCAAAGAAGCCGAGATCGGCAAAGGACGGGGAAGGGGGGTCCCCTCGGACTCCGGAGGCCCGGTCGCCTGATACTTCAAACCAACCAGGTACTTGGTACACTAGTCCAGGTTCCGGCCGTCGGGTATTTCTTCCTCTTACGCCCGGGTCAGACCTCAATCTTAGTCCGTGGGAGGAGAGAGGGCGTGCATGTGCGGTCCTATCCTTCGTGTTCCACCTGTTCTGGCCTTTTCTTGTTGATTTATTCTTTCGTGGCCTTGGCTGCCACCTGTCCTTAACGTCTGGCTCTTTTTGTGCTTACCTGTTGTTGTATGTTCCTCTGCTTTGCAGCTCCCGAGGCTGAGAAGGCCAAGGCCAAGGAGGGAGCCGGGCAACCCGGCGCGGGCGAGGCGCCCGGACAGCCGTCCGCTACCCAGCATCGGCAGAAGTCCCTTGCTTCGAAGGGTAAGGTGAAACACATGGCCAAAAGGACGAAGGCCTCTGACATAGTGCACCTTGATGAGTCAGATGCTCCAGATGCGGCACCTCAACGGGAGTCTTTGGAGAAGGCTGCTCCCTCTGGGTCCGGGACTTCCCTCCCGGGGGGAGGCGTCTGCGGGGTGAGTGCTATGCCGGGCGTGGCCAAGGAGGTGCCCCCGGGCCCTGAGGCGATGGAGGATGCTGATACCACCACACCGTCTTCACCTCCTCCGCCCACCAGCAGCTCTTTCTGCGGGCCTTCTGGAAAGGAGGGATGGTTCTACCACCGCGGCCAGCCTCTCCCTTTATTGCCCGTGACCGAGTTGTCTTCCTACTCCGACCTGTGGAAGGAAGCAATTCGCCGGTCTGACTCCCCCGACGGCCTTTTTCCCCCGCTGAAGACTATTACTGTGGCTAAGGAGCGGTTGAGGATTGGAGGGGGCGGAGCGGATGCTACCATGCGCCACTCCTTTCCCTTAGAGGACTCGCTTAATTACCTGTGGCAGGGCATCTACCGGGTGCGTGATTTGTTTTATCGTCAGCTTTGTATGTCCCTTTTGGATTTTCTCACCCCCACTGTTTTATTTTGTACAGACGGTAGCTTTTGCCCAGAGTGTGGACGTGCACACCCGGGCCCTCCGTTCGAAGCTCTACCTCGAGGAATGCCGGGCTCGTAATGCCCAAGAGGAGTTAAGGGTAGAGCGGTCCTCTAACAACATCTTCGTTGACACTGTCCAAGAGGAGATTTCCCGGCGGGTGCACGAGCAGACCGCGACTATGAAGAAGGAGCTAGGCGATGCTCGCCGGGCGTGCACCAAGCAAAGCGACGAGTATGAGGAGCAGTTGAAGAGGCTGCGTGGGGAGATTTTCTCCCCAAGGGTCAGGTCCAGACGTTGGAGACGGAAGCCGCGTCTTCTAAAAGGTATGAGGTGAGTTTGCTGACGCCCAGTTGCATGCCTTATCTGACTTGGAGTCCTTGGTGGGGCAGGCCCGAGCTTCCCACGATCAAGAGGTTGAGGGTCTTTGCGCCGAGAAGGCCGCTTTGGCGCGGGAGAAGGCCTTGCTTGCTGAGGCGAATGCTCTCCTGAAAGAGGAGTTATCGTCTTCAGAGGCGAAGACGGTGGAGGTGGCCCGGGCGGGCGAGTCCTGTCTTCCGAGAAGGAGAAGCTATCGGCCGAGCTTCTCAAGCTATCTGGAGAGCTTGCGGCCTCTAGGGAGCAACTGCTTTCCTCCGAGGAGAGAGTAAAAATGCTGGAGGAGGAACTTGCTAAGCTGCGGCTAGAAAACTCTGAGCTGGTTACGAGAGGTGATTCTTTACGTCTCCAATCGTCCCCTGTTTCCCTTTTCGCCCCCCCTTTTTTATATAAAAGTTTTTTCTCCTTCTTTCTTTACTTAGGCTCGAAGCCCGGGAATCCCATTGAGGGACTGGAGAAATTGAATCTGCGGATCGACGACCTCGAGGAGGAGTTGATTGCCGCAAATGCTAACCGCGACCGCTACCGGGCTTATGGTCATACCTTGGAGCAGCAGGTGGCCAATCTCGAGACTTACTCTCGGAAGGTGCGAGAGGACCTGCGGCAGCAGAGCACAAAACTTGCCCACCTGAAGGAATCCTTCACCTCTCAATGTGGGAGGATGGTGAAGTCGTGCCGTCAAATTGTTTCAAAGTTTTTCATGGGCAAGGTAGAGGTTATGGATGACGGTCTCTACCGGGAGTTGTCCTTCAAAGAGGTCACGGAAAAGACCTCCTTTTATGAGGTGCTTGAGAAGTTCGGGCGTCTTCCGGGGAGACGTGTCCTCGTCCCTGTCAGGCGTCTTTCTTCCTCCCTTTATTGCCCCCCCTCATCACAGTGTGTATGTCTCCGGTCGTCGCCCGGGAGGTCTGGGTCTTCTGAGAGCGTGCCAAGGGGCGACCCCTGCGAATGCCAACACTGTACAGGAGACTTAGACTAGGAAATTTAGATGCCTTAGTTATTCTTCTTCTTTTTTGTTTTTGATGTTGTCATACTTTCAATGATTAATGGAATGACTCACCCGTTATTTTGCTAAATTAATGCCATTTTTGCTTCGCGACCCCTTTCCGTTCCCTGACCGTCACTTTTGATTGCGCGTGTTACCGATTGCCTTTTCTTTTATTGATTCGGTTTTGCGGGCAAGACCGGTCACGCTCGGGCGACCGGTCACCTCGTTTTTTATCTTAAGGACGCGACCTGGTGTTTTTGATGACTGGTCGTTTGCCCTCTCCCGTCGTTTTAGTGACCGGCGCTTCTGTTGTCCTTTCCCTATCCTTGCTTTTGGTACCAGCGACTAGACTTGCGGTTTTCCCCCTTTCTCTTTTTCCGCGAGAGGGAGAAAGTGTTTGCAAGGGGGATTCAGCCGGGTTACGGTGTGGCGTCCCACACCTAATGATTCACCCATTACAGGCGACTAGAGCTCCCAGAGTTTCTAGAGATGGGTTTTCCGTTTTTGTTCTTGCTTGAGTGCGACACTCATAGCAATTTTCAGGGCATTGCATCCTGTAGGCATGGCCTGGGTGTTTCTTTTCCAGGGCATTACATCCTGTAGGGCCTGGCCCGGGTGTTTCTTTTCCAGGGCATTACATCCTGTAGGGCATGGCCCGGGTGTTTCTTTTCCAGGGCATTACATCCTGTAGGGCCTGGCCCGGGTGTTTCTTTTCTAGGGCATTACATCCTGTAGGGCATGGCCCGTGTTTCTTTTTCAGGGCATTACATCCTGTAGGGCTTGGCCCGGGTGTTTTCTTTCCAGGGCATTACATCCTGTTCTGTAGCGTTCGAATTTTTCCAAAAAATAATTCCTTTATTGATGTTGTCAACACATTACATCGATTTTTATACATAACTTTCTTGAGACACTCTGCGTGCCATGAATGGGGCAACTCGTATCCCTCGACATTCTTCAGGTGGTACGAGGCTCGTCCAACCTTCTGATGAATAATGTAAGGACCTTCCCACTGGGGGTCGAGCTTTTTGGGCTGCTTAACCTCCCTTAGGACAAGCTCGCCAGGGACAAAGCTTCGTTCCCTGACTATGCGGTTGAAGTACCTCTCTACTCTCTCTTGTCTTTCACCATCCGGGCGGCTGCAAGGGCTCTCTTTTCTTCAAGAAGGTCTAGGCCGTCTTTTACCCCTTCATTGTTAAGCTGCTCGTCGTAAGATTCACAACGAACTGATGGGATCATAATTTCGGCCGGAACGACTGCCTCTAGGCCGTAAGTTAACCTGAAAGGTGTTTCTCTCCGTTGGTCCCTTTTCTGTCGTTCGGTAGGACCACAAGACTTGGTGTAATAGTTCGGCCCATCCTCCTTTTTGTCTCCTAACTTTCTCTTCAACGCTTTTATGATCTGCCCGTTTGCGTTCTCGACCTGTCCGTTGGCCTGAGGGTGCGCCACTGACGTGAATCTTACCTCGATTTTCCATTGTTCACAAAACTCCCGGAAACTGCCGCAATTGAACTGCGTCCCATTGTCGGTTATTGATCCTTGGTAACCCGAATCTACACACAATGTGCTTCCATATGAATTCTTGCGACCTCTTGGCTGTGATGGACACGGTTGGCATCGCTTCCACCCATTTTGTGAAGTAATCAATGGCCACATACACGAACCTGGACCTCCTGGGAGATGCCTCCGGGAAAGGGCCAATGATATCCAATCCCCACATTGCGAACGGGATTGGGGATAGTATGGCCTGTTGCGCGGCCGGGGGGTTATGTATCTTGCTGCCATTCTTGGCCAGTAGTAGCCGAGCCTCATGATTTTGTGGGTCGTGGCTCTTTCTCCCTGGTGGTTTCCACAAACCCCTTCATGTACCTCCTTTATAAGCTCACCTCCCTCTTCGTCCGTGACGCATCTGAGGGCGGGCCTGGCGAACTACCTTTTGTAGAGGCGCCCTTCCTCGAAAAAGAATGATGCCGCTCGTCGTTTCAGGGTCCTGGCCTCTTTATCTCCCGGGGGCAATTTCCCTTCAAGGATGTACTCCACGATCGGGGTCATCCAAGATTCTTCTGGCACGAGGGGCTCAGCCGTCAGGATCTGTGCCTCGTCTATGCTTGGATTGTTCCTTGTCTCCAACCACACCTTACTTGGAATCTTTTCGGCCATGCTTGCTAACTTTGCTAGCGCGTCTGCATCGGTGTTTTTTGTCCGAGGAAGGTGTTTCAGCTCACATCTCGAGAAGCTTGCTTTTAGCTCTTGAACCCTTAGCAAGTACCTCCAGAGCTTTTCTACCTTTACCTCATATATGTTGTCTTGTTGGCGGGTGACCAGCAAGGAGTCTGAGTATATCTCCAGGTCTGTCGCACCTAGGGCGATGACGACCTCTAGGCCTTGAATGAGAGCTTCGTACTCGGCCTCGTTGTTGGTTACTTCGAATTCCAGTCGAAAGGCGTAGTGGATGTCCCGTCCGTCAGGAGTCTGGACTACAATCCCCGCTCCCGCTCCCATTTTGCACCGAGCACCGTCTATCTGGATGATGAAGGGGGTGAGTGGCTTTACTTCTTCTTGGTCGAAGCTGGTTTCCGTTATGAAGTCCGCTAGGGCCTGAGCCTTGATTGCCGTTCGTGGTAGGAAGTGGATTTCATACTGGGTGAGCTCGACTACCCAGCTTACCATGCGTCCCGACGCATTCGGGTTATTCGTTATTTGCTTCAGCGGCCAGTTAGTCCTTACCAGGATTCGATGTGATTGGAAATATGGGCGCAGCTTCCGGGATGCCACCACCAGAGCAAAAAAACCTTTTCGATGTTGGTGTAGCGTCTCTCTACGGGGGTCAGGATCTTCCCTGTGTAGTAGACGGGAATCTCCTTTTTTTCGTGCTCCATAATTTGGACTGCTGCTACCGCCCATGCTGATGCGGACAGGTAGAGGTAGAGGTCCTGGCCGGGCGCTGGGACTCCCAGCTTGGGTAACCCTCGGAGCATTTCTTTGATCTTTTCGAAGGCTTCTTTGCATTCCTGGCTCCACTGGAACTTGCTGTTCTTTCTTAGTATGTTGAAGAACGGGATTGCCTTTTCCTGTAACTTTGAGCAGAACCTACTCAGGGCCGTGAGTCTTCCATTGAGGGCTTGGACATCTTTGATGCTTCGGGGAGGGCTGAGGTCAAGAATCGCCTGGGTCTTTTCCGGATCCACCTCTATCCCTCGTTGCCCGGCGATGAAGCCAAGGAATTTTCCTTTGGAGACCCCGAATACGCATTTTTCCGGGTTTAGTTTGATTTGGAATTTGTCGAGCGTGGCGAATGTCTCTTCCAAGTCCTTCATGTGCTGCTCTTTGGACGGACTTCTCACGACTATGTCGTCCACATAGGCTTCCACATTTCTCGAGAGTTGCTCCCGGAACACTTTTCTATCATTCGTTGGAAAGTGGCGCCAGCATTTTTTAATCCGAATGGCATTACTTTGTAGCAGAAGATTCCTGCTGAGGTGACGAAGGAAGTTTTCTCAGAGTCCTTCTCGTTCATATTTATTTGGTTATACCCAGAGAATGCTTCCAAGAAGCTCAAGACGGAGCTCTGGGCGGACGAGACAACCAGTCTGTCTATCGATGGTAACGGGTAAAAGTCTTTGGGGCATGCTTTATTCAGGTCGGTGAAATCCACGCACATTCTCCATTTCCCGTTAGACTTCTTTACCATGACCACGTTTGCCAGCCACTTGGGGTAAGACACTTCTCTGATAAAACCCGCCTGCAGGAGCTTCCGGACTTCTTCTCGAGCAGTCTGGTCCCTTTCTGCCCCGACCACCCTTCTCCTTTGGTGGATTAACAGGTGCGCTGGGTCTACATTGAGATTATGCTGGATAACGTCTGGGCTTATTCCGGGCATCTCCTCTGTGCTCCAGGCGAATGTGGCCCTTCTCTTTTGGAGGATCGGCGGGGGCCTCGTACCGCCCTGTTGTTTCGTCGGGAAGGGGGAGCTTTCCCTTGAATTCCTTTTCGGACCCCGTGGTTTTGACGGTCTCATTTTCCGGCAGACCTTCCATGATCCGTACTTCACACACCCGCGCGACTTTCTGGCTTCCCCTCACCGTTACGAGCTTCCCTGACCGGGTCAGGTACTTCATTTTCAGATGGTGGGTGCTACAAATGGCTCTGAAGGCGTTTATTCCTGGTCGCCCGAGGTACATGTTGTACCCAGAGAGCCCGGGAAGGATGAAGGCCGTCAGCTCTTCCGTGCGCCTCTCGTCCCCCTGCCCTAGAGTGATGGTGAAGTCGATGCTTCCTGTAGATTTAGCCGAGATTCCTCCTACAAAACCTCCTAGTACGGCCGAGTAGGGCTTGATCTTTTCTTCCGGTATTTCGAGTTTCCTTACCGCCTCGACAGAAATGACGTTTGCACCTGCCCCGCTATCGACCAGGATTCCCTCCATCATGCGGTCATTCACCTGAGCCCTTATGACCAGTGGATCGTTGTGCGGGTACAGGACTCCGTCTTCATCGTCTTCGGTGAAGTAGATTGGGGGGAGCTTTTGATGCTTCGTATCCTTCTTGTCCGGGAGTTCCCGGTGAACCTCGTGGACGTGTCTTTTCCTCTCATTGGGGGTCAAGGGCCCTACTTCTGAGAATAGTCCTGTGATTACCCCGAAGGACTTGCTATGATCCAATTCGGGGTGGACCTCTTCTTCTGGCTTAGGCCGAGAGGACTGGCTACCATGGTGCTGCCTTTGCTGGCCTCCCCTTCCCTTCTTCTTGTTCTCCTCTATTATCCTTAGCTCTTTGGCGAGGTTCGCGCAGTTTATGGTTTTGTGGCTGCGGTGCCCATGGTACTCACAGAAGGCCACCGGCACTTCTCCCGGGAAGGGTTTTCTTGGTGGGGGCAGAAGCCCTTCTCTCACGGCAGCGGCGTATTTCCCTGGGTCTATTGATACCGTCGGGAAGGTTCTGGAGCTTGAGGCCTGCTGTCCCTGGGGGGCCGGGGTTTTGGAATAAGGCTTGTATCGGCTTCCCCCCTGGTGCGATCCTCCGGCCGCAATCGCCCCTCCTGTCTGGCCTGCCTTCTTCTCACCCACGGCGGGGGCTCTAAAGCTGTTGAGGAGCTCCTTGGCCTTATTCTCCGCAACTTCCGATTTGAGGAAGTCGTGGATCATCTCTGCTAACTCACCATGCGACTTCGGCGCCTTGGTGGCTATCTTTCCAGCGAGGCGTGGGTGGGCCAGGCCATTACCGAAGGCTTTGATCAATATCTTTTCATCGATATCGTCGATCTCAGCCACCTGCTTGTGGAACCGCTCGCTGTATTCCTTTACAGTCTCCCCCTTCGCCTGCTTTACATCCATGAGCTCTATCGTTTCTCTTTTCACCTTCTTACTGGCCGCAAAGTATTGCTGGCACTCCTCGGTTAGTTGTTTGAAACTGGAGATCGACTGGGGTGGTCTAGACGAGATCCAGCTCAGGGCTCTCTTGGAGAGCGTCCCCGGGAACAAGTTGCACAGGGCGAGGAAGCTAATCCGGGTGTTCATGGAAACATGAAACTTCTTAATGTGCTGAGCAGGGGTCCCAAGTTACCGTCGTATTCTCTACCGGGGGCGCGAAGTGGGGCGGTAGTTTAGCTCTGCGGATCTTCTCAGAGAAGGGGTACAGGCTCATGTCAATGGCATCATCTTCTTCTTCTTCGATAGTGATTAAGGCCTCCCCTCGGGTGCCTCTTTTCCCGTCATTGCTTCCGGCCGCATCCCGACCTTTCAGGAGATCTATCGCCTCCGACATCTCTCCCACTTTCGCTGGAATTCCTCGTCTCTCTGCATCAATTCCTGTTGCAGGAGCTCGTTTCCTTCCACGATTTTTTCGTCGATTGATCTAGTGAGGCTCGCCAGCATGTTCTCCAGGTCTTTTTTGGAAATGGAGTCGTGGGTTGCTTCGGGTCTAGTGCTTCCGTCGTTGGTTTGCGGATTCTTCCTTGTTCTGGGTGCCATCCTCGTACCTAACCTGCAAAAAACACAATTTTGTTCTCAGATGTGTCGACTTCGTATGTTTTCCAAAGTTACTATTGTTGTCGGTGGACTCGTGGTTGCTAGATCTGAGCTGTTCGGTTCCCACAGACGGCGCCAAATGAAATGGTACAAACCCCAGGATCCTCACACTGTTCTCTCACGTAGTCTAATGATTGGGATTCTAATCTCTTGCTGAGTTTCACCAGGTTACCTTGTTACCGAAAGGGGAGCTCAAGAACAGGGATGAAGAGAAGAGATTCGCAACAACACAATGCAACAGTGAGAATTCTCAAGTATTGTTCGCGTGCCTTTTTTTGAGGGGTGAACCCCTATTTATAGTGTTTCCCGTCTGCCTTCTGGCATATCACGTTGTGCCAGCCTGGCACCAAAATATCTCGGCAGACTTACAAAATATCTGACAAATATCTTATCCTAATCTCCCTACCGACCGGACACAGACGACCGGTCGCTATTCGTGCTTTACTAGGTCGTCGGTCACAGGCGACCGGCCGTCTCTACTGCCCTTTATGTCTCGGGCGACCGGTTAACCGACCGGTCGTAGCGATACTTTGGAGGGCGATCGGTCGCTCTTTACGCTGGGTTCTGGGATTCTTGGCGACCGTCGAATGTCACCGCTTGAGGCCTGTTTGGGCTTGGTCAGGGACGCCCGGTCGTTGTCTTGGCCTTATTAGACTGTTGCTCTTTCTTTAGGGCCTCTGGACACATTTTCCCCTCTTCAGTAGTTTGAAGCTTTTGAAAACAAGGAAATAAAATGCTAAGTGTAAATGGTAAGTGTGCAGTAGGTATTAGAAGTTTGTGTGAGAATAATGTATATGTGTACAGGTTGTGAACTATGTTGAGTGTGCAAAATTATGTGGTGAGAACACTTAGAAATGTAGGGAACCTCTGTCAAAATTTGGTTAGGAATGTAGTGACTCGTGTGCTGTTAGTGAAGAAAGAACAGAGAGGGAAAAATGGATTTTTAACTTTGGTTTGTAACAAGAAGAAAGAGTGTAGTTGAGTGGAGTTGGAAATGGAAATGGTGTAATGTGAGTTGTTAAACTAAGTTATGCTAGATTGAGAGTCATTTAGTTAGTTGGAAGAAGAAAAGAAAAATCTGTAACATTAGTTGGAGAAGGAAAAACTGTAACAGGAGAAAACAATGAGTGAAAATGTGTTAATGTAACAGATGATGATATAGGTTGTATTAGGTTAGTTTAAAATGCTTAATCAATGTTAAAACATACTAGATTATATGTAGGAATATTAGGGAAGAGATTGGTAGAAGGTTGGAGTTGAAACAAGTTCAAAAACTTATATAATTTGTAAAACTGCAACTGGTTCGGGTTTGTAAACCAGTACACAAACCCGAACCAGCATAAAAACTCGACAGACTGTTATGTAAAAGGAGTGGTCCGGGTTTACAAACTAAGACACTAACCCGGACCACCCCATAAACATACCCGTAACTTACCAAAACATGTGGTTCGGGTTTGCAAAGGTGTACACAAACCCGGACCATATGAAAAACACACCCATAACTTACAATGGCATGTGGTCCGGGTTTGTAGAGTAGGACACAAACCCGGACCAGACGAATTTCACACCCGAGAGTTTTTCCAATGTAGTGGTCCGGGTTTGTAAACCCGGACAGTAACCCGGACCACCTCAAATTGTGTCCAAAATCTGTTTAAAAGCTATTCTAAGGTAGGGTAATGATGGTATAAGATAATTAAGACAAGATTAATGATGTTTAATGGTCATTAAGACTATAAACAAGCTTAGAAAATAATTTTAAGTAAGTAACTTAAGTAAATGTATTTGAATAACAATGAAGTAGTAAGTATAAACCGGGAAACTTTAGGAAAGTAATAAGTAAGGTTAATTATAGTTAATTAACCACTCAATCACATGTATGCTATAGGACTTGGATTGTGAACACCGAAGGAACGTCGGATACAAGTACAACGGTGAACGGTATGAACTTCTCATGCCCCGTATGCTACCTTGGTTACTCTGATTTGTGTGTTATGTGCTAGTTGATCACCAAATAAGATAAACACACGAATCGGACATATTATGCTTACTTGTGATTATCATGAGCTTGTTCCTTGTTTGGATATATCTTTTAATCATAGTTTGTATAATTCATGAAATGTATGGATGAATATGAATGTGTGTATGCTTGATATATTGTGTTGTGGCCGAATGTTATTGTGATTGGACTTCTAACTGATTCCTAACAAGCTAAGCAATCTAACTTAATAAATTGGTAATTAAATTGGAATGAGTAGAAGTCCGATATAGTTTTGGCCACGCATGAGGATGCGGAGACACAAGAGGTTGGATCCAAATCCTGGCTCTTAAACTGGTCCACGGCCCAAACCCCTTAAATGGGTCGCATCCTGGATTGGTGAGCCAAGTAAAACCCGGTGGTGGGACGGTGTAGTCCCTGCCTGAAGGTCATATCGACTTAACATGAGTAAAAGTAAGTAAGTAAGAATGAGTAAACAAGTATGGAAAAGTAAGTAAGTAAAGTAAGAGAAATTGTATGTAAGTGTTGTGTAATGAGTAAAAGAGTAATAAGCATTCGATTAACCCGGATGCGTAATTTGGCTAACCCTTGTGAAGGTAAGGATTGTGTATGCTATTGTATTGTTGTTTAGCTTGTGTATTGTATTGTGTATGATTGTATGATGAATGTAAAGCATGTATGTATGTTAATAATGAACCGCATGTTTAGTCGACCTTAAATAGTCGGCGTGCCCTTGTTAGCACTCGGTATATGCGAAGTTTATATGCAGCTTTTTGCTGAGCCCCTTGGGGCACCGTTTTTAACATAATGCAGGTCCTCATGAAGGGTGAAGACTTGTGAACTCAAGATGATTTATTTTTGTCTGTAATCAATGAATTGTGAATGGTGTACTAAGTTGTACATGGCTAGGAGCCTTTTTGTTTAGCCGGTGTACCATGGGGTACACCCTTTTGGATAGTGAAAGGATGGTGAATTGGTATAGATGAGTAGCTTGTAGAAACTCATTATTTTTGGAAGATTGAAAAGGGATGTAACTAACTATGCATTTGATACTCGGTAATCCAGTAATGTAAGCATATGGTATTTTGTATTTAGTAAGCAATGTTAGTAGCTTGGTATATTTACTCATCAGACCGTCACTGTAAGTAGTATAAGCCTAGCTTGCCGTATGGGCGGTTAGCGGCGTTGTATCACCTGCCGTAGTAGTAGTAATTCCGCTGCGAGTAGTTAGGATTATTGGGATGATTGGACGGTAAGCATAGGATTAACGGTAGGGGTGTTACAAAAAGTGGTATCAGAGTGTAACTACGCTCTGATGTCCTAAGTTACCGAGCATAGGGATTACCGAGTTAGGATTTCAACCGTGTTAAGACGGATACATAGAAACCTAACTAGGAATTACCGTTGTTAAAAACGGATACCCTTGACGTTCTTATGAACGATACCCTTGTTTAAATTCCAAGACCCATAGGTCACATGTTACAAGCCTAATGCGAATGTTAAATGTTCAGATGTCAGGACGAGGTCCAGGCCGACCTAAAGGAGGGGCCAATGACGGACCGGGCATGTAGACGATAGCTGAGATCATCGCCGCCACGGTAGCACAGATGCTACCCCAAGTAATCACGACAATGCAACAAAACCAACAAAACCAACAAACTCAAACGGGACCAATCCATCCCCCTCCACCCAGAGAAGTAAACTGGGTAAAAGCTATCGCAGATCTCCGACCTCCGTGCTTTAGAGGCGAGAGCGACCCTGCTAAGCTGGAAGCCTACATCTCTGAAATGGAGACTGCATTTGAGACCCTCGAATGTCCTGCTGGAGTTCGAGTGAGGATAGCAGCGTACTACCTCAAAAATGCTGCTATGGATTGGTGGAAACTGGTAAAGCATGAGTATGTCGACGACCCCACCTTCGATTGGGAGTCCTTCTCCGCGATCCTCCGATCCAAATACTATCCGGAGCATGTCAAAACTAAGAAGCGACTAGAACTTGACGCTCTGAGCATGACTGACAAGATGTCAGTAGATGAGTATTACCACACTTTCACCTCTATCCTTCGTCTACTACCCGACCTTGGGTACACCGGCCAGGTGTTGGTCGATCACTTCTATGGCGGTCTGAGCCATCGCCTTCAGTACGGTATGGGCTACACCAGATTTACCTCCCTTTAGGTAAATATTGGTTAAACCCTTAGTACCATTATAAAACCTTAAATCTTCACTTGTATCTCTTTTTAACTAAGAATCTCGGCTAATACCTGAAACTTCAGAGTGCTATCACGCGGCATCTCGCGTTGAGATCACTTGCCAACTAAGGGATGAAGAAACCGCGCTTAAGCGCAAGGCCAACAACAAGAACACTAGTGCCGAGGAGCAGAACCAAGGCAAGAGCTGGAAAAAGAAGAAGGGAAATTTCTTTCAGCAATCCCAAAAGAATTTCCCAAGTGAGAGAAGTGCCCATGCTGAGAAGGGCAAACCAGTTGAGCTTCTTCAGCTAGGTTCTTCTGCGTTGGTGGCTGCGAAGCCGCTGAGATCACACCCACCTAAGGGTAATCTTCTAATCTAAATTCGTACTTGCATAAGTATCATACCTAGTATTTCTGCACAAATGTGCTAACTCTCTAAGCCTTAGGTTCTGGCTCCGTTTTCACCAAGAACTACTCAACGACCGCACCTACGTGTGCAGAAAGTGCAACCAAGACCATCCCGGCAAGGATTGCTATGTGAGAGAAATCAAGTGCTATAACTGTCAGAAACTGGGACATATAGCTAATATGTGCCCAAAAAATGCCAAGCCAAAAGGGAACTTCTAGAGCTACAAGCAAAGGGAAGGCAAGGAGGTTGCATCTGGCGATGCACCAGCCCAGCAGGCGCCACAGGGACAAGGATCCCGAGGTCCTCAGAGGGGCGCACCCTAGAGGCAGCCTGTCTTGCACGTTATTGACCGTGACGGGTCCGGTTCTAAGTCCGGCCTAGGTAATCAATCTAAACCTTGAATCCTGTGAAGCATGTCTAAGTATTAGATTAATTGTTTGAGTGAATGCATCAGTGAATGAATTGAAGTATGTATTGAGCATGAAATGAAGTAGTTGAAACTATAGAACTCACACTAGACGAAATTTACAACCATAGGGAGTTTTAATATCTGCTACCCGATACCTTCGAACCCAAATCAAGAAGAGACCGACATCACCACATACCACTACTCCAGCGAGCAGTGTCAGGTCATCCGACCAGGTATGATTTTATTAAAGGGATACCTGACACCCGAAGCCCAAATTTCTATCATCCGACGATGCAACGAGCTAGGAATGGGTCAAGGAGGATTTTATACACCCTAATTCCCCGGTGGAGCGAAGATGAAGCTAAAGATGATGTGCTTGGGAAAGGACTGGAATCCTTATACCAAGACATACCAAGAGACACGAACACAAGACGGAGCGACGCCACCAACAATACCTCCAGAATTTCAGACACTTGTCACACAAGCAGTAGAACTTGCATAATAATGTGAAAATGATCCGATCCCCGCACTTGAAGCGGACCTCTGTATCGTCAACTTCTATGAGAAAGAAGGACGACTTGGGTTACACCAAGACAAGGACGAGACAACGAAATCTCTTGAACAAGGAGTGCCCGTAGTGTCTTGGTCCATTGGTGATGACGCCGTATTTATGTATAGCGAGCAGAAGTGTGGACCTCACACAGAAACTGGTACTGAGATCAGGAGATGTCCTAATCATGGGTGGAAACTCTAGGATGCTATATCACGGGATCAACAAGATCAAGTTGAATACGGCACCACCGGCAATAATCAATGCCACACACATGAAACCAGGACCCCTGAACCTTACCTTTAGGAAGTATTAAATTCATAGTATCATGTAATGTATTAGTAACGTGTATTAGAGACACGATATGTATGTATGATGGTTGGTTTATCAATAAAGAGTAGTGTTGATTTAAATTCCACTTGTGTCCACCATCAATACTTATGAAATTTTGACTTCAATAGGTTGTGGACTCGGTACCGAAGGTAACCTGACTATCCTCACCGAAGCACAGGCCGGTAAAAGTGGCACCATCTTAACGGGAACCTTCCCATTGAACGGCATTGAAGCCTCAGTGTTATTCGACTCCAGCGCCTCTCACACCTTCGTATCACCATCTTTTGCGAAGAGGTTGGGACTAGATGCGGATGAGCTACCGAATTTTCTGGTTACTCTCCCATTGAAGGAGCGAATACGATGTACCAAATACTACAAATCAACCACGATCCAAATCAAAGGCGAAGCGTTTCCCATCTCCTTCATCGAGTTTAATGGATTGGGATTCGACTTGATAATCGGAATGAATTGGTTGGAGCGGCACAAGGGTAGGATCCTCTGCGCCGAGCATCGATTGCGGCTCAAGAGTCCTTCTAGGGTTACAGTATCTTACCGCCAGAGACCGAGAGAGCCTTCGACCACAGTCATCTCCGCTATGGCCATGTACCGGGAGCTTAGAAAGGGCCATGAGGTATACTTATGTTATGTACAAGACCTGGAGAGAGATCCAGAGTTCAATCCCGAGCTACCCATTGTATCTGAATTCCCTGATGTATTCCCTAAGGAGCTACCCGGCATGCCACCTCAGAGAGCAGTAGAGTTTGAGATTGACCTCTTGCCAGGTACTGGTCCCATTGCTAGGGCACCGTACCGCATGGCACCTGCTGAAATGACAGAGCTGATAGAACAGTTACGGTTCTTCTCGGCAAAGGGTTCATACGCCCGAGCGTATCACCCTAGGGAGCACCGGTTCTCTTCGTGAAGAAGAAGGACGGTAGTCTCCGACTTTGTATTGACTACCGCGAGCTGAATGCGGTCACAGTGTCTACCGAAGACCTGCTAGCGGAAGGACTACTACCGGAGACCAATTGTCGGAAGGCCTATTGTCGGAAGGCCTGCTACCGAAAGGCCCCGCTACCGGAAGGATCTACCAAGAGAGTCTACCGGAGGACCCGCTATCGGAAGGGCTACTACCTAAAGGATCGCTACCGGTAGAATCACTACCGGTAGGATTATTACTGAAAAGATGGCCTGGAAGAGTTAGTCCAATACGGAAGTAGTATCCCAGTTCGGAAGGATTATCCAAATAGAGGCTAGCAGTTATATAAATATGATAGTACCACATGTATAGGGGCAAAGAGGTAAACCTGGCCATAGGAAGTCTATAAATAGGAGTAGAGGGGCTCATTTGTAAGGGAGAGAGGGCTCACCCCAAAAGGCTCTCTAGTGCTGTAAACCAAAGAATGAATAATAGCTCTGTCTAGAAGTGGATGTAGGCCGGATTATTGGCCGAACCACTATACATCTCGGTGTGGAAACAATGTCGGGAGAGCATCTTCTATACTGTTTCATTTGGCGCCGTCTGTGGGAAATGGACGATACCACGATTATGCCACAGTTTAAGAAATCACGAATCGACCTTTTTGTGAAGCCGTGTACCTAATTTTGATGAAATAATACGCGACTTCGTATGATAGATTATAGAAAGATAATGCGGTGAATTGGAGTTACGATTTACTACGGCTTCAGATAAATCTCAAGATGAAGCAGACGATGAAAGCTCCACCAGAGAGCGAAGTCGAAATCTGGATTGGAAACCTAGATCGGAAATCGCAAAACGCTAGAAAACGGAGTATTGTGCTAGATCCTGAACAAAATAGGAAAATCTCAACACTAAGGCGACAAAGCAGCAAGGAATCGTATCAATTAATCGATAGAAAGGCAATGAAGAATGAATTTCGGAGACAGACGAGATTCTAATAATACGAAGAGAAGACTGGAAAGTGCGATTATGCTTCCACTCGGCAAAGAGACGGCAAAATCAGAAACCTCAAGCTTCTAACGACAAAGAAGATATAGAAGGCTCAGGCGAGAACAGGTGAGCACGAAATAGGAAGATTGGGCAACCACGATTCATCCACGGTCCGGAACAGAAGGCGTACAAAGATCGCCATCGATTTATGGCTTGAGATCCAAAGATTCGACTGAAGCGGAATTGTTTGACTCATCGGAAGTAGGAAGATCTCAACAACTTTCATAAAAATCAAACCGCGAAGCACCACGATTCAACCGCACGAACACAATTATTCCTGATCGAATTCTCGATAAGAGGAAATCGGTGATAAAGAAGGAGATCGCTGTCGTAATATCCTAACAATTGCGCGAGTGTTGGAGATCGCTCATACCGGAGGTAAAGAAACCAGTTAAAAGCAACTTCGAGGATCCACGCAAGAAAATTCAACCAGACGATACTGCCGCACGAATAAGGGCAAATCAGAGACCGTTAGAGTTATCAACAGATTCTCGGTCCTCGATGAAAATTTAGTTGTATATGGCGATGGAAAAAGGAGCACGTGGAGCCAAAGACCGGAAGGGGCAGAACCTCAATGAAGTCGATCCACTCCAGATTCCTCTATTCAAAGGAGGATCGCGCGCTAGTGGCGCTCAAAAGAAGTTCCTAATCGACCAAATGTCAACCACATCAGAGGAAAATGCAAAACCTACTCTCCTCGAACGATCAATAATTGCACAAATTACATCTTAATTTAAATACTAAATCAGACCTAAGCTAACCGCATCCTATTCAAAAGCAGGTGAGCAACTGAAGAATTCCAATACAGGAAATGCGATAGGTTAGCACTTTTTGGGAAGGGGAGGCCGACGACAATCAAAGAAGCAAATCAAGGAAGAAGCAGGATTAGAGGGAAGGCCTTTCTTCTGAGAACGGGCGTCGACTTGTATCAGATATCAAAGTTCTGAAACAAATCGGAATCTGGAGGTGACCTTCAGGCGATGAGGAAGCCTTGAGGCAAGCAGGGCTCAAGAACGACAAAGCGTTTCTCTTGACCAGGAGCGATATCCTCAACCGGGCGGGGTGCCAATATCAGAGTCTCAAACACAAGTTCTCCAAGACTCTGGCGATCAACAAAGGACACGAATCTCTTAAGGCAGAAGTCGTGATCAGACGACAACGGCGACAAAACCAAAAGAATGAGCATCTAGGGCTAATTGCTAAGATAAGTCCCAAAAGCTAACTCGTGAATTCTTTGAACTTATAAAAATTCCTTTGGTCTGCTATGATGAAGTCAAAAAGATGATACTGAATTTCGGTTTCAGAATAGGATTGATTGCTTTAAAAAGCTCACTTGGTTTGATTGTGTTTCTGTTCAAACATGAAAATCTAAAATCTACGCTAAAAAATATATTTGTTTTGCATAGCTGTTGATGCCCAATTGAGTCAAATCCTCTTCTTAAGCCCTATCTAAGCTTATATTGTTGCTATGTGAACACTTCTGATGTATAGTTGCGATTTGGTCTGAGTTGTTGGTCACTTGCTTATGCAACGACGTATGTGCATAATGTAATATGATTTTGGCCAGTTCTATAAAACCTGTGAAAACTTACTGTTTCTATCACTCCTGCTGTATTCAGTTACAAAAACTTACCACTGATTTATGAAGAAATGTTTTCCACTAAACTCTGATAGTTACCAATAGTATGCTTATTTTTAATAGCCAAACCTTGGTTTCTTGTTTATAAGTATCCAACAGCGAAGACTAGTAAAAGCAAGCTACATACTGCATAGTCTATTTGAAGTTTTTTGGTATTGAGAACCTGATTGTTTGTCTGGTTGTGTTCTTGCTATTATCGGAAATGATCAAGTTACTTTTACAATCACATTCCCTAGTCAATGAGTACCGGTACTTAACATGACCAAAATCTGCTATAGAAACTTTTCTCTTGTCATCCGTTCATCAAAATTTACCCTGTCAAACAGACTTGGGACTTGAAGTCTGTCTCCTTCTTAGGTAGCACAATATCTTGGTCTAGCATAGTTTCGGCTGCTACACTTGGGAGGGAAAAACACGTATGGTTAAATCTGTTTGAATTTTTTCTAAATTGTTATTAAGTGATGCCTCTGTTTACCGTTGCCATATAATATGGATTTTTCTACATAAAATTGCATCTATTTGGTGCCTAATCAAAGGTATATGGCATCTTACAATATATATAAGCTGTAGTTCGCCTACATTTCTGTACAATCATAATTTTGATTTTCTATCTTGTAAATCACGTGTTGATCTCTTCGAAAAATGACTTAGAATACTATCAATTTTAAAATAGATCCTAATTCAAATCCTCCCTATCAGCTTTCAAAAAAGAAAAGTATAAGTGTATACCTTTTATCATTGCCGTTTGTTTCTTCTTCGAAAATCAGTTTAAACTCCGTCTGATTTTAGATCTTTCCAATCTCTGTTTTCATCAATGTGAAAAACTTTCCAACTTTGTTGTTACTCATCTGTCTACTGTGAGGTCTGTACGGAGATTTCTTCTAAATATTCATTTCTTCTAAATATTCTTCTTTGAATGCCTTATATCCAAAAAATATACGAATCTCCAATATTGGCTATTGTGCGGCAGTATAACGAAACTTTTATTAATTTTACCCTGCTATGTGCTGCTACACTGGTGGTCTAGCTTAGTTTCTGCGGCTACGCTTGAGGAAATATGTCGTGTTATCCTGTTTTTTCCAACTACTAGGTGCATTGTTGGAACAAGTTTCCTATCTATGAAAACATTTATTCATTCTGTTAGCAATTCTTGGCAACATTTCAAGCTCCTGATCGTGCTCCTTTTTGTTTACCATTGATAAATGCTTCATCTTAGATGTAATATTGTGCCACACTTTTCAAAAAGATGTGCAGAAATGTCTAAGTTTCCTTTTGCCCCCACTCTCTGCTGATAAAGCATGTTTCTCAATACATATCATTGTCTGTTTCTCTTTTACTGTAATTCCTAATCTTTGCTGTTGTATAAGGTGGGCGCTTGGACAATTATTGATAGGATGATAATGTGGAACGGCCTCTTACCATATTCTCCTTTAAAATTACTATCCAAATCCTACCGGTAAGACATGAACCTACCGAAAGCGTGACACTGGAGGAGTATCACCAAAGCGTGGGATTGGTAATTGATGATAATTGGTTTTACCGGAAGCACCAGTGTATTTCACACCTATTCTCCACCGGTAGTAGCTTGTCATCTTCACCGGTAGCAGTTTGCCATCTACACCGGAAGAAGTGTTATATCTCCACCGGTAACAACTTCAAAATTTCCACCGGTAGTAATCTGACATCCCACCGGTGATATTATCTCACCGGTAAGAAAGAAGTACCGAACCTTTTGATATTTCATTATGAATATTCTTTTGCCACTGGAAGTTTACGAAACTTTTTTTAAAGGATTGATCACCCTCTAGTTTTTTACACAAAAAAGATGTTATAAAATCATTTTTTGATTTACTTAAAACCAAGACCAGCGAGTCTTGAGAAAAGAAAAGAAAGACAGAGTGTAACCGACGATCTCACCATCAGCGATGGTAGAGTGTTTTGTATCCGACGATCTACCATCAACGATGGTAGTGTATTTCATCCGACGATCTCGCTGTCTTACTGCCAGTAGAGTGTTAAACCGACGATCTCACCCTCTCGAAGTCGGTAGAGTGTTAAATCGACGATCTCACCATGTGTACAGTGGTAGAGTGTGAAAGTGTAACTAAGAGGTTACCAAAAGAAATCTTGGCAAAAAACAAAAAGAGCAGTCTAAAATTCTTCATTATAAGGATCTCCAACTTTTGGGAAGCAATAGAATTTTTTAGGAATTCCTTTTGTTCAGCTCAGACTTGTGCTATCCATGTACTTAGAAAGGCTGCTCTAGGCAACCTATAGGCTGTATATTTGGGTTTTTTATCCCCGTGATTAATATACTTTAACTAAAAAAAAACTTTTGGGAAGTCTGGTCGCTCCGGGCAGCCCTAAAGACAAATATCTTTTAATCTGTTAAATAGGTATGCAGGTCCAAGGAATAAAGTAATTCAAGTAGGAATCTGAGTATGGAAGTAATATCCCATTATTATTATCTCGGACTTCTTGAGATTATTATGGTCTTCTGGAATTATTATGGTCTTCTGGGATTATTATGGCCCTTCGGAATTCCAGATCTTTGGATTTCTTATTATGGCACGTTCAAGGAGCGGAGACCTTTTTTCTGGAGTACAAGTGGGACTTCATCACCCCCGGAACCTGTGGGGCTTCTTGGTGACCGATAGACAAGCTCTTATGTAGGCTAAAGTTTGTAAGTTCATTTCCTTTTTTAGGCAAAAGAAAAAGAACTTGTGGGACTAGGAGATATATAGTAGAAAAGAAAATAGTACAAAGTGTAAATTTCATCTTCTTTTTTATAAGTTCCACTTTTTAGTGCTAAAAAGTACAACTTGTGGGACTGATGTAATGGTATGAAATATACCATGCGGAAGGCTAAAGTGTCTACCGAAGACCTGCTAGCGGAAGGACTACCACCGGAGACCAATTGTCGGAAGGCCTATTGTCGGAAGGCCTGCTACCGAAAGGCCCCGCTACCGGAAGGATCTACCAAGAGAGTCTACCAGAGGACCCGCTATCGGAAGGGCTGCTACCTAAAGGATCGCTACCGGTAGAATCACTACCGGTAGGATTATTACTGAAAATATGGCCCGGAAGAGTTAGTCCAATACGGAAGTAGTATCCTAGTTCGGAAGGATTATCCAAATAGAGGCTAGCAGTTATATAAATATGATAGTACCACATGTATAGGGGCAAAGAAGTAAACCTGGCCATAGAAAGTCTATAAATAGGAGTAGAGGGGCTCATTTGTAAGGGACACAAGTGAGAAAAGAGAGGGCTCACCCCAAAAGGCTCTCTAGTGCTGTAAACCAAATAATGAATAATAGCTCTGTCTAGAAGTGGACGTAGGTTGGATTATTGGCCGAACCACTATACATCTCGGTGTGGAAACAATGTCGGGAGAGCATCTTCTATACCGTTTCAATAAATACCCATTGCCACGCATCGACGACCTATTCGACCAGCTGAAAGAAGCCTCAGTCTTCTCCAAGATCGACCTCCGTTCTGGGTATCATCATATTGCCATCAGAGAGCAAGACATAGAGAAAACGGCATTCCGTACCAGATATGGCCACTATGAATTCACAGTCGTGCCATTCGGTTTGTCAAACGCACCAGCAAAATTCATGGATCTCTTGAATCGACTATTTAGTGAGCAGTTGGACACTTCAGTTGTGGTATTTATCGATGACATCCTTGTATACTCCAAATCAGCAGAAGAGCATGAAATTCATTTGAGGAAAGTGCTTGAGACACTGCGTGAGAACCAGTTGTATGCGAAGTTCTCCAAATGCGAGTTCTGGCTAGATCAGGTATCATTCCTTGGTCATGTCATCTCGAGCGCGGGCATCTTAGTTGAACCTTCTAAGATAGAAGCTGTACGATCATGGCCTAGACCTAAGACTGTTACCGACATTAGGAGCTTTCTTGGTCTAGCCGGTTACTACCAGAGATTTGTAAAGGACTTCTCGAAAGTCGCTAAGCCCATGACTACACTGATGAAGAAAGATGCACCGTTTGTATGGACAGACAAGTGCAAAGTATCATTTCAGAGCCTAATAAACTCATTGACCTCAGCGCCCATCCTTACTCTTCTAGAGGGCACAGAGGGATTTGAGGTATATTGTGATGCATCAGGCAAAGGAATGGGATGCGTACTCATGCAGCATGGCAAGGTTGTTGCTTATGCCTCCCGCCAGCTGAAAAAGCATGAGGAGAATTACCCAACTCACGACTTAGAGTTAGGAGCCATTGTCTTCGCCTTGAAGATATGGCGACACTATCTCTATAGGGTAAGCATCACCATCTACTCCGACCATAAGAGCTTATAGTATGTATTCACGCAGAAAGAATTGAATTTGAGACAGAGAAGGTGGATGGAATTTCTTTCATACTACGACATCGACCTACAGTATAAGGAAGGGAAGGCAAATGTGGTAGCCGACGCCCTGAGTCGTCGAGCACACTCGCTCCATTCGCTACTCACTTCTTCTAGCTTGGTTGACGAGGTGCGAGACGCTCAGTTGAGCGACCCTTACCTGACCGAAATCAGACAGAAGATAACAGAGGGTACATTTGAGAAGAAGAAATATGATTTTAAGTTGCATGAAGATGGTCTGATTCGGCTGAATGGCAGGTTATGCGTTCCCCGAAGCAATGCTCAGCTGAAGGATCGCATCCTGCGGGAGTCACACAGTTCTACATTGTCAGTTCACCCAGGAGCCTCCAAGATGTACAAGGACATGAAGAGGTACTTCTGGTGGTAAGGAATGAAATCAGACGTGACAGAGTATGTATTAAGATGCTTAACATGCCAGAAAGTAAAGTTTGAACATTGTAGACTGGGCAGAATGGTACAATCGATACCAGTTCCGGAGTGGAAATTTCACGATATCTCCATGGATTTTGTTGTAGGACTCCCACCTGCCAGGGGAGGACTCAACATGATCTGGGTTGTTGTCGATCGCCTCACCAAGGTTGCCAGACTCATACCAATGAAGGACACCCGGAAGGTACTGAAGCTCACAAAGCTGTTCGACAAGGAGATTATCAGACATCACGGAGTCCCGAAGACTATAGTATCTGACCGCGACACCAGATTTCTTTCGAGATACTGGAGAGCTACACAGGAAACGCTGGGTACAGAATTGAAGCTGAGTACCGCCTTCCATCCTCAGACCGACGGTCGGACAGAATGGACCATCCAGACACTGGAGGACATGCTTAGGGCATGTGCCTTAGACTTTCAGGGGAGTTGGTTAGATAAGCTTCATCTTATCGAGTTTTCATACAATAATAGCTATCATGCTTCGATTAAGATGTCACCTTTCCAAGCTTTATTCGGTAGACCTTGCCGTACACCTTTGTGTTGGGACGAGTCAAGCGAAGCGGTCATCATAGGACCGGAGTATTTAGAACAAGTCCAAGCGGAAGTGCAACAAATCCGAGCTAATATGAAGGCAGCCCAAGATAGACAGAAATCCTATGCGGATGTGCGACGACGCGACCTTGAGTTCGTCGTGGGTGACCAAGTGTTCTTGCATGTTTCACCTATGAAGGGTGTATTCCGATTTGGCCAGAAGGGCAAGCTGAGCCCGAAGTTTGTAGGGTCGTATGCTATCACCGAGAGAGTTGGAGCTGTAGCCTATAGGTTAGCATTACCTGAGGACTTGGGGCGTGTCCATGATGTATTTCATGTGTCACAACTCAAAAAGTATATTGCTGATCCTTCTCATGTCCTAGAGCCCAAGAGACTATCAATTGAGCCGACCATGAGATATGTCGAGACCCCTGTGAGAATCCTTGATAGGAAGACCAGAGATACTCGCCATAACTCTATACAAATAGTGAAAGTCCTATGGTCAAACCATGATGTCGAAGAAGCGACATGAGAGTTGGAAGATTCCATGAAGGTGAAGTACCCACAGTTATTCATAGACTAGATAGTCTAGCATTTACTAGATACGGGTACCCCTTTTAAGGGGGGTAGAGCCTTTTTGCTTTTGCATTGCTTCGGGTTAGCATTGCATAGTGTGTGTGTACTATAGTAGGTTTTGATGGCACATGTAGTGTGGAGTGTATTTGGTATGTATGTGTAATGTGTAATGTATGGATGTGTATGTGCGATGTGTAATGTATTGGGGTAATGTGTATGGTGGATTGCAATTGTGTATTGTGTGATGGTATATAAGGAAATGGTGTATTGTGTATGTGAATTGTGTATGGTGCTTGAATTGTGTATGCTTGTAATGTAAAAAAAGTAAACACCTCATAGGTGGTAGTAAGACACATTATGGCAATTGGTTTGCCTAATGAGTAGAATTATTTAAACCTTTAACCTTGAGCAACTTTGAGGGCAAAGTTTCTTAAGGGGGGTAGATTGAAATACCCCGTAATTAAAAATAGTGATTCATTAGGCTAATAAATATTTTAGAAGCTTAATTATGTCTAAATAATCATTAGGGAACAAATCCCGAAGAAAATGGATCCTTAAAACGAATTAAAAACACTAACGAACCTTAAAGCACGTTTTCCGAGGAAACCGGGAAAACGTGACTTTAAGCGGGTCAAATAGACTCGTAACAATTTTGGTCAACCAAATAGTCATTAATAAACATTAGTGAAGGTCTATAACCAATAAAATCAATAAAACAAGAAAATAGTAAAAACTGTCAAAAACGGGAAGTTGTGGGGTAAAAACATAAATAACTCAAACTAGTGTGTCCACTATTAGAAAAAGAAAATTTAAAAAGGTTGTGTGAGGGTGTGTGTGGCCGGCTACCCATACCCCTCTCTCACTCCCTTAATTCTCCTCTATGTACAAAAGACAAAAGAAATAAAAAGTCAAAAAGTAAACTCTCTCTCATATCCCTCACAAATCCCACGTACTGCACTCTCTCTTCTTCCTCTCTATTTCTCTTCTCCTTCCTGCGACTGCAATGGCGATTTAAGCACCCCCCCCCCCCTCACAACATCCACTTTCTCTCTATTTTTGAAACCCCAAATCATCTCCAAACACTACAAAAATTATACCGTTGGATTCGTCTTTTTAAGGAGATCATTCTATACCCTTCGAAAATCAAAAACCTCCAACTTTATTTTTGAGGGTATAATCGTTTTAGAGCTTGAGGAGCACCATTTGAAGATCCATCTTCTTCTCCATGTTCTAAGGTAAGAAGAAGACCAAAGTTTCACTCTTTTCCATTTTTCCTTGCAAGAATCCAAAACTCACGTAAGCACCACTATTCCACTACTCAGCCGGTTTTGGCATTTAAAAGAGGAGCTGAAGCCTTGTCATTTTCTACCCAAAAAACTTCATTAGAAGCTCAATGTAAGACCTACTAAGTGGTTTAAATGATTTCTCTCAAGTTAGGGTTTAAAAACCTACGTTAGAAATTTACTAGTTTTGTGTGTGTATGTATGCCTTGTTACACGGGTAGCTTGGCTCAAACAAAACCAAGAAAATAAAGAAACAAGAACAAGAAGGAAAGAGGAGCAAGAAAGGAGAAAGAGAGAATGGGAAAAGAATCAAGAGCTCAAGGTAATGAAAGCCTCTGTACAACTTTAATGTTTCTGTATGTATAAGTATAGTGCTGTAACAATGGTTTAAAAACCACCGTAACAGTAGGAAGAGAATGGGTATATTAATGTGGATGGTATTTGTAGTTTGAAGCTTTTGAAAACAAGGAAATAAAATGCTGAGTGTAAATGGTAAGTGTGCAGTAGGTATTAGAAGTTTGTGTGAGAATAATGTATATGTGTAAAGGTTGTGAACTATGTTGAGTGTGCAAAATTATGTGGTGAGAACACTTAGAAATGTAGGGAACCTCTGTCAAAATTTGGTTAGGAATGTAGTGACTCGTGTGCTGTTAGTGAAGAAAGAACAGAGAGGGAAAAATGAGATTTTTAACTTTGGTTTGTAACAGGAAGAAAGAGTGTAGTTGAGTGGAGTTGGAAATGGTGTAATGTGAGTTGTGAAACTAAGTTATGCTAGATTGAGAGCCATTTAGTTAGTGGGAAGAAGAAAAGAAAAATCTGTAACATAAGTTGGAGAAGGAAAAACTGAAACAGGAGAAAACTATGAGTGAAAATGTGTTAATGTAACAAATGATGATATAGGTTGTATTAGGTTAGTTTAAAATGCTTAATCAATGTTAAAACATACTAGATTATATGTAGGAATATTAGGGAAGAGATTGGTAGAAGGTTGGAGTTGAAACAAGTTCAAAAACTTATATAATTTGTAAAACTGCAACTGTTCCAGGTTTGCAAACCAGTACACAAACCCGGACCAGCATAAAAACTCGACAGACTGTTATGTAAAAGGAGTGGTCCGGGTTTACAAACCAAGACACTAACCCGGGCCACCCCAAAAACATACCCGTAACTTACCAAAACATGTGGTCCAGGTTTGCAAAGGAGTACAAAACCCGGACCATACGAAAAACACACCCGTAACATACAATGGCATGAGGTCCGGGTTTGTAGAGTAGGACACAAACCCGGACCAGACGAATTTCACACCCGAGAGTTTTTCCAATGTAGTGGTCCGGGTTTGTAAACCCGGACAGTAACCCGGACCACCTCAAATTGTGTACAGAATCTGTTTAAAAGCTATTCTAAGGTAGGGTAATGATGGTATAAGATAATTAAGACATGATTAATGATGTTTAATGGTCATCAAGACTATAAACAAGCTTAGAAAATAATTTTAAGTAAGTAACTTAAGTAAATGTATTTGAATAACAATGAAGTAGTAAGTATAAACCGGGAAACTTTAGGAAAGTAATAAGTAAGGATAATTATAGTTAATTAACCACTCGATCACATGTATGCTATAGGACTTGGATTGTGAACACCGAAGGAACGTCGGATACAAGTACAACGGTGAACAGTATGAACTTATCATGCCTCGTATGCTACCTTGGTTACTCTGATTTGTGTGTTGTGTGCTAGTTGATCACCAAATAAGATAAACGCACGAATCGGACATATTATGCTTACTTGTGATTATCATGAGCTTGTTCCTTGTTTGGATATATCTTTTAATCATAGTTTGTATAATTCATGAAATGTATGGATGAATATGAATGTGTGTATGCTTGATATATTGTGTTGTGGCCGAATGTTATTGTGATTGGACTTCTAACTGATTCCTAACAAGCTAACCAATCTAACTTAATAAATTGGTAATTAAATTGGAATCAGTAGAAGTCCGATATAGTTTCGGCCACGTGTGAGGATGCGGAGACACAAGAGGTTGGATCCAAATTCTGGCTCTTAAACTGGTCCACGGCCCAAACCCCTTAAATGGGTAGCATCCTGGATTGGTGAGCCAAGTAAAACCCGGTGGTGGGACGGTGTAGTCCCCGCCCGGAGGTCATACCGACTTAACATGAGTAAAAGTAAGTAAGTAAGAATGAGTAAACAAGTATGGAAAAGTAAGTAAGTAAAGTAAGAGAAATTGTATGTAAGTGTTGTGTAATGAGTAAAAGAGTAATAAGCATCCGATTATCCCAGATGCATAATTTGGCTAACCCTTGTGAAGGTAAGGATTGTGTATGCTATTGTATTGTTGTTTATCTTGTGTATTGTATTGTGTATGATTGTATGGTGAATGTATAGCATGTATGTATGTTAATAATGAACTGCATGTTTAGTCGACCTTAAATAGTCGGCGTGCCCTTGTTAGCACTCGGTATATGCGAAGTTTATATGCAGCTTTTTGCTGAGCCCCTTGGGGCACCGTTTTTAACATAATGCAGGTCCTCGTGAAGGGTGAAGACTTGTGAACTCAAGATGATTTCTTTTTGTCTGTAATCAATGAATTGTGAATGGTGTACTAAGTTGTACACGGCTAGGAGCCTTTTTGTTTAGCAAGTGTACCATGGGGTACACCCTTTTGGATAGTGAAAGGATGGTGAATTGGTATAGATGAGTAGCTTGTAGAAACTCATTATTTTTGGAAGATTGAAAAGGGATGTAACTAACTATGCATTTGATACTCGGTAATCCAGTAATGTAAGCATATGGTATTTTGTATTTAGTAAGCAATGTTAGTAGCTCGGTATATTTAGTCATCAGACCGTCACTATAAGTAGTATAAGCCTAGCTAGCCGTATAGGCGGTTAGCGGAGTTGTATCACCCACCGTAGTAGTAGTAATTCCGTTGCGAGTAGTTAGGATTATTGGGATGATTGGACGGTAAGCATAGGATTAACAGTAGGGGTGTTACACCTGTGAACAGAACGGGGAACAACACCCATGAAACAGAAGGATATCCTACATAGCGCGCTACGAGACAGCTAAACCAGCCGTCCACGGTTCAGATACAGAGATAACTAGGTCCCAAAACAGAAGCTTAAATACAATTAAGCATATGTGCACCAATGGCACCACAAAGCATACAAATGGCTTGGAAATCAGAAGGGGAATCCAACCCCACAAACGGAAGTCAAAACGGAGCTCAAACGAGCAAGTTATGGTCAAAACAGTGTCATGTCCGAACTTGTGTTCAGACATCAAAGTTCGGACGCAAGTCGAGACTCAAAGGCCAAAATCAGACGAATGGCCGAACATCAAAGCTCGGATGGATGTTCGGACGCTTTCGGAAATCAGATACGCGTAAAGTCTGAACATGTGTCCGAATGTCAAAGTTCGAACACAAGTCGAAGCAAAATCAAAGAAGCCAGAAGGGTGTGTTCGAACTTCTGTCCGGGCTTACAAATTCGGACATCATACGAGACTTGTAAGCCGGACTCGTCCTTGCACCTTGTCCGAACATCAAAGCTCGGACGGAAGTTCGGACACGGTTTAAAACTCAGAAAATTTAAACGCTACAGAGTCTGTCCGAACATCAAAGCTCGGGCAGACGTTCGGACACGTCAAAATGCAGTTTTCCAGAAGCGAAATTGCACACGATCAGAGGCTCAAAACACAACACAAATCAGAAGCAATTTGGTAGAAAACAACCTTGGGGGTTTGTATACATTGAACAGCGATAAACAGACGGATTTACAACACAACGCAGAGGCAATTCGCAATTAGAATCCAGAATCTGAAGCTCCCCAAGGCTGAACACACTAGCCGAATCCGAAAGCCACCTACCTCGAATTAACCGAGTCGAAATCCCAATCTGAACAGCAGAACCCAAACCAATGCAATCATCGAAATGCAAACTGGAAATTCAATCCCAAAACACTGAGCACAACACAAATGAAGAACAGACTGGAATCAGAACTTGAACCCTCAAAATCAGATTGTCAAGACAATGGGTTCTCAATCCTTACCTGAATTTGACCTCGAACTTGCAGAGAACGCCAACCAGAGCAGAATCCACAGCAGAACTTGATGAAGAACCACAATTAGCAGGACTTGAGAGGTGGAACAGAACGTAACTTTGAGAGAGAGGGGAGAGGAGCGGCTTATGATTTTCAAAACTGAACGAGAAGAGGATCGTGACTGAGATCGTGAATAGAAAGTGGGGAAAAGAAAATACTGATTAAGGAAATTAGGGAATTAATAGATAGGAAATGTTAATTCTCACCTTTCATAACCATAAGAGGGGAGAAAGACTCTTTCGTCCTCGTCTTTAATCAAAAGGACTCCCATGTCCTGAAGGATTGATAAATCCACTTAGTCAACTTGTGATGAAATAAAATGTAAGGAAAATTCTGACATCAAACCTTGGATTATAACAATAGTATTTGACTGCGACACCAGATTTCTTTCGAGATACTGGAGAGCAACACGAGAAGCGCTTGGTACTGAGTTGAAGCTTAGCACCGCCTTCCATCCACAGACCGACGGTCAGACAGAAAGGACCATCCAAACACTCTAGGACATGCTTAGAGCATATGCCTTAGACTTCCAGGGGAGCTGGATTGATAAGCTTCATCTTATCGAGTTTTCGTATAACAATAGCTATCACGCTTCGATTAAGATGTCGCCTTTCCATGCTTTGTATGGTAGACCCTGCCGTACTCCGTTGTGTAGGGATGAGTCAAGCAAAGCGGTCATCATAGGACCGGAGTATCTAGAACAAGTACATGCGGAAGTACAACAAATTAGAGCAAATATGAAAGCAGCCGAAGATAGACAGAAATCCTATGCGGATGTGCGACGACGCGACCTTGAGTTCACCGTGGGCGACCAAGTGTTCTTGCGTGTCTCACCTATGAAGGGCGTCTTTCGATTTGGCCAGAAGGGCAAGCTGAGCCTGAAATTTATAGGCCCGTACACGGTTACCAAGAGGATTGGAGTTGTGGCTTATAGGCTAGCATTACCTGAAGAATTGGGGCGTACTCATGATGTCTTTCATGTATCACAACTCAAGAAATACATAGCCGATCCCTCTCATGTATTAGAACCCGAACAACTATCCCTAGAGCCGACGATGAGATATGTCGAGACTCCATTGTGAATCCTTGATACGAAGACGAGAGACACTCGCCATAAATCTGTACGAATGGCGAAGGTCTTCTGGTCTAACCACGATGTCGAGGAACCGACTTGGAAATTAGAAGACGCCATGAAGGCAAAGTACCCAGATTTATTTGTAGACTAGATGGCTAGCATCCGTATAGTACGGAGGGTATGGGGCGTACCCCTTTTTAAGGGGGGTAGAGCCATTTTGCTTTTGCATTGCTTCGGGATAGCATTGCATAGTATGTATGTATTGTAGTACATTTTGTTGGCACAGAGTAGTGCTAGTAGTATTCAGTATGTGGTACAACGTGTATGGTATGTGCATAATGAGTAACGCATTTGTGTTGTACGGTATATGACACGAATGGCAATGTGGAGTGTATTGTGAATGGTATTGTGGAATGTGTGAATTGGATTGTGTATGGTGTATTGTATTTGGATCTTGTGTACTTTCAATGTGAGAATTGTGAACATCTTGTGAGGTGATAGTAAAGTGCATTGTGGCAATTGGTTTGCCAAATGAGTGGAAATAGTAAACCGTAAATCTTGAGCAACTTTGAGGGCAAAGTTCCTTAAGGGGGGTAGATTGAAATACCCCGTAATTAAAAATAGTGATTAATTAGGCTAATAAGTATTTTAAAGGCTTAATTACATCTAAATAAACATGAGGGAACAAATCCCGAAGAAAACGGATCCTTAAAATGGATTAAAAGCATAAACAAACATTAAATCGCGTTTTTCGAGGAAACCGGGAAAACGCGACTTTAAGCGGGTTAAATAGACTCGTAATAATTTTGGTCAACCAAATAGTCATTAATAAACATTAATGAAGGTTTAGAACCAACAAAATTGATTAAACGAGAAAATCTAAAAAACGGGTTCCGGTTACTAAAAACTGTAACAACTGGGAAGTTGTGGGGTGAGAGTGTAAATAAACAAAACTAATGTGTCCACTTTTGAAAATAAAAATCAAAATTTTGATTATGTGTGTGAGTGTGGCCGCCCCCCCCCCCCCCCTCTCTCTTATTTCTTTCTTATTTGCTAAAAGACAAACAAATAAGTAAAAAGCAAAAGTGAATTCTCTCTCCTCACAACCCACTCCCTCTCTCACGTAAAGCACCCCTCTCTCTCATTTTCTTCTTCCTCCCCACAGCCATCAATGGTGATTTTGTAGAGCTCACCCAACTCACCTCGTGCTCTCCATTTTCTTGGCCAAGATCAACTCCAAATGCAAAGAAAATTACACCACTAAACTCCTCTCTCCTTGGGCAACATTACCCTCTTTTCAAAAATTGAAAACACCCACTTTCATCTCCATGGGTATTCTCCATTTGAAGTTTTGAGTCCACCATTAGAAGCTCCTCCTTCACCTTGTTACTTTGAGGTAAAAAGAAGTTTAAAAATCCACCATTTATAGCTCTTATTTGCATTATAAAAATTTCCAGATTTTGAACTTCTTGTTCCTTATGCTCCAGCCGATTTTGCTTTTCCATTGGGATAGAAATCTTACTCAATTGCTAACCTAGGACCTCACTCATTGGTTGGAAGGTAATACCTTTTCTAAACCCTAAAAACATCTAAATTCTAGGGTTAGTTAAGAATGAATCCTAAGTAGTTGTTGTGTATTGGTGTGGGGGTTGTAGCATTATTGGTTGTGTGAGGAAGAACAAGGAAGAAGGAAAGAAGAAAGGAGAAGGCAAGAAAGAAAGCAAAAACTAGAAACAACAAGGTAATTGTTTTTACCTTGAACTAGTTTTGAATGCATTAGTGTAACAGATTTTAGTATCTAAAATGAGTAATGTATATGGTAATGAGTAATAGGTATGTAGTAGTATAATGAGGAAGGTAATGTAGCTGTTTTGAAACTTGTAAAGGATATTTAAAAGCTTCGGAAAACCTTGGGGAATAAATGTGTAAGTGCAGGAAAATATAATGTGTTGTAGTGTGTAGAATTATGTATGAATTATGATTGAATTGTGGGATGAAATAATGTGTGGGAAATGTTAAAAATATAGGGGAACCTCTGTCAAAATTTGTCTAGAAATTATAATACTTAAGTGGCTAAGAAGAGGGAATAACCTAGACAATAACTAGGTGTATTTTGGTACTTGTTGCGAGTGTTTAATCACCTTGAAAACAGATTTGGAGAGGAGCTAGGTAATGGGAAAGAACTACAAAGTGAGGTAAGGCAATTAGAATGCTAGGAGTGGCATTGGTAGAGGGAGTAATGGATGGTAGAAGTGGAAGTAAAAAATATGTAGCATTAGGGAAACAAAAACTGATGTAAGTGCTGAAATGAAGTGAGGAAAAATTGTGTAAGTGGATTTAGAAATGAGTAAGGAATTTGGTGGATGAACTAAGGTGATCTAGAGGGTCAAAATGAGTGTTAAACATGTGGGGAATGTATTGGTGAAGGTAAGGGAAGCAATGGGAAAGTAAGGAACTGAAAACAGAAATTAAAACAAAAGTACTGGGCCAGACCGACCTTGGGACCGAACTTGCAAGGTCGGTCGAGCCTTAAAATACAAAGATGGGAAGTCTTCTGACTTCTACCGACCTTGGGACTGAACTTGACAAGGTCGGTCGGGTCGTAAAATTGTAGAGCCAGAAGTCACTGACTTCGACCGACCTAGGGACCGGACTTGGCAAGGTTAGTCGAGTCACAAATTTTGAACCCAGAACACACTGACTTGGACCGACCTTGGGACCGGACTTGCAAGGTCGGTCGGGTCTGTATTTTCCAGCGTTGTAACTCACTGGCTTCGACCGACCTTGGGTCCGACCCTGGGTAAGGTCGGTCGAGTCAAAATATATATATGATTATAGCAATCATATGTATATATATGTATGCCTATACACATATATATATATATGTAGTAGTACATCATTAATGGAATAAAAATGGTAAGGAAGTTAGTACATGAGTAAGAAGACTAGTTAAAGAAGTAATAAGAAAAGAACGATTTTTATAATCAAGTGTTGAATATAAAGAACTAGTAAGTATGTAATGGAAGTAGTAAAGTAAGGATAAGTTGGGTCAATAATAGATCATTGACCATACAACTTCATGTACGTATAGGACTTGGATAGTTGAACACCGAAGGAACCCGGTAGTACGAGTACGACGATGAACGGTATGATTTTCTCATGCCCTGTATCCTAACTTGGTTACTCTGATCTGTGTGCTTATGTGATCACTCAAATAAGATAAATGCACGAATTGGATTTTATTGCACTTAATTGTGTTTGAACTATATTGTTCTTGTTGTATTACCTTGAACACTTTGTTTGTATAATTCATGAAATGAATGGATGAGAATGAAGTGTGTGTGTAAACTGATATGCACTGCATAGTGTATTATCCTTTGGTATGGAAGTAATGACTTCTACTAATTCCTAACTACCTAACTCCTAACTTGAGTATTGAGTAAAATGGAATGAGTAGAAGTCCGATATAGTTTCGGCCACGCGTGAGGATAAGGAAACACAAGAGGTTGGATCCAAATCCTGGCCTTAATCCTTTCCATGGACCAAACCCCTTAAATGGGTAGCATCCTGGATTGGTGAGCCACCTTAAAGCCCGGTGGTGGGATATAGTAGTCCCTGCCCGGATGTAACACCCCTACCGCTAATACCGTCATTACTGTCCAATCACAACGTACTTACATACCTTCACAGCGGATACTTACTTACACACGGTGGGTGATACAATGCTGTTAGCCACCCACGTGACTAACAAGGCTACTACTACTACTTACTGCATCGGTCTGATGGACCGGAATATCCGAGTACTACACAATTACATTACACATTCCAAATACAAACCGAGTACTACATTTCTCCATTCAATACAATACACCATAATTTCAATACAATACGGTACACCGAGTTTACTAAGATCCTTATTCAAATACAATACCTCTTTCAATTTCATACATACTCCTTAAGAGACTACATCTACCCATTCCTCACAACTACTAACTTCCAATACTTATGGTGTACCCCTTTGGTACACTTCTACAACAAAGGCTACAATCCTTATACAATTCACTACTATCTACGTTTCACTCCTAGCTGTCCAAATATAGCTATCAGTCTCTTACTGTGAACATATCCGCTTCAGGTACCTGCACACTAAAAATGGTGCCCCAAGGGGCTCAGCTTACGCTGAATATGATAACCGCATACCCCGCGTACTAGCGAGGGTACGCCGACCACTTGGTTGAATACATGCAATTCATTTTATTCATACATACATGCTTTCATACATATTACTACAATACTTTACGCAAGGAATACATACATACACTTCAATACATACAAGGTAAACCATACAAGCCAATGATAAGTGCGAAATATATAGACTTTTAAGGGTTTAATTACCTTATTTGCAGTATTTTAAGTAATATTCTCACTTATCTGACGATTTTCCTAGGTTTATGTTTTGATATGAATTGATATTTTATGTGTTAATGTAGGAAAAAGTGTTGGAATCAAGTAGTTTACTTCACAAGCTTTCCAACGCAACAAACGGCGAGTCAAACGGACTTATAACGAATAATTGGGGCCGACCGAAGATTGGAGTATACTCGTATTATATATATATGAGGCTACCGCCTCCACACCTGCAACCGCCCACAAGGGAGGCGGACTCCACACCTGCAACCGCCCACAAAGGGGGCGGACTCCCACGTGCAACCGCCTGATTAAGTGGCGGACAAGAGAGGCATTACCGCCTGTTTTTTAGGCGGTCAAGGAGGCGGAAGCAATGGAGAGAACCGCCTGTTATTAGGCGGTAGTACAGGCGGTAGTACAGGCGGACGGGACATTAATCCGACGCGGAGAATTTTTCTTCGCGTCTTCTTCTTCCTCTTCGCCGGCGCCGCATTCGAACTGCTACTTCATTTATACAGACGATCGCCCACCTTAATTCTGCACGCGTGACGCCGGCTCAATCAATTAAATCTGTCTGCAATCAATTTCTCTGCCCCCGATGAAATCTCTGACTCAAATCTTTACTGATCTGCACCAACTCCACCGCCTCTACTAGCTAGCTCCACTATCCCTGTCATTTCTCTCCTGTCTGCATCCCGTTCCACGTATCTATAAATAGAGCTGCAAATCACTCTGCTCAAATCGTCCATTAATCGTCCATCATCCAGTCATTCATTCATTTATCAGTCCACAAATAATTTCACCCACGCATTCTCCCACGATCGCACTCCATTCACTTCATCAAAATAATCACCCATCCACTCCATTAAATTCCCACGTAACACACATATCCCACTTATTTTATTTCCACTATTACGCACCAGCTCTACAGAAATAAATTAGCAGTCAGGGGCAGCGCAAGACGAAGTTGAAGCGAGGAACCGGAGTGAACTTCTAAACTGGAGTTATCTCTTACCCTTACTTTAATTTATTTAATGCATTCCTTTTCTGTTATGTTGTTTCTGTAACGATGAGCGAGTAAGTATTTTAGCTTCCCGGGTTGGGAAGCGAACCTATTTCCTAAATTCTGTTATGTATTTCTTTAAATAAATTTAGTTAACTGCAACAGTTCAATTCCTGTCCTTCAAGTGTTTTAATTATTTGGCCGGTAGTTAAAACAACCCTTGTAGTTATTTTATTAAAATGCGAGAGCTGAGATAAATAACTAGACGAAGGAAGTTGAACCTAATTAACAGCTAGAAGCCTGATCCGGCCTATAGGTTAATTAGACTCCAATAGAAACTGCTCTTTATGCGATTAATTGTGTCCGGTCTAGAGCATTAGCCTGCTGCTAGGTCTAACAATTGGTTAGGATTCATTATACTTAGTCGTTAATGAATTAATTAAAGTTTCTGAGTTATTGCAGTAAAATTAAAGGAAGAATTTTAACAGATATAAAAGGAATAGGTAAGCAAACAACCCGGGTGCGTTTTCTATTTATCACATTCACCACTCTTTAAATCCCTCTGTGTTTATTTAAGTTGTTTATTTTTCCTTGTAGTTTAGTTTCTTTTTAATCAATCAATCAAAACCGAAAAAGTGATATTTCCTGTTTTCTTTAGTTTAACTTAATTTCCCAGTTAATCAAATATTTGTCAATTAATTATACGAGGTCCCTGAGATCGACAACCCCATTTAATCACTATACCCGCAAAACGATAGGTACACTGCCTATGTGGTAGAAGTAGTCACATATTTCTCCATCAAGTTTTTGGCGCCGTTGCCGGGGACCTCCGGCACGGTTAATTGACAATATTATTTAATTGGGATAAGTTAAATTTTTCATTCTTTTATTTTTATTTTTGTTTATATTTTCTCTTTATTTTTGCCACGTATATAGTTAATCTAGTTTTTCCATATTCATACCAACTCGTCTCTTATGCGTCGGACCGATCTGCAGGAGAACCTATAGCTGAATTTCAGCCAGAGATCGAAAGAGTTCTCCACAGCAGGCGACAACTACAGTTTGCCATGACGACCAGACAAACTCTGGGGGAGTACCAGCAACCATCAGTAGAAGGACGATCTCTGCTATCGTCCTCCCTCAAGTGACGCAAACTGAGCTCGACGCCTGGCAATTCAAGACGAGCTTCATCACCACGTTGTACCACCAGGGACAATTCAGCGGACTTGACTCAGATGATGCCCCACACCACATCTCTGCATTCCTGGACTTCTGCAATACATTCAACAAGACGGGGAACCTGAACGAGCGCATTCGTCTACAGCTGTTCCCCTATTCTCTGAAAGACGGAGCGTCCAGGTGGCTAAGGAGTCTGCAACCGGGTAGCATCCACACTTGGGCTGACTTGGCAAACAAGTTCCTGGCGAAGTACTATCCACCGTCAAAGACAAGGGAAAAGATCGCTGAAATCACAAACTTTTGTCAAGAACCAGGTGAGTCCCTGTATGATTCTTGGGATAGATTCAAGGAGCTGCAGATTCAATGCCCACACCATGGTATGAGTAGCGAAGAACTAGTACTGTCATTCTTTAAGGGATTAAATGATTCAAACAAATGGTACTAAGTTCCTCATCTGGAGGAAACTTTATGGCAAGAACTGGGGATGAAGCGATGGAGCTTTTGGACACCATGACCGCTAGTACCAGACAGTGGTGCAAGAACAAGGGGAGAGGTGAGCCAAAAGCAGGTATGTATAATATTCCCCCACAGGATCATTTATCCGCTCAACTAACAGCTCTTACTAAAGTTGTGGAAAAGTTAGCTGTAAACCAGACGCAACAGCAAACCGCGAAGGCAGCTACTTCTTCGCCTTTCCTGAATCCTTGCTGTGAGAATTGTGGAGGAGCCCACGAAACGTTCAACTGTGAAGGTCCTAGCTTTGCAGGTAACCCCGAAGAGCTAAAATCGATCAACAACAGACCAGGTAACCCCTATCCTAACAATTTCAATCAGAATAATTGGAGGAACAATCAACAACCTCCATGGAGGGGTAATGATCAGTCTTAGGTAATTTTGGGTTCAATCAAAATAGACCACCTTACTTTAGACAGCAGGAGCAATCCCAAAATTCTCAAGGAGGCAGTGGTAAAATTGAGAATATGCTGGCAGAAATCCTTAAACAAGGCCAAACTACAAACTCCAGGATTGCCGAAATAGAAGCTAAACTTTCTGAACAAGCCGCTAAAAACGCTGATCAAGCTTCTATCAACCTGAGCCTAGAGAGGCAAATGAGTCAAATTTCACAACAGCTGGCACAGCGACCGACGGGGTCACTTCCCAGTCAGCCTGACCCTAACCCAAGGGAGCATGCAAAAGCAGTAACTCTGAGAAGCGGCAAGGAACTAGTTTCTGATGTTCCAGAAGTTGAAGAAGATTTTAATAAGCCAGCTGAATCTCAACCTGAAGTGGAGGAAACAACAAATCCCAAGGAGAAGGAGTCTCCTGAATCTCTCACTATTAAACCTTCTCAACTCTCTTATAATCCTCCTATTCCATTCCCTAACAGACTAAAGAAAAAGAACATGGACGAGCAATATGGGAAATTTCTTAATATCTTTAAGAAATTAACTATTAATATCCCTTTTTCTGATGCTTTGTCTCAAATGCCTATGTATGCTAAATTTATGAAGGATATTTTGTCTAACAGGCGTTCTTTGCTAGAGTCTGACACAGTCAAGTTGACAGAAAGAGTATCTGCAGTTCTCCTGAAGAAACTGCCACCCAAGTTAGGAGATCCGGGTCTTCCCATCATTCCATGCGCTATCGAGAAGGTTGATTGCGGTAACGGTTTATGTGATTTAGGAGCAAGTATTAATTTGATGCCTTTATCTATTTTCAAGAAATTAGGTGTAGGTCAATGTGCTCCCACTTCTGTTCAGTTACAACTAGCAGACCGTTCCATAATTATCCTAAAGGAAAAGTTGAGGACCTGGTAGTTTCTATTGATAAATTTATTTCCCTGCTGATTTTATCATCATTGATATGGAGGAAGATACAGATGTACCACTAATTTTGGGCAGACCGTTTATGAGAACTGCCCGCACTCTCATTGATGTGGAAGGAGGGAAGATTATTCTAAGATTTCATGATGAGCAGGTTGTTTTCGACATGACACGCAACATGAAGCGTCCTGCCACTGTTCAATCCTGCTTTGCTATAGATATTATTGACTCTTTAGTGCAGGAAACTATTTTAAGCAAGAAGAAGAGGAAATCCTGGAAAGATGTCTTATGGCATCTTGTGAAGCTGATGATGAGGATCCAGATATGGCCCTCATGGCTGAGGAGTTAAACAAAAGGCGGCCACACTTCCACAAGTACCAGCAGCAATTTGAGAAAGTGAGCGAAGTGCTGACCGGCCAAGACCATCTATTGAAAAACCTCCTACAGTGGAGATGAAACCTCTTCCCTCTCATTTGAAATATTTTTCTTAATGAACCATCGGAATTACCTGTTATAATCTCTTCTGACTTGACAGGAACTCAAGAGAAGCAACTACTGGAGGTGTTGCGCAATCACACATCAGCTATTGGTTGGTCGATAGCAGATATTAAGGAATCAGCCCTCAGTTGTGTTCTCACCGAATCTATATGGAAGATAACTACCGACCATTGGCTCAGCCTCAGCGACGTCTTAACCCAGTCCTAAAAGAGGTAGTTAAGAAAGAGGTAATCAAACTACTCGATGCAGGCATTATTTACCCTATTTCAGACAGTAAATGGGTAAGTCCAGTTCAGGTAGTACCAAAGAAAGGAGGAATAACTGTGGTTCCTAATGAAAAGGGTGAGCTGATTACCCAGCGTCCCACTACAGGATGGCGGGTTTGTATTGATTATAGAAATTAAATGATGCCACTCGTAAGGACCATTTTCCATTACCTTTCATTGATCAAATGTTGGAAAGACTAGCTGGACATGACTACTACTGCTTTCTGGATGGCTTTTCAGGTTATTTTCAATCCCTATAGCTCCTGAGGATCAGGATAAGACAACTTTTACCTGTCCGTATGGAACCTATAGTTATAAAAGAATGCCATTTGGATTATGTAATGCTCCTGCACGTTTCAACGTTGTATGATGGCCATCTTTGCTGAATATATTGAGAAATGCATTGAGGTTTTTATGGACGATTTTTCTGTTTATGGTCTAACATTTGAATCCTGTCTAGAAAACCTTGATCTTGTGTTGTCCAGGTGTGAAGAAACCAATCTGGTGTTAAATTGGGAAAAATGCCACTTCATGGTTCGAGAAGGAATCGTCCTGGGCCACAAAATTTCTTCAAAAGGTATTGAGGTAGATCGGGCTAAAGTCGAGGTAATTGAAAAGCTCCCACCACCATCTTCTGTTAGAGATATTCGTAGTTTTCTTGGACACGCAGGTTTTTATAGAAGATTCATCAAAGATTTTTCCAAAATCTCTAAACCTCTGTGTGATCTCTTGGCGAAGGATGTTAAGTTCCATTTTTCTGAAGAATGTCTGACAGCTTTTAATTATTAAAAGAAAAGCTAATTTCTGCACCTGTCGTTGTGTCTCCTGATTGGTCACTCCCTTTTGAGATAATGTGTGACGCTAGTGATTACGCTGTGGGAGCCGTGTTATGTCAGAAGGTTGATAAAATTCTTCGGGTAGTATATTATGCAAGTCGAACTTTAAATGATGCCCAGAAAAATTATGCGACCACAGAAAAAGAATTACTAGCTGTAGTTTTTGCTCTAGATAAGTTTCGATCTTATTTACTGGGTGGAAAATTATTGTGCATACTGACCACTCTGCTCTTAAGTATTTGTTTGCTAAGGCAGAGTCAAACCCAGGTTAATTAGGTGGATTCTCCTATTGCAAGAATTTGATATTGAGATCAGGGACAAAAAGGGACACAAAATGTGGTAGCTGATCATCTGTCCAGAATGGAGCATCTGATGATGGGACTCCCATCAACGAGTCTTCCCCGATGAGTCAGCATTTGCAGCTGAAGATGTTGAGGATCCATGGTTTGCTGATATCGCTAACTACCTTGTTAGGAAGATTGTTCCAGCTGATATGACTTATCAGCAGAGAAAGAGGTTCTTTTCCATTGTCAAACATTATTTTTGGGATGACCCTTATCTGTTTAAAGTCTGTGCAGATGGTATCATTAGGAGATGTGTCCAGAAGTCAGAGGTCAGAAATATTCTCCTCCATTGCCATTCCAGAGAAGCCGGTGGACATCATGGCGCCACTCGAACCGCTGCAAAAATACTAGAATCAGGTTTTTTCTGGAACACCCTTCACAAGGATTGTCATGTTTGTTTCGACATGTGATCGGTGTCAAAGGCAAGGTAATCTATCTCGTCGAATGAGCTACCACTGAATAACATGTTAGAAGTTGAGCTATTTGACGTCTGGGGTATTGATTTTATGGGTCCCTTCCCAAACTCTTTCGGTAATCTTTACATCTTAGTAGCTGTTGATTATGTTTCAAAATGGGCGGAAGCCCTTGCCTGTTCTACTAATGATGCTAAAATTGTTGTGAAGTTCCTGAAGAAAAATATTTTCACTCGATTCGGCGTTCCTCGAGCCATAATCAGTGACGGTGGCTCCCATTTCTGTAACCGCCAGTTTGAAGCACTATTAAAGAAATATGGGGTTCGACATAAGGTTTCCTTACCCTACCATCCTCAAACAAATGGGCAGGCCGAAGTGACGAACCGAGAGCTCAAGTGGATCTTGCAAAAGACGGTGAACTCTTCTCGAAAGGATTGGTCACTTCGATTAGATGAAGCACTCTGGGCCTACCGCACTGCTTTCAAGACACCAATTGGCATGTCTCCCTACAAGTTGGTTTTTGGGAAGGCATGCCACTTGCCTGTGGAATTAGAATACAAGTCATATTGGGCCTGAAAGCTCTTAATTTTGACCTACAGCAAGCCGGTGATAAACGCAAGTTCCAGTTGACAGAGTTGGAGGAACTCAGGAACGAATCTTTGAGAATGCTGTAATATATAAGGAACGTACCAAGCGCTGGCATGACAAGATGATTGCCAATCGGGAACTCAAGGTGGGGGACCAAGTTACTTTTCAACTCCAGGCTCAGATTCTTCCCAGGTAAGCTGAAATCATACTGGTCAGGACCTTACCCTATTATTAGCATTTCCCCATTCGGTGCGATTGAACTCGCCAATGCAAAGGGGGAAACATTTAAAGTCAATGGGTCAAGAGTCAAGAAATTTCTGGGTACTCACTGGATCAAGCTGCTACATATGAAATATCTCTTAAAGATCCAACTGCAGGTTAGCTACTTCACAAAGTCCAGCCAATGACTATAAAGAGGGCAGCTGACTGGGAGGCAACCCAGGGGTAATTTTCAAATTCATGTTTTATAAGCTACGCATCTATTTCTCTCTAATATTTGTGATATATATATATATATAAAAAAAAAGGGCGAGGAAGAAAGAAGAGGAAGGAGATAATTGTACCTGTGCTATTAACGCAACGCTTCCTAGCGTTATTTTGGTATTTGACAGTGTGTGTAGGTAAACCGTTTGTTGCAATCACTCCAAGCTGAACCCTTGCTTAGACTCAAGTGTGAGGAACATCGACCCCACCGCCAATGCTTTAAGTGTGAGGAAGGGCACCTTCCTCAATCTCACGATATCAGGGGAGTCTCAGTTCCTTTATTTTTAATATTTATGTTCAGCCACTCGAGCTTTAACTGTTGATTCATGAGTCTGGCATATTTTGAAAGGTCTTTTCTTGATTATTTTATGAACAATGAGGACATTGCTCCTCTTAAGTGTGAGGAAGTTTAGACCTTTCCCTGAAAATATGCCAGTAGTACCTAATGCCACACTTGATTTTTATTGTTCTCTAATTATGATAGTAAGCTTCTCTAAAGGCCAATACATGTTGAATTTTCGGGCTAAAATTTTTGTGGAAGTTTTTGAAATCGAGCCTGATGACAACCTCAAGAATCGTTCTGCTTGACGTTGTTTGTATGTATCAATTTCTTTCTTCAAAATTAAATCTATTTTCACTGAAATCTGGTGGATAAGCTGATTGTGGAAATTGAGTTACCTTAGCTTGGCAATCATGGGACTAAGTGAAAGTTTGGTATGGAAAGGATAAGGCAAGGTACTCCTCTGATCATATAATGAAGTTTTCTGAACCAAAACAGGCCTCGTTCATTCGGTTATTAAGTCCTTGGGGTGCCTTATCACCCATCTACCTAAGGTCTTGTGATCTGGGATAGAAGGCCCAAAACCGCTACATGGGTGAAGAGAAAAGTCTGGGGGATGAAAACAATTGTGCAAACAATGAAAAAAAAACAAAAGAGAAGAGAAAAAAAAAAAATAACATGCAAAACTCTTAATGCTGAATAATTGTCACAATTTTTCATATTTGATCATGAGTATGTGGTGTTGAAAGGTATCACGGAATAAGGTGTTACTTCACACCCCTTGTCATCCAAAGGTTAGAGAAAAGAAATTGGTGGAAGGTTCCAAGCTAATCTATGTTCAATTTTTACAATCTGACTTATCCATGCTCTTATTAAAAATTTTCTGTTTCACTGTTTACAAAAACCTACATCTAAGAGCAGGATTATTCTTTTGATTGCCATTTAGCTTGATTTCCTTCCACGATTGTTGAATCCCGGAGTTTGATACTGTAACCTTAGAGAAAGTTTGTTCTTTATTTGCTTGAGGACAAGCAAAAGATAAGTGTGAGGAAGTTTGATAAGTGCGAAATATATAGACTTTTAAGGGTTTAATTACCTTATAATTTGCAGTATTTTAAGTAATATTTCTCACTTATCTGACGATTTTCCTAGGTTTATGTTTTGATATGAATTGATATATTTTATGTGTTAAATGTAGGAAAAAGTGTTGGAATCAAGTAGTTTACTTCACAAGCTTTCCAACGCAACAAACGGCGAGTCAAACGGACTTATAACGAATAATCTGGGGCCGATTCAAGATTGGGAGTATACTCGTATTTATATATATATGAGGCTACCGCCTCCACACCTGCAACCGCCCACAAGGGAGGCGGACTCCACACCTGCAACCGCCCACAAAGGGGGCGGACTCCACACGTGCAACCGCCTGATTAAGTGGCGGACAAGAGAGGCATTACCGCCTGTTTTTTAGGCGGTCAAGGAGGCGGAAGCAATGGGAGAGAACCGCCTGTTATTAGGCGGTAGTACAGGCGGTACTACAGGCGGACGGGACATTAATCCGACGCGGAGAATTTTTTCTTCGCGTCTTCTTCTTCCTTCTTCGCCGGCGCCGCATTCGAACTGCTACTTCATTTATTACAGACGATCGCCCACCTTAATTTCTGCACGCGTGACGCCGGCTCAATCAATTAAATCTGTCTGCAATCAATTTCTCTGCCCCCGATGAAATCTCTGACTCAAATCTTTACTGATCTGCACCAACTCCACCGCCTCTACTAGCTAGCTCACTATCCCTGTCATTTCTCTTCCTTGTCTGCATCCCGTTCCACGTATCTATAAATAGAGCTGCAAATCACTCTGCTCAAATCGTCCATTAATCGTCCATCATCCAGTCATTCTCCCACGATCGCACTCCATTCACTTCATCAAAAATAATCACCCATCCACTCCATTAAATTTCCACGTAAACACACATATCCCACTTTTATTTTATTTTCACTATTACGCACCAGCTCTACAGAAATAAATTAGCAGTCAGGGGCAGCGCAAGACAAAGTTGAAGCGAGGAACCGGAGTGAACTTCTAAACTGGAGTTATCTCTTACCCTTACTTTAATTTATTTAATGCATTCCTTTTCTGTTATTGTTGTTTCTGTAACGATGAGCGAGTAAGTATTTTAGCTTCCCGGGTTGGGAAGCGAACCTATTTCCTAAATTCTGTTATGTATTTCTTTAAATAAATTTAGTTAACTGCAACAGTTCAATTCCTGTCCTTCAAGTGTTTTAATTATTTGGCCGGTAGTGTTAAAACAACCCTTGTAGTTATTTCATTAAAATGCGAGAGCTGAGATAAATAACTAGACGAAGGAAGTTGAACCTAATTAACAGCTAGAAGCCTGATCCGGCCTATAGGTTAATTAGACTCCAATAGAAACTGCTCTTTATGCGATTAATTGTGTCCGGTCTAGAGCATTAGCCTGCTGCTAGGTCTAACAATTGGTTAGGATTCATTATACTTAGTCGTTAATGAATTAATTAAAGTTTCTGAGTTATTGCAGTAAAATTAAAGGAAGAATTTACTAACAGATATAAAAGGAATAGGTAAGCAAACAACCCGGATGCGTTTTTTCTATTTATCACATTCACCACTCTTTAAATCCCTCTGTGTTTATTTAAGTTGTTTTATTTTTCCTTGTAGTTTAGTTTCTTTTTAATCAATCAATCAAAAACCGAAAAAGTGATATTTCCTGTTTTCTTTAGTTTAACTTAATTTCCCAGTTAATCAAATATTTGTCAATTAATTATACGAGGTCCCTGAGATCGACAACCCCATTTAATCACTATACCCGCAAAACGATAGGTACACTGCCTATGTGGTAGAAGTAGTCACATATTTCTCCATCAGCCAACCGATACTTACTTACCTTTCCCGAAATACACAATACATATACAATACATACGCAATACATACACAATACACCATACTTGTTAGCTCCATTTGTCCACCCGGGTTAATCGGGTGGAGATTATTCTTTTACTCGGGGTCAATGACTTACACCAGCCAAGACCATTACTCATACAATACTTTACATACTTACTACTTACTCAAGTCAAGTCGTCGGGACCTCCGGCCCGGGGACTACTCCGTCCCACCACCGGATTTACTTGGTTCACTAATCCAGGATGCTATCCATTTAAGGGGTTTAGGCCGTGGACAAGTTTAAGAACCAGGAATCGGATCCAACCTCTTGTGTCTCCTCATCCTCACGCGTGGCCAAAGCTATATCGGACTTCTACTCATTCAAATTTACTCAATACTTACGTTAGGAGTTAGGTAGTTAGGAATTAGTAGGAGTCACACATCCAAGCCACAATAATACAATACACATATACACATCCATACAAGGTACAATACATTACACAAGTACAATACAAGGTACATACACACTTCATTCTTATTTATTCATTTCATGAATTATACAAGCTAAATGTTCAAGACAAATTAGCAAGAACAAATATAACAAGCACAAGTAAGTGCATTAAAGTCCGATTCATGCATTTATCTTATTTAGGTGATCAAATATGCACACAAATCGGGGTAACCAGGTTAGGATACAGGGCATGAAGAAATCATACCTTTCACCATTGATTTACTTTATCGGGTGTTCCCTTGTTCCTTAGTTCACACTTATTCCTCGAATCTTACTCTCGAATCAATGACTACATGCCAAATGATTCTATTAATACTAAGCATTACAATACATACATAATTACTACTCCTGCACTTACCCCGTTATCCCGTTGTTTCGGTTTAACTTAATGTTCTTAAACTCTCACCAAACAAGGCCTTAACAACTTCTAAAACCATTACCAATCAATCCCCCATCATTAGGACACCTTAAAACACATTCTGGTGAGTTTTTACATTGGTCCAGGTTTGTGTCCGGGGTTACAAACCCGGACCAACCACGGATTTCACTTTCTGTTGCATTTTTCATGTGGTCCGGGTTTGTGGCCGGGTTTACAAACCCGGACCACCCCCTGGGATGGCCTTCTGCCGTGTTTTTGCTATGGTCCGGGTTTGCGTACCGATTTGCAAACCCGGACCACCTCTGGAACTGTCAAAATTTACAGTTTTTGGACAATTTTCAACTCTTAATTCACCTCTAATCATTTCCTAACCTTTCCACATGTTTCCTACATGTTTAAGTCCCCTAAAACATGCCCTAATCATGTTCCAAACCTCCTCAAATCTTTTACTAACTTCTTACTTCTTTTCATACTAATTCACACACATATATTCTACATTTGCATTCTAGCACTTACATTATTTCTCCTAGTTGTGTTTTGCTACGAATTTTGGTTCCTACTTCCTCCATACATAATTTCCTCTCCTAATGCCATTTCCAAGGCCTACAATGCATTATCTTGCCTCTTCAAGTTCAACACTCATTTTACTAGGTCTTGCACAGAAGTTCTCCTAGTTTCTCCAATACATTCCAACACCTCTTGCTACAGATTTTATATCCTTTCATTCTCTTACCACAACTACTACTCCATAGTTACTAAACATATCTACTAACTCCAATACACACCTTGGTTCTCCCATTCACCAAGTCATCCAATAATGCACAATTCCTACCAAAATTTTTCTATAGTTCACCTACAATTCTAACTTGTCTACACATATCCATTCTCATCAAATTCATTCCTAAACTAGCCACACCCATACAAGGGTCCTACCATCAATCAAAACAATATCTCAATACATAAATACTCCATCCATACTTCCTCAAATAACCATACTAATACACATACACAAGTTACTTGGCTCTAAGACCTACCATCCACATACTTGCTCACAAATACTTAAACTTCTATAACTACAACACTAATACAATGTTTTGGGTTCTTTAAATTGGTTTACCCATTCCCATTACTCTAATGCATTAAAATTTAGCATTAAGAAGGAGCTCTTACCTTGAGCTTATAATTCCTTCATTCCTTTTCCAATTCTCTTCTTCCTCTCTTTTTGCACAAAATCGGCTATATGGGGAATGGAGTTACCAAACTCCATTCCCATCACCCAAAGCACACAAAACAAGTGTAATTAAAATACTAACTCATAGATTAACACTAATCCATTGAAATGCTTAAAACACAAATTCTAGGGTTTACCTTTGGAGTGTTTTAAGAGGGGTTTTAGCCGTTGGTTCAAGAAGGTGATTCCTCCACCATTGCAAGGTTGAATTGTTGCTCATAAGAGAGAGGAAAATAGAGCATTACAAGAGGGGTAAAAATCGGTTACAATAGAAGGTGGAGAAAACTTGAGTTTTTCATGGAGATTTTTACCTTATTGGAGAGAGAGGACTCCAAGCTACACATTGATGCTATTTTCTTCACCAATGGGGTATACCCACAAAAATGAACTTCATCATTTTGGAATTTTAAAAAGAAGGAAGTGTAGAGAATGATGAGGGGAGTAAGAATATGTAATTATTTTTACATTTGGAGCTCACATGGAGGTAGAGCATGGAGAAGAAGGTGAGAAGCCATTGGATCTTCTTGTGGAACTTCAAAATCACAGCAGCCAGAAGAGAGAGAGGAGGGAGATCGGCTGGGAAGAAGAAATGGGAGAGAGAATAGAGAAATGAGAGAATGGGAGGTGAGAGAAAAGGTAAGTACCTTTTTACTTTTTTCCTCTTTTGCTTTTTGACTCCCTTATTTAATTGGCTAGTTACATGTGTGTGTGTGGGGTTATTTGACTTAATAAAAATCGGCCCCTACAGTATTACTAGTTGGAGCGTTTTTCGTCTTTTATAGAAAACGCTCGTTAATTTACCCGGTTTTGGTACTATTCACTAACCGGGCCCGTTTTCCGGAATTTTCTCGTTTCTTTAATTTTATTGGTTATTAAGCTTCCGTTAATGCTTAATTATCGTTATTTAATGAATTATAATTTCTATGGGTTCGTTTGACCACTTAAAGTCACGTTTTTGGGTTTTCTCGAAAAACGTGCACTAAAGCTCTATTAGCGTTTTAATACATTATTTGGATCCGTTTTCTTCGGGAGTTGTTCCCATATATTATTTAGGTCTTATTAAGCCCTTAGAATCCATATAATGCTCTAACCGAGGTCTCATATCTCCTATGGTTATTTACCGCTTATTTAGCGTTTTCCGCTTTTTAAGCGTTTCTTCATTTCTTTTGGATTTATTTTTCCTTACCAATATTACTTAGGCGTTATTAGGCCCTTAAATACATATTAGAATTATTTTAATCCCTATATTTAAGTTCGGGGTATTTCTATCTACCCCCTTAAGAGACTTTGTCCTCAAAGTTGCTCAAGGTGATAAGATTACTATACTTACTCATTCCTACATGTCTAACACCAAAGTTATACATGCTTCCTCCATACAAATCCCAAATCCATTACTCAAGGTTCCTGCATACCATACCATACCAATGTACAATAATTGCTCCAATCCGCATTACATCCAACCATCTGGTTTTACTCTACAAGATTTATACATACACACAGTGTAAAGCTATCCCCAAAGCCATGCAATACACATACAATCCCGCAGGCACTCAGGTCTTCTAGACACAGGACTCCTCTATGTCCGGCTGCCCTTGGAATAATACAATATGATATACTACCACCGTCCTCCGGTATAAGCTTCTAACAAATCCTTATTCTCATGTCTAAGAAAATCCTTGCACAACTACTAATTAGAAATTTCCTAAAACACACAACTCCAAATTCCAATTTATATTCATTACTTCTATCCTATGTGTGATTCTTGCGACCACTTAAGGGGAGCTTCAAGAATCATTCGACCCTGATGTGATCAGCATTAGTGTTGAACTATCTTTCCACCCCAATTTGTGTTCGGCTTCCCTTGATCTGATCAGGATCAAGTTCGACTTCCCACATCAGTTTCAAACAATTAAATAATTCGATTATTTCCATTTTCTATCTTTTACTCTTACTAGTCATAATTACAAATTCATACATCTCCAAAGGATGGAATTCGGTCCATCAATCATCCTCACTCTACTTCCAAATACTTTACTTCGAGATTCAATGCCTAAGACCTCATTTCATCAACCTTCGGTACTTTCATCCATTACAACTCTCCATCATCTCAACTATTCTAGCTAAGGAATACAATACCGATAAAATTCAATCGTCTTCACTTTGCTTCCAATAATTTACTTAGGAATACACTACTCCTAGAATTCATTCATCAACTACTCTCAATCAATTCGTACTACTTCTTTAAGGGCTACAATACTTGTGGAACTCCATCCTCTCAATTCCTCACTACAATCACCTAGGGAACTCAATTTCCTCTAGGTTCTACATCGGTTGTATACCGACTCATGCTATGGTATTTGCATCTCTCATGCCTAATTACCATAATTAAAATATGAATGAATACGTATGTTTATTTAACATAAGCACCAATTATCAAATCAACTCTCATTTATGCTATGCACATTATAGTTTATGTGTTTTATTCATGAAACTTACATTAAGCAGTTTTCGCTCTACCCCCCTTAAAAGGGATTACGCCCACGTAATCTACCATATGTTATTATTGAACATTGGTTTACTAAGTTCGGGCATTCTGAAGCATTTTAGCTTCCCTACGGTTTATTATATGATGTACTCTGGTCAGAGGGTCCTAACCATACTGTTATACCCAAAATTTCAACCCCCTTGGAGTAGTCTCTAAGGCATACGTGTCACAAAGGGCAAAATGGTTAAAATGCACCAATGTAGGATTTTCCAAGGACATTCTCGGGATTTTCTATTTTCACATGACTTGTTCATTATCTCCAAACACTTCCAAATATCATAGTCATTATGAAAGGTATTTCATGATTTTCTGATAATATTTATTTTGGAAATTAAGCTTTTAATAAGCTAGTTTCTTTAATAAATAACACATGAAATAGCCTCAAAATAGAAATAAAAAGGTATTATAAATTAAAATAAAATTGTCACATGGTTAGCATGACTACATACAGTCATAAACCTGAAATTATTTTATTTGGAACCTTAGCCCAAAATTTAAAAGAGAAATTCAATCATTTTTACTATTTTCTCTCTCCTTTGGAAAATACCGAAATCAAAACAAAATGTCATGAACTTTTAACAAAAGATAGAGGATGATATTTAGAGACTAATGCCGTTGGAAATTCGTTATTTCGACCTTCCAATAATAAGTTATGAATTACGGGAGATTCCAGATCGTAAGATTTTTATCTAATCGGTTATTTATCAAAATGACCCGATTCCAACTCTCATAATTCTTAAAAATCATCCTTTTCCTCCAGTTAAAATTTCATAATTTATCTCTGCCTAAAACATATTTTAAAAAATCAGATTCCCTTAGAGCACAAAATCAGCGTTTTAGATAAAGATCTTGCTCTATCAATTCGACCATGCTCTTTCTATAAAAGGACATCCCAAAAACGAACTAGGGCAGAGGAGAACACTTCCAAAGTCAGAAAACACAGCCACAAGCCTTCTCCCCACGTTTTTGCACTTCCAAGCCTCAAATCAATACCGAAACATTGCTGAAATCACCCCGAAATCACAAAACAACTCATCCTTTCTTCTCCCATTGAACTTCCAAGCACCAAAACACCAAAAATACAGAATAAAACCGTCCTTAAACATACAAGTAAGAAGGGGTCAGAAGCTCGGGTCGAAGTTGAACCGGATTGGCTATCAACGAAGCGTTCGAAGTTTCCCGACGCGAAGAAACAACCAAATCTCGAAGCCAAAACAGGTTAAAATTCAAATTCTTTAACTCCTCTGATCTCAATACACTCTGGTTGAGATTCCTCTTCGAATTGACTTTTCTTTGCTTCTGAATTAAGATTTGTTTGCGTTTCTGTCCACTAACTTGTTTAATAAGTTCCATCCTTAATTCGTAGTCAAATTGAAAACTTATAATCACTAACGTCTTGTACATCTTTTAGGCTACACACCCATAAAATTTGAGCTCAAAACACCGTCGGGAATCTCCCAAACGCCGCCGTCCGAGGGCGGTCCGCACCCACGGACGCTATGTCCGGGGTCCCGGACGCTTTGTCCGTAAGCCCGGACGCCCCCGGACGGTGGCGGTATTTTAAAATTTTCAAAATTTAGGTTTTCTAAAATAATGTCCGGGCCCACGGATATCCTGTCCGTAGCCCCGGACTTTTCAAAATGACGTTTTCTGTTTAATTCGACTTTTATGTTCACATAGGTTAACTAGGGTCCGTGGGTTCGGACACTAGGTCCGTAGCCACGGACGGAAACAAAATTTGACCTAATTCTGCCTCAGAAACCCTAGTTTAGGAATCTTTAATTTTACTTTAATTTTCTGTCAAAAAATGCTAAAAAACACAAAAAAACAGAAGCTCGCGCACTTAGGTTAAGACGACTCGTAATAAGCCGTAATTAAACTAAGTAGAGGAAAAACGACTTCTAGGGTAATGAAAGTAATTGAACCCTAAATAAGTCGAATACCAAGCCCCCGAACCCAAACTCTCCTTTCCTAATTTACTCTAGGTTAAAATTAGGTGGCGACTCATAATAGGTTCCAGTGAGCTAGCTTAGGTTTTAATACTTATTGTTGTATGACATAGTTATTAAACTTAGGTTATAGTGGACCTAAAACCCGACTAGATCCTAATCAACATAGGATAGGGTTTAAAATTGAGGCTCACAGACTGGCGACTCTGCTGGGGACAACTTCTTAATTTTAACTTGTTTAATTTTGAGAAAGAGGGCTTAACTCGAAAATTGTTTATTCATGGCTTTATTACTTTGTTTGTTTACTTTTGTGCGCACTTTAATTTTCTACACCTTTGCATCATATGAGAGCAAGGGTCCACGCAAACCAATTTCTCCTTGGGACCCGTTTGAGGGTCCCCTATCAGGGACTCACACCTTTTAGGTGATGTGAATAAGCGGGTAAAAAGAGGTGGATGTCGTCTAACCACATCCCCTTAATACCTGGGCTTTAGCCCCAAGCGTTTTCCTTGCAGTGTCCTTACCTAGCCCATTGTTTGGTCAGTCAAAGACCCGACCGTAGACGCACACCCTCAAGTGATGTGAAAAAAGTGGGGAATCCCAAAGAGAATAGCGTCCAAGCCCTATTCCTCTGTGGTGACCTGGGCCCATGCCCCAAGCACCTCTCCGGATCGATCCATACCCGAATTGGATAAGCGTCAAGTGAGGACATGTAGAATTTGTGTGGGCCTTGTCTGCTTGTGTGATCGGTCCACTACCCAGCCTAGGAATTGATAGGAACTTTTCCTACATCAACTCAGCCCAACCCGAATTTACGGCTTTATTGTTTGCGGCTCAGAGGCCCTGTTTGGTTTGATATGTGAATCATTTGGGCTTCGGCCCAGAAGTTTAGACTTAGGTGATTTCTCTCTTTTGGCCCAATTTTAATTATCAATTTAGTTCTAGGCCCATGAAAAACAAAACCACCTAAGGCAGTTCATGAAAATCCATCAGGCCTTTTGATTTCAAGGCTCATTCTAGTCTAGGAAGACTTTTCACTTGAGCTTTGACCCAAGATCCTAGACACAGGCATCATCTTTTAGGCCCAATCAGAATTACTTGGCCCAAATTCCAATTCACATCAAGAGCATGGTTTAGAAATCATTTTGGCCCATGTGCTTTACCTCTAGCCCAAACACATTCTGGCCCAAGCACCAAATTCTCAAAATATTCTGGCCCAAGAGCCACATTCTTCAAACATTTCTAGGCGCCTCCCTTCCAACTCATTTCGGGCCTTAGTGCCTACTCACAATCTTCAAAACACTCTAGCTCAAGTGCTTTTCTTGCAGCCCAAACAAGTTTTTACCTAAAACTTCTTCACGGTCCACAATTTTAGCTCAATCCACTTTTGTTTTCCAATAGATGGCAGAGGGAGGAAACCCAGTCAGCTTGGAGGCCCAGTTTGCAGCCTTAGAGCAAAGGTACATGGCTGCCTTTGATGCCATGGAACAGAAACATAGGTCCACCACTAATGACATGGAGGCTAAGTATGTCACCATCATCGAAGAGCTGAAAAGCAAAATCAATTCCCTTGAGGTTGGTCATCAGGAAAACATTTCAGGAAAGATTGCTGACTCTGGGAACGAGCATGACTACATCGAAGTTAACTCTGTTGAGGCCCAGGATGCACAAAGATTTGTAGGGCAAGTCGTCCCGGACCACCAACTAACTGCAGAATTGAGGAAGGCTCTGAAAAGGATCGAGCGCATGGAAAAAGCTAGCAAGCCAGCTGGATTCGATTACTCTTCTATGGAATCGTACCCCGAGGTTAATCTCCCTCTAAAGTTGAAGTTACCCACACTTACTCTATACAGGGGTTCCTCAGACCCGCAGGTCCATCTAGCGATGTTCGATAGGGAAATGTCCATCCTCAGGTTGAATGACATGCAGAAGGCCAAGGTTTTCGCCCGTT